>OX596227.1:3779684-4979684 GCA_951394215.1 Glyphodes perspectalis
AAATGTTTGTGTTATTTTATAAATGTATTTCTAATTAAATTAAAATATTGATTTTGATATTTAACTACAGTTTGGTGTAATAGATTTAATTTAAATTTTATTGATTATTATTAAATAAATGATCATTACCATCGATAAAGCATTTACAGAAGGTACCATAAGGGCATTACCTTGGACAGACCTTGCGTTCCTACCACAGGTGTTGTTCAGCAAGTCCCTTCTCACTCTAAGAGTCGATCAGATCGCCAGTTTGATGCACGCCCGCTTGTCCGCAGCTCGGCGGAGGCGACGCTGGGCGCGGTGCTGCAGGCGGAGCACGGCAACTCGTCCGCGCCCTCGCCGCAGAACTCGGAGAGCCCTACTGAGGCCAAAGGTACTGTTTAATTGGGCTGTAGAGTGTGATAACGGTCGCCTGCCATTTCAATATCTCACAAATTAAAGTGCGGCAGGTGGTGACTCGCTCTCCACTTAATATGCCCCCCAAATCAGGGTAGCAAGGGGGCAACATCGGCATGGTGGGCTAAGGGTGTAGAGAGGTGTGCACCGGTTTCTGGATCGCGGTAATCCGGTCAGCCGTTCCCCGTCATTACGCAGATTGAGCACTTCCACCCTCCCAGCTCTTGCGCTCCACTTTGGGCGGCCAATGAAGGCAATCCAAAGGTGAGGGAGAAGATGGTAGGTTCCCCCGGGAGGTCTCGGGTCCGTGGTGTCGCCACACACCAACAGCTCGCCACAAGCCGCCCTGCGGAGACTGATTGCACTGAAGGGAGTTGTCGCTCCTCATGGTGCGAAGCTCACCAACTCTCGACAGCGGGCGATGGGGTCATCACATCCCTACGCTTTTATTATTATTATTATTTATTATCAATAAGTAAGATGAATGGTGGTGTTGGACAGAAACGAAAGGCATCGCCCGCGGGCTGGCGACGTGGCGCGAGGCGCTGGCGCGCTGCGGCACGGCGGCGCAGGTGGCCATGCTGCTGAGCGCGCTCGAGGCCGCCGTCGCCTGGGACAAGAGCATCATGAAGGCGGTAGGTCGCGCCCCGGGACGACACACCCTCCTCCTGCCCCCTCCCCCGCCCCTCCCCCGCCCCCTCCCCCGGCGACGCAGCGCTAGCTGTCACGGTCGAGGGGCACGTTCATATCAATAACAGTTGTCTTGTAATCATTTCTGTGGTGCGAGAAGTACGAATGTTTAAAAGACTTAATATGCAACATAATTTCATGCTTAACGTAACAGTTTGTTAAAGTTATTCTTCCTTCCCTGTGTTATGGATTTCTACAAAGTATACCGACTTAGAGCTAATTTTTTAACAGTCAGGTAATTTAAAACATCACCGCTGGTTTCTTTAATAAAACACCTAAAGACATCTTCTAATAAGAGACTTTAAAAAAAAAACAGTCATGTATGTTGACTGTTGCAAGACAAGATATTCCTATTTTGCAAATCGTCCTACTATCCCACTAATATTATTATAAATGCGAAAGTTTGTATGTATGGATGGAAGTTTGTTACTTTTTCACAAAAAAACGACTGAATGGATTTTAATTGAAACTTATGAATAATATAGCTCATACACCCGAATAACATATAGGCTATGTTTTATCGATGTACCTACCACGCGAGCGAAGCCGCAGGCAGAAGCTAGTCTATAATAAATCACTGTTTTGCATCACCTATCTTTAGCTAACTTAGCTCACCTTTCACCGCCAACACTAACCTCTAATCCTCTATACTCAACTCTCATCTATCCTCTATCTCACTTACCGACTTGATCAGTCGCGTCACCCACAGAACTGCCAGTTTTGCCTCAGCGGCGACAATGAGGACCAGCTGCTGCTCTGCGATGGCTGCGACAAAGGCTACCACACTTACTGCTTCAAGCCGAGGATGGAGAAGATACCTGAGGGAGACTGGTGAGTTGAAGTAGTCAAATGACCTCTTTGGTAACAATGAGGTTTAGTTACTGCATTGAGAAGATTTACTTTATTATTTCCATAATTTATTTGATTCTGATAAACTGCATAATTCGAATATTCAAATATTCTAATATAAAAAAATAGAACAAGTCTTTGCATATGATTGATAAAGCAGATTATTATCTGTACCGACCTTACAGGTAGCGAAAGAGGTGTCGGTACTGCTTCAAAGGGCTGTTGTGCTTGTTGATGATCAAATCATGGCGACAAGAATCATGCTAAAGTCGTCCGAACATTTTAAAAGAAAAGAAAATATATTGTTTTCTTTTTTTAAATAAATGTTGTTCCACTGTTTGATTTAGGATGATGAGTACTTGGAGATAATATGAGGCTCCCAGGTCATGAGGCCCGGGGCGAACCGACCCTTCCGCCCCGCCACACAAATTAGAAATAGGAAGTTCCTTATTGGCGTGAAGTTACTTAATCTACGCTAATGTTATAAAGAGGAAATATTTGTTGGCATTGAATAGGCTACAGAACTACTGGACCGATTTGAATAATTCCTTCACCAATCGAAAGCTACTATTCCAGCAAGTAACATTATTTTATCCCCATATTCAGGTAGGAGTCAAGGTAAGAAGAGGCATGCTCAGGTGGTTCGGACATGTGGAAAGAATGGATGACGAAAGATTGACTTAACAGATATACAATGCGAATGTGGAAGGATGTAGGAGCCGCGGAAGGCCCAGGCTCACCTACCACGACCAGATTGGTCGTGCATTAAAAGAAGGTGATGTTAGGAGTCATAAAAATCGTAGAGCTTGTATGAAAAGGATTATGAATGTTGAAGAGGCGAGTGAGGTGTGTAAGGATCGTGCCATGTGGCGTTCGGTTCTCTCTGCCTACCCCGCTAGGGAAGTGGCGTGAAGTTTAGTTAGTATATTCCCTCGGAAAGAGGGTCTACGCGGGCGAAACGGCGAGGCGCTAGTTGGTTATAAAATCAGACTGAGTTCTTCATCTCTCCTCATGTGACTATTTCTATGCTCCTCGTCAGGTACTGCTGGGAGTGCGTGAACAAAGCCAGGGGCGAGCGCGTGTGCATCGTGTGCGGCGGCGCGGCGGGCGGGCGCACCATCCCGTGCGCGCTCTGCGTCAAGGCCTACCACCAGGAGTGCCACTACCCGCCGCTGCCCAAGGTGACGCCAGGACTACTCTACTACACTCCCACGGCCGGCAATGACTCCAGAAAGAGTCTTGCACAATAAACTATAAAAAAATCTAGTCCATTATTGAGATTCATCTTCCTAGCGTTATGTCCCGTGCTTAGACGGGGTCCGCTTAGACCATGATCCAGGATTTAGCGAGTCTGGTAATTACATTGAAGCGACTGCCGGTCTGTCCTTCGTAACCCTAAGATGGGGGCCCAGACAATTTTTTTTTTATGAATCATGGTTACAAATTCAAAGTTGTTTGAATTTGCAGCTTTCATCACGATGTTTTCCGTCACAGTCGAGCTAGTGGTATAAATATGTACATAGATTTGAAAAATCTAGAGGTACATGCCCGAGTTTGAACCCGCACTCCTCGGTTAAGAGGCGCGTGTCCTTACCATTGAGCTACCACAGCTCTTAGCTTAGCTGAGCTAAGAGATTACAAAAAAATATTGCTTACGTATTTTTTCTTTTGTTCAGCAAACCAAAAATGATGCAGATACAACGCGCTAATGTATCGAGTGACGTAGTGACGTCATATTGCCGTCCGTCAAATATTACACACCTCATTAGGTGTGTAATATTAGCGTCCAAGTGATGTTAAACGCCCCATTTCAGATATTTGAAGCGCTGTATCTTTGTCATTTTACGAGTATTAGTTAAAGTATAAAATACGTATTTAATAT
Organism: Glyphodes perspectalis; assembly: GCA_951394215.1. Lineage (NCBI taxonomy): Eukaryota > Metazoa > Arthropoda > Insecta > Lepidoptera > Crambidae > Glyphodes > Glyphodes perspectalis. The sequence goes on from OX596227.1 coordinate 3,783,502, forward strand.
TTTTTGATAATCTAACTTACTTTAAAATAAGCTGTATTTTTTTATCTTAATAATTCACTATAATTTTTATTTGAGTAAACTAACCTATTGATTGTAAATAATGTGTTTAATTAATTACTCATTTATTTATTTAATGCTTGTCGTTCCGTCAGAACCCCCGCGGCAAGTGGTACTGCTCGGCCTGTATATCGCGCGCGCCGCCCAAGAAGCCGCGCAAGGCGCAGAAACGCGACGCCAAGACGAGAGACAGCGGCGCGCTGGACGACTCCACGCCTATGGTGCCCAGGTGAGAACGGGGATTATATACAGGAGAGGATATCTCTAACAACCTGTTAGAGATATCCGCGGATATAGGTGATAATTTATAGGTCGTCAAGAGATTTGTCCCATGTTGGTCTGGGACTTGGCCCATGTTGATCTGGGGCTAAAAAAAAGAATGTGCCAACTGTGGTTCTTGCCTAGCATGTCGTAAAAGGTGATTAATGGTTTACGGGCTTTTGGGTATGTGACTGTGTAGGCGACAGGTTAGCCGCTTGTCGCTGCTTTTTCACAATTTTCCATCTAACCCAGCCCGGATTTATTTTTGGCTGAATGTGGTTGAAGGGGCATGCTGCCTCTTTGACTCTGCCTACCCCTTCGGGGATTATGGGCGTGATGTTATGTATGTATTGAACTGACTGACATTTGATCTTCGAACTTATACGACCATGCTAATGTATTCATAATTATTTTTAACGTGGTTTCCTCATTAAAACCGCAACTAATTCCCTATAAATCCCTTCCTTAGCCCGGCGGCGTCTCACGCGTCAACGTCAACAACGGCGGAGGAGTGCCCAGCCAGCGTCCTGCACACGCCCGAGAAGGAGTGCGCTGATAGACTAGACGAGCCTCTCCCTGAGCCGGAGAACGGACTCAATCACCATACAGGTACATATCTATATTTATACTAGCATCATCATCTTCATAGCGCTATGACCCGTGCTTAGACGGGGTCCGCTTAGACCATGATCCAGAATTTAGCGAGTCTGGTAATTACATTGACGCGACTGCCGATCTGACCTTCGTAACCCTTAGATAGGGGAACCAGACAATTATTGGATCCGAGGATTGGATTATATTTATACTAATATATAAAGCTAAAAAGTTTGTTGGTTTGGGTGAACGTGCTAATCTCAGTAACTACTGGTCCGACTTGAAAAATTCTCGATTTGAAAAATGGCTGTCATACGGATGCATAACTATGAACGTCAAAGTTAAATACTCTTCCTTCAGCCAAAGACTACAAACTGCTTCCTTCTGTTATTAACGTATATATTATATTGTTCAGCAGCGGCGGGCGAGTTGTGCGAGGAGGCTCCGGCGGAGAAGCGGCGCGCGCTGCAGTACGTGGGCGGCAACGGCGCCGTGACGCACGACGAGCACGACGCCAGCGGGGATGGTCAGTGCGCTGACGGTTAAGCTTTGACGCAAATAGGCCTTGACGCAAATAGGCCTTGACGCAAATAGGCCTTGATGCAACTAGGCTTAGACGCAACTAGGCCTTGATGCAGCTAGACTTTAACGCAACTAGGCCTTGACAGAACTAGGCCTTGACCGCATCAAGGCCTTGATGCAGCTAGGCTTAGACGCAACTAGGCCTTGACGCAACTAGGCCTTATCCCCATTAGGCTCACAGTGAGCTGCTAGCTGTGTTCAGTCGAATATCTCGCAATAACAAGTGGGGGAGAGACAGGTCCTGCCAAACATCACGATTTTTTTTACACAATTGATACTAATTCTAATCGGTACTAAAACAGTGACTTTAAAAGAAACTTCAGGTATTAATTTTTCATTGAAAAAAAAAAAACATACAAGTTACCTACTTAGGAGATAAATGAGAAAACGGGACAGTTATCCCAATTGAGAGAGAAACGGGGCATGTCGTCAGATACCTGAAAATAGGGAGCTTCGGCGCTAATAGAAAAACTAGCAACTAATGCTAGTTTGTAAACTTCTATGGCTCAATACAACAGAAGTAATAGATATTATCAATGTAGTTTTTTTCGTTAAATTCGTAAAACTAATCTCCCGATGTTACGAATGCGTCTTTAGACACAAATACTTCGTTTTTCGTAAAAATGGAAACGAGTAGACCTCAAAATAAAGATATATTGTAGCAAATAATAATAAGAATTACAAAAAGTATTTTTTCTTCTGACATTTTTGCTGTCTTTTTTCTTCTAATTATTCTTTAATAGGTACATGTTTATGGCCAGCATACCAAAAAGTTTTATAAAACCTAAACACTAATGCATGTAAATAATGTAAACTGTACGTGTAGGTGAAGACCACGAGACGGAGAATGTCCCCCTGGTGTCGCGCGCTAAGAAGGATAAGAACAGCACCAAGAAACTGCAAAAAGACCTGCAGTTCTGCAAGTGAGTATAGACGATACATACATACATCCATACTCATATCATCACGCTCGCAAACACCGGAGTGGTAGGCAGTTCTGAGGGCATCCAGCCTGTATGACCGCTTTTGTCCAAAATAAAAACTAAGTTGGTTTAAATGGAAACTTGTGAAAAAGTAGTGACAAGTAAACATCTCGTCGGTTACGTAATCATAAACCCGACATCCAATAGCCTCCTTTTACGACGGGCGAGGACAATTGGTACAGCAACAGCAGGTCAAGTTACCTACTTGCAGTTCAATATTAGCGCTTATGCCCCCGACGTAAGGACGGTACAAAGTCCGAAGTGGATTGTCTGATGTGCTGTTGTCTATATATTGTTTTCGAGGAGCAGACCAATATGGGACAATTTTTTTTTGCTTGTTGTGCAAGATATCGTTATTTTATGCCACGGTTGCCCATTGGCCACCTTCTTGAATTGAAAAAAAAAAAAAAGTTTTTTCTAGCATAACCACATTGTTTATGGTCAGTACCAATTCTACCGGTCAATGACAGTATTCAATTTCGATGCGTATAAGTATAGCGGTCACCCGTGTTTACCTCTGAGCCCATCTGAGCGGGGCCCGGGAAATTAAAAGCACTTGTATTACGGATATCTGAATCAACAGTAGTGTTACAAATATAAACTTAAATATTGGATATTAACACTTAGACACAGAACAAACACAAGTATTCATCACACGAATGTTTGTACTGAATGGGGATTGAACCCAGAACTCTTGGGGCATAGGGCAGGGTCATTAAATTACCCAGTTACAAACAAAAATGTACTGTTATTACTGAATTTGTTCAGATCGTCATTTTCGCCACCGCAACCACTACTATCCCAGCTCGCACATTGTTAATGACGTTTTCCAAAATTTAGGTCATTGCTTACAACTCATATGCTGTCCCCAGGAATCTGTTGTGCGAGATGGAGTGTCACGAGCACGCGTGGCCGTTCCTGATCCCGGTAAACACCAAGCAGTTCCCACAGTACAAGAAGGTGATCAAGTGCCCCATGGACCTGTCCACCATCAAGAGGAAGATTCAGGACGGCAGGTGAGCCCCGGATACGTTGTTGTCTTACATAGATACTTACTGTCACGCTCCCGATTCCCGTAGGGGTAGTAGATTTTCAAGGAGTAGTCAAATTACTGGATTCATTCATAGAGCGGTGGTAGCTCAATGGTAAGGACACGCGCCTCTTAACCGAGGAGTGCCGGTTCAAACCCGGGCACGTACCTCTGGATTTTTCAAATCTATGTACGTATTCATACCACTAGCTCGACGGTGAGGGAAAACATCGTGATGAAACCTGCATATTCAAACAACTTTGGTTTTGTAGCCATGATCCAAAAATTGTCTGGTTCCCCTATCTTAGGGTTACGAAGGTCAGATCGGCGGTCGCTTCGATGTAATTACCAGTCTCGCTAAATCCTGGATCATAGTCTAAGCGGACCCCGTCTAAGCACGGGACATAACGCTAGGAAGATGATGAGTCAAATTACTGGATTCATTATTTACATACATACATAGCACTGCGATCATAATCCCCGAAGGGGTAGGCAGAGTCAAAGGGGCAGCAGGGTCCTTTAACCACATTCAGCCATAAGCAAAACTGCGCTGGGTTAGATGGAAAATTGTGAAAAAGTTGTGTCAAGTGGCTAGCTCGTCGAAATTCATTCAGATTCATTATTTGACCCTCCAAAGTAGTCACTTAAAGGCTCTGATTACAATACACGATCTTACGAGACTCGCTTGACAATCGCGCGAGCAGTGAGCCTGACTCTGAAACTAGCCCAAAACACCTCTCATCCAGATTTACAATTAAAAGATTATATAGTAACCTCCCTCCCTCGTTCCAGCTACAAGTGCAAGGAGGAGTTCGCGTCGGACGTGCGGCTGATCTTCAGCAACTGCGAGGTGTTCAACGAGGACGACAGCCCGGTGGGGCGCGCCGGACACCACATGCGCGCCTTCTTCGACGAGCGCTGGCGCGCCGCCTGACCCGCCGCGCCCGCCGCGCCCGCCGCCCACGCGCCCGACGCGCCCCAGCGGCCGGGGCGGGAATAGGATGTCGGCTCAATTATGCCACCATTGCCGCCACAAAACCCGATCTTTTTTTAACTAAACTATATCATCGCAACTGAAAAGGCGTAGGCCAAATTATGTTTGCGCTAGAAAACAGGAATCCTCACTCCAGCGCAGATAAATAAATAGGCCGAATTATATCAGATTGTCATTTTGCCAATGCAACGCAAGATAAGATAGGCTGAATTATGCCACCCCAGTTGAAGGGAGGAGCCAATTACTCTGTCTTGTCGCGTGTATGGCATGCCGCCTTGAAAGCCCACTTTGGACTACTGGCCGACAATTTTGCCGCCCAGCCCGGTCTTCTCTTTTCGCCTCTTCCCCCTACGCCTCACCCGGACCAGCTTTTGGTAACATTGTATGTACAGACGGCAGCACATCAGGCTATACATTTTTATTGCTAAGCAGCCCTTATCACAAAGGAATAAGACAGTGTTTAACCTGAAGTGCTCTCGTATGTACTTTAATATCATGTGTCAAAGTCCATTACGTAAAAAAAAATTGATGACGTCAGACATTTCAAATAGGGATGTTAACACTATTAGATTACCGAAATCAATTCGCAAAAAAAATTATTTCGGTAATTTGTATGACAATAGAAAGATGTGACGTCACGATTTACTATAGTCGAACGCACTAACCACAAATCCCACCTATACCACCAATCCTTAATTACAATTTTGTTGTAATTTCGAACGTAAACTAATTGTAATACATTCGAAATTCAATATAATTTTCATTTTTTATAGCAAATTTGAATTTAAATTTGAATTTAAATTTGACAAACTATTAATAAAATATGAATGCTATAATGATTTTTAATTATAGTATAATATAGATCTGGTGTTAACATCCTTATTTAAAATTAATTAATAGTATTGATTTCTTGATTCTCAAAATAGGCTTAACTTCAATAGTATGTTACCCAATATTAACATCAAATAAGGTCTTTAGTCCTGGTATAGTTTTTACTGTGGCGACAAATGTTATTATAGCAAAAACTATAGAAACTATAGCAAAGTGTCTCAAAGATAAAACAAGTTTGATTGAAACTTCATCAAGATAATTTTGTGTGTAATTTTCTCGTTATGACGACATACAAGGACTTGACTGCAGCGCTGGACGCTACAAAGATGTGACGAACGGATTGACGAAGAAACATGTGAATATTGACAATAGTCTGAATGACGCGAGTCATAAAAAAAATAGGACATTTCTCGAAGTAATCTCTAGTAATACGTATGTAATTATTACTGAAATATTGGATGATTTTTAAGTGAGAAAATTATTACTCAGCCAACTTGATTATAAGTTTAAAAATGACACGCGAAAGATTATGTCTGTAAAGTATACATTTTATTGTAATAACGTTTTATGAGAAATTATGCATTTACGATTACGGAGCGGGCATGACATGACATACCTTATATTCTTAAATATAGTTGATTTTAAAATGACTATTTCAAGATTAAAACACGGCAGATTTTAGAATGTCATTACGTATTCCAACAGTAGTATTACCGAATGACATTCTGAAATCAGTCGTCTTATCCATCTTGATTGACGTTTAAAAATTCAACCAAAAGGATTTCATTGACGTGTTTTTAAAATAGTTCATATTAACGTAAGTGTTTGTAAGAGACAAACGTATCGCCTTCCAAATGTGTCAGAAAGAGACGGCAACGTGTTGTTGCGATTATGAGTAAGACGGTTAGTGGCTAATGAATAACAATTGTGATAATTAAAAAAAATGCTTTCGAAAGGGAATTTTAGTTCGCATCATACTAATTGCACTCATTACGATTAGTTACGTTTAATCTATTTAACTTCTCATTCCATAACAAACATCGCCTAAGAATGAAAATATAGGGCCAATATTCTGTATTATGTAAGTATGAGTTATAAAATTTTACCATTTTGTCTGTGAATAGTCAAAATATGTATTCGGTTTTGACAGTTTATATATTTTGTAATTAGTCCATACATTAGTGACTAGATTGTGGTATAATATTAAGAATCACAAACTCTACTAAAGATATTTACGGAATTAATTTTGCCTTATCTTGTCTTTGCTTTGTCTACTGCCTTTAGATCATTTAATTTGAGAGTTATATAAATATTCTGTTTACATACAGATACTTTGGTGGATTTTTATTTTTTAGTTAAAATGATTGCGAAACAAAATATGTCTTATTTATATATCTATAGGGCATATATTACCGTGCGTTTGATCTAACCTCGAATTCATACGTTAATGAAGTTAAAGAATATTGGCTTTATAGGACGATAGACTTATGTATAGATGTGTTGTTGTCGTTGACCAAAAATCATTCATTCTTGCGGCGTATATCTATTACTTTTTCAATATTTTGATTATTCTTGAAACACGTTATTAATCTGATCACATTTGAAACTATGTCAGTGATTTTGTCAATTTTGATAGTATACAATCTGTCATTTGACAATTTTTTTTTATAACAGTGACAATCAAACTTTAAAATGGATTGGGACTTAGTTTAAAAATTGATTGAAACTTAGAACATGTCTTTATATAAGTCTATGATTGATCATTCGCTATAAAATACTTCAAAAACTTCACTTACTTCTGCATATTTCATTCCAGTAAATGTTTGATTGACGATCGCGTTATGTCCACAAGTTACATTCCATGAATCGCGGCCGAAGGCCCGGGCACAGTGGAACATTGTAAATTAGGAATCTCGTTGTGTGTAAAAACAATTCGGTAAAGTCATTTTGTATTTAAAAGTATCTGAACAACGCACAGTTGTTTATATTTAATTATGTAGCTGATTGTACATATGTAGTTTAAAAAGTTAACTTTTAGGATTAAAAAAAAGTATTAGATCTATTTTTAAGCATAGATTATAGATTGGATGTCACGTTTTCGAATATTATTTTTGTAATGATTTGCGCGTAGCAACGAAGCGAGCAGTATTTTTAATAAATTCTTTATTGAGAACGACGGATAAAAGTGAGTTTGTTAATTTTTAATCGGATTATTTCAGTGGCCAGTTGTAGAGAAGTTTGTATATGTTTATGGGTGTGTATAAAAATATAGTTGTCTATTTCGAAATCTTTCGCTGTAGAATTGGAGTTCTAGAATATGTATAGCGAACCGTAAACTAAGTGTAGTAGGCCCTTGTCTATGGGCCGCCGGCCTGGCCCCTAATGGGCCTTAGTCTATAAACTATGGCACGGTGACAGTTCTCTATGCTGTGGCTGTATTTCGGTTCTTTTGGGGAGACATTTTTGATATATTTTACAATTTAAAAATAATAATTTTAACTTATTTATATTACGGTAATATTGCAATGAATCGGATTCGATTCCGAATTAAATAGAATCATCTCTGTGAAATAAATAGATGATTTGTCGTCCGTTGAAAATGTCACCCCAACTTTTATTATTATTAAAAACTAATATTAACCAATTCTTACCAATAAAAAGAGTATTATTCTAATGGTATCTGTCTTCAAATATTATTTCTTAAATTTGTCTACCTTATTATATGATCACCTGCTTTTAAAAAAAGTTGCATATTTCGGTTCTTAAAAAGCTTTATATAATCAATATGTCCACAGTATTAACAGTTTATTTCTAAACGTTTCAATTGTGTAAATTCTCTTTGTCTTACATGTACATTCATTTAACAATTATAATATTTTTACTTCATATAAACTTACATTTTTTATTGGTAAGAACCACTAGGTGACATCTTGAGTCTGCCTGGAACTGAAAATTGTAAATGAAACAACAATAACGATGACTCTATAAGTATTTTACCAATTACATTTCATTGTGCGATATCTATTAGAATATTATATATTCACTTTAATATTTGAAAGGCTAGTCCCAATATGGAAACATTTTCAGTCGAATTTATGTATGTTTTTGTATTTATTTTTATATTTGGGTTAGGTCAGAGATAATTATTTAAAAATACGAAAGGCATCCTGTATAATACGTTTGAAAGCCTACATGAATCGTAGATACTTATCAGTATTCGATTTTATTCGGAAAAATATAGAAATTGGCTGCCTATAAGACAGAATATGAACTCTATCCTGACCCAAATTGAACTAAACATCTAATTACATAAATGCTAATAAAAAAAGTACACGTCTTTCAAATGGAATCGACTGGAAATCGAACTTAAACAGTTTCTATAAGCGCCAGCGCAGCCGTGCGACGCAAAAAAAAAACTCAATAAATTAATGTCAGAAAGAGACAAAACATTCAGACTAGCGTAAGGATATCGCACAAAATGCCGGCACAAAAGGTTTTCTTTTGAATTCAATATCTATATAAACTGTGATTGTTTCTTTTAATTTCTATGATCTTTATTGACATGTCGAAAGGGGTAATTCACTTCTGTACTAAGCTTACGATTTTGTCTTCACGTTTTCAGTAGGTACAGAAACTTCATATTAACTTTGTTCATATTAGCCCATCCTTATCAAAAGAGGCGCTATATAATTTTGTTTCTCTTGCCCTCTATGCATCCTCATTCAACAAGATATCCTCTAATCAGAGGCAATAGTACAGAAGTCCTACTCTATAAGTGATAAAATGAAAGCAACAAATATTTCCATATCATAATATTGTTGCTACCAAAATCGATACTCCGTCCCTATCTATAAATGGGCTCGTGGTACAACTATCTTTGTACAAGTTTGGGCAGGTGAATGACCTCTTTCGTCCCAGCAAATGGCGCGGATATCAAATCTCTGAATGCAATCTCTTCCGATCTATCATTGCCATATTTGCTTCCATATACATTCTCCTGTTTATTGTCGACTGTTTTTAAATGTATCTTCGAAAGAAATAACTCACTTGATTCTAATAGTCTGATTAGTATACCATTTTATCTTATTGTGCATAATAATTGTGAAAACATTTTTTTGATCAAGATAATTATGACGTATGTATTTTAATGACGAACACTATACAAGATTATTTTTAGTTAATGCGAAACCACTTACCTACATATTTAACTCATTATTCTAAGGAACTGATTTAAAGGATTTTAAACAATTAGCAAACATTTTTTTACTTTTTATACAAAAGTTGATCAGAAAAGTAAAAAAAATTGTTTTGTTTATTTTCTAAAACCCTTTAATTTTGTTCCTTAGAATAATGAGTTAATTAAGTAGGTAAGAGGTTTTGCTTAAACTAAAAATAACTCTGTATACTTCAATGCTACCTGTACTTATTTGGAAAGTTTGCTATAACCTACTAATCAGACTATACTATGTGCGATTGCAGTCTCTCAAACATTACGTGTGTTTTCTCTTCTACAAATATCTCGTTCTGCATATGACAGTGATAAAGGAATGGTTTATTTATTTCGACATTATTTATTCTGGTAATTAAGTGTATTGGCGTTTTAGGCAATTACGTTGCAGTACTTATATTGAAACATTGGTGCGCTGTTTTGTTGTATCTATAGGTAAAATCTTACATTTTAAGATTCATATATAAGTTAAATATTTCAGCTTATGACTCATTACGATGATTATGACTCATTTCAGCTTATGACAAGATCTTTTAAAATAACAAAGTTTTAAATATAAAATTATCTACTTGTTAAGGTAAAACGACCCAATTTTCTGACATTTTATATTTGCCTTGTTTTATAAGAAAAATAGTCCCATGTTCTTTTAATTTAAAAATCAGATATTGTTATCTTTCTTTTTTACTTAAGCTACATACATAATGATTTAATATAAGTGTCTAATTCGCATCACTTGAGGGCAAAAGATACGGAGATAAGTTGCCTCAATTCAATGTTAACAAGGAACCTGCAAGGTCGGCCACGCACTTGTAATACTGGTAGTTCAAATGTCCATTGGCTTTACGTTTGTCTGCCACATTTATTAGATAAATATATTAAATAATAAATCTTTTATTTGAGGCAACTTGCTATAATTTTTTTAAATTTACAAATAATGTTGGCACACATAATATATACCTTAAAAACTACATAACATTATGTAGGTATGTATAATATAATTTGACGTAAATTGAATATAAATAAATATAAATACAACAAAATAGCGTACAATCAGATGTCCGTAATAATTTCTCTTAAGTATTTAAGAAGTATTAATTTCTACATTTCGCGCTTTTAATTTAGTACCCGATTATTGCAAGAATTAATTTTTAAAAGTAAATTATTGTATAATTATGTAGTGTTTAAGTTTCGCCAAGATATCGTTGGATTCTCAACCTTACTGCCAGTGAATACGGTCGCATTTGCGCGGTGTGTTGGTTTGTCGCTGTGTGAACTTTATGTTGTGTGCTCGGTTGATTTTAACTATAAAATGGATATATAAATTATATATACGAATAAATAAATAATTTTTTGAAGCACTCGTTTCTTGTTTTATTTTGTCTCTGGTTTTTTTGTTATCATTTATATGAATGAAAATACATTCATGTATCATATAAATACATGTTTGTAATAATAACGACTATCATCATAAAAAATATGATCACAAAATGCAAATTTATATGTCTTCCACTCTTATATAGTGTCTTCCACTCTACGCGGGCAGAAATTATTTATAAATACCTAAATAGTACATTTAAAATTATATTGGCTATCAATACGTTCTAATTATTACTTAGGTACCTACTAAATATTATAGTTAAGCAGGGATAGCAAAACATTTATCAGTATTTAATCGAGTTAAACCCTTAGAAAAAATAAAAGAAATTAGAATTATGTAAAGAGTTTATTATTGATAATAGATATGAAAATAAAATAAGTTTGAGAGAAAATAATATACTTACCTACCTATTGGCATCTATTTGTAAATAAAACGTCTACTTTCAAAAAGCAACTGCTTCAGTCCCTTTTCGAAGATGGCGGCGGCAGCTAGTTGTGTCTTATTTGTTAATAGATGGCGCTCATACGTCATCTCCATACAAAGTGTTCCAAATGTATGGAAACCTGAATCGCGCTATCGAAGTTTTTGTTCACGCTGAGTATATATACAGAAGTTAGACCATACCAAGTGTACTTGCTTCGGCAGTACATATACTAAAATTGGAACGATACAGAGAAGATTAGCATGGCCCCTGCGCAAGGATGACACGCAAAATCGTGAAGCGTTCCACATTTTTTGGACAGTTCGATATTGGCATATTAAGTTTTCTGCCAGAACTTAGAATTCTACGCCTACTCTACGCACCACGGTCATTATGGACGAATTAATTAATTTACACAATATAATGTTCGCATTTGTTATATGTGTAAATAATTGTCGTTAACTTATATTCTTTAATTTAGGTAGGTAGGTACCATGTTGGTTTAGGACTCAAAAATAATGTGCCAACTATGTTCCTTGCCTAGCATGTCGTAAAAGATGGGTAATGGTATATTTGGTTTTTTGGGTATGTGGTTGTGTAGGCGACGTGCTAGCCGCTTGTCACCAATTTTTCAGTTTTGTATCTAACCCAGTTCAGTTGTATATTATTTTTCGGCTAAATCTGGTTAAAGCGGTTTGTTTCCCCTTTCACTCTGTCTACCCCTTCGGGGAATACTGAATAGAAGCCGAATATTGGTAGTATCTCGAGACTATCGGCTAATAGGATTTCGAGGTAAATCCGGCATCCCTGCCAATAAAACACCGTATAAATATTGCAACATTTTACTATTTTTCTCATTGAGCCATCGCCTTCTCGTCGGCGGCGCGCGCGCGGCGCTGGCGGGCGCGGCGCTGCGAGCGCTTGCGCACGAGCGGCGTGCTGCCGATCAGCTTGCCCGACTTCTGCAGCGCCACCAGCTTTGCCGACTTGCTCTGGAAGTAGAATTATAGTAGACATTATCAACGACGTATTCAAACATTAATTTTAGTATATAATACCTAATCTATATTAATATTATAAAAAGGAAAGATTTGTATTTTTGTGTGTTTGTAATGAATAAACTCAAAAAATACTATGCCGATTTCAAAAATTCTTTCACCATTGGAAAGCTACATTATCCGGAAGTAACATAGGCTATATTTTATCCCCATATTCTTGTAGGAACGGGAACTATGCGGGTGAAACCGAGGGGCGCTGCTATAATATATATAATGGTTTCTAACCGGTTTCGGTTATTGTGACCACTTTTTGGACTCAATTCGCCAGCCCTTTCGTGTGACTTGTCCCCAGCGGGGACAAGCTTTGTGGGGACAAGTGGGAATAACCCCTCGTAAGTGGCTAACGTAGCCAATTTTGGCGAGAAACGTGCGGTCACACATTTAGTATATACGAAAGCTGAAAAGCTTCGCAAGAATCGTTATTCCATTCCAATTTTACTTGTGCGAGCAAAACGAGGCAACACTTCAAGTTTGTAACTTCGGAGTTTTTAACATATATTTTTTTATTTTTTTCACACTGATTCTTCAAATGCAAGTACCTATTTGACCCGTGTTGCAGTTTCCTTATATACTACAAATAACCTTGTACTTATAACAAGGGTTTATAAATTTTTGATTAAAACATGATTTAAGCTGACGAAAAGATGATCAAGAAGAGATGGTCCCGAGACGAGTATGCCTAGGGCAGGTGCGTAGCGTGATGGGGGCAAGGGGGGCGGCGCTTGCGGTCGGCAAATTTGAAATAACTTTACAACTTTTAAAGATTTTTAGTTAACTGACTATTTCAGCTCAACTTTTCGGCCACGAGGCGGAAAAATTGACACCGGCCCGAGGCGACAAGAACTCACGGTACGCCACTGGCCTAGGGGCCCTTAATAGGAACACGAGCAGTCAACTATGCCTAAACGAATAATTAGAATTTTAAAAGTTATAGTCGGAGGTAGTGATGCCGATCGACAGTCGACTATCGATAGTCTATCGATAGTTGACGTCATATCAATAGTATCGATAGCCTATCGATACTATCGATAGTTTTAAACTATCGATAGTCGTTTTATTTTCGATACTATTGTTAGAAATTATTGGTATAATGGTCACTAGTACGTATAGGTTTTTTTTACGGAAATTAATTACTAAGAGTTCATTACTTCTCTAGCGGTAATGCTGTATAATTTTAAACTCAATTATACAGCATTACCGCTAAAACTAAAACTCTAAAACTCTAAGTAATACTATCGAAAATTAAGGAACTATCGATAGCTTTTTATTTACGAGGAACAATAATATCGATACTATCGATAGTTTGGTGATATATAGCCATAATACTATCGATACTATCGATAGTATTGCAAGTCATTAATAGTATTACCCCAATTTGGGCTATCGATACTATCGATAGTATCGATAGTCCTATCGATAGTATCGATAGTCCTATCGATATTCTAAGTGATTTTCGAGGTTAACTATCGATAGTGAAACTATCGATAGTGAAACTATCGATAGTTCGGCATCGCTAGTCGGAGGCCTACTTAGGACCAGAGGCCCAGGCCGGGCCGCATCATATGTAAGGTGCACCCGTATAGTATGCATTGAATGAAAGTCACCTTGGCTTCGGTCTTGGATATCTTAGTCTTGGTCTGCGTGGTGTACAGCACGTTGATGCGCTTGCTGCCCAGCATTGAGTGGTGCTTCGACAGCGCTAGCTGCAATAACGGCACACGTGGAACATAAACATATGGATGCATTTACTAAAAACATACATCATACATAATGGGGTGTTATACCATAGTAAAAAATATATAGTCCATTATTAAGATTACAAAAAAAAAATATTGCTCGAGTATTATTAATTTTGTTCAGCAAACCAAAAATGATGAAGATACAACGCGTTAAAATACCGCGTGACGTCACCAGGCACGTAAAATTTTACCGTCCAAATGACGTAAAGCGCCCCATTTCAGTTTTTTAAAGCTTTATTTGTAATTTTTCGAGTATCAGACAAAGCAAAAAATATGTATAATTTTTTTTTGGTAAGTAATCTAACTAAACTATAAAAAAAAATTGTTAAGCCTTGGGCGAGGTTAATTTGGTGATTTGTACCAGAGTTAATTTAAGAACATAACATATAAAAAATCATGAAAGTATTAAAAAACGTATATTTGATACTTTGTGAAGCATAGCACACGACATATAAGTATTGAATGCAAATAAAAATTTAATGGAAATTATGAAATAATTGCATTTTGACAGCTGATAAACAGTGTATTAACAATAGGGATGTTGATTGGCTAGTCAATTAAGATAACTTTTAAGAGCTGTCAAAACGAAATCACTTCATAGATTTTGTATGGAAGCCCATACTAACTAGTGACGTCAACGTGTGACGTCACTAGTTTGTATAGTCAACTGACTTAATATTAAGCAGTTTGTGTAAAATAAAATATGGAATAACAACTCCTATACTATATGATTTTAAACTTTTACGTTGCATTACCAGTAGATATCACTACTTACGGGACTAAAGAAAGAAAGAAAATAAAATATATTTATCACACGTAAGTACTACATAATGCTTATCAAGTTTAGTCCCGTAAGCAGGGTCGGACCGTGTGTTTAGGGGGCCCTGGGCTAATACAACTTAGGGGCCCACCTAATTACTAAAGTATAAGACGTAGACTAGAAATAAATGAATTAAATAGGTTTGTTAATCGCAGGATTCGCAGGGCTGCAAACTGTACGATACTAAATTAAACGAATTTAGTAAAATTATGTTTTTTTTCGCATTATCGTCTATTTTCGACTTGACTTGACTTAGCTAGGGGCCTTCATCCACGGGGCCCTAAAAAGCCATATGGTAGATCCGGCCCTGACTGGAAGTAGTTATACCCTCCCATACTAGATCTGATGAGAATTATTTAAAAAGGTGCGCGGTGACTTTTACCCACTGCCCTCTCAGTACCTCGTATGTAGGCTCGTTGTTGAGCTCGACGTAGGCGATGGCACTCTTCTTGTCCTGCTTGTGCGGCGGGATGCGCACGTCCACGATGTGCGCGCTCAGATCCGAGAAGTGGCTCATGATCTACACGATAGACAAACATTACTATAGTAATAGCCACGGACTAGTAAAAAAGAAGGACTCCGCGCTGTCATACTACAGCGTGAAGCCACGTTTATGTGAGTGAGTGACTGAGAGTTAAGGATACCAGATATCGGAAATTACACAACAAAGAACAATATGAGCGAGATAGAAGTTAATACACGCGGCCGATGCTGACTCGCACAGCACTAATACTAATAGTAATGTCCTCCTAACCGATATCGGTCCCGGCGGTTATCTCAACAAGGATTAGCCAACTGCGCTGACATTATAGGGGACAAGTGTGTGCGCAAACACAGGTGCACTCTCTGTTCCTTCACTCTCATAGTCCGGTGAGACGGCACCGACATGACCGGAGAGAGGTCAGGCGCAGGACCGACGGCTTAACATCCTTTCCGATGCACGGGGGTGATTAAACCGCCAAATTCTTGACTCCGGGCTGAGTAATTTCAATATTGAAATACCTGGCCACAAATTTTTGGGCCCGACCCGGGTATCGAAGCTGGGACCTCTTGGTCCTTAGGCGGCGCCTACCACTAGGCCAACGAGGTAGTCAACTAATACAACAGCGCGGATGACGTGCGGGGCGTCCCCGCCCCCGCGCGGCACCTCACACCCCGATCGCCATCTCGACCTGTCGCCATCTATGTATGTATGTATATTAACGACGCGGTGGCCGACACTCACCATTTCCTTATCGACTCCTAAGGGCAGGTTCCCCACAAACACCACGTAACGCTTCTTCCCGCGCACTTTCTTCACCAGCTGTTCTTTCTTCACTTCAGCAACTTCCGGCTTCTTCTCCTCTTCCTCGTCGCTGTCTTTCATGTTATCTTGGGAATAAACAAATAACATATTTAATTTGCTAGATATGAGAGACCTGTGGTATTTTTTAACCAACTTCAAAAATAGAACGAGGTTCTCAATTCGACCGTATCACGGACTAGTTAAAAAAGGATGCCATGCTACAGCATGAAGCCATGTGTATGCATGTGTGAGTGAGATACTTATGGATACCAGATATCGGATATCTGTCATTTGGAGCACATATTATGTCAGTTGCTTGTCAAGTTGGAGCACCTGAGGAGCTTCCACGTCTAGTTAGTAGTGCGGAGTCTTTCTTTTATTACTAGTCCGTGGACTGTATATATTTTTCTACTATTATTGTAATTGGACAGAACATTGTGAAAAAGTATAAAAGCGAGTGGCTAGCTCGGCGTCTAGTTTATCACAAAACTAAACAGCCAATACACCATTAGTCGCCTTTTACGACATTATAGGTGAGGAATAAAGTTGTTACATTCTTTTTAGTCCTAGACAAATGAGGGTCTGAAAAAGAAGGATGGTACCTTCTTTTTCAGACCCTCATTTGTCTAAGACTAATTAACTATGTTTGATATACAGGTAAATGATTAAAATTAACAACAGCAGAAAGCTCTTTGTATAAGATAACAGTTATTTAAACCCTCCTATTTAGAAACTGGATTACAATTCTGTGGTCACATATGAGCTATACCTCTAAGGAACTTCTTCTTCTCAGCAATTTTCTTCTCCACATTCTTCTTCTCATTAGCAGTCTTCTCCGCTTTGATAGCGGTGTTCAGCATGTTGTACAGGATCCTTATCTTCCTGAGGTCCGTGTCGTTGAGGTCACTTGAACTCTTTAAGACCATCTGTATCCGGTTGTGAATTACGTCCGGTAGGAAGATGTCAGCTGTGCCTTTTAAATTATCTCGGAGCACTTGTCTGATTCGACCTGGAGAATTAACATCATTATAATCATCAACATCATCATTATGAGCCTTGAAATAAGGTTACAGACTTTTGGACGTCCTTTGGTTTAGCAGAGTCTAGGCTTGCAAAATTTGATTTAAAAATGTATTTCTTAAAAATAGGCTTCTGAAAAAGTAAAAATTAAAATTTATAAATTCAAAAAGAAGTATATAACTTAAATTGTGCGAGAAAATAAACATATAAATAAATATCAACAGTATAATCATTATTAGATACTTGCGTTAGGGATTAAAATCATCGAAAGCACCACAAGCCGCAGGCCAATATCTATTGTGTAAACTATTCTTCCCAGTGCGGGTTCAGACCGAAATATGAGCCATTGCATCAAATATTGTTAATTGCAATAATAACCATTAAGCTGTAACATAAGTTCCAGCTGACACAAGTTGATATGAGGCAATAGTAAATCTCCACCTTTCTGGTTGTTAGTCATGGGCACGCTGAGGAACCTCTGCACCAACTCCTCATTCTTGAGCACCGGGTAGCGCTCGCCGATCTCGTCCATCGTCAGCCCTTCGAACATCACCTGAGGGCACTCTGTTTTCTGTACTCCTGTAAATGATAAATAATTTGGTTGGGTAATAGCTGCAGCCTAAAAAATATGACATTTCAAGTGGGATCTAGGATATTTTACTGGAGTGCACAAAAAAAATAACATATTTATGAGCTACTTAAAACAAAAATTATAATTTATTATTGTGGATTGATGAGTAGCAGATATGATCCACATTCCATTCCAAAAAAAATGTAAGTAAAATAGAATTATTATACAGTGTGTTACAAAACTACCCGTAAAGCCGAAAGGAGGTTAAACGGCGCCTTATAACAAGTCCATTCACAATATTTAAGAACCGTAGTAACGCTGTATAACATACCCCAAAAAAAATAAAAAATATTATTATTTTCATGTTAGATGTGCAAACCCCATTTCAGTAAAATTAAAGAGTGAACTACGCAGAATGTACTTACATTTCTAACTATTTCGCGGAACGACAAAACTTAGAAGATTTGAAATCAACAACATATTTTTTTTCCAACTTGACATTTTTTGAAGCCAGTACTTGAGTATAATGACATTCTTGTATTGAGGTAGCAAACATTTATGAATGAAAATAGAAAAACTATTAATACTAGTAAAGACAATTATAGTAGTTCCCTGACATGACAACTTACTAGGGATGACCAAATTTTTGGCTTTGATAATAATTAATTATATTTTTTAAGGGGTATTTTGTAACATGTTGTATTCCTTTCATTTATATATTTAGTCATGATTTACCTGCATTGTGTTTGGTAATCACAACGGGTTCTGGAACCTCCTCCAGCTTCAAACTTTTGGTTTCCACGGGTGATGTTGACTTCAACTTGCGCTTTCTTGACAAGGTTTTCTTTGGAGAATGCTTTTCCATACTTATAAGGTTTAAAAATATGATTAATTTACTTTAATAGTTGTGTGAGTAAAAATATGTCAGACAATAATATCAAGCTGCTAATACCCAGGTTCAACTGAGGTACTTTTTTATATGCTTAGAAGTAGGCGTCCCTCCATGTTCCAAGAGCACCCAGTCGAAGTTCTCGACACAATCACAATGTGTTGAGCCCTAGTGGGACATACGCTGGCGGTGATTTGTTGGCACACATAACGTAGGTATGCGTAAAGCATTTCCCAGGGAAAAAGGATTTTTCGCTATGGTAAAAGTTTACGGTACTGATTTAATTCCAGTTACCTTTTCAAAGCATGTAAATGTAATACAAAAATAATCTACAAATAAATTAATTAAAAATATTATTGAAATTACCTTGCGCTCTCAACCATTTTGTTTTAATTTTTAATTCAAAATTCAAGATAATGAAATTTTTCCAACTTTTTTTTTTAGGTTACCTAAGTCGCCTTAGAAAACCTCCTTGATTTATGAATATGTTATGTTATATCACATTATTTGCGACTAATATTTAATAACTGAAAATAAAATTATGTATTATATTGAAAAATACAGCTATGAACGTGGTTGAACCACGTGTGGGAAACCTATTTTAATTTGATCACAAGAAATTCGTTGTACATCCAATGAAATACCGGACAAGCAGTATATGTTTATCTTATGATTTTTGACCTCAAAATAGTGTAAGATATACTATGTATGTACTGTTTTATTTATCAATTATCTTGTTAAATTCACTGTTTGTTTTTGTTGATTTTGACATTTTTGCGTCAAAATTTTAAATGTCAATTTGATTGACGTTTTCGTTCATAAATCTTAATTCTTAGAACATCGGAAGTTTAGTCGTTATCGAAAAATAACACTTTTAACAACTCAATATTATTAAGTAATATACTTACATATATAATTATCCGTTAAACAATTACAAT
This sequence comes from Glyphodes perspectalis, assembly GCA_951394215.1. Taxonomy (NCBI): domain Eukaryota; kingdom Metazoa; phylum Arthropoda; class Insecta; order Lepidoptera; family Crambidae; genus Glyphodes; species Glyphodes perspectalis. The sequence continues at coordinate 3,803,181 of OX596227.1, forward strand.
AAAATAAAAAAAACTATATTTTTCCTCCAACAAACCATTTTAATAGTGCCTGACGGAATTGGTCAAGCAAAGTATTCTTGATAAAATGTTTCATGTTGTACCGCGAGATTTAATGTAGCCCACCATTTTTTGTTTTCTATGATCAAAAATGATACTTCCGTGAACACTATATGGACTCTGCGAATGATAAATAAAGGCAAATTTGCCTCTAGCAATACTAGAAATCGCCAACTTTGTTCAAAGACAATGATAGTGAACTAGACAGCCCAAACAAAATAACTAACAATCTACTTCTGGCGTTTCCTTTCACAATAAAAACGTTGTGTAATATAATTGCATTATGTGAACCAAATATTGAACTAAACTGACTTTTACGTTAGCTACACTAATTGCCTCGATAGCCGTGATCGTCTAGTGGTTAGGACCCTACGTTGTGGCCGTAGTAACCCAGGTTCGAATCCTGGTCACGGCAGTGTCTCACTGTCGCGGCGGGGTTGTATTTTTGTTATTTTTACAATTTAAGTACTTCATTCCATTCTTGGTTGACTTGTTCAATTTGTTTTTCTCAAATTGGTTCATAAATAACGTACATATTTTTTTTTATTAGAACCATTGATTTTTAATTATAAAGACTACTATTGGTACGGGGTTTGTAATTATGTAGGTGACGAGCTAGCCACTACTTTGCACAATTATCCATCAAATCCGTTTGGATTTTTGGCAAAATATGATTGAAAAAGCTCATTGCTTAGGACTCTGTCTACCCCTTTGGGGATTACAGATGTGATGACATGGAAGTACGCAAGAGAGCGCAGTTGCCCTCCCGTGACTCGTGGGCCAAGGTACCTGCTGGTCTATGTACTGTCAATAATATTGTATTGGTCCGCCCTGGACCAAAAGCTGCGTATGCCTATGCGTGATATATTTATGTAATTAATTAATTAAGTAAAATTATGGAAGTAATTAAGTATTAAGTAGAGTAGGGTTTTGAGTGTGTGATACAATCACACACTCAAAACAATCTAGCCACTTGTCACTACATTTTCACAATTTTTCATCTAACCCAGTTTTATTTTTGGCTGAAGTGGTTGATGGGGCCTATCCCTTTGACTCTGTCTACCCCTTTGGGGATTATGGACGAAATCGTATGTATGTAGGTATGTATACAATGTATGTTATTAAGATTTAGATACCTACATTACTACCACAATGATGACAGAAAAGTTCTTGAGGTGACATTAATATTTACATATCTAACTATGAATGTAACTATATGATTCAATGATACATAACTTTGAATGTAACTATTTTCCTGTCTAGATAACGAAGGTGGGAGAAAGTAGAGAAAACATGGATGAGGGTTTATTTTTATAAATTTACTAGACTGACTCATTCCCTAGTTTCAAACTAAGCTTTCGCTTGTACTATGGATATTAGGCGAACGGATATACATACTTAAATAAATACATTTATAAACATCCATGACCATCCATAATATAAGTTGTATAAGTCGGTATTTACTGTGTTGCCATCATAAAAATGCCATGCTTAGTTGGTCTGGGACTTTAAAATAATGTATCAACTGTGTTCATTGCCTAGCTTGTCGTATAGGGCAAATAATGATATCGGGTGTTGGGTTCTGATTATGTAGGTGACGAGCTAGCCACTTGTCACTACTTTTCACAGTTTCTTTCTGAGCTAACTCAATTTTATTTATGGGCAAAAGTGGAGGATGGATATTGCCGCTTCTTAGTCTACTCCTTAGGGGAATTACGGTAGGTATGTAAATTTATGTTAATTAATGACTTGTAGTCAAAAAGTTTTTTTTTAACATATCATTTTTTTATACGATGACTCAAAATGATTATTATACGTAGGTATAAAAATCATTTGTTACTGTTAAAACATTGATTGTGCAAAATACTACATTTCAAACTATATTTTGGCGTTGGTGAGTCAGTCAATAAGTATGGAGTTTTCCCTTTACATAAATATTCTTTATCGACCGCTTACGATTTCACTCAGATAAATAATAAATAAATAATAATAAATAATTCTCAAGACTGACACACCAATTCCCTAGTCCCAAACTAAGCTTATGCTTGTGCTATGGATACTAGGTGAACGGAAAGACATACTTAAATACGTTTATAAACATCCATGACTCGAGTACAAATGCCCATGTTCATCACACGAAACATTTGAACCTAGCGGGATTAGAACCCGCGACCCTTGGTTTCGTGGCCAGGGTCTTTGACCACTCGACCATCGGGCCAGATGGGTAAGACATTGCGGGATTTTCGTTCAAGGATATTTCCATATTTACATTTTTGGTATCACGTAGTCACCATTTGGTTACATAAGCTGGGCTTGCTCAACCGGGGAAGTACTCATCATCTTCCTAGCGTTATGTCCCGTGCTTAGACGGGGTCCGCTTAGACCATGATCCAGGATTTAGCGAGTCTGGTAATTACATTGAAGCGACTGCCGATCTGACCTTCGTAACCCTAAGATAGGGGAACCAGACAATTTTTGGATCATGGTTACAAATTCAAAGTTGTTTGAATTTGCAGGTTTCATCACGATGTTTTCCCTCACCGTCGAGCTAGTGGTATAAATATGTACATAGATTTTTTAAAATCTAGAGGTACATGCCTGGGTTTGAACCCGCACTCCTCGGTTAAGAGGCGCGTGTCCTTACCATTGAGCTACCACCGCCTATCCGGGGAAGTACTACCCTGCCGGAATATCGATATATATCGGTGATTTAATTTTGTTTCGATGTATCGAATTTCGATACATATCTATTTTCGGATATCAAAATCTATTTTCGGATATCAAAATCTATTTTCGGATATCAAAATCTATTTTCGGATATCAAAATCTATTTTCAGATATCAAAATCTATTTTCGGATATCAAAATCTATTTTCGGATATCAAAACCGATATCTTTTTGCTCATTGTTTGTTCTTGATTTTTCGATTAAAATATTATAGGTAACCGTTATTATTTTAGGTAACCGCTTCTTGGGCAAAAAAAAGCGATATATCGAAATATCATCATAATAATAATATCAAACATTTGAGAAGTATCGATACGATAAATATCGATATATTTTATTTATTTTCCGATCTCTACGTGGAATTAAGGCTTAGCATAGTCACATACAAATCCGCCTTCAACTTATTGGAGGCCCTGGGGACATTAATAAGATATTTTTTGACAATAATTGTTGTTAATCCGCGATTGGGGGTCCCAGAATACCAATTTCTGGCCCTTAGTTCCAAAGTGCCCAAAGTGCCCAAGGAGACAGCTTCCGTAACATTTCCCTCGGGAGACCTCGGCTACCCACCATTTTTGACGTCACAACGTGACAATTGTAACAACGTGAATTCACGCAAAATTTTAACGCACCCCAAGTAACACAGATAGCAGTATAAGGTCTTAGTAACAGCAAACCCGGGAGCGATAAGCTTAAAAAGCTGTTGATTAATGTCTGAGTAAACGTGTACTCAGCTCTTATTCAAGCAAATTGGGCACACTTTTAAATGCTTTAATTTGAATAATAGCAATATAAAATCTGAGTAGTAGCAATGTAATTGTCCACATAGTTTAATAACGTCTGAAAAACGGCAGTCGTTACTTATACACAGATGTTTTATCATGTTTATTCAGAAAAATATTTGTGGCTGTGATATTCAAAAACTACTCAGCTATAAGCACATTTGTACCACACTGTTTCAAACAAAATGTGTGTTTCCTTCAAGAAATTGTGGATATCATTAATATTTATTAAGATATTAATGTGGACGGAATGAATACTTGGAATTGTTAAGTAATTTTTAAAAATACGAGTTTTAGCTATTATACAAGTGAAATAATATTGCGCAAGTAATTTTGTCGTCAATAACGTATGTCCTGTAACTATTGGTTTTACGCGCCGCTTCAATATCGAAGTTTAATGATAGAAATAAGTAAATGTACAAGACAGAAATAAGGCAAAAAAAAACTTTTAGCGTAATTTCTTATTTTAGTGTTTTAAAAGTAATAATTAGTTTATGTATAATACTCGAATTTGTATCTGAATTAATAAAACACAGCATTTGATAGCAAAAACAATTCCAAAAACATTTTTTTTTGAGGTTATAATGGCGATTCCTATAAATCTGATTATTAGCTGCTCACGGAGCTGTTTTACCGAGCTGCTGCTGAATAATAGTTTTGACTCGTCACATATTAAGCCTTTATTTGGCAAAGCGCGGTATGGCGGAATAATTTCTGAATAACAGTTGAGTATTTGTTCACATGTTTTATTAAACAGCTTATTAGGGTTCAAAACAGAACAATCAAAAACTAGAATTTAGTGGAAAAATGATTAGGTGATCGATCGAACTTTATTATTTAACTATTATATAATGCAATCATTTCACTTAAATAAAAAAAAAATAATTAAGCAAATGAATTAAAGCTATTTAGGTATACCAATCTAACGTAAAAAGGACGTAAAATATTTTTTTTATTTTGTTTTATTTAGAAAAAAAGCTGTGGTAATCATGTTTTTTTTTTTTTCAACTTACGTACCTATGTCTAGTTTGAGTTAACTACTCGTATGTACTGCATACCTTATTAAAATGCTAAAAAGGGAAAAGAAACGAGGTCTCTTTTGGTTCCCCATCTATTCTAATGATAATGTAGCAGTTTTTCATTGTCTGAAAACAAACGGATATTATACCTACACTAGCTGTGCCAGCGGTGTCACCCGCGTTTATGGTTAATATTATATAGACTATTTCCGTCATACTTGATTTCTATGTAACTTTAACCATCAAGGCTGCACACGCGACGGAAGCTTGAAAATGGAGTAACTTCTCCCGTTTTCCCAACATTTCCCGTCACTACTCTGCTCCTATTGAATGTAGCGTGATGAAAAGTATACTATCTGCCCAGGAGTATGAAGAATAATTGTACCAAGTTTCGTTAAAATTCGTCGAGTAGTCTTTGTTTCTAAAAAGAACATACAGACATACAGACAGACAGACAGACAAAAATTTTACTGATTGCATTTTTGGCATCAGTATCGATCACTAATCACCCCCTGATAGTTATTTTGAAAATATATTTAATGTACAGAATTGACCTCTCTACAGATTTATTATAAGTATAGATAAACGGAAACCTAAAACAAAATTAAACCTAGCTAGATAGATTAATTGCCCCCGAAACCCCCTACATACTAAATTTTATGAAAATTCTTGGAGCCGTTTTCGACATTCAGATTACAATATAGATAGGTATACAATAGTTTTTTTATTTAAAGATACGTATTAATAATATCATAATGACACATAATTTGAATATACTATACAAATTCAAAACCTCGGACACAACAAAAGGTAGATTTATACTACCGCATTGAATGTACTACAAATACAAAACGCTAGAATAAAATGATTCGGACCGCGCGTATTTTTGAATTCGTTAATATTTTCATCTGATTCATCTCCACTAGATGTGTAATCATCGTCACCCACACAGTCTGTATATGAAATTGCGGGTACGGAACACTCTTCTATGTACGATCGCACTTGACTGTTAAGGTTAGCTTGACCGCTTTCTTCCACAGCTAGTTTACTAAACACTATGCTGCCTACGCCCAACTTACAACAACTAACGTTTAATAAATATCTACAAATAAAGCAATATTCAGCATTCTTCTGTGTAAATACTGTTTAACTAACTTTAAAACTGCTAGTTTCGGTATAAGAATAGAAGTATGTGTAATAGAGTTATAAACTATGTCTACATTTCTTTTATACCAATATAAGCTTAATTAGAACCCAGAAAATACTTTTTATCAGCAGCTGAATAATTCGCAAAATAAAGAACCTTATAAGATTTCAAAATAATATTAAAGCTGTTATTCAGATACAAGCATTTTAAAACCGAATTTTAACACTATTATTCAGCATCTAGTTGCTGAGGGTACTTTATACAGAATATAGCATTTTTAACAGCAATAAGCTTAATAATGTTTGTATAATAGTATTGTACATTACGTTTATTCAGCTTGTTATCTTTTAGCTTACTGTTATGCAAATTAAAGCTATGTGAAACTCTGTAAGCTTAGAAACGTTTGTGTAATATTGAGAATAAAAGTTATTACTAAGCCTTAAGAAAGAAGCCGAAATTATACAAATTTTACTAAGCTTAAAAAATTATAATAGCCGTAATACAACGTTAGTCAGAATTTAGCTATTTCCTTAACTGTAACACAAATGTTACGTAACTATTAACTGTGTTATGAGTCGCATTAGTACTGTTATCATGCTTGTGTGTTACTTGGGACTATATCATCATCATTTTTGTTTTCTGAATACTGTAAAAAATACCCATAAAATATGGCCCGTGTTGGTCTGGGACTTAAAAAAAAATTACCAACTGAGTTCCTTGCCCAGCATGTAGTAAAAGATGACTAATGGTATATCGGGTTTCGAGTGTGTGATTGTGTAGGCGACGAGCTAGCTACTTATCACTACTTTTCCACAATTTTCCATCTAACCCAGCCCTGTTTTATTTTTTGGCTGAATGTGAATAAGCAGGCTAGTTGCCCCTTTAACTCTGGCTCTCCTTTGGGGATTATGGGCGTGATGATATGTATGTATACAATATATTTTGTACTGTAATAGACGGAAAATGAACTATTAAGTAGCCTATCCTATTACTTTTTATGAATTATCCTTCCATCATCATCAGCCTATACTCATTAACTGCTGGACATAGGCCTCTTCTAATGAACTCCATTGGGCCTGATCTCGTTTCGCATATACCTAACTACTAAACATTATATGAGCCTGTTTCTAAATCATAGTAGGATTTTATATTAGATTTTATATATTTTATAAATGCGAAAGTTTGTATATATGTTTGTTACACGTTTACGCAAAAACTACTGAATGGATTTTAATGAAACTTTAGAATAATATAGCTCATACACCCGAATAACATATAGGCTATGTTTCATCGATGTACCAAGCGAGCGAAGCCGCGGGCAGAAGCTAGTTGTTAACACATTTTCACTGTAAACATTTCAAACAATTAACTGTCAAATGTTATATTTAAAAAAAACCTTCAAAATTGTCTTAATTATCGAACCGGCTTTTGCTCTAAAGAGCTTGAAAGCATCAACGTCTTCTGTAGAGGTCTTTATTAATCTAATAAAATGTTAATCGGTTCCTGCGACCGTAATATAATAGTGTGTGGAGTGTGGAGCGTCGATCCGTGTGGCGGGTTTTACCCGAGAGAAAGCGGCGCTAAAATACCTGATTCGTTCATTTAGGTCAGCTCCGAACGGAGCGATACACTGTATGTGCTTTAATATATAAATATACATAATAAATATATATTCTCCAGACTGACACACCAATGAGGGTTTTCAAAAATACAAAAACCGCCAGATGGCACGAGGGTGTCTCGTGGTCTTATCGCTGTCACTATTGGCTCTTTGTTGACAAAGTGCCCCAAGTAACCGCATGTTTCTCGCCAAGATTGGCTACGTTAGCCACTTACGAGCACACGAACGGGCTGGCCAATAGAGTTCAAAAAGTGGTCAGAATAACCGAAACCGGTTGGGAACCATCCCCTCTATAGAGTTAGCCCAGGGACTTTGTAGAGTTGCGGGCCAGCGGGTGTCGGAGCGGGTGACTCCGACCCTCGCACTGCATGAGCCCAAACGTCTGGGGATGCCTAATTCCTCCGTAGGCATCCCTCCTCCATGTTGGGGCCTGCACTGACGCTAAGTGCGGGCCGAGCCGTCGGGTGATAGAGAAGATTGCGCAAGGGTATCTCTGTCGCCCATGACACTTTATGCGGCAGAGATGGAAGACCCTGGGGTTTGAGCCGGTAAGAGTCCAACATAACACACCTCGCTCCCCGGCGACGTGTTTATCCATAAGGATTTCCCCCCGGGGGAAAAAAAAAAAAAAAAGAAAAAGGATTGTAGAGTTAACCCCCCGCATTCACGTTCCGCTCCTGGCAGTAGGGGTGTAAGAACTTTGCTTTCTTTGCTAACGATCAGACTCCTCGTTCTCGACCGCCCTAACAGGTCCCTCGGACAACTAACGGGAGGCGTCCTGCGCCGGCGCAACGGTATCGGCGCGGTGGCTTCCGACCGCAGGGCCGTTGTAAGGCCTTGGAGACGACTGTGGTGATGTGACCCTGGTACTTGGAGGGTGCTGAAAGGACTTTACTGAGCCTTCGTTCTCCATCTGTCTGTCTGTCCGTTCGATGATTGCCATCAGGGTATCTAAACATTCTACTAAGAGACCGGTAATGTAATAGTAATTACACAGTGGCGTAGCGTGGGTTCCTGTTGCCCCGGTTTTTTTGCCCCGAACGGGGGGGGGGGGAAGGTTTTTTAAATTGGTTTTCCGCCCCACCGACATTGTAATTAGCTACTTAGCAACAAACTTAGCACATATTTTAGGTAAGTAGTAGGTTGAAGTAGCTAGCTAAATTTTATTTTGAGTAGGGGTGGACATACTGTGGGGCCATTGACACCGGGGTCCTCAGGACCGGGGCCCCTGATCAGTAGATCAGATAGAGAAACCTCTGATACGGTAACCTAACGTAGTAATATTTGGTTTAGAATTAAAAAAAAAGTGTATATTACTCATGTATATTTTGACGCTGAAAAGAGTAACTACCGAGTTTCTTGCCGGTTTCTTCTCGGTAGAACCAGCATTCCGAACCGGTGGTAGATTCACATTGCTCTAAAGATTTTGTAAAATTGACGATTTATAAGTGATTTTTTTAAGTCCTACATAAATAAAGACATTTTGAATTTGAATTTGAATAAGGGATTGCAAACCAGCAGAATTTTTGTTGGATCTAGCGAGATGTGCTGGACGCAACAGAGCTAAAATTGTGCTGGAGTCAGCTGGACTGCTGGATCTAATACTAGTATTACTACTAGAGCTTGCAATGCTGGATGTTACTTCTACTCGGGTGTCGCTGTAGCTTTAAGGATCACCTATGTGAATTTGACGATTTATGAGTGCTTTCTTGAAGCCTACATGATTAGAGACATTTTGATTTTTTTAATTTTGTCTATAATTCACACAGGCACACTTATACATAAATATTAGGTACGTAGTCTTGCTAGTCGGGAAGGTGCCAAAGTGTTATGTGACGTGAATAATACCTATTGTAAAAAAATTACTTAGCTGCGCTGCGCCATGTAATGTACCTTATTTTGTTTTTCATATATATTTGATATATATATATTTTTTCTCATTCTAAGTGAACTATCATTGTAAGTTCCTATGAGAAATAAATGTCTTTAAACCTATATTTTGTCCTCATGAATCAGATAACCAAAAAGATAGGGGCCATTTTATATATTTTTTTACATACCTAGTGTTTTTTTAACATACCTTTTTTACTTACTATTTTAACATACCTAGCATAAAACAAAGTCGCCGTCTGTCTGTTCGCTTAGATCTTTTAAACTACCCAAGGATTCAAACTGTAACTCAAACTCTTGTTCCTGACAGTCACTAATACTATTTGCTGATGCGGTATTTACCAATTGATAGACGTATAAGTGGAAGGTTTAAATGCGCCACTATTCACTCACCGTGCAAAGTCGGGACGGTCGCTAGTTGCGTAGCGTGGTGGGGGCGGTCCGCCCCGGGCAGCATTTTTTGGGGGCGGAAAATTGGAAATAACTGATGAACTTTTAAAGATTTATTTAGAAAATCGGTCCTGGGTTACAATGTCAGTGGGGCGGCGGATACCGAGTATTTGTACTCCCCCACCCCCCCTCGGGGCAGAAAATTTGACCGCTCCGGGCGACAGGAACCCATGCTACGCTTATGACGGTCGCTAGTATATATTCTAAAGCATTCCTTCCTCTAAAACAGGAATATTAATAATATTATATACTAGCTGTGCCAGCGGTGTCACCCGCGTTTATGGTTAATATTGTAAAGACTATTTCCATCATACATGATTTCTATGTAACTTTAACCATTAAGGGTGCACACGCGACGGAAGCCTAAAAAATGGAGTAACTTCTCCCGTTTTCCCAACATTTCCCTTCACTACTCTGCTCCTATTGATTGTAGCGTGATGAAAAGTATACTATAACCTGCCCAGGAGTATGAAGAATAATTGTACCAAGTTTCGTTAAAATCCGTCGAGTAGTTTTTGTTTCTATAAGGAACATACAGACAGACAGACACACAGACAGACAAAAATTTTACTGATTGCATTTTTGGCATCAGTATCGATCACTAATCACCCCCTGATAGTTATTGTGAAAATATATTTCATGTACAGAATTGACCTCTCTACAGATTTATTATAAGTATAGATATGCTACATGAAGATTTGTCCAATATAACCAAAGGTTAGCTCATTCAAACAAAGACACAAAATGTTTCGCCATGGTTCATTAAAGACTAGCTGTGTGCCCGCGGTTCCATCCGCATTAATGGTTAATGTTATATGGGTCTTTAGGCGTTTCGCACCGCAAGCGGTTCGAACCGCGGTGTGAATCGCCCAAGAGCCTCTTTTGAATGGTTTTTTTCGCACCACGGTACGAATAGCCCAAAATCATTTTTGAATGGGTCAATTCGGACGGTAATGACTAACAAAGCAGTTTTCTTTCAAATGGGTGAATTCTGACAAATTTATTGAAATCGCCGAAAGACAATGTCTAAATCGGACATATAAGGAGCATTGTGCCGTGGTTCGAACCGACCCATTTCAAAAGAAACCTTGGGCGATAGAACCCATTCAAAAGGGGCTCTTGGGCGATTCGCACCGCGGTTCGAATGTCTTGCGGTGTGAAACGCCTAAAGACCCTGTTATATAGCCTATAGCCTTCCTCGATTAATTTGCTATCTACCTCTAAAAGATTTTTTTTCAAATCACCAGGACGGACCAGTGTTCCTGAGATTAGCGCGTTCAAACAAACAAACAAACTCTCCAGCATTATAATATTAATAGTCAGTATATAATCAATGTATATAGAAATCAATGCCACTTTTCGTTGTAATTTTATAACTCAGGAACGGACTCACCTATCCAAACCAAATGTTTAGGCTTTGTTCGGAGTATTTAGTAGATGGTTTATGTGAAGTTTGCACAAAATCGGTAGAGCGGTTCTTCATTTATCATATTTTTTGTAACAAATGAATTCAATAAATGGCTGATCATTTTGTTAATGGGGATTTTGCTGTCAAATTGAAACTTTTTTTCAGATGGGGATTGTGCTGTCAAATTGATTTCACTTTATACGTAGCGAAGCACGTACCGGGCCGCTAGTATTAGTATAGATGATGGTGCCAGCGAGTGCCAAACAGACACCTTAATCTCCGGAATCTAAGCCAATGGGATCGCAGGGTTAATATCCGGTAATACCCGGCTATAAGCGGTTAGAAATCCTATGGAAAGCGGCCGAGGCGAGAACGGGCGTTTTCCTATAATTATCTAGCCGACTGCGGAAAACAGGGTAATGTACACACTTATTAATCAACGTATTAATAGCTGTACCTTGCGACCTTTAAGGCGTGTTGGTGCAGTTCTTAATCATGGTTTGGTTTCATGGTACACACGATAGCACTTCAGGCTAAATACTGCGGAGTCTTATTCAGTTGTGATAAGGGCTGTTTCGCAAAGAAAATGTATAGCCTGATGTGCTGCCGTCTGTACACAAGTCAATTGAAGTATTTTTTACGTACTTTAAAAGTAACTAAGTAACGCGTCGAGACATGCCAGGCCACCCAGCATGTCTCAACCACTCCGCCCAGGATTCAGACGCCGATCATCCCCGTGACCGGCGTCGTGGGCCCACTCTCGCGCTGTGCCCTCTGCTAAGCCAGAGGGGCACGCGGAGAGCGCCTCGTCGAAGGGGCCGCCTTCCGCCCGGCGACCCAGATTGAGGGCTTAGCCCTGACGTCGCAGAGGGAGAGCATCGTGACGCTCAATCCCTCTGCGACCCACCACAGCGCGACACAGCGCGCCCCTGTCGGGTTGCCGAGGATAGGGAGGCGAGCAACGACACACTCAGCCCTCCTCTTCCTCGGTAATCCTAGTCCGGCCCCAGGGGGCTGCGGCCGGTGCCGCAACTGCTCGGTGGGAAATGCCGAGATAAGGGCTGTTTCGCAAATAAAATGTATAGCCTGATGTGCTGCCGTCTGTACTAAGTCAATTAAAGTATTTTTTACGTAATTTATAAAAGTAACTGTATCATAAGGCCTGGTGATCTGTAACACAGGTTATTTTACCATCATCATAGGCCAGCCTTTTATAAACTAGGACATTTAAAGATGTGTGAATTTTTTTTAAGTTTTCACTTAAATATAAGTTAATGATTTAAGAGGTCCCATGTTGGTCGGGGACTAAAAAATAATGTGCCAACTGTGTCTCTTGCCTAGCATGTCGTAAAAGGCGACTAATGGTATATCGGGTTTTGGGTATGTGATTGTGTAGGCGACAAGATAGCTACTTGTCACTACTTTTCCACAATGTTCATCTAACCCAGCCCAATTTCGTTATTTATTTATTATTTATTATTAGTTCCATTTTGGAACACATAATTGAAATCAACTTTGGTTTGGGACTTAAAAAAGAATGTGTGAACTGTCCTCCTTTTCTAGCATGTCGTGAAAGATGACTAATGGTATATAGAGTATTGAGTCTGTGATTGTGTAGACGACGAGCTAGCCACTTGTCACTACTTTTTCACATTTTCCATCTAACGCAGCCAATTGTCCTATGTTGGTCTGGGACTTAAAAATAATGTGCCAACTGTTTTTCTTGCCTAGCATGTCGTAAAATATGACTAATGGTATAAAGAGTATTGAGATTGTAATTGTGTAGACGACGAGCTAGCCACTTGTCACTACTTTTCTGCTATTGTAGTGCAACCTAGCTCATTTTTAATTATGAATAAAAGTAGTTAAAGTAGTTTTCTGTTCATTGGATTCTGTTTTCCCTCTCCGAGAATAACGGCCCCTTAGTTATTCGCCTAGCTATATGACTGATTGGCTAAGTGTCATACAAGCCGTTGGTTGTACAGCGCCATTTAGTAAAAGGGCTGATTAACATATACAACACAAGCTCGATGGCTCATTCGGTAGCGACCCTGCCTCATGCGGCAAGAGCTGTGGGTTATCCCCACCCTGGACAAACATTCGTGTTATGAATACTTGTGTTTGTTCTGTGTCTGGGTGTTAATATCCAATATTTTTAAGTATATATTTGTAATACCGGTTGATTCTGATATCCGTAACACAAGTGCTTAAGTTACTTAGCTCAGAGTCAGTCAGTATGTAATGTAGTCTGATATTATTTATATACATACACACACACACACACACATAAATATACGACAAAATCATTATGACTGCCCTTTAGTAATTTATTTGTTTTATACTTTATTACCTCGTAAAATAGACATAAATGATAGACTTAGGTCATAAACTTGAATTTACATTCAAGTAACGTAACCAACAGTACCCAGCCGTTAATTAAATATTGTAAAAATGGCTATAAAATTAAAAAAAATTAAAAAAATGTTGTAAAGTGGTAAGAGATCTAAGTTTAAGGATGTATTAGACTGGCCCGTTGGTCGAGTGGTCAGAGACCTTGGCCACGAAACCAAGGGTTGCGGGTTCGATTCCCGCTAGGGGCAAATGTTTCGAGTGATGAACGTGGACGATTGTACTCGAGTCATGGATGTTTATAAACGTATATAAGTATGTCTATCCGTTCATCTAGTATCAATAGCACAAGCTTATTATCTTAGTTCTGAACTAGGGAATTGGTGTGTCAGTCTGGAGAATTTATTTATTTATTTCATCGGCTAAGACTGCTGATTCGAATTTAATAGTGTCACCAATTCGAATCGTAGAGTGGCATAAATACTTTTTTTTTTAAGTCATAAGACTTAAAAAAAAAATTACGGATTTATGCCGCTAGCTTGATGGCTTGATAGGGCAACCGAACTTGAATCTTGAGAACATTATAAGTCTAACTATACTTGCATATATACATATCATCACGTCCACAATCCCCGTCGGGTTAGGCAGAGTCAAAGGGGCAGCTAGCTCCCTTAACCACATTCAGCCAAAAAATAAAACAGGGCTGGGTTAGATGGGAAATTGTGAACAATGGCTAGTAGCTAGCTCGTCACTTACACAATCACACATCAAAAACCCGAATTTGACTTTTACGACATGCTAGGCAAGGAACACAGTTGGCACATTGTTTTTAAGTTCCCAGACCATGGAACCCCAGTCTGGATAGACTGATGATGCAATTAATTAAGCTCCCATAAACGAGGAAGAGTTGGCAGCCGCTTGATTGTAATAACCAGAATCGGTAAATCTAGGATTGTAGAATCTAGTCCAAGCATACCTATGTTTAGATCGGGGCGTAATGCCTAGACGAAAAAGTTCTATTGTCTAATATTGGTTTGATTTTATAAATCCCAAACTTATTTTGACAGGCCCATTGGTCGAGTGACCCTGGCCATGAAACCGAGGGTCGCGGGTTCAAATCCCGCTAAGGGCAAATGTTTCGTGTGATGAATATGGACATTTGTACTCGAGTCATGGATGTTTATAAACGTATCTAAGTATGTCTATCCGTTCACCTAGTATCCATATGAGAAGCTTATATCTAAGTTTGAAACTAGGGAATTGGTGTGTCAGTCCGGAGAATTTATCTATTTATTTGGGGGCACTGACATCCACTAATTACTTTCTGCGTGTTAATCAAGCTTTTCTATTCTTCTTTAATTTAAAAGATTAGATAACCCCTACATCATTACCTCTAAATCTTTCACGACACCCATACCATAGAAAATTAAAAAAAATATCCAAAATTGACCTGACCCAGTTTCGTACACATCATCTTTCGCGTTTCAACCAAATACTTAAACAACTGAACCATTGGCATCTAGGCCACCAAAATATGTCGCCAAACTTGCCTGTATGGACACCAATCGAGCACCAGATATCTGAAAAGCTTAACTCTGTACTTTCTTAAGATATTTTTTGGTCTATATAAAGACAATAATTTACATGCAATATCTATTCTCTACGAGCGATAAAAAAAACAATGACAGAGCGAAATTAAAAACTAAAGACCCTACTATTGTCCAGCCAGCTCATAATCGAACTTATCTACACTTAAGCTTTCCTTTGCATACCGGAGCTTAAAAAACTGACCGGAATCAGTGCAGTGAAGCGAAAAAAGTAACTGTCGGAAAGTAATTTACATTGCCTTACGAGCGAGGCTCGGTGCAGCCCACGGCACCGTCAGTACGGCCGCGGACGCGTAGCGGTCAAGGCTCCAGCCCAGTGCCGCGATCCGGAATTAAAAAAAATAAAAGCGCGCGCTTGCGACAAACGTCAAAAAGAATCCTCTAATTGTCAACTTATTTTTTTTTAAAACAAACCCCGCTTCGACATTCAAAACGTTCCCGAAAACGAGGTCGGCGTAATCTTAAGTTGTTAATCACCGCTTTTAGTACGAATAACTGTTAAGACCCCAGTGCCGCTGGATAATGAGACTGTGATTGTGAGAGTATACGTCTTGGTGCGAGTTAAACAGGTGAATATGAAATTGATTTCAATGCACCGTTGTGTTTGATGAACCTTATTATTTTCGGCCGGTACCATTTCGGTGCTCCTGCGTTCCGTTACAAATACTAATTAGCGACTTCATTTTATTTTCGCGACGCGGTCTCCGTGGAAAGGAATTCGGACTATGAAACTTTTTGTGTCACCAAAAAGTTTTTATTCTTTTTTTTTATTATTAAACCAGTCATACATCATTAGACCAAGGAAATGGTTGGTAGAGTAGCAGTTTTTTCCGTCTTTATCAGTGTTCGGTGCTGAGACGATCAGGAATAACGGCCCTGCAATCATAGGTTGTTGATCTTCATACTGCGTCCGCGCTCGAGAAATAAAACCGAGTCGATATAGGAAAGCTAAGACCGGACTAAGTACTAACGTTAAAAGTGCCGCTGGCTACTATGAATCACTCTTTATCCGGCACGGACAAATTAAAATAGCACTCGACTTGTAGGCAATTTTAGCGAGAGGTGTATCTCTTTTCTATGAACTGCTTTTAACCCATTAGTATATTTTAGAATAAGGCACTGATAAAAGTTACTCATCTATTCAAAGTTTGCTTTTAAAACAAGTACCAAACTTTTTGAAACACTTTATATTTATTAAAATAATTATTCACCTAAAAATCAAAAGTTAAAAATAGTCCTTAATCTGTAACCTACGTTATAATATGTTCGAGATTTCGTTATAAAATCCGTTAAAAGGTTAACCGTAAATACGCCCAAATTCAGATTTTACGTGCACTATTTCTATAAATTCTCATTTACACGAGAAGTTACCGTTTTATACAGTACCGACAAACAAAATCCGTAAGATATTCACGTTACACAAGTTTTAGTGCAAGTTACATTAAAGTTACAGTAAAGTATCATTATTTTCAACTAAAATTCTATAAATATGTTTTGTCTTAGACTAATCGTACTTATTATTCAAATCTTTATTTAGTCACTATTTGATTACTAATGCACCTAAGTCAGCATACTAAACACCATTTAATACACCATAATTTATTCAAATGCCCATTTCTCACACCTCAACGATTTAAGCTCGTAAAACCACGGCCCGCTTACAATCGCTGGCCATTGAAACTCTAAGCCGGCCCCTAAAAACGACCATCAGAACCCATGTTTACATATCTGTCGGCGCGGGCCCGTTGTGTCAAAGTAGGTCAGTGAAATGATCGAAACAAGGCCCCGTACGGAATCCGACCGACGAGCCTGACCGATTTTACTGTCACAGCCAAGAAAGGCTGACATTCTTTTTTTTAAACGCGCCTTTTTTTATCCGGCGACTTTCTTTTGTTGCGTTGACATTGGAAAATACCCGAATCGATTTTGTATCTGTGTTTTGGTTGTGAATACGTTCGATTTATGAAATTATATCTATGGTTATCTATACTTATAATAAATCTGTAGAGAGGTCAATTCTGTACATGAAATATATTTTCAAAATAACTATCAGGGGGTGATTAGTGATCGATACTGATGCCAAAAATGCAATCAGTAAAATTTTTGTCTGTCTGTCTGTCTGTATGTTCCTTATAGAAACAAAAACTAGTCGACGGATTTTAACGAAACTTGGTACAATTATTCTTCATACTCCTGAGCAGGTTATAGTATACTTTTCATCACGCTACAATCAATAGGAGCAGAGTAGTGAAGGGAAATGTTGGGAAAACGGGAGAAGTTACTCCATTTTTTAAGCTTCCGTCGCGTGTGCAGCCTTAATGGTTAAAGTTACATAGAAATAATGTATGACGGAAATAGTCTTTATAATATTAACCATAAACGCGGATGACACCGCTGGCACAGCTAGTAGTCCATATTTTTTTAAACATATTTAATTAAACTTAAATAAAATTGCAAATATCCTACGAATCTGATGCAGATACCATAAAAAAAACAATTAATCCAAAACTAGTTTTTGCTTACAGAAACTCTATCGTGTGTCCGGTGAGATCTATCAATTATTCTGGAATTTTTAACTTATTCTCTGTTCTCAGGGTTATATTATATATATATTTTTTTTAAAGTAAAGATGACGTTTATTTGACACTAGATGTGGTTTTTTATCATCTTCAAAATCTGACAAGCTGGATCAAACTTTGCATTGCCATTCAATTTAATGTTTTTACGTAATATAATATTAATTTAGAAATACTTACACTGCAAGTTTAATAACAGCTTGTAATGAGCGTATCATTTCTATAAGTGTATAAATATTTAAAACATATGCTTTAAACATTCTAAGCAAAATGTTCGTAGCATTTTTTTCATAGGAGCGCGTTGAAGTCTTTTGATTGAGTGTCTTAATTTCTTAAATCGTTGCTAATATTTGTACGTAGTATATTATTACTCTGTGCTAATACTATCTATGCGTATTTTTTTATTTCTGTCTTTCAAGTTCTCGCATTAAAACCACTTAAATAAATGTGATAAAATGTATTTAGCCAAAACGATGGATGGAGAAAGAACATAAATAAAACTGGGCTGGGTTAGATGGAAAATTGTGAAGTTAGTTGGTAATTAGATATTGATATTTAAAATGGTAACTATCGTGTTTCTTGTCCATTTCTTCGCGGTAGTTTCAATTCGATAAATTTGATGTTCCTCTTCAGGGTCCCGTACCCAAAGGGTAAAAACGGAACCCTATTACTAAGACTCCGCTTTCCGTCCGTCCGTCTGTCACCAGGCTGTATCTGATAAACCGTGATAGCTAGACAGTTGAAATTTGCAACACAAATGCTGTATTTCTGTTGCCCCCATAGATTTTTCTAAATCTATGGTTGCCCCTATAACAACAAATACTAAAAACAGAATAAAATACGGTGGTTCGGACGTGTGAAAAGAATGAATGACGAAAGATTGACTAAACAGATATACAATGCGAAAGTGGAAAGGTGTAAGTAGGAGCCGCGGAAGGCCCAGGCTCACCTACCACGACCAGATTTGTCGTGTATTAACAGAAGGTGATGTTAGGAGTCATAAAAACCGTAGAGCTTGTATGAAAAGGATTATGAATGTTGAAGAGGCGAGT
Organism: Glyphodes perspectalis; assembly: GCA_951394215.1. NCBI lineage: Eukaryota > Metazoa > Arthropoda > Insecta > Lepidoptera > Crambidae > Glyphodes > Glyphodes perspectalis. The sequence continues at coordinate 3,821,865 of OX596227.1, forward strand.
GAGGTGTGGATCGTGCCATATAGCGTTCATTTCTCTCTGCCTACCCCACTAGGGAAGTGGCGTGAAGTTTAGTTAGTTAGAATAAAATAAATATTTAATAGGAGCTTCCATAAAACAAACATGATTTTAGTGCCGTATTTTTACTCGATATTTGTACGGAACTTTTCATGCGCGAGTCCGACTTGCCACGGTTTTTATATTTGAAGATTTTCAAAGATGCTGTGAAAAAGTAGTTACAAGTGGCAAGCTCTTTGCTACACAATCTAACCACACCATTAATCGTCTTTTACGACAAGTAAGGAGCCCAGATGAAACATTATTTAGACTTAAAGATAAAGTACCTACTGTGATGGGATGAATGTGTACTAAGAATTGAAAAATCTATTTTTTTTTTATTAACATCGTTTTTTTTTAAGTTGAACCCAGTTATGTCAATCATTGCACTAGTATCAGTAATTACAGTAATTTAGCAACTCCAGACTCCATAACACCCGCAGATTTCACAGCATATTGTGCAAGCCCAGTATATAATGAGCTGATAAACTGATAAGGGCGTTGCGTAATGCACCCATATTGCAGAAATAAAATACATTTGAAAACATTGTTTTGAGGGAATTTAAATTAGACTGTATTGATGGTGGGTTTAGACTTTTCCAGTGTATGTAATGTCTTATATCATCATCTCCCTGGCGTTACCTCCCGTGTTTAGACGGGATCCGCTTAGACCATAATCCAGGATTTAGCGAGTCTGGTAATTACATTGAACGACTGCCGGTCTGACCTTCGTAACCCTAAGATAGGGGAACCAGACTATTTTCGGACCATAGTTACAATCGAAAGTTGTTTGAATTTGCAAGTTTCACCACGACAAGATGACTAAAAAATTTTCCCTCAATCCGAGCTAGTGGTATAAATACGTACATGGATTTGAATTAACAAAAATAAAAACCGACTTCAAAAAACCCTGCAAAAAATTTTTATGAAAAAACACAATTAAGAACCTGCCTAAATAGCTATTTAAATATCTAAACACTAAAAAGTATAAAATAAATTCTTCCGACTGCTTAGATAAAAGTAATAAACTTTAACACATATTTAAATATTCACAATAATCAGTTAGTTTTGCAATCGAAGTCGAAAATTGGTTAACAATTCTCAGAGATTTCGAGTAATATCAAATACAAAGAAGAAAAAAAAAATCAGTCGATTCGAGAACCTCCTCCTTTTTTTTGCAGTCGGTTAAAAACAAGGTACCTACATGCCCGGGTTTGTACCCGCACCAGACGGTGAAAAGGCGCGTGTCCTTACCAATAACCTACCATCGCTGACATCCACTGTTGAGTTAACTCAATGACCTGACTCATTTCATCACTGAGTTAATGTTTGTGTCTCGCGTTGCGTACGTCTAAGCGATGCGCGTCCGGAAGCGAATGCAACTGCGTCAACCAGTTTTGTTACGGGACCCGCCGGTAGCGAGATAACGCGACCACTTTAGCGATGAACTGTGTGCTGTAATATAGATAGATAGATAGGTAGATAGATATACGGATAGATATAGATAATTAATAAATAAATATCAGACAATATTACATACATTGATGAATGGTGACTGCTCGATGGCGCATTCGGTAGTCACCCTGCCCCATGCGCCAAGAGTTGTGGGTTCGATTTCCACCCAAGAATAACATTTGTTTGAGGAATACTTGTGTTTGTTCTGTGTCTGGGTGTTAATATCCAATATTTAAGTATATATTTGTAATACCACTGTTGATTCTGATATCCGTAACACAAGTGCTTAAGCTACTTACCTCGGAGTCAGATCAATGTATGTGATGTAGTCGGATATTTATTTATTTATTATAGCGGTCGTAGCTCAGTGGTAAGGACACGCGCCTCTTAACCGTGGGATGCTGGTTTAAAAAACTGGGCCCGTTCTTATACCACTATGGTGATGGAACATCGTGATGAAACCTGCATATTCCTACAACTATGGATGTGTAACCATGATTCAAATTGCCTGGTTCCGATTTAAGGGTTACGAAGATCAGATCGGCTGTCGCTTTGATGTAATTACCAGACTTGCTAAATCCAAGATCATGGTCTAAGCGGACCCGACTAAGCACGAGACATAGATTATCACATTGATTTGAATCCGCCGTCCTCTGGAGACTTTAAAAGGGGTACGTGAAGCCATAAGTTTGAGAAACCCTGATCTTAACACATATACACATTATCACGCCCTTAATCCCCAAAGGAATAGGTAGAGTCAAAGGGGCAGCTAGCCCCTCAACCACATTCCCTAATAAAACTGAGCTGGGTTAGACGGAAAATTGTGAAAAATTAATAGGCGTAATACAATTTGTTATTAAGACATACAATGGGGTATAATTCTAAAAAAAAAATTTTTAGTCCATGACATTAAGATTGAAATCTGTTATATTATCAAAAATCTATACTTATAATAAATCTGTAAAGAGGTCAATTTTGTACATGAAATATATTTTCAAAATAACTATCAGGGGGTGATTAGTGATCGATACTGATGCCAAAAATTCAATCAGTAAAATTTTTGTCTGTCTGTCTGTCTGTCTGTATGTTCCTTATAGAAACAAAAACTACTCGACGGATTTTAACGAAACTTGGTACAATTATTCTTTATACTCCTGGGCAGGTTATAGTATACTTTTCATGACGCTACAATCAATAGGAGCAGAGATGTGAAGGGAAACGTTGGGAAAACAGGAGAAGTTACTCCATTTTTTAAGCTTCCGTCGCGTGTGCAGCCTTAATGGTTAAAGTTACATAAGTTACATAAGTACAAAGTTACATAGAAATCATGTAAGACGGAAATAGTCTTTATAATATTAACCATAAACGCGGGTGACACCGCTGGCACAGCTAGTATATAATATTTATCTGATACTCGAATAATGACAAAGATACAGCGCTTCAAAGATCTGAAATTTAGCGCTTACGTCACTTAGACAGTTACATTTTACACACCTAGTGACGTCACGCGGTACTTTAACGCGCTGTATCTTCATTTTTAGTTTGTTGAACAAAAGAAAAAATACGTAATCAATATATTTTTTAATCCCATTATTAGACTATATTTTTTTTAAATAAAATAGCTACAATAAGCGTTTGAAAGAAATATTTACGAGAAATCCTAACGGGTGGACAAATTTCTCAATACATTGTTATATTTTGTTTAAAACTCATTTTGTGTTACTTTGAATTAGCACCTTTTTGACTTGTAACTTTTGACTTGTAATAACACTCGGTATGGTGGTAAACTACGGTATTTTATGTGCATCTTTTTCTCTGTTTATTGACCTAGAAAACTAACCAACGTGCAACAAATATTTATCGCACTTATTTTATTACCGAGAAGTTTATTAAAGTAGATTAAGAAACCGTTAGCCAAGAGATTGATAACAATGATCCGCTTATAACATAAATAAAATTCAATGTAAACCATTTAGTACGCTATTTTAATGTTTGATAATCCTGTGGAACAGAAGAACTTGGCGTTAGGGGTGTTCATTTAAAAAATACATCGATATTTTTTGCGGTGCATCAATCGGAAAGGATGCATCGATGTTTTTCGATATATCGGATTGAAACATCGATGTTTTCGATGCATCGCTTAAAATATTAAGGAACAATAATATTGAGTACAGATTCAGATGTAACAGTGTCCCTCGATTTATCAATTTTTTTATGAGAATCTGTCAACATTCATAGTAATTTTGACCACCACACGGCTAAATATCTTGGTCAATCTATGCTTATATTTTGTTTCACATTTTACATTGTCTGGCAAGCAAAGGATTAAAGTCATATACAGCCTTGTCTGTGCAAATTATTTTATTATTAGGTGATATTATTATATTATTCTAAATAATAAAAATTCAATTGTCTATGACTATTGTAGATAACGTATATTTATTTATGTGGTGGTCATTCGATGAATTGAATTAAATACATCGATGCATCGTAAAACATCGAATATTATGTATCGAACGGATTCGATGTATCAAATGGTAAATATCGATGCTTTCGATGCATCGATGTATATCGAGCATCGCTACTTGGCGTGTTGTTTACATTAAGATCAGTTAAGAGATGTTAGTACTCTTCAACAGTAGATCGTTATTTGACTTTTTCTTTTATTAAATATTATAAGGGTGACCTTACATAAAATAAAGAAACAATTATATAAAATTTATTCACAACAGTGCTTACCCTTTGGATTGTTGCCCTTATTTGTGGTGTAAAAACTATTGTGATGGCAACTTTGACATTGTTAATTAAATGAGGAACAGTAAGTCAATATGAAAATGAACTGTTTTTATTCTACCTCATTAATCCTGATTTTTGACAATAGTGAATGTACAAGAAATTAATAGATCGCTGGAGTTCTTCAGGTTATACAAACTACTATGCAAAATTATATTCAAACTTAGCCGGACTCACTGCCCTTCCTCTTAAACATAGACCAGCCTTTTGCCCTTTTCACATAGACGAACAGATCCACAAAGGGCTTCCCTGTTAAGTGGAACCTTAATCGCCGCATTCTCAAACTAGCTTTCTTAAATGCAAAAAATGCTTTGCTTTACCGCAGGGTCTTTGACCGGACCAGCCCGGCTCGCAGTCATCTTGCAAGTGGCATTTCACTCAAGAACTTGCATTAGGGGTGCCAATTCGATGTCTGTTTAAAATTGTATTTTTAGGATCAATGAAATCTACTTTTTACATGAAAACATGGAAGCTACATCTATTGTTGTCTCTACTTCTTCTCAATTTTCCATCTAACCCAGCCCATTGTCCCGTGTTGGTTTGTGCCAACTGTGTTTCTTGCATAGCATGTCGTAATAGGCGACTAAAAGTATATCGGGTTTTGGTTATGTGATTGTGTAGGCGACAAACTAGCCACTTGTTTTCACACTTGTTCACACTTTTTCACAATTTTCCATCTAATCCAGCCCAGTTTTATTTTTGGCTGAATGTGATTAAAGGGGCCTGCTGTCCCTCTGCCTCTGGCTACCCCTTTGGGGATTATGGGCGGGATGTTACGTATGTAAGTTACATGGAAGCGTTTAACTTGAAGGAATCTATTCTTGTTAGAAACTGTTTCTGAGGATTTTCTGTTTTACGGCTTCATTAACATTGACTATATACTATTATCATTGAAAGTCCATGTTCTTGTCCATTTAATTGATTCACATTATTTTGGCTCAGTTTGAAAATTTTAATCGATACTTTTCAACATATTTACCAGCCCTGACTTGTGAAACTCGTTCACTAGGTGCAATATATAATGACCTAGGATCGCTTTTTGTTTTACAGCTGGGTTTATTTAAGTAGGTCCTGAGTCTAAAGGTTCATAAAAAAGTAATTTTCCCATCGATCACTTAATGTTTCTGATGCCACTTGGTCTATGAAGGCATTGGTTAAAGATCCTGGCGACGGGTGTAATGACCGTGAGTTTGCATTTTAGCAGCAAATTAAGGTGTGATGAATGTCCTGTCTCATATTAGTCAGGGAATCGAAAAATAATGTACAAATAGGGACATGATTGCATTAAAAAACTATAATTCTATTAAGTCTGTCAGTTAGATTATAAAAAAATATTAAGTCTGTCAGTTAGATTATAAAAAAATATTAAGTCTGTCAGTTAGATTATAAAAAAACACTTATTTTTTGCTGTATCAAATTAACAAAAAATCACAAAGATTAAGAGCATCAAAGTATTGGAGTAGGGGCTTGCGACGTCACTATTTAGTAGAAATTGTACGAATGTGTGACGTCACGCGCAACTTGAATGCTTTGTATCTTCGTCAATGTTTGTTTGACAAATAAATAAAAAAAACATGTTCAATATTTTTTTATAATGTAACTGACGGTCTAAACAGAATATTTTAGTCATCTTGCCTATTATTTTGCCTGCTAACGAATCTTATTTTTATAAAGTTATGTCCCGTGCTTAGTTGGAATCCCCCTTAACCATGATTTAGCGAGTCTGGTTATTATATCGAAGCGATTGCCTATATTACCTTCGTAAAACTAATACAGGGGAACCAGACAAATATGATCATAGTTACACATCCATAGTTGTTGGAATATGCAGGTTCAATGACGATGTTTTCCCTCACCGTAAAGCAATTGGTATAATTCCGTACACACATTTGCAACATCCAGAGGTACGGGTCCGAGTTTGAATACGCCTCGTATAAGAGGCACGTGTTCATACTATTTTATCACCGCTCGATAGTAAATAAAATATATAAATTCTCCAGACTGACACACCAATTCCCTAGTCCCAAACTAAGCTTGTGATTTTACTATGGATACTAGGTGAACAGATAGACATACTTATATACGTTTATAAACATCCATGACTCGAGTACAAATGTCCATGTTCATCACACGAAACATTTGCCCCTAGGGGGATTCAAACTCGCGACCCTTGGTTTCGTGGCCAGGGTCTCTGACCACCCGACTAACGCGCCTGTCAAATAAAATATATGTATGCACATAAGTGTATAAAATACCTTCCACTGCATCCCACTACAATTATCCTTAACTATCTTTAAAGATGCCTTCCACATACCGTTTGAACACCATTCTCGGCTATACTTGTCCCGGCCCAGCGGACAATCCCCTTCAATACATTTCCGTACAAATTTCCGTGTGAATTTAAATTGTCTTCATTTACACACAATGTGTTAACTTTGGGTACTCCAGTGATGGGAGTGTGGTACGAATCACGTAGGCCATAGCGTAGGAATGGCAGTGAGACCGTCTCTATTATAGTCTATTATTTTTTTATTCTGAATTGTTTAAATAAATGTACAGAGTAGCAGTGCCCGCGGTTTCATTCGCGTTTATGGTTAATATGTTAAAGCGTGATATTTTAGAGCCTTTTGCTATTTTTAATAATAATAATAAATTCTCAAGACTGACACACCAATTCCCTAGTCCCAAACTAAGCTTATGCTTGTGCTATGGATACTAGGTGAACGGATAGACATACTTAAATACGTTTATAAACATCCATGACTCGAGAACAAATGCCCATGTTCATCACACGAAACATTTGCCCCTAGCGGGATTCGAACCCGCAACCCTCGGTTTCGTGGCCAGGGTCTCTAACCACTCGACCATCGGGCCAGTCGTTTTTTATAGCCTTCCTCGATAAATCTACTATTCAACAACGAAAACAAATTTTCGAGTCGCAACAGTAGTTACTGAAATGAGCGCGTTCAACCAAACAAACTCTTCTGCTATAAATATCTATATTAAGAAAATGAATCGCTGGATGTGTTGCTAAGCGCAAATCTCGAGAACGACTGAATCGATTTCGCTAATTCTTTTTTAGTTGTGTTTGTTATTATCAGGTGAAAGTTTTAAGTAAGAAAAAAAAAGGTGCACGAAAAAAAATGGGTATTGAAAATCGCCGGGTCAGCTAGTTAAGTATAGATTTGTACCATCTGCTCGACAGTGAGGGAAAATATCGTGTAACCATGATCAAACTTGTCTGGGTCTGGGGACCCAGGATCTAAGGTTAAACAGTCGCTTCAATGTAATTACTACTCTAAGCGGACCCCGACTAAGGGCAGGACATAACTATATAATGTCCTCCTAACCGATATCGGTCACGGCGGCCAATCTCAATGAGGATTAGCCAACTGCGCAGGAGATATTATAGTGCACAAGTGTGTGCGCAAACACAGGTGCACTCTCTCCGGTCATGTTGGCAATTCGACATGACCGGGGAGAGGCTAGACGCAGGATTAACGGCTTACATGCTTTAAAAACATAAAAATAAAAAAAATCATCCAAGGATAATGTATGCAGCATTCTTATGGTGAAAAACAGACGGAAAAATCGGTCCAATAGTTTTTGAATTTATTCTTTATAAGCTACAACAGGAGATAAATATGTACTTAGATAAAATAAAAAATTCCCATCAGTCAAAAAAGCAATCTTACTGATCTCTGTAAACTGTGCCTCTCCTGGGAGTTGCTGTTTTGTGATTCACGGCGTTATTATTGTCTTAACTGGTTTAATATATTACGTTGACCTCGCGAGTGGCTCTTTGAGAGTCATTAAATATTTATTTTGCATCTTTTGGTGTCTAGCGGGCCGTGGATTCGCTCGTAAACACCTAAATGTGACCATACACGCCCGCAATCCCCGAAGAGGTAGGCAGAGACCAAGAAGCATAAGCTCATTCAACTGCTCATCATCATCTTCCTAGCGTTATGTTCCGTGCTTAGACGAGGTCCGCTTAGACCATGATCCAGGATTTAGCGAGTCTAGTAATTACATTGAAGCGACTGCCGATCTGACCTTCGTAACCCTAAGATAGGGGAACCAGACAATTTTTGAATCATGGTTACAAATCCAAAGTTGTTGGAATTTGTAGGTTTCATCACGATGTTTTCCTTCACCGCTGAGCTAGTGGTATAAATATGTACATAGATTTTTTTTAAATATCCTCCCGCACTCCTCGGTTAAGAGGCGCGTGTCCTTAATTACCATTGAGCTACCACCGCTCTTCTCATTCAACTGCTATTGGCAAAAAAATGAATTCAGTTGGGTTAGATGGAAAATTCTGGAAAAGTAGTGACAAGTGGCTATCTCGTCGCCTACACAATCACATACCCAACACCTGATATACCATTAGTCGCCTTTTACGACAACATGGGGCCAACATGATTAGACCATCATCCAAGATTTAGCGAGTTTGGTAACTACATTGAAGTAACTGCCTATCTGGCCTTCGTAACCGTTAGACAGGGGAACCAGACAAATTAGATTATGGTTACAAAAGTTTTTGTAACCATAATCCAATTTGTCTGGTTTGTGATATAATGATGTTATCCCACACAGCCGAGCTAGTGGTATAAATACGTACATAGATTTAAAAAATCCAGAGGTCGTGGATTGTTCGCCCGGGTTTGAGCCCGCACCTCTCGGATATGAGGCATGTCTTTACCATTGAGCTACCATCGCACCATTGTTTAATAAAAAACTTATTTTTCAAATCCAACTGGGTTCTGACACAAACGCGTTGAAACAAACAAACTCTATAATAATATTAGCATAGGTCTAAAACATACTTAGATATGAAACTAATTTTAAGTTACAGTTTATCTAAGTCAAGGAAACTGGATATCGATTCGAATATCTTCCTTATTTTTATACATATAAGGACGAATTTACTTTGTCGGCTACATTTATATGTAAAAATAGATATGTGTGTCAGTCGCACGGGGACCGTTAGCCCGGCAAAGGTTAGCGTGAAAGTTGCCGTGGGAGGTGCGGGTTCGACTCCTGCCTAGCACTAGGTTATTGATCTGATTCGTAACCGTATTTTTGGTGCACTTTATATTCTAATTGTTTGGTTAGAGGCGGTGACTCAGTGGTAGGTTTTACTTGCGAGGATTGTTGGTTCAAATCCGGGCACGGAATTCTAGACTGAAAAAATATTATCTTGGCTGTGATGTAACAGGACAGTGTTTTCCAAACTTTCCCGGGATTTATGTAAAATCTAAGTAGGTATACGTATTTATACTGGTAACTGGATGCATGATCAATAGGATTGTTGATACTTTTTTAAAGCTGTCAAACAAAACGCAATCACTTTATAAATTTTGTAAATGCTTGTCAGTTGATGACGTCACTAGTTCGCATAGTCAAGTGACTACATATTAATTTAAAATCGTAGACTCAATATAATCAAACTCAATAAGGTTTTACAACATACTACGATACTTTCTTTTACGGAATTGAAATTACAAAATTAAATATAAATGGTGTCAACATCTCTGTTAGTCTGGTTCTCATGTTTAAAGTCAGTAGCCTCAACCCATGAGTTCATGACAAAACTGCACTATGTTAAGTAATTAAATTTAATACAGCAATGACTAATCTACACCATTTTTTCGTAATTGCGAAATTACACTATGACCAAACTATACTAACCCAATGTATCAACCAGGCTCGCTAAACCCAGGGCCATTTTTAAAATAGAATTTAAAAAAAAACAGCAAGTATAGGGGACTAAGTTTAAAATTTAAATCAATCTAAGTTTATGTTTGTCACTTATTTTTGTTCCTGCAGTTCCCGTTCCCGTGGGAATTCAGGGATAAAATATAGCCTGTATTACTATTTGATAAAGTAGCTTTCCAAAGAATTATTCAAATCGCTCCAGTAGTTTTGAAGCCTATTCAATGCATTCAGACAATCAAATCTTTCCTCTTTATAATATTAGTACGAAGGCAAGCTTTTAGAACCATAAATATTGAGGTTTCTATATACATTAACCGTTAAAAACAAATCAAAAATCGAATTGCGTTTCCACGTTAAACCAAAAATACACAGTTACCATTGTTTATTGTTCAAGAAAATTATACACAAACAAAATATATATACGCAGTTTTAACTCTTTGTATATAATTATAGATCATTATAACGTATAATTATTAAAAAAATCCGTAAGAATCATGTAGATCTAAGATACTCTGTCAATGATTCATTGTACAGCCCGTTAGTCATGAATTTGATTGGTTAGAATCGTGATGATTTTGTGGGACAATGCTATTGTGGACCCACGAAGACACGGAATGGGCTGTCCTTTGAAACTAACAAAGTTATAAATAAATAGGAAAAATATTTAATAACTAGCTTGTGGTTTGAAATGCCGCCGGCATATATTTCAGTCTGTTAAAATAATATTAACTGGCAACATCACATACTTTCATCTGACTCCGTGATAAATAGCTTAAGCCTTTGTGTTATGAACATCAGAATCAACATAATATTGCAAAAATATATATATACTTAAATACTATATATGAACACTTGAATACTTGTGTTTGTTCTGTATCCAGACACAAAACAAACCAGGAATAGAAACAACTCCTGGCGTAGAGGACAGGGTCACTAACGAATGCGCCATCGAGCCAGTCAAAATGATCAAAGATAATCTTGTATTTTTACGCAATAAAGAATAGCTTAATTAGGTTCAACATTCTGACTTACTTTTTTATATTTGGGGCAGTGGTAGCTAATGGTCAGGACGCGCGCCTCATATGCAGGTTTAAATCCGGACACGTACTTCTGAATGTTCTAAATCTATAAATATTTATTTTGTTCTGACGATTTATAAATGCTTTTTTTAAACCTGTATAAATAAAGATCATTTCATTTCATTTCATTTCATTTCATTGCAGTCCCTAGCGGGGCGTATTCGTTTCGACTAAGTTCCTTGCAATTTAAGCGCCATTTCATAAATTATCTTTAAAGAATCCGCATTTAAAATCCGTTAATAGAATAAACGCTTCTTAATTGGCATTTGACAAAGCGATTCGTGAGTGGCGCCGCTTGCGCATTCTTCCGGCAGCCGACTCGTCGGCCAACCGGTCTAGAGACCAGTCGCAGGAGTATACTGTAGCGGTAGTCCTGGTTATAACTAGACGGTTTATATTGAAGCACTAACTGGATTGTGGAGACATAGCGAAGCTGTTAAATATACATACATAACATCACGCCCGTAATCTCTGAAGAGATGAGGTAGTAGGAGTCAAAGGGGCAGCAAGCTACTTCAATTACATACATACATAACATCACGCATAATCCCCGATGGGGTAGGCAGAGTCAAAAAGCAGTGCATCAAGCTCCTATTTAATCACTTCAGCCAAAAACAAAACGGGGCTGATGGAAACTTGTGACAGTGATTAGCCCCGTCGCCTACACAATCCCAAAACTCGATACACCATTAGTCGCCTTTTACGACATGCTAGGCAAGGAAGACAATTGGCACATTCTTTTAAAGACGTAGACCGACATGGGATAAATGTACATACATAATGACCGTAATCCCTGAAGGGATGAGGTGAGCAGTGTCAAAGGGGCAGCATGCTACTTCAATCACATTCAGTGAAAAAATAAAACTGGGCTGGGTTAGACGAAAAATTGTGATAATGAAACAAGTGGCTATGGTCTGATTAGAGACATCCGAAGGTACATAAATTTGCCCTAAAATAAAAAAATGGTATTATTGTTCAAAATACCATTAAAAATGGGTTTGACGCATTCGGTGCACTTCGCGACTTGTACACCATTCTCAAAAGGTAAGTACACTTCGCATCTTGTGCAGTTCTCAAACGGTGAATTTCGCAACTGGTGTACTTCTCAATTGGTGCACTTCTCAATTGGTGCACTTCGCAACTGGTGCACTTCTCAATTGGTGCACTTCGCAAAAGGAACACTTTTTTAAGACAATTTTCCCAATTTCTACTCATCTTACCAACGTAAGATGAGTAGAAATTGTTGTTGGCAATGCCATAAGCCCTTCAGATTAGTTCCTTAGTTAAAATAATGAGTTGAATAAGTGGGTAAGAGCTTTCGCATAAACTAAAAATATTTAGATACCTTGTATATTGAAATATCAACCTTATGTACAAAACATTAGGTTAATTTTATCTTTTAACTAGTTTGATATAAACATTTGTGTATACCCAACAAGCATCTTTGATAATGTATAATATTAGCAATATAAGTTATCTCTTATGTTAATAATGTATTATGGCGTTAGAATTGAGTAAACATGTTAACTATTTCGTCGATGTTATACACCGGGGGTGTAACTCAGTGGTAGAGTGTCTGCTTCGCATGCTGAAAGTCCTGGGTTCAAATCCCAGCACCTCCATTCTGAATTTTTACTTTTTTTTGTTTGATATACTAAGGTATTTGACAAATAATATACTAATATATATAATTACTCGGAATAATACAATGAGAGCAGATATTTTGTTTTTTAGTTGAAGGAAAAAAATTGCGTTGAATAATAAAATTATTTCACTGTTTAAAGTGATGATTATTAATGTTATCTTTTCTGTTTTTATGGTCATGAGATTAATATATAATAATAAATATATATCCGACTACATCACATACATTGATCTGACTCCGAGGTAAGTTGCTTAGGCACTTGTGTTACAGATAACAGAATCAACAGTGGTATTATAAATATATACTTAAATATTGGATATTAACACCCAAACACAGAACAAACACAAGTATTCATCACACGAATGTTTGTCCTGGACGAGGATCGAACCCACAACTCTTAGCGCATGGGGCACGGTCACTACCGAATGCGCCATCGATCCAGTCAATAATTAGATATTACATTTGAATCTAAAAAAAGGGGAACTCAGTGACGCATTTGGCAACTTTGACAGATAATTTAAAAAAATGTATGACTTGATTTAAATAGTATGCATTAAAATACATTTTACGTCTAACGTAAACGTAATAAAAACAAATGTTAAAAAACGACCCAATGAGGGTTTTTTGAATTAAAACATCCAAAAGAGGTCTTTAATTCAAACCAAGTAATATTTACTAACCGTTAAGTTATTCCCAATCTGTAGCTGCATCTTGACCGCTGTTTCAGCGCCATTTCCACTCCAGCGTTGGTAATTTAAAGAATCGAAGCGCCAACATATGTAGCATAACAGATCAGCCGTACGTGCAAATAGGGTTACACAAAGTTTTATGTGTGCGAAAGACGCTTACGTGAAATAGGGATATTGAATTCTAAGCGTGACTTTACTTTACTGTGACTTGCGGTCTTGTCACCCTCATAATTGGTTAGTTGTCAGACCAAACTGACATGCTGTCAACAAAGAGCCAATAGTGACAGTGATAAGACCACGAGACTCCCTAGTGCCATCTGGCGGTTTTTGTATTTTTGAAAACCCTCATTGTTACGTTTTTTAGCTAGATCGCCGTCGATCATGACATATCTGGCTCTTATATGCTTAATATTTTTTATTTGTATTATGTGTCATCTTAAATTCAATTACCTATTTGCTAAAATTCATCAAAACCGATTCAGCCGTTAAGCGGTAAAAACGGAACATACATAAGTAAGGATATAAACCACCTCGATTAATGTAATAAGCTGACTAACATAAGCGCAGTACCGCATAACTGCCGCTGCCGAGACTCGAACCGGCGACCCGCAAACTGGCTCCGCTAACTGTAGTCTACCGGCCTTAATAAGGCTGCCGCGTTATGCACCACGGTATAATTGCATTCCAGGCAGTGCCGGATTTAGAGGTCTGGGGGCCTCGGGGCAACAAAGGAGTGGAAACCTCTAGCCCCAAATTATTTTCCGAATAAAAAGAGTACATTTTTTCAGCCGAGTTTTCCAATTAATAATTTATAATGAAACCAAGTATAGGTTATTTTGTTATTTAACAAACATATAAAGAATTAAAAATATAAATAAAAAACATATAAAAACATATAGATCGTTGATTTCTGTTAATATTTAATATAATCATGATTGTACAAAGTACTGGATAGGTAAAGGTAAAACGCGATAAAAATATCAAAGGAAATGTTGTTTACTAGTAATTACACAACAAAAGAAATCACATTCAGACTGAATTTGATGATTTTTCGAAGTCTCTTCTGAGCCCCTCTTTTGTGGAGGCCCCGGGGCTGTAGCCCCGGTTGCACCCCCTAAATCCGGCCCTGAATCCAGTGAGTCGCGCCAGATGTTAGCGGAAACGGGCGGGCGAGTTTTTGTCCCTACTATGCAATTACCTAGGGATATTAATTTATAGCAGAAATTACATCTCTAAAAAATAGAAGAAGTTTCTGCTTTCTTAAGGTTTACATATTTAAACTAATATTATAAAGAGGAAAAATTTGATTGTTTGTTTGTATTAAATAAGCTCTGAAACTACTAGACTGTTTTGAAAAATTATTTTACCAAAGGAAAGTTACTTTATTAGCGAGTAACATAGGCTAGGCCTTATAAAGAAAGTGGAAGGATGTAGGAGCTGCGGAAGACCCAGGCTCACCTACCATGACCAGATTATGTCGTGTATTAACAGAATCTGATGTTAGGAGTCATACAGACAGTAGAGCTTGTATGAAAAGGATCATGAATGTTGAAGAGACAATTTAGGTGTGTAAGGATCGGGCCATATGGTGTTCGGTTCTCTCTGCCTACCCCGCTAGGGAAGTGGCATGAAGTTTTGTTAATTATAAAGAAACTAATAGTTATAAATTTCCATCTATAAAAAAAAATTAAATGCGCATATCGCTTTTAACAGAAATAAGAACTGTTTTTGTTTTTTTTTCTTACAATTACTTCCTTTGTTCCAGGCACAGACGATGCAACGGTCATAGCCCCTCAAACTGTACACCCGACCCACGATGGGCCCGCCGCTCAGCACGTGGCCGTACAGCCCGCCCGGCGCGCGCGCAGTGAGTGACCGAGTGTCCAGTGACAAGTGTTTAGTTGTGAAACTGGTGGACAGCTTCAGGGCTTTGGGTGTGAACGTCACATTCGCCATTTTGATCGTTCAGTTGGTGTTTAGTTTGAATTCGGTAACCGCCGGCCCAGTGATACTAAATCTGGACTATGCGCAAGGTAAATTTTAATTTTTTCTTTATTATTTGTCTTATGTTGGTCTGGGACTTAAAATAATGTGCCAACTGTGTTTCCTGCCTAGCATGTCGTAAAAGGCGACTAATGGTATATGGGGTTGGGGGTATGTGATTGTGTAGGCGACAAGCTAGCCACTTGACACTACTTTTTCACAATTTTCCATCTAACCCAGCCCAGTTTTGTTTTCGTCTGAATATGGTTGAAGGGACTTGCTGCCCCTTCGACTCTGCCTACCCCTTCGGGGATTATGGGCGTTATATATGTATGTAAAATAAATATTTAAGAGGGCTCCCATACAACAAACGTGACTTTTTAACTGTTTTTATTATAAAGGTACGGAACCCTTCGTGCGCGAGTCCGACTCGCGCTTGGCCGGTTTTTAATGTTTCAACACATAGTATTTGGTATTTTCAATCAACATTTGTTAATACTTTCTCAACAAATTATTCTTAATGAAGAAACTCGTTAGCAAACCTCACTTTATCCGCTCAAACACCATTCAAAATTCGAGTTTATCGTCCTCGAAACCGCAAAAGAAGCACTAAAATATTTTTTTATTGACCAAATAAAAAAAAAACAGTTAATTTTGAGCTTCGACCGTTACCAGCTGGCACGTAATGTAAACTGTCTACAATAAATTTAAGTAAAAGGTTATATACGCCATGAAAAGGGAGAAACGTGTCAGTCGCTATGTGGGTCAACATTCAATTATCATTTAGCTTGTTGCAGTATAATCTATACTTATAATAAATCTGTAGAGAGGTCAATTCTGTACATAAAATATATTTTCAAAATAACTATCAGGGGGTGATAAGTGATCGATACTGATGCCAAAAATGCAATCAGTAAAATTTTTGTCTGTCTGTCTGTCTGTATGTTCCTTATAGAAACAAAAACTACTCGACGGATTTTAACGAAACTTGGTACAATTATTCTTCATACTCTTGGGCAGGTTATAGTATACTTTTCATCACGCTACAATTAATAGGAGCAGAGTAGTGAAGCGAAATGTTGGGAAAACGGGAGAAGTTACTCCATTTTTTAAGCTTCCGTCGCGTGTGCAGCCTTAATGGTTAAAGTTACATAGAAATCATGTATGACGGAAATAGTCTTTATAATATTAACCATAAACGCGGGTGACACCGCTGGCACAGCTAGTCATCTAACTAACTAAACTTTACGCCATTTCCCTAGCGGGGTATAATCATTTGAGATAATTATAATATACAAAGTATTGTCAGTCTGTTTACAGCAAGTGACTTAACCCAAAATATGCTGCTGATGGAATATGAACCAATATCTATATATTAATAGAGCGGTGGTAGCTCAATGGTAAGGACACGCGCCTCTTAACCGAGGAATGCGGGTTCAAACCCGAGCACGTACCACTGGATATTTCAAATCTCTGTACGTATTTATATCACTAGCTCGACGGTGAAGGAAAACATCGTGATGAAACCTGCAAATTCAAACAACTTTGGATTTGTAACCAAGATCCAAAAAATTGTCTGGTTCCTCTATCTTAGGGTTACGAAGGTCAGATCGGCAGTCGCTTCAATGTAATTACCAGACTCGCTAAATCCTGGATCATGGTCTAAACGGACCCCGTCTAAGCACGGGACATAACGCTAGGAAGATGATGATCCATATATTAATACGTGAAGCTAAAGCTTTGTACCCCTTTTTATGAGAATTACTTACATAAACGAAGGAGTATGAGATTTGGCACAGTTAAAGTTTATATGGAGAAGGAGAGCAGAAAGCTAATATTTTAATAATAAATACATTAAATTAATAAAATAAACTAAACGAATCTGGTCGTCGCTCTTTAAAATAAAGAAAATAAAAAAAAAATGCCATCAATAACTATGGTAACATACATTTATCGACAAGCTCGACGGCGCATTCGGTAGTGACCCTGCCTCATGCGCCAAGAGTTGTGGGTTCGATCCCCACCCCATGATGAATACTTGTGTTTGTTCTGTGTCTGGGTGTTAATATTCAATATTTAAGTATATATTTGTAATACCACTGTTGTTTCTGATATCCATAACACAAATGCTTAAGCTACTTACCTCGGAGTCAGATCAATGTATGTGATGTAGTCTGATATTTATTATTTATTATTATTTATTTAACAGCCATGTGTGTGACTTAATACTCTTATGAGAAATCACTATGGAGCAGAATCATATAAATAATGTTATTATTAAACTCATCTTTCTTTAAAACTTCGTATTTGCTAAACAGTGTATGCTTAACTTGTAATAGGTTATGGATGTGTGATGGAATAGGGATGATGACTGCATTAAAAAACTATAATTCTATTTAGTCCGTCAATTAGATTATACAAAAATACTAGACACATATTTTTCGCTTTATCAAGATAACAAAAAATTACAAATATAAAGTGCATCAAAGTTTTGGAGTGGGGGCTTGCGACGTCACTTTTAAGTAAAAATTGTATCTACGTGTGACGTCACGCGCAACTTGAATGCATTGTATCTTCGTTAATGTTTGTTTGACAAATAAATAAAAAAAATACGTGTTCAATATATTTTTTTAATCTAACTGACGGACTAAACAGAATTTTTTAGTCATCTAGCCTATTATATTCAAGAAGGTTTCACTTCCACCGAAAAGAAGATAACTTACAAATACAACACCCTCCTAAATTAAACGCCAGTTCGCTCTTTTCAAAATTTCATTGTCCCCAAACTCTCACTTGCCATTTTTCACGAGAAAACGCCGAAAGTACAAGTGGAGAGAATCGATTTGTCGGTCCGTACATCGGTCCGGGCGATTAGTCACACCGTGTGCTAATGGAAAAGTTGGCTAGTTTGACCTCTGAGTACTGAAACCAATGGAGATGGCATAACTACGGAAAAGTATAGCCCAATTTGAGTGAGAAACAAATATGGCGCCTTTGCGTAGTGTCATTCCACTTAACTTATTTACATACTATAAGTCTCTGAACAATTTATTTAAAATGTTTCTGAATGTTACAAGTTAGATTAAGTTATAATCACAAATTTTATCAATATTGGCACAATACACTGCAAATTTTACTGACATTGACAACTTAAATCGAGAAACCAAAATGGTAGGCCGGCTTCACTTAGGTATTTCTATGACGTCACTTGATGATGTTACCGAAAATAGTTAAGTAAAATATATTGTTTTCTCTTTTTACGTGCAGTATTGTAGACTTGATAAAAAGAGATAGATAGAGGTTTATGAATACAATATCGATATTAATCACATTTGTATAGCAGATTGTTCGTATAGAACATTATGTCATCTCCATGTGTTTTTAGAGAGTTTGACGGATCTGACATTACATTGGCGGGCTCCATTTTGGATTTCGCCTAGTTATGTGGGTTAGTGATGTCACTCGGACAGACAGACAAACTGAAATATGTTACTATAAGTCCCATCTAATAAGTACAATATCGTAGCATAAATTATTTGCCTTCAAAAATACTCCTGTTAAGATGAATGAACATATACATGAAATTTAAAACTTCAATCGTCGGATATGTTATTTTGAACTGTCAAAATACGAAATGACGTCACGTTTAATAATACTCGACTGAGTAGTCACTAAATGTTTTTAACAATAAAAAATCATAATTTACTTGTAATTAAAATTGATGAATGATTAAGTTGCTTAATAATGTGTTATTTAAACGAAATTGAAATTTTGAAAATGTTGTCTTCATTTCTGTTACCTTTACTTAACTTGTTTTTTGAAATTATGTAAAGAAGTAGTGATTATAAACTTTTTCTACACGCAGTATTGACCTTTGACCAATGACCGCTCAATGGAATATTCGACAGCTTAAATAACTTACCTTTTGGAATTGTCAGTCGGAATTGTTTATTAGATGTTATTTTAAATTAGTCTTCTGTATTTTATTTGTGTAAATAAACTTTAAATTGATATAAAACCTAATTTTGTCGTATCATATACCATTAACTGTTAATGGTATACATACATACATCATACTCAAAGGGGCAGCAGGCCCCTTTAACCACATTCAGCCAAAAATAAAACTGGCCTGGGCTAGATGCAAAATTGTGAAAAAGTAGTGACAAGTGGCTAGCTTGTCGCCTACACAATCACAAAACTAAAACCCGATATACTTACCTACCATTAGTCGCCTTTACGACATGCTAGGCAAGAAACATAGTTGGCACATTATTTTTAAGTCCCATACCAACATGGGATGGTTAATGATATATTTATAACTGATATATAACTATACTACATATATATATATTACAATTATAATCGGAACATGATCTGTACAAACATTATTATATCTTTAATGGCTATTTAAATAATTTATGTCTATCCATTTTCTAGTATGTTAAGGTTAAACCTAGGGAATTGCTGTGCACCTAAACGATTTATTATCAAGACATGATGTATCTAAATGTTAGTTAAATCATAAATTCATTAGTGACTTGAATAGCTAGATTTATTGCAAACTAGATGTTAATCTAGCTATTAATCGTTACATCTGTAATCTATGAATAAGGATCAAAGATCATTATTAAGTTATGATTACTTGTTTGTAAGTTAACTTAATTGATGATAACTTTATTTTATGATGAACTAATAAAACATATCCTATGTTAGCCTACACTATTATTATGAAGAGGTATGATTTGTATGTATGTAACGAATAAATTCAAAAACTACTGGACTGATTTAAAAAAAAACAGTGTTAAGCGGCTAGCTCGTCGCCTACACAATCGCAAAACGAATATTCATACACCATTAGTTGCCTTTACGATGTGCTTAACAAGAAACACAGTTGGATCCTCTTACTAATATTACGCGAAAGTTTGTATGGATGGATGATGTGTGGATGTTTTTTACTCTTTCACGCAAAAAGTACTGCATGGATTTTAATGAAACTTTACAATAGTATAGCTTATACATTAGAATAACACTTAAGCTATGTTTTATCGATGTACCACGCGAGCAACGCCGCGGGCAGAAGCTAATAGGCTATAACATTAACCATTAACGTGGGTGAATCCGCCGGCACAGCTAGTTATATAAAAGTCTTATTCCAAGCTATTATAATAATAATATGAATAAAATAGAGAAAGTAAGAAAATACACAGAGGTACAGGATCAAATTAAGAGAGTGTGGAAGATGGATAAAGTAACCATAGTGCCAATAGTAGTTTCTACCACAGGAGTTATCCATAAACAATTAATCACCGGTTTAAATATACTAAATATACTTACATAACCCTACAAAAAGCCGCCATACTAAATACATGCCGAATAGTACGTAAATTATTACAGCTTGAATCCGATTCTGTTAATACATAACACACAGCTTTACCCTCATTCTTACTTAGCCAAAAGCCCGTAATAATGAAAATTACCCCTTACTTAGGGAGAATATATAACCGTATATAAACAAAAATAATAATAATAAATTCTTTATTTGCCATAATTTCAAAGCCGTGATATATTTCTCTATGACTCCCACACTAGGCTGAGCCTGTATCATAGGGGCCAAATCTGAGTAGATACCGAATAACAATATGGCTATTTGTCAAAGTTACCAGTTGCGTAGGTATTTCTCTTTATACCTATTCGTCAGACTTGTGATGTCCCTGGGCGAGACATCGATAGGATGTACCTTGACCGAACACCTAATACGTTTTCGCAATTTGCATAGCAACTGTCGTGAAAAAAGCCAGGTCGAGTCCGCTCGCACTTTCACTCGCCCGAGTGGGTCAGCCGAGTGTGTCATGTATGGACAGACGGCTAGCTATTCGGGGAAAACCGACTGAATAGCTTGTGTTATTCCAGTACATGAAACACTAACTTTTGCTCGCGGTTCGGCCCGTATGGGATTGGGATAATAAGCCTATGACCTTTTTTGTGTTAAAATTTTAAGCTTTCCAAATTTTGTCGGAATTGTTAGTGTAGGTGTGAAGAGGTAATAGAAGTGTCGCAGGCAATTTGTATGATTCCGCCGTTTACATACAGCGTCGTCAGTTTAAAAACGCTCGCAGTTATGTATTATGCCAAAATGTATACTGCGGTCATTATATAGTATGCCGCAAGTACCTATTTAGTTTAGGTCAGGTTAGGTAGTAGTTAAAATAATAAGTACGACGACGAGCGAACCGAGAAGAAGTGTTAGGTACAACTGCGACCCTACAGCCGGAACCGAAGAAGAACAACCAACGTCGAAATTATAACAATTGAACGAGTTATAGCCTTCGGCATAATACATAACTGCGAGCGTTTTTAAACTGACGACACCGTAAGTAAACGGCGGAATCATACAAATTGTCTGCGACAGACAGACTGACAGATTTTCGCATTTATAATATTAATAAGGATATGTATATTCTATATATTCGTAATCCCCGAAGGGGTAGGCAGAGTCAATTAGGCAACAAGTCCCTTTGACCACATTTATCCAAAAATAAAACTATTCTGGACTGGGTTAGATGAAAAATCGTGACAAGTGGCTAGCTCGTCGCCTACACAATCACACACCCAAAAACCCGATATACTATCGCATTTACGACATGCTAGGCAAGAAACATAGATAGCACATACTTTTTAAGTCCCAGGTAACATGGTATCTGGATTTTATTTCTAGCTTAAATAATTTAAAGATCCTTAGACTCTGCCTACAGGGATCATCGGCGGGAATGCGAGCGTGGTATTCCCTATTTCCTAAAAAAAATCCGATCCTAACAACGCCAAAAAATGTATTGAGGTAATAACCATTTATTACTTAACGAAAAAACAGCTTACACTGTACGTATAATGAGCTCGCTATTGTTTCGAAATAATTATATTGTTCCGCGCGGCGGACATAATACTTGGCGCGTTCAATGCAAAAAATTATTCAATTTTGTGTTTTAGTTATCGCCTAATCTAATATTATCGTATAGGCCTGTGTTTCCCAAACTGGTTTCCCTGACCCGCAGATCCTAAAGTTATTTTAATCATAGTCAAGGGCCGCTTTGATCGATTGAATCCCTTTATTTAACGGATGGTTAGTGAAGCTATTTATTTTATATGTTCGTAACGTTCTTTCGGTCGTTTCAAGTATATATACGTACGTATTTTGTGAAGTCACCACATCACACCATTGATGGTGTGTTGACTTCTCGTCACAAAATACGTCATAAGGGGCTTAGGTTAGACTTCCACAGCGGTACAAATAATAGTCCTGTCCGGGAGATGATTATTAGCCTGCCAATGATAGGGTGTACCCTATAATATATTTAACATAGATCACACTTAGTGCGATAATTTGGTGGTGTTGCAAAACAGGGTGCTTAGCCAAATGCGCGCCAGCGATTCGATAACGAACTTCGCTATCGCTCGTATCGCGTCACAGACTTATTCGGGTGGACAAATCGGGAACTAACTCCGAGTTCCGCACTATGAGTTCTTAGTAAACAAGTTTCTGGCGCGATACGAGCGGTAGCGAAGTTCGATATGGAATCGCTGGCGCGCATTTGGCTAAGTACCCTGGTGTGCTATGGGAAGCAAGCAAGTTTTATGCTTTTAGTAAATAACGTTAAAGTGATTCATATTTTTGCACAATTTACAAATATAAAGTTTAAAAATAGTCTCATAAATCTTAGAAATTAGGAGAGAGAGTGTTTTATGGAGCTCAGGCTTGAGCGATTCCTTCGCCCCGTTGGTCTTGTTTTTTTCACTTTGAAAAACGCTGGCATAAAGAACCATAGTGTGTAATTCCGTTGATACTCTTTGTAGGAACCTCATAAAACCTCGGAGGATTTTAACCTTTAAATAATTTTACATATTCACATACTAGCTTCTGCCCGTGGCTTCCAATAAGGCCAATGAGAAATTTTATTAATTAGCGTAAAAGGGATAAAAGTTACAATACTAAATATATATGACAATAGCATAAAGAGAGGGGTTAGCACTTTGCTTATTTTTGGTAGCAAGGGGGGGGGGGTTACAATTTAAAGTAAAACATGAATAAATAAATATCAGACTACACCACATACATTGATCTGACTCCGAGGTAAGTAGCTTAAGCACTTGTGTTACGGCTACCAGAATCAACAGTGGTATTAAAAATTACTTAAATATTGATTATTAACACCCAGACACAGAATAAACACGTATTCGTCACACGAATGTTTGTCCTAGGTGGAGATCGAACCCACAACTCTTGGCGCATGGGGCAGGGTCACAACCGGCACTAAAAGACTGTCTGCTAAGGGGGACCTTCGAAACCCCACTTCTTTACCAATGAATGAAGCCTTATCATCACAATCTCAACCGGTTCCCGACAAAACACTAGGCGGCGTAAATCATAGTCCGAGCGCGTTAACGACTGTGGTCTGGTAAAAGTAGGCGAATGTGTGTTATGGGCACAACTCTTGGAATTAACCTTGAGACGGCAACGGTACTAACTGACCACTGCTGAGGGCTGCCGCATACAGGTTAGGTATTCCTAAATGGTGTATTTTACTTAAAATTTTATAGTTGGCAAGTTAGATTATCAAAAAATATTGAATGCGTAATTTTTGCTTTATCTAATACTTGAAAAATTACAAAGATACAGCGCTTCAAAGATCTGAAATGGGGCGCTTTACGTCATTTGGAGGGTAAAATTTAACGTACCTAGTGACGTCACGCGGTATTTTATATAGCTGTGTCTTCATCATTTTTAGTTTTCTGAACAAAAGAAAAAATACGTAAGCAATATTTTACAATGGATTATTATTATTTTTTTAATAAAATTGCGTATTGAGAATGAAGTTTAAGAAACTGTTTACGTCGTCATTTGAGATCTTATCTTGCAAATGCAAAGCTGGGTCATCCTAGGGGCTCCTCATCAAATAAGGCACCATGTCGCCATATATTTCAGGTTATTTAAAATAGTAAAAGGGTCCTTAACCATTTCACGCACGATGATGCGTCGTGGATTGATTGGGGACCCTGACAAGACAATGCTAATGCGGCCCTGTGCAAATTTGTCTATCTAGGCTACCACTTACCATGAGGTAAGCCGTGTGCTTGTTTGCTACGTTTAAATACCTACCAAATGCAGTTCCCAAAGGGATAGGCAGAGTCCAAAGAACAGCTTCTAATCGTTAAGACGAAAAAATAGTGTCACAATTTTTTTGTATATATTTTTTGATATACATAAATAAATAAATAAATAAATAAATATACTATGACAAAAAAATTGAATCACTATTTTTTAACAAAAACATTGTCACATCACTATTTTTACACTTATTATTAATGTGACAAAAAAATGTGTCCCTATTGTTTTGTATATATTTTTTGATATCCTAACTTACGGACTATAAGACAAAAAACAAATAGTGTCATTATTTTTTCGTCTAATCCAACTTGGGTAGCTCATCGCCTATATCACACGATAACCGATAAATACACCATTAGTCGCCTTTTACTGATATCATAATTTTTGTCCGAAACTAACATGAGACAAATAATATACCTTAAAAATATTAGTTTCGATAAAGTTATCAACCCTAAGGCAGTGATGAGTGATGGTCGAAACCAGTTCGGAACTAAGTCCAGTTTCGAGCGACCGCCGTTACAACGTGTGGAAAATGACACCTTGTGACGTCACAGGCAGAAGTGGGACATGGTTAGGGTTAGCATGGAATAGGATTTTTAATATTAATAGCTTAAGGATTAGCCTGTCATAGGATTTTTAATCCTTAAATGCTTCAGATTTTCAATAGTTCTTAATTCAGGAAAATGATTGACAAATCTTGAAAATTTTCTTAAAAATCGCGGTAATTTGGTTATGTTGCTATTTTTTGGCATTTTCAATTAATACAGTTAGTAAGAGTTTTCATATTTTTCAAGTGACTTGAAAATTAGTTCTTAAATTGGTTGTACGTTTTTACGGAAAGATAGCCAGATTCGATATTCATTTTTTTTATTTTTATGGTAAGATGGGTATGCTCTTTGCTTCACACTGAACCATAGGATTGAGAAGAAGTCTACGATGGAGCGAGCTTACCCAGAAGCAGCCTATTCACTCTAGCTTTAAAAAAAATATGATAGTAGTCATGCGGGAAAACAAACACAGGCAGGATGTTCTATTCCTTGGCAGCGCGCATCACAAAGGAAGAAGAAAAGCGCATGGTAAGCATTCGCGGAATGTTAACCAAGTAGGGTTGATAAACCGCAGTGCGTCTAGATTCCCGGTGGTGGAAAGGGGATGGCGGAATGAGCCCATGCAGCTCAGCTCATATTATATAATCATCTTGTTTTTCTTCTTTCGGTATAATAAACCTTTCAAGTCCGGCGGTTGACTAACTTATTGTTTACTAGATGCTTAGGTCGGAGATAAAATATGTCCTTTCTTAAAGACGTGGTTAACGTGTAAAGAAGTAACATACAGGCAGACAGAGGAATTTACTTTCCTATTTATTAAAAGTAACAAAATATTTGTAAGTGCTTTATGAACCTCATAAAAATTAAGTTTTTTTTTTTTAAGAATTGCGTTTGCAATATTTATTTATTTTACTTAAACTTTACCACCTGATAGCCCTACCTACTGAGAGGCTTGGGCGGAAGCGGCGACCGTTCAGAAACGATTCATATGTTATTCAACTCTTAATCAAATGTAGGGAAGAGACTTAATTGTTTAATTGCGTCGGAACCGTAATTAACGTTAAAAAACAGTTTGTTTTATTGGATTAATTAAAATTAATTATAGTCGCCATTGCGGTGCAAACTCTAGGGTGTTTGCAAAGGACGCAGGTTAAATTCCCGTTTTACTACAAATAGTTGTTGAAAAAAAGTTATTGAAAATACAATTGAAATTAAATTTATCAAATTGCGGTAGAAGTTGTCCATGGTTTTTAAATCTACACCTAACCACACTATTTCTCGAGATCTATACAAGGGAAGTTTCAACATTTTCCAGTTAAGTCATATCACCACGTCTGTAATCCCCGAAGGGGTAGGCTGTGTCGAAGGGGCAGGTCCCCTTAAATACATTCAGGTAAAAATAAAACTGGGCTGGACTGGGGTTAGATGGAAAACTGTTAAAAAAGTAGTGACAAGGGGCCTGCTCGTTGCCTATACAATTACTGGTAAAGTCACGTCTATAAAATTTTACAAAGTAGTTTTATGGTATACTACTTTATACAACAATATGTCGCTACTTGTACTCAATTTCATTCCTAATTTAACTTTTTGTGTCATTTCTTTTGTTCTAACTTAATAAAGAATCTCATAAAAGATAATCGCTTCCAACGAATTTTCCCAATCAGAACCAATTTAAAAAAACTACACTTCGACACTTAAAATCTCATCAATGACGGGTGTGAGTCAGTGAAAACAGCTGACTCAGCTCAATGACACGTCACTGGGTCACCGACACACATGTTATGTCAACGAGGTTATGTCATATGGAAACATATTTCTTAAATTAGAAACGTTGTATTTTGATTAGTCATAGTCATTGGGAAGCGGGGGCAGCTGCCCCTCCTATCTTAATATATATAAATTACGCGTCACGTTGTTTGTCCGCGATGGACTCCGAAACTACTTAACCGATTTTAATAAAATTTGCACACCGTGTGCAGTTTGATCCAACTTGAAAAATAGGATAGCTTACATCTCAATTTATTTAACCCGATTATGTGTCATTGACTGTTAGGCGGAACTAAGTTCGCCGGGTCAGCCGTATAGCAGTATACCATATATGTATATGATATATGAAAGTTTGTATGGATGGATGTGCAGATGTTTGTTACTCTTTTACGCAAAAAGCATTGCATGGATTTTAATGAAACTTTACATATTATATATTATATAGCTTATACATTAGAATAACACATAAGCCATGTTTTATCGATGTACCACGCGAGCAACGCCGCGGGCAGAAGCTAATTTACTATAAAAACCTATCAATTATATTGTATTGCCCCTGAATCAAAAGCTACATACGTCCATGGTGACAATGACAAGCTAGTAATAGTTTGTACGTATCTGAAAGCGTATTTAATAGAGTTTTTATACTGGAGATAAACCAACAACTAATAATCGCTCTGCCTACCCTGCTAGGGAAGTGGCGTGAAGTTTAGTTTAACTTTGAAATTTCTTAAGGAACGTGAGTGCCAAGCGAATTATTATGTCTCCACTTTATCCTGTTACTGTGAACAGAGTCCACGGACTTCATGATATCAGCAATGGAAGACTGTTTCGGTTCTCTCTGCCTACCCCGCTAGGGAAGTGGCGTGAAGTTTAGTTAGTTAGTTAGTTTAGAAGACTGTTTCATATATTTTTAGGTTTTTTTTTTAAAAGAGATGGTTGTCATTATGCGAATTAATATAGTTCATCGTAGGTTGCAGAATAGGTATGATTTGATAATCAAATATGTTATCATTCATTCAATATTTGTCAAAAAACTATCGCTGCAGTCATCGAGATATATTTACTGCACCTATATCTCGATGGCTGCTTTGTTATGATTTTCAAAGTAGACAAATTTGATTGCCATGAAGTATATTAAAATTTAACACGCCAAAGTCTTATTGATTTTTTTCTCATAAACATCCAAATAAATATTTCATGCTACAGCGCTTAAGCTTTTGCTTTTGCAACTACCTTTTGCGTAATATTACCTATATACCAATAACACTTTAGTTTTTAATCAATATTTATTGCATGCCTAACAGTAGATGAAGTGATTTAGCTCAAAAATTGTTGTATATCTTAATTAATATTACGTGTTAAAACATTTCTGTTAATTTCCCATCAGCAGCATATTTTAGTTAGGTCACTTTACTACTAAGCATTCGATATGTTATTATATTGCAAATAAATTGCTATTTAAAGCCGTTTCTTTTCTTTCTATTTCTAAATAGTTTTCATTGAAAACGAAAAAAAAAACAAAATTGTCTCTTGAACCGAAATGACTCGGCAATAACATCCGCACTCACAAAGACGGAACTTCCGCAACCGCACATGCATATCAAGAAACATCAAAATCCAAGGCGGATGTTAAATATGATGTAAAGATATGTTAATTCTGTAACATCAAAGCGATTTAAATTCAACAACAAACTTTCATGTTTACAATTATGTACCAAGTTACTAATCTGAATCATCTCTTCTTTCCAGGTCCAGTACCTCTAGCAAGAAACATAAGGCACCTGCCCTGCATATCAAGAAGAACAGGCCAAGAAGGCCTGTGCATGTTCGCCATAGATTGCCTCAAAGCCAACGGCTCCCACCTCGGGACATGCATCGACAGGTTCTACTTCGGGTCCTGCTGCCAGATCCCGGACAAAACCATCCTCCCACAGATCATCGGGAACAACATTGAAGACAACAGCATAGACAGTGCGAATTTCGTCCATCCGCAAACTGAAGATAAGGTTCACAGTACTGTGAGTAAGATTCCAGATATATTCCCAACTAGGAAAACTACTACGGTCAAACCAGATACGACGGTTACTGAGAAATCTGAAACGGTCCAAGATAGAACGGAGACTGTTGATTTGGAAACGAAATCTGATGAAAGCACAACAGTTGATGACAAGATAGACAGCAAAGTCACTACCCTCGAGACTACTACTAAGATTCAACCAACAAAAGAAATACCGGTCACTGAGGTTCCAATCAAATTATCCACTTTCCAATCAGTATCAGGGGACGTAAGCAATTTAGTGACGGAAGAACCGAAGATAGAAGAAAATGAGAAGCAAACGGATGCTGCGTCTTCAACGACGACGCCGAAGCCGCAGACCAGTAGGAAACCAGTGAAACCAACTTACAAGCCCAGGCCGACTTATAGGCCAACGAATTTCACTAGACCGACTTACCTTCCAAGCACGGTTAAGCCTAGACCTACGAAGCCACCATTAATCTTCAATATAACCAGAAAACCTCCATACAAATTGCCACCAAAAAGATCAACCACCAAAAAGCCTCTTCCCTCCCCTCCAAGACTGAACATCACCATCATACCACAATCCACTAGTACCAGACCGATCTTCACAAGACCGTTAACTACATCTATCACTTACATAAACACGACAGTAGCAGCTGAAGAGAAAACTACAACAACGACAACTCCATCGACTACAACTGAAAAATTAACGACAGCCCAATTAACGACAGCAGCTACGGAAAAGATCACGGAAACAACGGAGATTGTCACGGAAACTTCGATTTCTTCTTCAACGGAAGATATTACTGAAAAAGTAACGGAAAAAACTACATCTACTACAGTGCCAGTATTATCTGAAGCGCCTTCGTCAGAGTCTTCTGAAGAGCCTTCGTCACCGGAGCCTTCTCAATTGCCTTCGTCATCAGAACCTTCAATGCCTTCTTCAGAATCACCTGAAGCTACACCATTAGAAGAGCCTCTACAAGAATCATCATCAGAAACTACCCCTACCGAATCCGTGAACGATACAACAGCTCCTGTTACGGTAAAAGAGACCATAAGACCAGCGACAGAAGCTGATATTCCCTCGTCGTCCCCCACTACAGTGCTTTCGACAGAATTCCCACCGTTGGTGACATGGTCTACAGTAGACGCCGGTACTAAGGCACCGGAAAACTTCACTACAACTGTATCTGATGGTAAGTTCTCATCATTATTTACATATTTTTTCTTCCTAGCTTTTTCAAACTACTAGCATATAGTCTGATAATAAGTAATCACTGTAGTCTATGGAGATTGACATCGTCAGAGGTACCGCAAGAGCGTTGATACGTATGCTTGATGATACGTCATGCTTGGGAACAGCTGTTCCCAAGCATGACGTATCATAGATGCCACCTTTGGAGACTGGTCTGCTCTGGTCGAGTCAAGTTTTTTTTTTCTAGTAATTATTTTTTATTTTTATTTTCATTTTTATTTTCTTATTTTACACCAGGCCCCCTTTGAAACATGGTTCTAAGTTAAATATAATTCGTACAACTTTGTTAATACTGTTGTTGATAAGAGTACCTAACTACGGAGTTTCTTGCCGAATTCTTCTCGGTAGATGCAACATCCCGAACCGGTGGTAGAATCATATCTCTTTAACTGATTTTGACGATTTATAAGAGTTTCTTTGAAACTTATATAAATAAAGAATATTTTGATTTTGACTTTGACTTTGTTGAGACCTAGGAAAGTAGGTACTAAAGTTATGCAATATAGCCAATAAAGATTCCTCGGCAGACCAGTTCCCAATATGCTGTCGATGACTTTACCAGCATGAGTTCATTCACATATTTTACTTGTTTCTGTCCCTGGCTTCGCTCGCGTGGTATATCGATGAAACATAGCCTAATGAACCAAAGTTTTAAAGTCTTATTAAAATCCCTTCAATAGTTTTTTGCGTGAAAGAATAACAAATATCCATACAAACTTTTGCGTTAATAATATTAGTAGAATGTCCTGTCCTAACTCATGATTACTTCATTTCTAGCTATTAAGAGCTAGCTATGAAGAGCTAGCTATGAAGAGCTAGCTATGAAGAGCAAACATTATTTTTATAAAAAAAATAAAATAATATACGGTCGAATTGAGAACCTCCACCTTTTTTTGAAACCGGTTGATTACAAAAGCCTTATTTTTTTTCATTTCACATTAGGGCTGGTATCTTCGGAAAAAGTTAGAAAACTATTCTGAATCATACGAAGTCACAACTTTCTAGGTCTAATGGGCTGGTCTGGGCTTCCATGAGTCAGCCATAAAGTGAGTCAGGACTTCGTAACGTAAACTGATGCACTCGCTTGACGTTATCTGGTTACTTTATCCCTACAAATATTATAAACGCTTAAATTTTAAATTATGGATGGATGTGTGTTACTCTTTCACGCAAAAACTACTGAATGGATTTTAATGAAATTTTACAATAAAATAGTTTATATACCCGAAAAACATATAGGCTATGATTATTCAATGTGCCACGCGGGCAAAGCCGCGGGCAGAAGCTAGTACTTACATAAAATCACGCCTTTAATCCCCGAAAGGGTATGCAGAGTCAAAGAACAGCAAGCCCTATAACCACATTCAATCAAAAGTAAAACTGGGCTCAGTTAGATGGAAAATTGTAAAAAAGTAGTGACAAGTAGCTAGCTCGTCGCCTACACAATCACACACTCAAAACCCGATATACCATTAGTCGCCTTTAACGACATGCTAGGCAAGGAACACAGTTATGGACAGCAGGCCCCTTTAACCACATTCAGCCAAAAATAAAACGGGCTGGGTTAGATGCAAAATTGCGGAAAAGTAGTCACAAGCTATTCTTTCTGCACTCCTTTTCCGTATAAACTTCAATAACTGCGCAAAATACCCTTTTCCAATTACAAACGCCTGCTGGAAAAATTGCGTCAAAAACTATCAGCAGCACAAAATCAGGCGCTTTTAATTTGGAGTTCACTCACACGTGCTGTGTCCGAGTTACTACATAAAACAATACTTTAAAATAACTTACCCATCCCTAATGAAAGGAAAATCCTTAAAACAAAAATGTTAAAAGCAAAACCAGATTATTCAGCAGGTAGGGAGAATGCAGTGCCAATTTGGTCACTGTGAATACTTGGAAATCCTTTTACGCATGTTGTTTAACCCGGCGAGGCTGTGGTGGCAAAATGTAACAATGAGTATGTGGTGGGGTTTGACATACCCACTTATTAAATTGCCCGTAAATATCATAATATTGATAAATTGAGTTCTAATCTTATGTTTTGTGATATTAATATAAACAATAAACAGCTTTCAATGAAAAAACTTTAATATTTTAATATTTTTTTTATTATTATATAGGAAAATAAAAGAAACTGAGTTTTTTTTAAACAAAAATAGGCATTATCTTCATAAACCTCTAAAATAAACAAAAACAAAATTTTACTTTAAACAATCAACTACTAAATTAAGGAAAAAACATCAGTCTTTGAATTAGAAATAAAAAACTAACATAATACTTTGGAACAGCTTAGGAACTAGGGTCATCATCACAACAATTTTTGCAGGAAAATATTGCATGCTCTATACATATGGCCTTCCCACATGTTGAGCAAGAGTGCTTTGTCTTTCGATCTTTTTTCCTTGGACAATCAGCACATCTCGTATATCGCCCAGTACTATTCTGGAGTGAACGACTTGGTTCTTCATTAATTTGCGAACAGATCCTCTTTCGAATATAGACTGGAATGTTTTTTTGGTCTTTCCGTAATCGTAAATGTACATACACCAGAGCTAACCCTAGATTACGGATAAACTCTGTTCGCTTTATGTTTTCATTTTTGTTTTCCCGAAAAATAATATTTGCGTTAGAAGCAGCTATGTTTAGTAACCACACACCAACTATGTGGCGGGGTATTACGTACCCGACAGGAGTATGCGCACGTATATCTCAAGAGCCGGTTAGCGCAACACTGCGATCACGCCACTATCCCCTCCCGCAGCTCCTTAGCTCCAGCTATGGGGCGAGACAAACCGTTACAGCAAAAATTGAAAACAAAACGATCGTTGGAGAAATGCGTGGGGTATGTCACACCCCACCACAGCCTCGCCGGGTTAAGAAAGTAATGTGTTCATGCCTTACTTGTCATTCCGTGCAAACTCCTAATCTGATGGACGAGGCACTTTCACCATCATTCCATTTGTTTTGTTTTGTTTTTGCTGTGCAAATGTTGGATATAGCCATTGGATTTAGCTTTTTTTTGGTAACCGACTTTAAAAAAGAAGGAGGAGGTTCGATTGGTTTTTTTTTGACAGCAGTGACAAATGGCTAGCTCGTCGCCTTTTACGACATGCTAGGCAAGGAACACAGTTGGCACATTCTTTTTAAATCCCAGACCAACATACTACTATTTTCTTCTTGTATTTATTAAAATTTCCTACAGGACCCTCGATAGTCACAGTAACGGACCGATTTTAAAGACGCCGGCTGTGTAATTAAGTGGTATTCGCAAAGCCTGATATTTAACTTAATTTCATAAACATAACACAGATAATCTTCTCA
Organism: Glyphodes perspectalis; assembly: GCA_951394215.1. Lineage (NCBI taxonomy): Eukaryota > Metazoa > Arthropoda > Insecta > Lepidoptera > Crambidae > Glyphodes > Glyphodes perspectalis. The sequence goes on from OX596227.1 coordinate 3,855,364, forward strand.
GAAATCAGTTTACAAGAAGCAATTTATCGTTTATAAATAAGTTATGATAAATTATTCGAGCACAATATTAATGGTTTATGTCTCAAGCGGTGTCTTTGATCCCAACTCGGAAATAATATATATATACTTATTTAAATAATATGTTATTCAGCTTCGTTGTTAATTCAATTGATTAAGTTGTCTGAAGACATTGATTGATTGCTGTTTAATCATAGACAACTGTGTCTACATAGACTATTTTCGGTGATAAATGTTTTTGCTGTAATCTGAGATTTATAGTTATAGAATGAATACTTAGTCATGAAACAACCAGTTTTTACTGCTTTTTTTATCAAAACTTTTTGTTACTTGTCTAAATATTGTTTTTCCAAAAATTAGGTTAGACGATATCGCTAAAATCCATTGTCTTGATAAATACATATTTCTACAATTAGCTTGGGAGTCAGGGAAAACATAGCGAGAAGGTACCTATTTACAATCAAATGGTCTAATCATGTTGGTCTAGGACTTGAAAATACCTACCAACTGTGTTCCTTACCTAGCATATTACGACTAATGGTGTATCAGGTTTGGTAAAAGGGGCATGCTACCACTTTGACTCTGCCTACCCCTTCGGGGATTATGAGCGTGATGTTACAAAAAATATATAGGTATATATTATTTTCCTTATCAGACTAAATGCGTCATTGAAATCTGAGACCTCATTCTCAGAAGCTCGGACGCTCATACAAACAAAACAATATAGAACCAGGTCGGTATTTGATAAATATGTATAAGGTTTAAGGATAAGATGTTGACTTTCACATCCTAATTAATAGTCGATGATTCACGGACAGTCCTACGATGACTCATTGGGTTACTAAAGTGACCATTATTACGTGTGGTAAACACGGGACATTGTCTAAATAAAACTAACTAACTAAACTTCACGCCACTTCCCTAGCGGGGTAGGCAGAGAGAACCGAACGCCATATGGCACGATCCTTACACACCTCACTCGCCTCTTCAACATTCATAATCCTTTTAATATAAGCTCTACCTACTCTCTATTGTCTAAATAACTAGGAAATAGGGCTGACTTTTTTTTACATTTCTTTATAATACTATTGTCTAAATAACTAGGAAATAGGGCTGACTTTTTTTTACATTTCTTTATAATACATATATATATATATATATAAGATTTAAGATCTTATAACGCTGAAATATCGCGTATCATCTCATACGAGTCAATAAGTCTCATGACATCAGGATTAGCTAATTTACTACTTTATTTATATCGTTCAATCCTTATTGGATGTTTCAATAGACAATTAATAAGAACGAAGTGTGTATTTTTTTCTTGCACTCCTGATACTGTAGTTAAGAAGTAGTACATTACATAGGGAGTACAGTTGTATAATAAATTGCCAAACTTCATAAAAGAATGTAAAGATGTAAACACGTTTAAAAATAAGCTAAAAAAATATATTTAAGCAACTTCCTTGTCTATGTATAAGAAATTACAATTTTAGTCTTTTTTGGCTAGCTAGTTCCAGAGAAAGAAATGTATCTTAACTTAAAATTAATTTCATGTATCTCATTATAAGTGAACTGTAAGTTTTTATGAGAAATAAATTCTTTAAACCTAAGAAGTAGAAAAGTGACAAACAAATACACAGATGAATGTTTAATTAATAATTAGGTTACTTTAAACTAATTGCAGCACCTTGTAAAATGTACAGACATATCATCACGCCCATAATCCCCGAAGGGGTAGAGAGTAAAATGTGCAGCTGGCCCGTTTGACCACATTCAGCCAAAAATAAACCTGGGCTGGGTTAGACGGAAAATCGTGAAAAAGCAGTGACAAGTCGCTTAGACAACCACACACACAAAACCCGATATACAATTAGTCGCCTTTTACGACATGCTAGGCGAGGAGCACAGTTGGCACATTATTTTTTAGTCCCGGACCAACATGGAGCAAAATGTAACTTTTTAAAATAGGGCAATCTAACCTATAGGACCAGAACACTGGGACACAGAGCCGAAAAAAGGACTGTCCTACTAAAATCGCAAGCCATGGTGACACCATGAATAACTGTCAGCTGTCTGTGAAACCGGTCGGCAATTCGTTTGTCATGTCCTTACTAATATAATAAATAGGAAAGTGTGTTTGTTTGTTTTTTATATTCAGAAGCTAGATTTTTATATGCACTAGCTTTTTTTCCACCTAGATTTTAGTGTGGCTGTTATTTGAGTTAGGTATACTAGCTTTAGCCCGCGTCTCTGCCTGGGTGAAATCAAAGTATTGTGTGTCCTGCGGGATTTATATTTTTTTCAGGGACATAAAATTGCCTACGTCTTTTATCAAGGTTCGAACTTTAGGCGAGCCAAATTACATTGCAATCGGTTTAGTCGTGAAGATGTAACAGACAAACAGTTACTTTCGGATTAATATTAGTAATGACCAGTAAGGGCTCTAACACTTTAACTGCGACTGGCTCGATGGCGCATCGTGGTGTTCGATCCCTACCCAGGACAAATGTCCGTGTGATGAATACTTGTGTTTGTTCTGCGTCAGGGTGTAAATCTATAAAATAAAAATGAATCGCTAAATGTGTTGCTAAGCACAAATCGCGAGAACAGCTGAACCGATTTCGTTAATTTTTTTTTTAGTTGTGTTTGTTAATATCAGGTCATAATAACAAACACAACTAAAAAAAAAATTTCTTCTTATGAAAGAAAAAAATTAAAAAGTGCACGGAAAAAAATGGGTATTGAAAATCCGAGAACGGGACGTTACGAATTGCGCCGGGTCAGCTGGTATCTAATATTTTTTTAAGTATATTTTTGTTATTTAGACAACTGTTGATTCTGATATCCGTAACACAAGTGCTTAAGCTACTTACCTCGGAATCAAATAAATCCAAGTGATGTAGGTACATGGATATTTGGATATTACAACTACTTCGTCTTCTATCCACATAGGATAAAACTCAAGGGTTCAAGAAATCGAAGACTTCTTGTGAGAACCGAGTGTCTCATCTTTTGTAACGTGCCATCACAAGTTGATGAAGTACAAACAAACAGACGTTCCCATTTATTATACTAGTAAAGCTTCTACCGTGATTCGGAAGCATGTGGACTGGCCTACGCACCAATGTGACGTCACAAAGCTCAGTCAATGATCTCGTGCGCATGCGCACACCGAAACGATCCTTCAAAGTCAAATACCGAACATAACATTAGTATTGGTCATACTTCTCTATAGGCAGTGAGATAAGCCAAGTTCCGGAGAAGAGCTGAGTATAATCTTCATCTTTCTGTAATCTAGTTAATAAACTAGTCAGATATTTATCTTACGGCTGGTTTATTGACGTCAGCAGTGACCCAAAAAAGTTTGAGGGAACAACTGGGTTGACCCGTCATCTTCATGATAGTTTGGTTGGTCTAGTAGTCAGATGTTGGTCATACTGCTGCTTTATCAACGTCGACAGTGAGCCTAGCCAAGTTTGAGGGAACAGGATCTAATCGTCATTTTTATTATAAGCCGAGTGGTCAGATACTGGTCATGGAGAGCTAGAGGTTCATAGACAGTTGGATATAATTATTTTGACAGGCCGCTTGGTATAGTGATATTGCCTACTGATCATCATCTTCCTAGCGTTATGTCCCGTGCTTAGACGGGGTCCGCTTAGACCATGATCCAGGATTTAGCAAGTCTGGTAATTACATTGACTGACTGCCGATCTGACCTTCGTAACCCTAAGATAGGGGAACCGGACAATTTTTGGATCATGGTTACAAATCCATAGTTGTTGAAATGTGCAAAGTTCATCACGATGTTTTCCCTCACCGTCGAGCGAGTGGTATAAATACGTACATAGATTTGAAAAATCCAGAGGTACGTGCCCGGGTTTGAACCCGCACTCCTCGGTTAAGAGGCGCGTGTCCTTACCATTGAGCTACCACCGCTCTTGTTGTTCGTGATATATAGGTACCTACTGATACCTACTTGACTAAAAAAATATGTATGTTTGTCAAGATTTACTTATACTTGGAATAAGAGGTTCCTTGACAAAAAAATGTCAAGAAGCTACTTATGAAACTGTAGTTATTATAAATACACTTCTCCTCGTCAAATCGGCAGTCAGCCTAAAGGTATGCAATAGGCCGAAGACAGGCCGCGAAGAAAGCGAGGCGCTAACAATGTGTAGGCTCTGCAGTGGCCTGCTTACGTGCGACGCGTGACTTACAATTTGAAGAGGAATTAGCGAGGAACGCTGGCGAAACGATAACGTCAAGGGCTAGCTTGGAAGGGAAAATACGAAATAGGATTTCGCGAACTCACAATGAAAAATATGCCTCTTGACTGTCTGTTTTAGGGATTAACTAACTAACTAAACTTAACGCCACTTCCCTAGCGGGGTAGGCAGAGAGAACCGAACGCCATATGGCACAATCCTTACACACCTCACTCGCCTCTTCAACATTCATAATCCTTTTCATACAAGCTCTACGGTTTTTATGACTCCTAACATCACCTTCTTTTAATACACGAGCAATCTGGTCGTGGTAGGTGAGCCTGGGCCATCCGCGGCTCCTACATTCTTCCACTTTCGCATTGTATATCTGTTTAGTCGATCTTTCGACATCCATTCTTTCCACATGTCCGTACCACCAGAGCATGCCTCTTCTTACCTTGACTCCGACGCTGTCTTTCAGACCGACTCTCTTTGTTACATCATCATTCCGAACGCAGTCTGTGAGCGATACACCGCAGATTTTCCGCAGCGCACGCATCTCGACAACGTTTATTCTACTAGGGATTACGGACATGATAATATGAAGGTACATATGTGCGTATGTATGATGTGTCACGATTTTCCATCTAACCCAGCCCATTGTCCCATGTTGGTCTGGAACTTAAAAATAATGTGCCAACTGTGTTTCTTGCCTAGCATGTCGTAAAAGGCGACTAATGGTATATCGGGTTTTGGGTATGTGATTGTGTAGGCGACAAGCTAGCCAATTGTCACTACTTTTTCACAATTTTCCTTCTAACCCAGCCCAGTTTTATTTTTGGCTGAATGTGGTTCAAGGGACCAGCTTGACTCTGCCCACCCCTTTGGGGATTATGGGCGTGATGTTATGTTATTTTATGATGTGCTTAAAGGAAACGAAATATGTTTGCATCGTTTATTTCTGGTAATATCACATAGTATACTGAGATTTTCATCTATTAGGGGCCATCCATAAGTACGTAACACTTAAAGAGGGAGGCAGGGGTATACAAAGTGTGACATGGGGTGACAAGGGGTGGCAGGGGTCTTAAGTTCGTGACATCAAATTTCAAAATTCAATATAATATAATAATTTGCAATTTATTAAATGTAAAATTGCAAAACATGTGATGTCACACTAGGCAGGGGGGAGTTCAAATGTGACCAGCTGTGACAAGGACGGTGGGGAGCCTCAAAAAATCATGAAAATCGTGTGACGTAATTTATGGATGACCCCCTTTTACAGTTTTAAGAGTTTAATTGTAGTTTTATAAATTCCATTCTGACTACTCCATCCGATAGATTAGCTCGTCTTCCCTATTAAAGTACTCCGAATTTGTCAATGAATATTATTTCATTTGACCGAATCTAGTTTATAATGGAAATTGACAGCGATAAGATTTCTCACTCCTACACTTAAACTTATTTTAACCGTTCCTTACAAATGACAGGTTCAGCCCTAGACCTAATAATTTCATTAGACTAAATACTCCGACCCTGGCAACAGCCCAGCAACGGCAGACGCCCCACCGTCACGACACCGCGTCACGTCGCGCCGTGACCGACTCTGACACAGATCGCTTTGCGTGTCACTGTCACGAGAACGCGCGTTTTTAGTTCGAACTAGTTTAATTGAAAAGGTCTGAAATGCTTACGGAACGGACGGCACTATACAATGATATCCTTGTTAAAAAGTTTAAGTTATGTGATGAATGCGCTAATTTGTAATCAAGTAATCTTTTAAACGTATTTAAGTATGTCTACGGTCTATAGCACAAGGATATATTCTTAGCTAGTCTGAACAAATTGATTCGAATGGATTTTATCAAACTATTCATCACCATATGGACTCAATTTATTACAAAAAACTTCAAAATATTAGGTGTTAACAATGCCCAATAAATATTAACTACTTTAATGGCGACCTTTTAATTTTCTACAACTATTTTCAGATAAATGGTCACCAATCACGCCCCCTGAAGGCTGGGTGTTGATCTCAACTATACCACCCACATCTGAGCCTTCTACCACCTCCTCAACAACAACAACAACAACAACAACAACAACAACAACAGAAGCACCGACAGTCGAAACGTCGCCAGAAGAAACAACAGTCGAAGTCGCAACTGAAAAACTAACCCCTGAACCATCAACTTCGACAACGACAACTATGACGTCAGCTTCGATTGAAGTAACATCTGAAGTTACTTCACCAGCGACTCAGCCGATGCAAGAGTTCACTGTCAACGTGACTCTGTCGCCTACGGTTCCCACGTCAACGACTAGCGTGACGTCTGACACGGTGACGAATGTGACAGACACGCCTGTGACAAAACCGGCTGAGGTGTCAACTGTGTCGGACACTACAACGACTACGACGACAGGTGAGGTTTTTTTAATTATATATTGGCACTTGACTAAATATTATTATTTAGTTCTTCTGTGAGATTACTAAAAATAATTTATTCGGTTTCATTACCTATATTTTATGTCTGTTTACAGAAGTAACTGTTACATCAACTACGGAAATACCGCTCAACATGTCCAATTATAAAGAAGGTAAGTAAGTGAGAAAATAATATTTAATTGTTTTTAACTAATCGATTACTTAGCTTTTTTTTAATCTTAAAACCACATTTTTTACACAGAAGTTTTAAAAGTAGGTACACCAAGTTCAAATAATTAATATAACCAAAGAGGTGTTCACATTCAAATTATAAATTTAAAATACGTACTTTATTTAATTTAGGTAATCTTAGAACAAATTTAATTTAAGAGTTTTTTTTTGCAACTATGTTTTGAAGCCTAAGCGTAGTACTACAATTGTCTCTGGATTGTAATATGTATATTGTGAAGGCAGAAAATATTTTAATGATTTACGGTCAAATTTCAACCACTATTAAACACAAAACCTATGACTCAATCTTCAGAGGCTCAACAAGGAAGAGCGGTGTTAAATTGCCCTGTACAAATTGCCTCGATTATAACTCGTTTTAATTATAAACCACCATTGTTGTGATCACAATGAACCTTTGATACAGTGGGACAAGATTATGCACTGACACGAGGGCTTTTGGATGAATTACGAATAAATTATATAAAGAAACCCGATTATATGCATTTTGTATGTTGCATATGCATATTTTGTGAATTATCCCAAATTATTTTGTGGAAATTGTAGCATATCTTTAGAATGTATAGAGAAGAATCAATATTATCGTGATATTTTTTATTTTTTTTTTAAGGTTTACTTAAATGTCAAACAAATCTACGATACGATCGATACCACTCTTTTCTTTTGACCAGATTTATCTACCCGGTATTTTGTTAAAATAAACGGTGTTTTAACATCAATATTCTAAAAAAAAACATTTTTGTAATATTTTTGTTCCATTTTTAACATATTAAGCATTTGCTGTCATTTGCAATTCGTACAATAGATATCCGGTCTCTACTCATCAATAAAGTTTCGGAGGCCGGAAATTTCATTTACATTTTTTGTTAAGTGGCACCAAACCTTTTGTTAAATTCTCTTGAGGTTCACTTAGAGGCTTACACAGCTGTTCTATTTTATTATTTCGTAAACTCAGTAGTAATGAAATAACTAAGTATGTAGTTAGGATTTAAAAAATCAAAAATTTTTAGTGATATCTATTCTTTCAAAAAAAAAACCCTGTCAGTGCAATAAACCTCAATTGCATACATAGACTATAAATATTAGTTTAAATCAAAAGTTCATTTTAATTTAAGATTGTTATATTTAAGTGTAAACTTGATATATAATTATCATTGGTATTAGTATCAAACCTTGTGACCTAACCTAAATTAAGGCTAGTTAGGAACTCTACTCACAAAACATATCTAGTATTTAAGATTAATCTCTTGATTGACCTAGGATTATAATCAGGCCCTACTTATTGTTATTCAAGGCTGGACAAATTATTAAAACGAGCTTATTAATTTAATGACAGCTAATGATAAATTAATGTTGAGGAAAGCATCTACTTACTCATAAATTTCCTCAAATTTCTTAAGATTACTAATGCATTAATTGCAAAAGTTTAATTAAATCATGAATATAATGACATCTAGGTTCAGGTTGCATTGCCTAAGTTTGGTTTGATTGCACTATCTCCTCTCATTAAGGTAACATTGTTGACTGATAATTTGAAATCCTTTATTAGTAAACTTCGGGTGTCCGATATACTGCATATGTAAATAATAATGTCCTCCTAACCGATATCGGTTACAGCGGCCAATCTCAACGAGGATTAGCCAACGCAGGAGATATTATAGTGCACAAGTGTGTGCACTAACACAGGTGCACTCTCTGTTCCTTCACTCTCATAGTCCGGTGAGACGGCAATTCGACATGACCGGAGAGAGGTTAGGCGCAGGACCAACGTCTTAACGTGCTTTCCGAGGCACGGGGGTGATTAGACCGCCAACTTCCTGACTCCGGGCTGTTACTAAGTAATTTGGATATTGAAATACCCAGCCACAAATTTTTGGCCCGACCCGGGATTTGAACCCGGGACCTCTTGGTCCTTAGGCGGCGCATGCTACCACTAGACCAACGAGGCAGTCACTGTATATGTATATGATATACAATATTAATTAACATCGGTTAAATCAATTTGATACTTAAAATACTTACTTAGTTGTTTAAAAACCCAACACAAATAATTCTGTTTGATAAAAAAATATATACTTAGTGTTGATTCCGGGAATCAAACCCGCGACTATTCAGTATAATCGAGGTGTGTTGAGCAGGAATTTGTGTACAATAAATTTTAAGAAACTTATCAATTAATTTGATCTGAGTGTTTCGGAGACACATCAAACAATTATGGCTTGGTAAGTCAGTATTGAAAATAGATGTAAATAAAAAAAAATTGGTCAAGATTATAAAAAGTGACAAATCTCTTAACCTATATCGGAAATTAGATTAGAACCAATTGTAGATGCACAAAGTTTGTGCAAGTTACAAATAATCTCAGTAAAAATCATAGTATTTTTTAAACATTTTTCTCTGCCATTGATGTCAAACTTTTAAAAACAAAGACAAAGTCGCTAATTAATCTCACTAAGGAAACCAATAATATTTTTGTTTTCCTCGTATAGCTGGTCACTAAAGCCATTATTTAATCAAAGCTTAACTCATAAAACGTGACAAAATTACATGCTTTCAATTTCCACAAAAAAACATCGGGCAAAAACTAACCCATACGTAGGTCAAAGAACTGGCCATGGCAATGTATCTTCAAGAATAAACAATGAAAAAAACATCGGCGTTCGGTATTCAAACAAAGAGTTGTCAGCGGTCGCCCGATGCGCCCGCGGACAAGGCGAGCGCAAGGACGCGGTGCACATGACTCGCTAGCGGTTTCTGGACGGATACAATTTAAAAAAGAATACTGTGACGTGCTATCAAATCCTAGCAGAATTGTGACGTTCGAAATTCAAAAAGTTTAAGTGTTGTGAGAAATAAACAAAAGAATTCGTGTGTTCATTTCTATATTTGCTCAAAGTTTAGGCTCTAGCTTATAATGGGATTCTAATCACGTGTGTTACGTGAGAGTTTTTCAAATACAATATTACTTTTCTATCATCTACATTACTTAATGAAACATGTTTTTATTTATGTTAGTTATAGATAAATATCTATGCGTACGTAAAATAAATAACTTTTAAAACTTTTTCTACGCAATACTTTAATACTAGTTCTAGAGCAGTGTTAAAACTAGTTTTTAGGAAAAAGGAAACAAAAACGAAAGCTTGTTAATGGTTCTCTACGAGTTCACAAGGCACTTTGTTTACCTAAAACCGTATAATACTTTAAAACAATGGTTCTAAAATGTCATGGGAATACGAGGACAAATGATAATAGTTTTTAAACAAAAATTGTACTACTTTTGACGCTAATTCGATTGAGCTCAAACAAAAGTGAAACTTATGCTACAGTTGTAAAGTTTATATTAGGTTGGGTTGTGATTAAGGAAATTGATCTGAATCAGTGATGTATAACCATTCTATTGTCATAATCAAATTAAATCAGTCATTTTAACGACATTATTTAAACGAGATGGACTTGTGGCGCTTCAAGATTTAAATATTGTTTTTGTGCTTAAATTAACTAATTTTGCCTAAGGACCTCAGAAAAAAATTGTGATCGATATATGAATTATAACAAATATAAATGAACTTTTCGATTTCAAATTATGAAATAGTAGTAATTTTGTTACGTCTATCGAACTTATAGTAGCTTAGGTAAATAAACTTGCGCCATTAAACATAACTTACTACTTATGAACATTTTAAAATACATTGACATAAAATACAATTCTAAAAATCTTGTTTAAAAGTAAATGTGTGCGTATTAAATTAATTAAATAAAAATAAATCTCTAAATAATTGCGAAAGCTCTTGACTTCTATTTAAGAACTTCGGTACAAGTTAAAGAACTTATCCGTGAACAAACGAACTTTTGTGCAATACCAATCTTTAATAAAAATCAAGAAACGAACTCTTGTATAAAATAGAACTTTATTAAAACCAAGAATCGAACTCTCTTGAAAGATCTCTGCAAAATGATACTAAATTCGACTCTGTTGCTGATGGCAGTGTGCGGCAGGCGTCTGTGGCCGCAGGCCCGCATCGTGGGGGGCTACAAGTCGGCCTTCGGGCAGTGGCCCTGGCAGATCTCGCTGCGTCAGTACAGGACCTCGACGTACCTGCACAAATGCGGGGCCGCCCTGCTGAATGAGAACTGGGCGATTACAGCGGCGCATTGTGTTGAGCAGTGAGTATAAGGAGCTTTTATTTTGACTGGCTCGATGGCTCATTCGGTAGTGACCCTGCCCTATGCGCCAAAAGTTGTAGGTTCGATCCCCACCCAGGACAAACATTCGCGTGATAAATACTTGTGTTTGTTCTGTGTCTGGGTGTTAATATCTAATATTTAAGTATATATTTGTAATACTACTGTTGAATGTGATATCCGTAACACAAGTAAGTACTTGTGTTACGGATAATTACTTGTGACTCGGAGTCAGATCAATAAATGTGATGTTCTGGGATATTTATTATTATTATTATTATTATATATATGCCTTTCTTTGTGTTGCCTTTATTCTTTTTAATTCCGAAATGTATCTACTGTGTTCTTGCAACTGTGTTCTTGTCTGTGTTCTTGCAAAGCATAAGACGCTTTTAATATCTCTGTCTATCTTGTGTCTAAGTCCCTTTTCGGTATGGGACTCAAAACGAATGTGCCAACTGTGTACGACTAATGGTGAATTGGGTATTAGGTCTATGATCGTAGCTAGCCACTTGTCACTACTTTTTCAAAATTTTTTGGACTTATGAAAAAGTGTATTTTTCTTACATAGTTTTACATAGTTTTTATACCAATTCCATCATTCCTTCAATCTGTCAGTTGTTGAAACAACTGTAACCATCTGTAACGGACGTAAAGGTCAATCATTAGTGCAATGATTACTAATTATGAATTAAAAATTGCATCCCAGCGTTCCACTTATCAATTTACAAAGAGTTAATTCTTTAATGGGAAAATGATTTGCACTGTTTTCTCAATCGATTAAGTAAGATTCGATTGATGGATTAATGGGAGTATGCAGCTTTAGCAACTGATTACGTTGAATTAGTATTGAAAGAAGTTAAGTTAATAGTGGCCGCGCCCTACAGGGGTGGGGGGGGGGGCTCCGAATTCTTCTGTGGTATCCCTGCCTGTCGTAGGAGGCGATTAAAAGGGCCTTTGGGGTTGTGGAGTGTCTGCGGGGGGGCCTGCATTCACTTCGTTCAAGCAGCCTTAGAGAAGTCGAAGACACGTGGATCCTCGTCTGCTAAATAGGATGGGGTGACACTGTAGTCATTTTGCTTAATTAACTACGTTGTCTGATGATCGTGAAAAAGTAATGACAAGTGGCAAGCCTGTCGCCTTTTACGATGCTAGGTAAATGACGAAGTTGCTATTGAGCCTCATTGGCTATTTGGGTCCAAGATTTCATGAGCATGAGAACATTTTTGCTAGCGGGAGCGGTGGTAGCTCAATGGTAAGGACACGCGCGACTTAACCGAGGAGTGCGGGTTCAAACCCGGGCTCGTACCTCTGAATTTTTCAAATCTATGTAGGTATTTATACCACTAGCTCGGCGGTGAGGGAAAACATCGTGATAAAACCTGCAAATGCAAACAACTTTGGATTTGTAACCATGATCCAAAAATTTTCTGGTTCCCCTATCTTAGGGTTATGAAGGTCAGGTCGGCAGTCGCTTCAATGTAATTAATTACCAGACTCGCTAAATTCTGGATCATGGTCTAAGCGGACCCCGACTAAGCATGGGACATAACGCTAGGAAGATGATGAGAACATTTTTGCTACGACGAAACATGTTTTCAGATTGAGCCACAGCAAAAAGTTATAAACGTTGCTATCTATACTTAATAATGTTTGTCATGTCACAAAAGGACAGATCCTCAACCTTGCACGGTCGTCCTTACACCGCCCATTAACCCGAGATGGGGTCAAATGCACAACCTCATATTAATTCTTGTGCATCATTACATTGTTATAGCTTAAACGTAAAATTTCCTGTTATGTGTTTCCTTGAGACATCTAAATGATTACAGTATTATTTATCGCCGTTCATTACACATCTTTACAGCATAGATAAAAGCAATAGATGACATAATTTTTTAAGAGCTGTCCAAACTTTGTATTGATGGTGTCATCTATCCAGTGGCCGTCCTGGGGGGACTTATATTATCTCCAACTTCTCATCATCCTAAATCAAATAGTGGATCATCTTGTTCAGTTGATCATTTGTGTTGCGTCACAGCGCCATCAGAGCTCACTATCTCAGTTGATCATTTGTGTTGCGTCACAGCGCCATCAGAGCTTACTATCTCAGTTGATCATTTGTGTTGCGTCACAGCCCCATCAGAGCTTACTATCTCAGTTGATCATTTGTGTTGCGTCACAGCGCCATCAGAGCTTACTATCTCAGTTGATCATTTGTGTTGCGTCACAGCGCCATCAGAGCTTACTATCTCAGTTGATCATTTGTGTTGCGTCACAGCGCCATCAAAGCTTACTATCTCAGTTGATCATTTGTGTTGTGTCACAGCGTCTAACACTCAGAGCATACAAACTCTGTTAATCGTTTGTGTTGCGTCTCAGCGTCCCGCCTTCAGAGCTGCTGGTGCGTCTGGGCGAGCACGACCTGGCGAGCGACAGCGAACCGTTCGGGTTCGCGGAGCGGCGCGTGCAGATCATCGCCAGCCACCCGCACTTCGACCCCGCCACCTTCGAGTACGACTTGGCGCTGCTCAGGTAACGGGGGATATGGGGAGAGGGGAAGAAGGAAGGAAGAAAGTAATGACGTGAAAAAGTGTGTGCGGAAGTAAGAAAGGAAGTGACGACGTTGGGAAGAAAGGGTGGAAGTAGAGAAAGTACTAAAAAGCCGTGTAAGGAAGGAGGTAATGAAGGAAGGGCGGACGGATGGAATAGAGAAAGAAAGAAAGGAGCGTAAAATATTGAATATTAAAAATGTTTACTTCTTAAAAAGTAAAGGAAAATTGATAAATGATATATTGAAAATCAAAGGTTATTTCTTTTAAATTTCTTAAATGTTTTTACATTTATTATTTGATGAGATATTAAAATTTCATAATAATGGAATTAAGAATAAACAATAATTTATGCAATATTAGAGCGGTGGTAGCTCAATGGTAAGGACACGCGCCTCTTAACCGAGAAGTGCGGGTACAAACCCGGGCATGTACCTCTGGATTTTTTAAATCTATGTACGTATTTATACCACTAGCTCGACGGTGAGGGAAAACATCGTGATGAAACCTGCAAATTCAAACAACTTTGGATTTGTAACCATGATCCAAAAATTGTCTGGTTCCCCTATCTTAGGGTTACGAAGGTCAGATCGGCAGTCGCTTCAATGTAATTACCAGACTCGCTAAATCCTGGATTATGGTCTAAGCGGACCCCGTCTAAACACGGGACATAACGCTAGGAAGATGAATAATTTATACAATATTAAAAATAAAGTCTTCCTCCAATATGGGAATTATGAGATATATTTTTGTCCGACAGCAATCGTAACTCGGTAAAAAAAATGTTAGAAAATTCTTGTGATTAAATCTAACGTACCTATCTAAATTATTATGGCTTGTAAAAACTCTTCACTTAAAACTATTCGAGTAACAGTGTAAAAAGCTAGATAATTATTGTTTTTGTTATAAAAAGCTAGATTATTCGTAGATAAAGTATTTCAAACATTTACCTCTTAGAGTAGAGGTCAAGTGCGGTGGTGAGTGACCGCTCTGCCCAATACCGTAACGGGGCACGGTAAAAAACAGCCAAGTTTAGTCGCACGCCTGGGATTTTGTTTTCTTCCCTATTTTTTGTGACTGGACTGGCGCGGATTGTATGTTATAAGAAAAATAAAAATAATATTATTTATTTCCGGCCTCCCGTTGTGCGCTTGTCTAGGTATCACAAAATGCAAATTCCATTTGAAATTATTTAAAAAGTCTCCGGTTTCGCAATAGCAGAATAAAATATATAAACCTTCCTTTTGAATCTATTGATGACATAGCATCGACTTCCTTTGCGTTATTAAAAAAATCTAAGCGAAGAGACAGAAGCCCCGACTTTGTTTTATATTATACTAGCATCGCCCCACGAATTCACCCGCATAGTTCCCGTTCCCGTTGGAATACGGGGATAAAATATAGCCTATGCTACTCGCTGATAAAGTAGCTTTCTATTGGTGAAAGAATTTTTAAAATCGGTCCAGTAGTTTTTGAGTTTATTTATTACAAACATACACACACAAAAATATAAATCTTTCCTTTTTATAATATTAGTATAGACTAGCGGACCGCCCCGGCTTCGCACGGGTGGACATTTATTTTCTAACCTATATTTTATTAGTCTTTCTAAATCGTCTTTATAATAGTGTAGATAACGATACAGTCGATACCCTTAGTCATAATATAGTATTAAACCAAGAATAATAGACAATTAAGAAAAAAATATTCCTTATAGCTCAATTGTATCCGCTACTATGCTTTCCCCAGTCAGCTATGCTACTACGCCATCGCGGTTGTTGAATGGCATTTCATCAAGGACAGTTGTTAAAAACGGAAAAATGTAAATTGGTAACAAAATAATATTTTACGAGCTATAAAATCAAAGCATCTTAACATAATTAACGGAATTCTAATTTGTGTTATAAGCAATTCGTATTCAAAATTGTATGAATATTTATCATTTTATATTATGCTAATAAAGTTTACACAAGTCAAACACCTAAATGTTTTAACAAATTAGGTATAATTTGTCACAGCGTTTTTATGGATGACAATGTGGTTGTGACGTGCTTCTAAAATTAATTATGCACGTAAAATACCGTAAGGTAGGCTAGACTTAGTATGGAGATGAAATATTTTGTTTAAATAAAGTACTTGGAAGTATTGTATATGAATTTGATTTATGTCGATAAGATATTAATGTTCCACAAGAGTCTATCTTTTCACAGTAAAGTTATGTGTCATTGTGTCATATTTTAAATAAGCGAATGTATATTTCATTTTTGTAGCGTTATGTTCCGTTCTGAGCCAGCCAGCTTCGCTTTGACCATAATAGGAGACAAAACTGGTTCAAAAAACTATAATTTTATTTAGACTTGTCAGTTAAATCATACAAAAATACAAGACACATATTTTTTGCTTTATCAAGATGACAACAAATGACAAAGATAAAGAGCGTCAAAGTTCTGGAGTGGGGGCTTGCGACGTCACTTGTAAGTAAAAATTGTACCAACATGTGACGTCACGCGCTATTTGAATCCGCTGTATCTTCGCCAGTGTTTTTTTTGACAAATAAATGAAAAAATACGTGTTAAATATTTTTTTATGATCTAATTGACGGACTAAATAGAATTGTTTAGTCTGCTCCCCTATTCTAAACTCAACATAACTACCCTTAACTCTAAGTTGCCCTACCGGACAACCACTAATTACCTATAAATAATAATCTAAACGACATGTAGTTCATTATTATCTATATGTAATTCCACACATCGTCGGTGATACTGCAATACTGCGTAACTACAAGAATATAAGGCCTAATTTTCAATGTTATTTGACTCAAAGCTAAACCATGAAGAAAAATTTACGTATGTTGTATTATACCTATACTATATTATATTGTTTAGTCAAAGTCAAAGTCAATGTAAAAATATTCTTTATTTATATAGGTTTCAAGGAAACACTTATCAATCGTCAAATACAGGTAAAGCCAAAGCTATATGATTACCACTGGTTCGGAATGTTGTATCTACCGAGAAGAATCCGATAAAAAACTCGGTAGTAACTCTTTTCAATACAATTTATCATAATTAACTATACTATACTATATTGCATCGTAGGCTTTTTCACGATGTTGTTTGTCAGTGCTGAACTAGCCGTAGGTATATCAGCTGTGTCTATGCTTAGATAAATATTTCAAAGTATTTAAGGCGCACATTGTACATCATCCCAAATTTTTGTGTTTTAATATTAGCAGGATTAATTCTGACGTATGTTGTTTCCAGGTTCTACGAGCCAGTGACGTTCCAGCCCAACATCCTGCCGGTGTGTGTGCCTGACAATGACGACGACTACGTCGGGAAGACTGCTTACGTCACGGGATGGGGCCGACTTTACGACGGTAAGTTTGAGGAGCTTACAGATGAGCGACAAGACAAACACAAAGTCTGTATTTTTTGATGTTCTTAATTAGTCAATAAAACATTTTTTTATTATGTTATTGATTTCGAAGGATCGCGGGTCTCAGTTGTATGTATATTAATACAAAAAGATGATTTTGTCAGACAAACAAAGAATTGATTTGTTAAACATAGGTTCCATATCCTCATGAACATATTTGCACGTACAAATCCGCTTCCATAGATTTTAAATGGCAATAACAAACTATAAGCTCACATTAAAGTACTGTAGATACTGTCGAGTAGTCATATTAAGGTACCTTGATGTGACTAATCACTGAACTACTTAAAGATATAAAACCAAATGTTTTGTTTTAAATCTATCTTATTTTAATATATCGACAGGCCCGTTAGTCGAGCGGTCAGATACCCTTGCCATGAAACCGAGAGTCGCGGGTTCGAATCCCGCTAGAGGCAAATGTTTCGTGTGATGAACATGGACATTTGAACTTGAGTCATGGATGTTTATAAACGTATTTAAATATGTCAATCCGTTCACCATCGTTTGTAGTATCCTTAGAACAAGATTATAAACTTAGTTTGAAAATAGGGAATTGGTGTCAAGTCTGGAGAATTTATTTATAAATTTAATAAAAAGGCTCTTAGTTCGTCACAACCAATTTTTTTTATCACTAACTTTTTTAAGGCTAACACTATATGCCTGTTGTTCACAGACGGCCCTCTGCCGAGCGTCCTGCAGGAGGTGAAGGTGCCTGTGATCAACAACTCGCTGTGCGAGGCGATGTACCAAGACGCGGGCTACAACGAGCACATACCGAACATCTTCATCTGCGCTGGCCGGAGGAGCGGCGGCGCCGACAGTTGTGAAGGTCAGTACTGTAGCTGCAGCAATGCTATGTTTGGAGGTAACACGTGGCGAAACTGGGTATAAAGTGGCTGAAGTGGAAAAATAATACAGGGCCCGGAGGACTCCCGGAGGCCTGTGCTCTAGCATCGGAATCGGATGTTGTTGACGTCTATGAAATTGCCAAACTTCTTATACTCCTTAACTAACACTAAATGCGACGGATATTACAAATTCGCTAATCATCTGATTCATCATAACCCCACTATTCCAATGCCAGTTCTACGCGAAATTCACACGCCTACTGACGCTATTTTAACCTAATCAATTAAGTCCTATTCTGCTTAGACCTATGACTATATAAACAAAAAGCTGAACCTTGCTAAATCTACGTGTTATATTTAGCAAGGTCCAGCTTAGCTTAGGACCTGGAAACTGGGCACACCCAGATAACACGTCATTCACTGCCACTAGAATTTTCATGATGTCTCCTCAGATGTGGCCTACATCTCAGCGAAAGAAATTGAACTCGCTAGCCGTCGACACTGGCATAAAATTTACGTGAATTATCCGGGCGAGTCGGTGGCATGTGGTTTAACACTTTCGTCACGTTTTCTGACTTCGTTCGTTGACAACCGTGTTTATTGCAGGCGACAGCGGCGGTCCGATGGTAGTACAGCGCGAGCGCGACAACCGCTTCGTGCTGGGCGGCGTCATCTCGTGGGGCATCGGCTGCGCGGAGCCCAACCAGCCCGGCGTCTACACGCGCATCTCGGAGTTCCGCGACTGGATCAACCAGATACTGCAATTTTAGAGATGCAACTATACAAGTGCACTGGACTGGCCAGGAGGACCCGAGGACTTCAACAAGGCTGTGGCTCTGGGCCTGTTTTATTTAATTTAAGCGCAAGCCAGGGCCATGGCGCCTTGCGGAGTCTAAGGCCCGGCTGGCAAACGCCACCTTGACTATATGGCCAGGCCAACATTGTCCAAGTGTACATCCAGTGATAGACTAAAAGACATAGATGATAAAAACTGTGTTCATATGCAGTGTCAACTTGTCCTTAAATATCGTAGAAGGGAATCACACCTATTACGATATCCCCCTTCCAATAACAACGTTCCCAAGGACGTTATATCTAAAGAGTGTACCTCTTACACAAATTCTCAGAATTCTAAGGGCCTAAATAAGGGCGGGAGCGACCAGCCCTTCACGCCAAAAATAAGCAACGAATCTGATGCCTACATTCTTTGAAATGATGGTTACTTTCGTACTTTTTCGCTTCTAATGGTTACCTTTTCATTGTAAAGCGCGAGTTCTACACGAAATCCATCTCTCATTAATATTTCGGATGAGAATAGTTTTCAGAACATAATTAAAAGGCTAGATGGCTAGGAAACTATGTTACAGCTTCTTCGCGTGAAAAATAACCATTAGAAATGATAACAAGACTACTTTGTTCTTTGTTGAGATGCAAAACAACGATCATAGTTTAAAAGCTATGTTTTTGGTTCTAAAAGAAGATATAGCTTTTACAAAGCTACAACTGTTTTCTTATTCAGCCAATATATGTTGATACTTGAATGGTCTGATATTAATCGTTAGATTAATTTTAGAAGCCAACGTCCATTAATAAGACATAAATGTATTAAGCCTGTAATAACAACGGCCAAGTTTATAAATGTAATTAAAAACATACATTCGGTCGAAGAAAATATCAAAATTCAAATATTTCTTGTAACTTGGCCAGCGCACTGCCACGTGCTTATTACATTAGGGATTTTCTAGAAATAATTTATTGTATGATGTACATACTTTGTTTTAATTGTCAACTAATAATATTTAAAAGAAAAAAAATAGTAAGACTGTACACTAAAATGGTGCTAATTCGGTCCAAAAATTAAATTATTTTATTTCAAATATTTGTTTGTTAAATAAAATATAAATCGAAAACGGTATGTTGAGTAGAATAGCTACGTTTTAACAACGAATTTAAAAGATTTTACGACGAATTTTTTGTCCTTTATTTTTTTATTATTTATTTATTTTTTGTTATTAGTAAATAATTAGTTGTTATAGCTCTATCCGAATTTAGTTATACATAAGTTTATCGACATTCAGTTGGTGAAAATATCTACATTAATTTTTATTTAAAATTTGAGTTACAACTCCATACTTAGTAATCCATAAGTTTGTTTGACATGTTTTAAATAAAAATTTAATGTTACAATAATTTTAAATCCACTCCCGAGTTTTTTTTTATATAATGAATTTTATGTGTAACAAATACTTTGTCTTCATCAAATAATTTATTAATAGTCTTAGGTAAATACAATAAATATTGTAAATATTTTATATGATTTTGACTAGAAAAAATGCATTTATTAATTCTATTTAATTTCATAGTTAGCCATAGTAATAGTGTGAAGTGATTTACAGGTGTAAAATCAAGATGAGCCGTGGATTACAATTAACAATAAACTTTTACAAAATTAAACAGCGTCTGATTAACAGCGGTTATTTTCAAATCATTTTTTTTTATACATACATGGTTACCCCACACCGGCCATCTCCGAAAGATGGGAATCAAAGAAGCAGCAACCTCTTCGACCAGTCCTAAATAAAATTACAACTGCGTTGGGATAGATAGAAAATTGTGAAGAAATAGTGACAAGTGTCTAGCTCGTCAACTACACAATCACACAACGCTCTATGCATTTTTATAGTCGCCTTTTAGGTAATGCTAGGCAAGGAACACGGATGGTTAATATATTATTTTAGAGTGCTAGACCAACAAGAGACGGAAGTAATAACTAAACAAATTATGGTTTGAACCTAAATATACAATTTGCTATGGTCTGGCAAAAATACGTAAAGTAACATGGGCTTCTATCTATTCAGTGTTCGAACAATACTAATATTCCAAAATCAAACTGTCCAAAAAATGTGGAACGCTTCACGATTTTGCGTGTCATCCTTGCGCAGGGGCCATGCTAATCTTCTCTGTATCGTTCCAATTTTAGTATATGTACTGCCGAAGCAAGTACACTTGGTATGGTCTAACTTCTGTATATATACTCAGCGTGAACAAAAACTTCGATAGCGCGATTCAGGTTTCCATACATTTTGAACATTTTGTATGAAGGTGACGTTTCAGCGCCATCTATTGACTTTTCTCGGAACTAATCACCGCCATCTTGGAATTACCGTTGTAATTTTGGGTTAAATAGTCTCAACATTGTTCCAATAGGTACTTTGTTTAAATACAGCATTAATTTGATCTATAATTTGTATTATTTTTATATTATTATAAAAGATACCTGTAACGAGGCGCATAGCTTCAGTGCGCATGTCCGTTTCATTTCAAAATGGTCGATAAATTTAACAACCGGATGTTTGACCCCCAGATTACAGCAAATTATAAAGTTTGAAATCTATAATGAAGAGCGAAGGATGTAGAAATCATAGTTTTTACTTAACTTCAACAAACGACAGAACATTCTAAGTTTACGCTAATTTGGCCAGACTGCAAGTCTTCGTAGGATTAGTCCGCCAGTTTTTTTAATAAGATAATTAACTATATGAAAAGTACCTATTTAATGGTCCAAGGTGGGTCCAAGCAATCAATAAATACTCCTCTTTCTGAATGTAGGTCCCTCTACAAGCGTGATTTTCCGACTATCTTTATCATCTTATTATTTTGGATATTTAAATTTTTATGACTTCGGTTACTAGGGTTTAATTTATCACAAAATAATCGGTAGAAGTCTTAGTAGGTCGACTTCTTATACTACGAAAAGACAATTTATATATCTTTGCAGTTTAATGACGCACGCAATTTCATATAGACATAGGTACACAATTACCTCATGTCCTAAGTACACTAATTTTTAAACCTATTTTTTTTCTTCTGCGTCCATGGCATAAAAGGGTTACGTTGCGGTGTGTCGCTGGGAGATCTCTCCCCGAGTCGTCAGGGCACAGCGCGAAAGTGGGCCCACGACACCATTTGCGATTCCTGGGCGGAGGAGTCGAGCGTGCTGGGTGTCCTAGCACGTCTCTCCTGGTGTCCTGCGGGTCAGGGTCTCTGACTCACGCTAAACGGACCCACCCGACTGGGGAGACAACTGTATGCATCATCCGATCGTCTCGCGCGGGCGCCCGATAGCGGGCTGACGCTGAGGCCTAGCGGAGGATTCCTTAGGGGCACCCACGAAGCCTCAGTTGACGTGGAGGATGCATCCCGGAGTTTTAGTGGGTATACCCCGGCCGCTACCATCTTGGCTGGAGAGGGGGTCTCCTGATGCAGAGGTCTCGGGGCAGTCCCACATAGCCACCTCGTCCCCCCGAGGTGGTATGCGTAACGCATTTCTCCGGGTGTAAAGCAAATGCCGTGCAAATACCCCTTAGGGGTAGGCAGAGTCGAGGCATTTGCTGTCGGACAAAAAATCTAAAAAGTTCATTGTCTGCACTCTATTTACATCCGAATTAAATGTTTAATACCACCATATTCAACCATTTTTCAATAAAGACCACCAACACGTTTTAGTCATGATGTCGAGGGCCGCAAGCAAAAATTATTTAGGTCTTAATAAAAATGTAATTCAATAAAAAAAAATGGTTTACTATGAATTTGGAAGTTTATATGGGCCAATAACAAAGGTCGCATGCGGCCCGCGGGCCTCAGGTTGAGTATAGCTTGTTTAATACTACACTACTGCTACACCCAAGGTTCTACAATACAACCAACAAATAAAACACCAACATGTTGAACATTACTTTATTTTTACGCTATTGAACTGGCGTTGGAGGCGATACGGGGCCACAGATCAGCGCACTCCTTGGCCACAGGGCCGGTGATGGCCGAGCCCTTCATCTCGCCCTTGTTGTTCACTATGACGCCCGCGTTGTCCTCGAAGTATATGAACACCCCGTCCCGCCTTCTGAACGGTTTCCGCTGCCTGATCACGACTGCAGGCATTACCTGGAAATCGTACGATTTATTAGTATATACAATACAAAACTAAAATTAGTGCACCTTTAAATAAAATAACAATAGCCTGTATTCACTAAACCTGGTTACTAAATACATATAACTTTTTAGTCACTACCACCCAATGCGCAGCAATACGGGTCCTGACAGACAGACGGACACCCCCAGAACGAAAAAGATGGGGAAGGACCTTACAAAAAAAAACTAGGCCTGCCCAATTGGATCTCATCCGACCGCGCCAAGGGTGCACCGTGTAGCGCGGGGGGAGGACTATCCCGCCGAGAGGCCCAAGACACCCCATATTCAATGAGTACAGGCAAAGAGTGCCAACTCGAGGCCCGTAGCCGCCATCAAGAGGTGAAGATCCACGGACGGACGACATTCTTTTCTATTCTTAGATTAGTCTACTAAAAGTTATGACATGAACTGGTGTGACTGCAACTTTATGATGTTGGTCAGTTACTTGCAAGTCTATTTAAAATGGAACACCATCACTCTTGGATTAATATTTCATGCACAAATTTTCATTGGTAATAGATTTCTACACTTGAAATAGGGCAAATTTGCATACCAGAGTATCACTTACAGACACTTGAGTTAAATAATTAAGCGTAAAGGCAATTCTCCACCAAACAAACGTTAGCAACTCTTTCTCTCTGTTCTCACATGTTGGTGACAAAAGTTTCTGTAAAGACTCGCCTTTACAGATACTTTTGTCACCAACACAAAAGTTGCCAACTTTAATTTGGTGGAGACTTGCCTTAAGATCTGACCTAATAATGTTAAGACTAGTAGTGACAGTTTGAATATCAAATCTGAAATAGGATGTGGTTAGGAAGGGGTTAATAAGTTTTTTTATAATAAGATCCTTTTCCCCACACTCATTCAAGTTATATGTAGTACGAAACAGCTAAGTCTTGTTCTATGAAAAAAAAAGATTGATTGACTAAGAGGCCTATTTTAAATCATGTTACCATAACAGAATTGGCCACAAATATGTATTTTCAATGATGTTAGTGTCGCTCAGTCAGCCAAGGTATATCATCAGCCTGTTACACAGTGCAGATGGAAAATATATAGCGAAACCTTTGGAATATCATCATTGCAACACCAACAACATTTAGTATCATCATTTTCATTATTTACAATGCCTATTATAAATAATGATGATATATCTTCCATATTGATCATATCACATTGAGGCAAGTCTTGTTCTTTTTAATCGGAACTTTTTATCTTCCTATTTATTTATAGTTATGGGAAGTTACATACATACATAATGTCACACCTTTTTCCCATGGGGGTTACATTTAAGTATTTAAATTAGTAAACAAATTAAAGTAATAACTTCCAATCTGACAAGAAATAGCATATAGGAAGAATATGTATATTTATAGTCCTTTTATACAAATTTCATAATTGTATCTTGCAAACTTGGATTATTAATCTCATTTAAACAAACACTTAAACCTGGTAAAAGTATTACCATTTTATTCTGGTTAACGGACAATATGTTGCTTAGTTTAAAAACTATTTTACTAAATATAAAATCATATCTTGATCTACCTTGTTGTATCATAGATTATTTCAATTATTAAGTTATATTTCAATGTTAGCCAAAAAATAAACTAAACTTTCATTAAAACAACACTAAATGAATTGACGGAATTCATAAATATTTCTGGTCAGACCTGAATTTCAATCTAGAATGGAACAGTACCTTTTTTCTGAGTTCAGGCTTTCCCTTCTTGACTGTGGCAACAATCATGTCTCCGGAACCGGCAGCGGGCAGTCTGTTCAGACGACCCTTGATACCTTGTACTGCGATCACATACAGGTTCTTAGCGCCTGGAATACAATTAAGAGTGACAGTGAGATACCCAATTACTTTTCATAATTAATTAAATCCACAAGAAAGGATATTTTTTTTTATAACAACGATGTTGACTGTCTTTGTTTAGTTAATTATTTGATTTGACTAAAGAGATACATAGTTAACTACTGTCTGACCCAAAATACTATCTATTAGTATTCTACCTGACATTATAATTCATTACATGGGCCATATAATGTCAATACTTCTCACATGGTTAAAAACACATGCAAAATTATTTTATTGGTCTAGCCTTGAACATATTTAATACTCAGGCACTATGTTGTTACATTCAGTCTTTTAAACTTTAACTTACTAAATTTCTGTGATATAAGCTTTGTACCAAACAAAATGCAACAACTATAAATGATAGGTTAAATTAGATTAGTATGATACAAACTATCTAATTGTTTTTAAATAGTTCTTGCTTGATCCATAGATTAACATTGATTTTGTAGTAACAAGCTTATATGGAGGTAGTTACATGAATTATAGAAAAGCTCTCCAAAACTATGTTAAGTACTTTGATATGAATAACATCTCTTTCGAACGACTTCAGACACAGCCAAGGAAGAAATCATCATGATTCAAAACACGTTTAGTGTTATCCATTACGGTATCATCATCAGTCATTCGGTCAAGTGTGTCTTCTAGGTTATGTCTCACAAACAATGTTATTTCTCACCTGTGTTGTCTGCGCAGTTGATGACGGCACCCACTGGGAGACCCAGCGAGATGCGGAACTTCGCTCCCGCGGAACCACCACGTCCTTAAAACAGAAAACCACACTTTACTCATTCTACTTCTACACCATAACACTTCGTCTGAAAAGGTTAGAGATGAAAGTATAGAAATATACGTATTTCTACAATCCACAGGGTACTAGCAATCGTTTCACATGTTGGCTAATTAATTTATACACTCTCGTATAGGATTAAAACGGATAATTTATAATTTCACACACCTCTCTTAGACATTTTGTTGTGTCAATTTTTTGAAAGGAAATAGAAAGAACGTGAATATAGCAACAGATTCTTACATCGAATTCGTTCAGAAATTATTAACGATCTGAAGTTAGCTACTTCCGTTATAATGATTTTCTTCAAATTCTAATTCTCTTCGTTCATCATGAATCTAAAAACTACGCTCATAATTATGCATATAGAAACGTCGAAGTTTAGAACGCAATTTTTTTAAAGATATATTACAGTTAAATTTACTTTTTGGAATCGCAATAAAGTATTTTCGAACGAAAATGAAATACACATTCCGTTGTATGCAAAAAACAATCGAACTAAATTTTTACATATTGATGTTTCCTTAGTTTTGCAAACATTAATACAATTTTACTTCTATTTTGAATTGAAGTGATGATATTGTTTATTTTGGTTATTAAATTTCTGACTAATAAATAAATATAAAATATCTTTATTTTTAGGAATGCGTATAGTGAGACGTAGCGAAAAATTGTTTGTCATCCGTCCGTTGTCATTTTCGTTGCCGCTTGTCATCGTCCGAATTTTGTATTTTGTCTTCAAAAGATTTATCCTATTACTTGTGAAGAATTCTAGTAACACACAATTATGGCTTTCTTGGGTGATCCAATGAATCCAGCGCCGCTGTGGCACAATGGACCCTCTCCTGGCGCTTTTTATAATTTCCCTGGTAATTCTTCCACATTCGGGCCTTCTAACCACACAGTTCAAGATTTCAGAGCTCAGTAAGTATATTTTTTCTTATTAAACACATACTGACAGTGTGCATGACGATTTATTTTGATTTAGTTTCTACTGTCTCTTGAAACAATTAAACTTGCTCCAAAGAAAAACAAACCAAGCCATTGATTTGAACAGTGAAAAGACAGAAAAACGTGACTGCTACAAGTAATTTAAAAAGGAACGCATAAAATTATATTGGAAAGAAATGTATGTCAACAAAAACATCCATAATAACAAACTAGTGCAGTGTGCTATTTAATCAGGATACCAGAACTACACTACCTGCCTCCTTAGTAGAAGCAATGTTTGAATCATGTTAACTATTATGTTGATATGTTGATATGGTGTTATCAATATATACTACAACAGGGGTTCCTAAACTTAGATAATAGAACGCTAACCAAATACCTTTTATTACCCACGACGGAACGGAGCAGGTTTAGGGTTAGAGATGTTGGTCAGAGGGTTTTGTTTGTGTGTGCGTTTGTGCAAAGTAATGTTCCCACTAGGATGAATCACACTTATTGTGAGATATTTTATATAGATTATAATTTGTATATGCTCTCTAACAAGTCTGAAATAAAATTAAGCAAAATTAAAATTTTGAAAAAAACCCATGACGGTAAGAATAAAATAACTCAAAAACCCCGACTTAACCCAATCATTATGTAACGAAATATTATAATATACGTAAAAATACTTTCTAAAAAAGAGTTGATATCTCGAGAAATTGGTAATAGTATACTTAAGTACCTAAACAATAAATATCGATGTTTACAGTTCTAAGTTCTAAGTTCCGTGTGTTGGTTTCCGCACTTAGTCCTCAGGGGGACCATTGTGCGTTAGCCATGGCAGCCGATGTTTACAGTTTTTTCCTAACGTGTCTGTTTCTCAAAGATATACTTAGATGTAGCAATAATAATTTTACCATAATACATAACCGAGGAATATCCGTTGGGGGGCTGCCTTTGCTATATGAAATTTCAACAAAAATTTAATCATACTCATAAGTGTATTTTATGTCGTAGTTAAACATCTACAATTCTTCAATAATTGTATTCACGTCACTAGAAAAACTTTAGCCGGGTTAATGGCAGCCCCCGACGGATATGTGATGCATATAGGTATACCACCTATATGCATCTAAATAAATACATTTCCTTACAGCTCAGCCAGCCCTATCACCACAACGACCACAGTTATCGGACTGAAGTTCGACAAAGGTATAGTGATCGCTGCCGACACACTTGGGTCATACGGCACACTAGCCAGATTCCGAGACTGCCCACGTGTTATGAAAGTCAACGATCTGATCTTGCTTGGATGCGGTGGAGATTATGCTGATTTCCAGTATTTGAAAGATATTATTGAACAGAAAATGTAAGTGTATTTATTTTTAGTTGTGTTTAATGTAAATCCTAAATTTTATTTAATATTATTATGTAAAAGCATTTTCTAAAGGGTGTAAAGTTTTATTATCGTTTATAATTCATTAACATACAATACTAGCCTGCAACTTAGGATTTATATTATTGGGCTAATTCCACAAAAGAAACATTCTACAAGAATAGTAACTTATGTTGGTCTGTAAATTAAACAGAATCCAACCATATTACTTGTCTAGAATTTAAAAAAGGTGACCGATTGACTAGTTTATAATTGTATGACAATAGGCAATATAATAGCCAATTGTCCCTTTTTTCAAATTATTAAAAATAGGAGTCATAATAATGATAGAACATGTATGGAAATGATTATGAATGTTGATGTGAGTGAGGTGTGTAAGGACTGTGCAATGTGCGCATTCGGTTCTCTGCCTACCCCCTAGGGAAATGTGAGGCTATAGTCTGCACATAAGTGCTAGTCACCGCCTGAGGTAATTCTTTGGCCTTTTGTAGCATCAGAATTGAATGATCGAAGGGCAACCAATAAAATGTTGTATTTTCACATTACATAATCTTTATCTCATTGATTTCAACACTTTCAACCTTTAATTATGATGCTACAGAGGCCAAAGAATAACCTGTGGCGGTGACGAGCATTTACATGCAGATTATAATTAGTTTGTTAAAAAAATGGAAAATGTCTAGATCTGTTGATATATTTACTGTGGATCCCAAGCTTTATGTACATTTCAGCTTAAAATATCATTTTTTTATTGTGCAGCATTGATGAGCAATGCGTCGGCGACGGGCTGCAGCTGAAGCCCCGCTCCCTGCACTGCTGGCTCACCCGAGTGCTGTACAACAAGCGCAGCAAGATGGATCCCCTCTGGAGCAATTATGTTGTAGCTGGTATTCAGGTATGATTGAAAATTTTGGGCACCTTTTTTTTTTTTCTTTATACTAAGGTAGATGATGATACAATCATTTGACATGGGCTCATGGGGCACCTTTCAGTGATTGGACCACTTTGATTTCATTATTGCTATTATGGACCATTTGGTCGAAAATGAGCTGTTAATTTTAAAATAACATTTTAGGTCTTCCCCAGACCTATTGAAAGTCTTGCGGAGCACTGGTTGGGAACCACTGAAATAATGTGTTCTCTAAATTGAATTGTCTTGGAATTACTTGTGTATCATCATCATCCTTTTCACTTTATCTCACCTTCTGTTAGGAAGAATGATTTACGTTTCGACGATACATATCTATTAAACTGTTGAATTTTTACAGGACGGTGAGCCGTTCCTCGGAGCAGTAGACAAGCTGGGCACAGCCTACGAGGACGCGGCTATCGCCACCGGTCTGGGAGCGTACATGGCGACGCCTCTGCTGCGTGAAGCTGTCGATAAGGGAGGCTTGGACGAGCAGGGTGCTAAGTGAGTGATAGTGTCCTTAGAACCGTTTCAAATTGTTGTAGTACTGCCAGATAAGTCATATAATTAAGTTTAAAAGAACAATGTGTCTCGCTCGAGAGGCCCTATTTTGCTATCAAAGGTACTGTCAGTCTGGCTTGAAGGACCATCTATCTGGCTCGAAGGACCATCTGCCTGATAGCTCTTTCCCAATATCTGTTCGCAAGCAAAGCAAGTCTAATTCTACTGATCTCTTTTGTTATGTTGGCTCTGTAGGGGTTGCTGATGCGTTGCATATATTGAACTAAACATTGTGTTTGTCACCCCCAACAGAGTTGATGTCTTGTCTTCATACATTGAACCAATTATTGTGTTATCACAGGGCGCTGGTGCTGAAGTGCCTTGAGGTTCTGTTCTACCGCGACGCGCGCGCGTTCCAGCGCTACCAGCTGGGCGTGGTGACGGCGGACGGCGTGCGCGTCGACGACATCGCCGAGCTGCGCCACGACTGGCAGCTGGCGCACATGATACACATGAAGTGAAGTTGTGATGATGTTTTATGTATTAAAGGATAAGGTCTAATGTTGCGTGTTTTATTTGGCCCTTGTTGAGTAACCTGGTGAACGCTGCGCTGCGTAAATGCGCTTATGAGTCAATTCCTTGAGTGTTTTGGCGCTCGTTAAGGTGCGGACTTTTGTCCGCGAGAGCTTTTGACCGTGTAAATAGATCGTCTACAACTGCATCAGTCAACACATATGAGGGCCTAAAAGTCCGCCGGACAAAGAACCCCCCGGACTATTGGGGACATAAACAGTCCGGACCGTACAAAAGTACAGGGGAGTCCCCGAAAATAATAGAACTAACGTGCCAAGAAACATCAACGCACACGGGATATTTTAGTCCTAGTCGATAAAGATGATTTTCGTCTTCGGCGGACGGAGTCCCTCGCCTGTTTATGTTATGGGACTTATTTTACCAATTAGAAAAAAATATATTTTATATGTACATTTGATTAGTATCATATAATGTAAGTTCTTATGACCTTCATTGTAAAACCTACTTAAATTATTGTTTGTATTGTAGGTAGTAGCAGAGTAATAATATACTACGTAGAAGTAGTACAAACAAATAGTTAAAAAGTACAAATAGTTTACGCATGACTACCCAATAATTCAGTTTCTAAAAAAATAATTGATTGTGCCTCCCATAGGATCCATAATTTTTTTCTTGATTTTCTATCAAAAAGGGAGAAACGCTGAAATACCAAAATGCTGTTTATGTAATACTAGCTCTGATTTTAGGGTTCAAAATGTTGATATACAATCGGCTAAGAGGTTTAGAAATAAAAACTTAACTAACTAAATAAACTTCACGCCACTTCCCTAGCGGGGTAGGCAGAGAGAACCGAACGCCATATGGCATGATCCTTACACACCTCACCCGCCTCTTTTAACAGTCATGATCCTTTTCATACGAGCTCTTATGACTCCTAACATCACCTTCTGTTAATACACGACCGATCTGGTCATGGTAGGTGAGCCTGAGCCTGAGCCTTCCGCGGCTCCTACATCCTAAAATCAACATCATAAAAACTTTACTGACGGTAATAGCATTTTTTTTTGGCGTAAGCTGTTTCACTGTTAAGGATTTTAACTAACTAACTAAACTTCACGCCACTTCCCTAGCGGGGTAGGCAGAGAGAACCGAACGCCATATGGCACGATCCTTACACACCTCACTCGCCTCTTCAACATTCATAACCCTTTTCATACAAGCTCTACGGTTTTTAGAATAAGGATTTTAGGTAAAAAAGAATACACAATTTATAGAAAGATAGCTTATATTACCACATTAGTCTAAGCAATCAGTGATGCGTTAAGCACTTAGCTCTTACATGTGATTGTAAAATAATGACTCATTGTACATACATTCATATGTAGGTACTTATGTATACTGAGAAATCACATAAAATTGCACGAACATTTTTCAAGTAGCTCTTGTAGATAAAGAAAACTTAGAAACCAAGCTTAGTGCAAATTTTATTTCAAACCATAATGAAATATTTCACAACATACATGTTAGCAATTTACATGTATATTTTGATTTAAAATATTTTCTAACCACAGTTCTTATTACTGCATTTACTGTAACAGTCTTAAGAATTACTTGAACAATCGGAAACATTATTACCGTAAATCTAAATAAAATTATGATACATATGAAATGCGTATGTCTTCATAATTTGATACATTAACAAACTGGTTGGTTATTATTTAGACTGGCGTCAAACCAAACATACCATAAGCCATTACACTGTGATGCTTAAAATATTAGTTGCCATTTTCAACTTGGAACTTCTTACTCAAAATACAATTCAACATGGTATTATCCACCATACACCTATATTCATATTGTCCACTGAAATCAAATTTAATCTCGAGTTTCCATAACAATCAAAATCTTTAAATAGTGATATTAATATGTCGCCAGGGCCGGATCTACCTATGGCTTTTTGGGCTTCAGCCCAGGGCTCCGTAGATTCAAGAGGCCCCCAGCTAAGTCAAGTCAAAGTCGAAAATGGACGATAATACGAAAAAATCCCTAATTTTATTAAATTAAACAGATCGTACGGTTTGCAGCGCTGCGAATCCTGCGATTAATCAAACCTATTCAATTCATTTACCTAATTCAAGTGTACGTCTTATACTTTGAGTAATTAGGTGGGCCCTTAAGTAATATGCCAGTAATATGCCAATAGCCCAGGGCCCCCTAAACTCACGGTGCGGCCCTGTATGTCGTGAATATTATTCATAATTTCCGAGTATTATTCATCATATCGTGAAGTTTACGGTGACTTGTTTCCATGGTTTCAAATTAAAACGACAACTGTACAAATTATTGGTGCATTGTTTGTTCATTAAAAGCAAAGTGCAAGACGCATCACTGTTCATGGAGGGCTTGTTATCGCCTCTTCTTGTGCCCCTTCGTCGGTCCCTTCACGAAGCACCAGTCCACAGATATTGCTTGACCAAGGATGTCTGCTCCGTTCAACGCTTCTCGGGCACTCTGAAAAGGGGGGGCAAGGTTTTACTTGTCACACCATATAATTGAAAGGCTTTTTGATAGACCATGAAACTAAAATAGTATATATGAAGTGTTCACTTGCAGTTATAACTAGTCTAAGTATAGATTAATTAAGTTTAAAAATTTGTAAAATTTGGCATTTAAAAGAGTAACTATCGAGTTTCTTGCCCGATTCTTCTAGATCTACATACCGAACCGGTGGTATTATTTCTTATTATTTTTTTTATTTATATTGACTATTTAAAAGTGCTTTCTTGAAGCCCACATAAATAAAGATATGAATTTGAAATTTTAAATTGAAAAGCTGCCGACTCGAATCTGACTGTACTCTAGTCAGATTCGAGTCGACCCTACCGCAGACCCAATGACATAAGGCATTGCAATACCAAACATTTGCAATCGACTCTAGTGACTAGAGTTGATTGCAAATGTTTGGTAATAAATCTGGATTGTTTGAGACACTTAAACGCATTGGAAAATCTATAACTATGTTCTATATAAAAAAAACTATGTTCATGCCAATTCCCTAGCAGGGTAGTGAATTAAGTAGACATTCTGCGTAGTTTGATCAAGTTTACTGAAATAGGGTTTGCAAATCAGTAAAAATAATAATATTTTTTTCTTTTCTTGGAGTATGTTATACAGCGTTACTACGGTTTTTAAATATTGTAAATGGACTTGTTATAAGACCCCATTTAACCTCCTTTCGGCTTGGTAGTTTTGTAACACCCTGTATATGTTTGTCTCGTTGTAAGTTTTTACAAAAAAAGGAAATGAAACTCACCGCTGCCTGTTTATACGTCTCATATTCGACGAGTGCGTAGCCTTTGAGGAAGCCCGTGCGCCGGTCGAGATTCAAGTGTATGTTCTTGATTTCACCGAACTCTGAGAACTGATTCTGAAAAAAAAATCAAAAGTCAGTAAGGTTCAAAAAATATTCTTTAAATAGGGAGTCAAAGAAATAGTAAACTTCTTTTAGAGAAAAAGAAATAGAGTTAGGTTAGACGGAAAATTATTATAAGTAGTTGAGTCATCAGTTTAATATGAGAAATAAACACAAACTCGCCATTCTAAAACTCAGCCTTAATAAGATTAGCGGTTCATTTGTGTAATTAATACATAGTTAACATAAAGTATGCTGTTTTTTTAAATAACTTTTTATTCAAGGACCTCTTCTTGAGTAAAGGCCTTCTCCATTTTACTCCACAGTATTCTGTCTTTGGCTTTTTCTGCCCAGTTGTTTCCTGCTGTCTTTTTGATATTATCAAGCCATTTATCCAATTGGACCAGACCAGTGCATTATATATAATCTGCTCGCATGCACAGTGAAATTTTTAGTCATGATATTTTAATGTATCACATATTAGAAATAAGTATAACATGTTTTTAACAAAAGGCTATCTGTTGAGTTTCTTGCGACACCTCTTCTCATCAGGCCATTCACACTGAGGTGCTGGTAGGGTAAAAAAGTGTGATGTGCAAAAGAATTTGTTACAAATCTACTTGTAGAAATAAATCATTTCATGTGGTTAATTAAGTACGTGATCTCTGCCTACCCCCATGGGAAAAAGGCGTGACATTATGTATGTATGTGTATGTATGTGGTTAATTTTTTATTTAGCATTGGCCAGCATAGGCTCTATGTTTCTATATATTAGGAACTACAGAAATTTAATCAATAAAGTCATAGCTCTTTTCCCTACAAGTCTACTGCCACATGTAAAAGCCTCCTCCATCTTTTTTTATTTCTCCTTCTTAATGTATGTATAATTTTTAACTTATACAATGTTTAGTATAGCCAATGAGACAGAAATTGTACTAAAGAAACAAAACAAACTTTTGTAAAATGTTAGTAAAGATTTTCTGAAATATCTGATGTGCAAATGAATTCATTATGATTCCAATTGGAGAGACAAATCATTTAATTTAATTTACTTTACCTGTATGTCTTCTTCCTGTGCCTCCTCATGGACATTGCTGACGAATAAGATCCAACCCTCAACGGACCTCTGTGGACCCGGGGTGCTACCATCGCCCTCTGGGGCAAGGCTGTCATATCTAAAACAAATAAACAAAGCTTATATTACAACTAATATAATAAAACTGCATACCCCATTAGGGAAGTGGCGTGAAGTTTAGTTAGTATAAAATAATCATTAACAAGAGAAGACTGATCAGATTCCAATTAAGTTATTCATTCAGAAAGGTTTGAAATTGCTAGAGTTATATATTTGTGTGAAAAAAGGACAATATTTTATGCTGAATTTACAATCTTCCATGGGATTATAACATTATAGAATACCTCCATTTAAAATATAACTTTTTCTCTCCAGATAATTTCTGAGCTATGAAGGACATGGACTAGAAAAAGACAAGGACTCCGCACTGTCATACTACAGCGTGAAGCCTCATATAAGCATGTGTATGTGAGATTTATGCGAATGGCTGATATTGGAAATCTGTCATTTGGATTGCTTATGTCAATGTGTGATCTAGGTTGCGTGTAAAATTGGAGCACTTGCAGAGCTTTAATGTCTAGTTAGTGGCCTGGGGTCCTTCTTTTTTTTAACTAGTCTGTGATGAAGGACTACAAATTAGCCTAGACCACAAATCTAAATTGAAGTAGCTATGATAAATGTTGTAAGTTTGTTTTTACTCTATTTTAAAATTTATTTTTTATTTTCATCTTTTACCTGCCTCTGCTGCCCCGCTCGGAGGCTCCGCCACCGCCTCCTTCATTGCCAAAACCACGTCCTTTGCGTTTTCGCGCCTTTTCCTTCAACCTCGCAATTCCCTCTGAAATAAAACTAAAAATTCGTCAAAACATTCACGAACAACATATAATTTACATGCTTAAATTGTGTAAGTAAATAGTGACGGATTGTCGAATTTTGAAAGTAGGCTATGAATCAAATATAACCTAAAAGATACTGTTACAAAATTAAGTAAATAAACACGCTCAAGTGCTATGTACGTGCTACAAAGAAATAACTTTCTAACTAGATTCGTTATAAAACAACGAATAGGTGCGTAAGCAGAACTTAATTAGAATAAAATGTGAAATTCAAACTTACGTTCACCGTCCTCGTCAACCTCAAATTCTTCAGAATTCTCGATATCCAACACGTCAGCCATTGTGCTTTATGTGTTAATGTATACGTAACTACAAATATACTTTATTTGCTACAATTTTTCAACAAATTAAACGTAATTAATTAATATTTTTGGGTAGCTTCATTTCACTCATCACGCAAACAGACAGACCGCCACAGACGAGTAATGTTAAACAGACAGCCAACTCCATACAAAAAATCTGCACAATAGCCATACTGATTAAACCTCACTCACTCATAAACAATTTTGTAATATGTACACGTTGTCACACTGACAAATCATTTAAGAATGAATCAGCCCTCTCTATCGCACCTATTACGTACCGCCATAAGCACCTACCGTGTTAGAGCTGCGTATACCTATATCTACCTATTATATATAATGTTTACTACCGATAGTAGTAAAAATAGTAAAAGTAGGGATGTGACACAATCGATAAATTACGAAATTTAACCGGAAAGATTAGTATATTCCGATATTGTCCGGTTATCGATAAAAATCGGTTTTTAAGGATATGGATTCACCCAAAGCTTAAGATCTTTAAAAAATATTAATTGAAAATAAACTAAAAACCAATTTCTCAAATAAATTTTATTATTGCCACAAAATAACAGTTAACAAAAAATATTTTCTTAAAGCAAAATCGTGTACACGGTTAATGTATTGTGTTGATTACTTACTATGTTAGAAATATGCAAAGGCTGTTTGTAATAATATTTCATCAATACATTCAAATTTTAACAAGGCATGTGTGTGATCTTATAAAATTGTATATGATCTTCGACATCCATCAGGACTGCTTGGCTATTTCACTAGGTAATACAGTTGTAGATAATGTCTAGGTAGGAACACTAGGGTTTTCTATTCAGACCTGAAACAGACAAAAAAAAATGCCAAATACACTTAAAATTACATGGTATTTTCAATATTAACTGTACACCCTCATTCCCACTGTCTTCAACAATACTAAGAATTTCTGGCATTGTTATTGAAATTTCTTTTTCCCAAGCATCATGAATATTAATAAAAGATTAATATGTATAACAGAATTTTGAGACCACATAATTATAATAAATTATACAGCAATATATCATGTAGAATTCAAAACCTGAAGGCATTTGCCGTTGTCAAAAATAGTGTCATGTCTGAAATACCATCCCAAAGTACAATACTACATAGCTACTTATACAAGAGGGAACCGTAAATGTCAAGGGGGGCACTTGTGCGGGGGCACAGTATAAGATTTCATTCTCCTTGTTGATTAGCTGGATTCAGACCACACATGATATTTGTTTTCCATTCAGAGACAGATTGTAGAAACATAAACTAAAACACAAAACAGTATGGGTATGACACAAGGGTAATTTAGTTCCAATATAATTATTTTAAAACACCTATCATTCTTTTTTATAATAATATTAGCTCAGATGCAAGCTTACTAAAATACAAGAGACTCAAAAAATTATTCAATGTAGGTACCTTCTTGTCATATGATTGTTGGTTGTCTATCCATCAGTTTGGTTGAGCAAGCTCGATTTCCTCTGCCATCCACTTTGTACAGCATCTCCACGAATTTTTTATTGTGCTTGTTGCCCTTGGTAAAGAATGTCTTTTTCTGTAAATTATTTCAGATGCATTTTATTATATGTGGTAGGTACCACAAAAATGTGGTTAATACATTGTTCTGTTGCTTGTAATATTTATATCTGCCTCATTACTTTGGAAAAACTGCATCTAAATATAGGTAGTGAACGTATAGCATCGTCAGTTAATCTAGTTATTATCGTTAATGTATCTAGACTAAAGATGGTGTGGCCAAAATCGAGCATTTATAGTTGCATTACTTATATGTAACATTTTTAAATAAGGGGCAAACTTTGCACCACGCTTCCCGACAAGATTTGTTTGTTTATGAGGCAGTAAAGAGTCTAACATACACAATATTATCATTACGGCAGCCTGGTACAATGCAGTTTGAAGGCATTTTGTAAGACATTATGTAGCTAGGTTATTTTAAGTAAAAACAAATTAGTGTTAAAGAAATAATCACAACAAAAGACCACACAAACGCTAGTACGATTTTCCTAAATAAATATTAAGAATAAGGCAAGTTTCTTACCCAAATCTCAACCTAAATTTGATTCTTGAAGCAGCTGTCACGACCTCCGAGCGAGCTGTTGTCATTTATTTTCCTTTTTTTTTTAGATTTAAACCGTCATTTCATTCATAAATATGATGCACGATATTGGCCAATTCATTATAATACAAGAAAGCTATTGGTCGGTTTAAATATAAAAAAAATGTTATTGGTAATTGGCTTTGCAAAGTTATGATACGTTATTGGCCAAAACCTATCCACAGTATAAAGAAAAGTTTAGACCCTAAAAGCATAGGCACAGTGAATTATTTGGTGGGAACAGTAGAGGTAGGTGCGCAACGGGGAAATTGTAGGAATGTGCCCTAAGTGCGACACGTACAGCAATAGTGTAGGGTCTATTTATTTATATCTCTATGTTGCACAATCCCAGTAGGGGAGTTGGAAGAGCCTGCAGACCGCCCACAGACAAAAAAACAAACGCGGCGTGTCAGAATGAAATAACAAATAAAACAGATAATAGCAAGAATTCAATTAGGTCGAGCAATCGATATCAAGAATTCAATTATTTGGGAATATGTGTCTTCAACATTTTGATAGAAGCCAATTTTTAGACAATATGATGTACTTTAATTGTAAATTAAAAGGTCAAAGATCTGATGGTAATTAAATTTCTTAACTAACTTAATAAGTACTAACTTTGAGTTTGATTTGACACAAGTCCTTGAATTAGAAAAATAATGTAAAAATGTCAATAACTTTTTGATACTTATTTTTTGATTTTAAGTAACGCTTTGGAAATAAATTAAAAATTAACAATGAGTGTGTATAACTTGTGGGAAAAAGATGCAAAGGAACCTAAGCTAAAAGCATCTCTTTCAACAGACTGGACTTTTAAGTCTCCCGTAGCCACTCCTCGCTCTTCATCCCCACCAAGTAGAGTGGGGGAAAAAATATTTAACAATTACATCGACTTAGTCCATTCAAAATCAAATCTATCTACAGAAGCAAAGCAAACTGAACCACCAGAGAGACCTTTTGATTTTTTTGACGATGAAGAATTTGCTTTTGGCATCAATTTGTTGAACAACAATGTAGCGTGTGTTGGAGATAATATAACAAAACTAATTCAAATGGGTAAGATGTACCTTTGAAGTTTTTTTTCCCAAGTTTCTCGGTGGTAGCTCAATGGTAAGGACACGCGCCTCTTAACCGAGGAGTGCGTGTTCAAACCCAGGCACGTACCTCTGGATTTTTCAAGTCTTTGTGCGAATTTATACCACTAGCTCGACGGTGAAGAAAAGATCGTGATGAAACCTGCAAATTCAAACAACTTTGGATTTGTAACCATGATCCAAAAATTGTCTGGTTCCCCTATCTTAGGGTTACGAAGGTCAGATCGGCAGTCGCTTCAATGTAATTACCAGACTCGCTAAATCCTGGATCATGGTCTAAGCGGACCCTGTCTAAACACGGACATAACGCTAGGAAGATGATTAAATTTTAAATATTAATATACCGACTTTGGCTAGCTAGACTTTGAAGGCCAAACAGAATTAGAATATATATTATTTTTAACTTCTATTTTTCAGTAAATAGAAGTAATATATAACTTTATATCATTTACCGTTTTAAATCCCCAAAATAACACAAGTTTCGGCGAGGTCGTGCTAGGAAGTAATTCTTTCCTGCACGGCAGTCGTATCTCAAAGATCCATATAGTTGGAAATTGAGAAATAGAACTTTTAACTATTAAGCCGTTTTAAAATTTCCTGAACAACACTGAGTTTGGGCGTGGTCATGCTAGGAATTTGTTCTTTCTAGCACGGCAATCATATTTCTAAGATCTGGTTAATAGGAAATTAAAAAATAGACGTAAAAAATAGTAAATCTTCTAAGCTATTTAATATGTAACATCTTGAAATTTAATTATAACATGGATTTCAGTGTGGTCGTGCTAGGAAGTATTCTTCTCAGCACGACCATCGTATATCCTAGATCTAGTTGGTAGAAATTTTCTAAACAGTGGTAAATAATAGTACAAAATCTTAACTATTTTTTACCGTCTAAAGATATTAGAAGAACATCCATGGTCGTGGCAGGAAGTACAACACGTTTGAACTTGTAAAACGAAAGGTCTTATCTACTGTTTTAGAGGAATAGTTAATTATTAAACACTTAGGATCGTGCCATATGGCATTCGGTTCTCTCTGCCTACCCCGCTAGGGACATAGCGTAAAGTTTAGTTGGTTAGTTACTTAGTTATTAAACACTTTTTCAAAAGGATGATAGTATGTTGTTTGTTGTAAGAAGATGTTATTGAATAAATAAGGACCGCCAATCTAGTATAAAAGTGTGTATAAAAAAAGAGTAGAGCTTGTATGAAAAAAATCATGAATATTAAAGAGGCGAGTGAGGTGTGTAAGAATCGTGTTTTAGGGCGTTCGGTTCTCTCTATCTACCCCGCTAGGGAAGTGGCGTGAAGTTTAAGTAGTTAGTTAGGTAGCTAGTGTTAGATCGGTTCGAATACTAATATCGTGACATGCCCTAGCTACTGGTTTTTTCTGTTTTGTGGTTTGTTTCAATCTTGGACACAGCAAAATTAACTGGTTAATCAATAATTTAAAAGTAGCATTTTAATTATTTTCTGGCTACCTACAAGCAATTTTTATCTGCTAACACCAACCATAGACAAGTTTTCAATAAGGATTCAAAATTCATCATTATCTTATGTCATAGACAATAGTCAATAGGAATTTTGACATTTCTGTCAAATATTCCGCCTGTCAATTTCAGTAAAATTTTGCTTTAGTAATTGTGGAATTGAGTTTCTTGTTGAATTTACGGATTATTATATTATTGTTCATGTTCTATTAGTGCTGATCACAACAATATTATGCCGGAATTTAATCTTACGGATTCAATCATCACATCTCTTAACGGTGAGTGAAAAACTTGTAAATTTCGTAATTTTTCGAAACCATGCCGAGTGCGTTACATAATTGTTGATTCTTCAAATATTATATTGTTTGTGTGACACAATCGCTTAATTTTAGACGCAAGGTGCCCTATATTTGTGTAATTCGTCGCTGCAAAGTCGTCTCAGTCTGTATTCTCGCAAAACGGAACGATGAAAGAAGACTCCTTAATTTTTGGTATTCTGTTTGAATAGTGTGGTTTATTTGTTTTGTAAACTGTTTTAAATAGTATAGATTTGGTTTTTAATGGGTTGTTTTGAGTGTTTGACATGATTTGATATAACTATTTTACTTGCGCACATTGTTTCTCAAGGTTCCATTTACAACCACCATCACCAGACATTTATTGATTGATAATGTCCTACGTCGAGATGTACTATAAACAAGTATGTTTGTTTGTCTGTGCTCCATAGTTTCTGGTACAAAGAGGGAAGGAAGACGTTGTACAGCTCTCATTACAAGTTAGAAACATATCTGGCAAGTTAAATTTGTTCATCATACAATCCTTTACCTAACTAACCAAACTTCTTGCCACATCCTATATCTACTTATAACAAATTACATTTTTGGAGTACCAGACTAACATAGGAAATCTATAAAATTCCTAGGTTTCGCACATTTCCGGTAACTTAAAGGCTGGATCGTAAAAAAACTATTACAGCAAATTAGCCCCCAAGTGATATTATCTACTTGTGCAGATTCTGTCATTGACTATTTAAACTATTTGTATTTTAATGTCAAGGTTGTGAAAAAGCTTTGAGAAATAATGATGAAACATCCAAACATGACTGGA
The DNA here is from genome assembly GCA_951394215.1 of Glyphodes perspectalis. Taxonomy (NCBI): domain Eukaryota; kingdom Metazoa; phylum Arthropoda; class Insecta; order Lepidoptera; family Crambidae; genus Glyphodes; species Glyphodes perspectalis. Next base: position 3,896,695 of record OX596227.1, read on the forward strand.
TACATTTTAAAGTGTGTTACTGTTTATCAATGAGTTTATTATTACTTGCTAATGTCGAAATTGTGAATACAATTGAATGAAAATGAGAAAGTTGATGCTATTTTTTATTAATATGAGTTTGTGCTGTGTTTCATTTGTATATTGTTAAATTAGATGTTACATCATTAAAATTGTGAATCTTAATGAATAGGCTCAACAAATGGTTTACTTATTAATTCAATAATCTGTGAAACTGATCTTTTTCAAGGTGTGTGTTTCAAGGTTAATTTCAATAGGAAATTATAAATTAGATGGTTGGTATGGTTGAGTATTATTGTTCATAATAAACAAATGGTTTTAGAATACTTGTCTTATGTTGGATAACAATTAATAAATTTACTAGATTTGTTAATTGTTTGTGTATTAATGTCATGGCAATAAAGTTTATCATTAATAAGAATTTATTATCAAAAATATATACGTTCAAATTGAGAACCTCCTCTTTTTTTGAAGTCGGTTGAAAACATATATTACCAAGCGTTTGTTTGTTCTATAATAGTAATTCTTTATATTAGCCTAAAAAAGAACTTTTGGGTTTTGGGGAACCAAAAAAGCAAAGTAGGTACAAAAACTTTAGGTATTTATACTTCAATATTATTATGTGTTAATTTAATATATTTAATGCCTTTTTATCGTTAGCTCAAGAGCCATGGCCGGACAATGTGAAGCTGTTCCAGCCGTACGAGGTGGAGCAGATACTGCTGCCGGACAATGCCAGCTGTCTGGCTGTTCAGGCCTTCTTAAAGGTACATACATACATTATAAATTACGCCCGTAACCCCTTCAGGGGTAGGCAGAGTCAAAGAGACGGGAGGCCTCATTAACCATAGTTAAAAATAAAACTGGGCTGGGTTAGAAGGAAAATTGTAAAAACATAGTGACAACTGGCTTGCTTCTCTGACAAGTGGCTAGTATGTCGCTTACACAATCACATACTCAAAACCCGATATACCTTTAGCAGCCTTTTACGACATGCTCGGCAAGGAACATAGTTGGCAAATTATTTTTAAGTATCAGACCAACATGGGACACCATCTTGAAGGTACATACTAAAACGTTACATCTTTTTTTTACCTGGGAGTTTTATAACAAATATTACATAAATATAAATATCCCACAATATCACATTCATTGATTTGACTCTGAGCCAAGTAGCTTTAGCACTTGTGTTACGGATATCAGATTCAACATTGGTATTATAAATATATATACTGAAATGTTGGGTATTAACACCCAGGCACGGAATAAACTCGAGTATTCATCACACAAATGTTTGTCCTAGGTGGGGACCGAACCCACAACTCTTAGCGCATAGGGCTGAGTCACCATCAAATGCGCCATTGATAAAGTCAGTTACTTATTTCATAATCTAGGATAACACATTATCTTTTTTGTTATCAAATGTGCAGTGTTATTCAAGTGCACTCTGCAAGCACTGATAAAATGGGTGAAAATTCCGTTGATACATTTACTAAAATGGAATGCCAACTGTAAAAACAAAATGAAGATATTTATGGAAGTAAACATTTTATGAGAAGTGTAATATAGAAAATTGTAAGAGTGGTGGTAGCTCAACGTTAAGGACACGCGCCTCATGACCGACGGGTCCAGGTTCAAACCCAATCATGTACCTATGGATTTTTCAAATCTATGTACATATTCATACCACTAGCTCGGCGGTGAGGGAAAACATTGTGATAAAACCTGGAAATTAAAATACCTTTGGATTTGTAACCATGATCCAATATTTGTTTGTATAGAACAATTTGTCATTTTGACATGTACTATTATGGTGGGGATTTATGATCATATGGAGCGCAGTGGCTGTCTGAGGGAAGAACAGCACAGTTGGTTAATATTTTTAAGTCCAAGACCAACATGGGACAATGGGCTGGCTTAGATGGAAAATTGTGAAAAAGTAGTAACAAGTGGCTAGTTCGTCGCCTGCACAATCACAAAGCCAATGTCCACTACACTATTAGTCGCCTATTACGATATGTCAGATACACATTGTTACATTATATTTGTATACACCTTTGTAAAAGATGTTGTTGAAAAAAGTAACTACCCGAATTTCTTGCCGGTTTCTTCTCGGTAGAAGCAACATTCCGAACCGGTGGTAGATTCAGTGTTTGTTTCAAACTTATATAAATAAAAAGTAGTTTGAGTTTGAGTTTGAGTTTGACTTTCAGTCCCAATTCAACGAAGGACAAAACCGGGCAAACATTTTATTGCACCATAGACTTCACTTAAACCTTAGCGACTGTGGAGGATGATGGTTTGCGAGTATTAAATTTTTACCTATTTCGTCCCCCAGATGTGCAACCTGCCTTTCGAAGTGGAGATGCGTTGGAACGCCGAGTTCATGTCGCCCTCGGGCCGCGTGCCGTTCATCAAGTGCGGCGCCTTCGTGGTCTCCGAGCTGGAGCCTGTGGTGCAGTTCGCGGCCAACAAGGGCGCCTCGCTGTGCGGCCGGCTCAGCGCCGAGGAGAAGGCCGAGATGCGCGCCTACATGAGCCTCATCACCAACGTGCTGGTCAATGCTGAGGTACTGGCGGTGTGGCGGAAGCCTTCAGCTGTCAGCCCAGCGCGCTGAGCTGTGTTTGAGAGCTTGGTGTTTTGTTCTTGGGAGATCAAGGTCAGACCACGCAACTGATGATAATAGAGCCAGAAGTGGACCTTGGATTTCTTCAATGATACCGGTACAATTTCCAAGTTTACGTTAGTTCGATTCTTGGATCCTGTATAGTATACAGTGTTTTTTTACTTTATTAAACAAATCACACTTCAGACCTTGGTAAACCTGCTTTTTAAATAAGGAGGTAACCCCGGATTTCTGTCCACCTCAGGATGAGTACAGCAGTATATGTCCGACTTGCACGATGTAAACCCCCCACGGTAGTCCGCGATCAGCGTCAAGTAGGAATTCCCAACCCTCGGAACTCGGCTTAGGGCCTCGGGGTTACTATACTACTTACTATATCACTAAGCAAGTATAGAGATAATTCACTAAGTTGCCATAATACTGTCTCTTTCCTTTAACAGCTGTACATATCGTGGCTGGACGACGAGACGTACAACGCGGTGACGCGCGTGCGCAACTCGTCGGTGTACCCGTGGCCGCTCGGCTGGGTGCAGACGCGCGCCAAGCGCGCTGCTGTCGCCAAGCGGCTGAAGGCGCTGCACTGGCACGACAAGAGCGTCGACCAGGTGTTGGCTGACGTGAGTATCGCGATAGCACGTTAGGATGTAGTTCGATCGGTCGACGATAGATGGCGCTGTTAAGTAGTTTCTAGCGCAAAGTTTGTTAGTGAGCGGCTGAAGACGCTGCACTGGCACGACAAGAGCGTATCGTGATAGCACGCTAGGACGAAGTTCGGTCGTTTGACAAAAGAAGGCGCTGTTATGTAGTTTCTTACTTGGACCAGATGTTGGTTGTAGTATTATTTGCGGCACACGAGGAGCAGTTGTGGTTGTAGATCTGGCGGTTGATAATAGATGACGCTATCAGGTAGTTTCTAGCTCCGTGTGCCTCAGTAAGCGGCTGAAGGCACGAGCGTCGACCAGGTGCAGGTCAACGTGAATACATGCCATGATAGCACGTTAGTAGCAGCTAGTACTTGGGGCTGATAAAAGATGGCGCTGTTATGTAATTCCTAGCGATTATATTAGAAAAATATCAATTATAAACGGCGCTGCACTGGCCCAATAACCAAGTAGATAGTGACTCATTGAGATAGTGTTGAAAATCTGTTATCCGATTGAATATTTGCGATACCAGAGTGCTCCATAATATTATGTAATGATTTTTTGGTATGGTTCAGGTGGAGCAGTGCTGCAACTCCTTAAGTCAAAGGCTTGGTGACAGAGACTACTTCTTCGGAACGTGAGTAAAAAACTACTTATATTAATTAACGAATGCTATGTAATGCATATTGCTGAAAATTATAACCGTATGATCATAAAAAGACCAGGATCAATCTAGTTTGTTGTTCTGCATAAAATAATAAGGTACAGATTTACATTAAATGGTTTTTTGAAGATTTAGGGGCTTTAAGGAAACGAGTAAATATATCATTTGAAGGTGACCTGTAGTTTGTGATTTCTACAGTGTGTTATATGCGTTTGGGTTGCATCGATGGTTACTTGTAATCTCTTCTGGTATCTATTAGGAGGGAATCAATATCTTTTATTGTTCTAGTTCCGTCATTCGTCAATAGATGGCGCTGTTATGTAATTTATAGGTACTTTCATATTGACAAGACCGTGGACCAGACCAATATAAGTCCCGGTAGTAACATGCTAGCTTTCTTGCAGCTGTTGTACTTTCACTATTTGATATTAGATAGCGTTGTTATGTAGTTTGTAACGCCCTCTATATTGATATGAGACTGACGAATAGATGTTAGCCGATATCAGAATCAGCAGAAAAATAAAGAAATCCCTTTCCTCTCCTTTTTTTTTTCCTACCTTTGCAACCCCATCCAACCTCCTCCCAGCCCGACACCCCTGGACGCGCTGGTGTACGGGCACGTGCGCGCGCTGCTGTCCGCGTCGGGGCCGAAGGCGGCGCTGATGATCAAGCCCATCACCAGCGCGCTGCTGAGACACCTGCTGAGGATGGTCAACTTGACCGACATGAAGTTGTCGGTGGGTTTGCTAGTAGCAGTTTTATCCACCTTTCTATTTATCCACTATTGCAGTAAATCCACCATAGTAATTATCCTACAATCCATAGTTCCACTTATGCACCTTTCCGTTAATCTAATTACACTAATCCATCACATTAGACTTCTCTGTCTGGGCTATGTATATTTTTGAATTTACATTTATGTATTTCAAAAAGCCTATCCATGAATCATCTATTAATTACGTCACAAGGGCGAAGAATCATGTATCGTAATTACAAATTACATAGATAATCCATTTATCTATCCCTAATATCCATCTACCCACTTCCTTACCCAAATCCTCACCCACTTCCCCCCTTTCCAGTACCAAGAGGAGTACCTGATCACGCAGGCGTTCCAGATCACGCGACGGCGGGATGCGCCCGAGCGCACTCTGTCGGAGCGCAGTACTCGCGTCAGGCGTTCCAAGATGTCGTTGAAGAACTCGAGCAGGGAGAATGTGTTCGGTGGGAATAGAGTGCTTTGTGGTGTATAGTAGAAGCAATAACTTTTTATATCGATAGCTATCAATAGCAAATACCTGAAAGATCCATCGAAATAGCATCGATATATCGACGTTCTATTCCGAAATATCGATTATTCGTTATCTAGTTAATCTGAGGAATCTTAATTTATAGTATCTAGTATTGTTTGTTTTCCTCGCGTTCTTGGCTGGGGGCTTTTATCTATTAGGAAAGATGGGGACTGAAGTATTTGAGCTATTAAGCAGGATGATATCCTTGAGTTATTAGGGTGTATCATAGGAATGAAGATATGTGTCGCTTCTCCTGTATACCCTATCCTACTTAAGTAACACCTGCCTACCGAAAACATGCTTCCTATCTACCCTAATAACTTTTAAGACTCAAGAGTGCTTAGCCAATGAGGGTTCAAAAAACAAAAACCGCCAGATGGCGCGAGGGAGTCTCGCGGTCTTATCACTGTCACTATTGGCTCCTTGTTGACAGCATGTCAGTTTGGTTTGACAACTAACCAATGAGGAGGGTGACAAGACCGCAAGTCACAGTTACGCCATCTTTTGGATGTTTTAATTCAAAAAACCTTCATTGCGCGCCAGCGATCTTATAACGAACTTCACTATCGCTCGTATCGCGCCACAAACTTGTTTACTAAGAACTAATAGTGCGGAACTCGGAGTTAGTGCCCGATTTGTCCATCCGAATGTGGCGCGATACGAGCGATAGAGAAGTTCGTCATGGAATCGCTGGCGCGCATTTGGCTAAGCACCCTGCAAAGAAAACGGGTCTTGCTAAACATGCGTGCCATGGGTAAACAAGCTATTCTGCTCTTTTGTGATGATTATCCACCACTTAATAGTCTGCAGTGGCGTAACTAGTGGCAGGAGTGGCAAAGTGTCTCGGGCCCCCATCCGGAAGGTGCCCCCGGAACCCGCGAGCACGGGGGACATTGGTGAGATTGAATACCGTTCTAGAACAAGGTCCCAACCGATGAAATTGCCACTGGCCTCAAACGGCATAGTTACGCCACTGATAGTATGTTGACTTTTTTAAGTCTTTGCAATACCTCGAGTCAACTGAGACGTAGTTCGATAAGGACTAAACTCGCTATCTAAGGAGGCATAGCGTTTCGACGTTTCAGTAATTATTAACTATCCCATTTGTCTTCAATATAGATATGTCTATCTCTTGCATCTGTTCCAACCACAGGCTTCAAGCCGTTCGCGTCGAAACAAATAATAATAATGACCTCCAAAGAAGGTCACATCACCTGCGAATACGACGGTAAAAGGCACGACCATTTCGGAGCGGCCCGCGACGCGAACGTCGAATACTTCGCAGAGATTGTCGACGAAATCATCGCTAAAGTCGAAGATATTATCGAGACGACTATCGACGAGAGGCACGACTTCGAAGTTATAGTCCATCCTATAGATAGGAGAGATGAGAAATTCGTCACTTTAGATGTGAAGAATGATTTTCTCGATACTATTGAAGAGAATGATATGAATACGTCGGTGGATACTGGTCCGGAAGATGTGCTGCAAGTAATCAATGATGATGACGATACTGATGGTTTAGTCAATGATAGGATGTGTGAAGAGATTGTTGGGCGCGATGTGGTGCCTTGCATTAGCCCGGATATGACTGATTCAAGGTATAGTTTTGAGTTGGTAGTGTAGGAATATTGTTTATTTGGGCGTTTATTAGAGGGCACTTGGTGTTGGGGGATTCCAATAAAGGGCTGGCGTAGGAGAGGCTTGGGGTAATGGGGGTTCTTTGTAAAAACGGGAACCTTCTTTAGCATACGACGAAAAATGTAAATTGTAACCTTTGTCATAAATTGAGAGTTGGGTATGGCAGAAAGAGCATGAAAGTAGAATAAATGCGGTCGAGATGCGTGCGCTGCGGAAAATCTGCGGTGTATCGCTCACAGACTGCGTTCGGAATGATGATGTAACAAAAAGAGTCGGTCTGAAAGACAGCGTCGGAGTCAAGGTAAGAAGAGGCATGCTCCGGTGGTTCGGACATGTGGATAGAATGGATGACGAAAGATTGACTAAACAGATATACAATGCGAAAGTGGAAGGATGTAGGAGCCGCACCTACCACGACGTGGCGTGTCGTGTATTAACAGAAGGTGATGTTAGGAGTCATAAAAACCGTAGAGCTTGTATAAAAAGGATCATGAATGTTGAAGAGGCGAGTGAGGTGTGTAAGGATCGTGCCATATGGCGTTCGGTTCTCTCTGCCTACCCCGCTAGGGAAGTGGCGGGAAGTTTAGTTAGTTAGTTCTATGTAATAAATGTTTATTGATTAAACGAAAATATCGTGAAATATTGGACTTATGGCAGCGATGATTTTTGCCACAAAAAATATAAGCTATAACTTGTTGCTCTCGGTGTGTAAGCTAAAGTACATGATAATAGTTTAGTATTTATGGTCATTAAGATTATGCCAGTCTTAACATTGATCCTAGATTCAGAAGTTGGGTTAGGGTTCATCATAAAACCTGTGTTGCTTTATTAAAAAATTGGGGCACCAGATTAGCTTAATCTATGTAGAAAAGAAAAAAATGCACATTATTTTTTTTTCTTTTTTTTTTAAGTATACTTATTATTTAATTCTTTTTGGACAGCAACGCCAAGCGTACTCACGCCTCGTTCCTCAGCACAAGCGGAGACAGGACCGAGTCTATGTCTGTCAAGTCTGACGTTTTGCGTTCGGTCACCTCTGAAGGTTCCTTTGTTTTATTTTATATTTATTATCTTATAGAGAGGGATTATTTTGGGTAGTATCGGAACGCAAGATTTATCGATTGATTTTTAAACATTTTATGTATTATTTAACATAGAGCTATACTCAAAGTGTGTTCCGCGGAGGCTTGGGGCTCCGCGAACCATTTCTGGGCAGACCACGAAAATAGGTCTTTATCATAATTAACCCATTATGACCTGAATTATTTTAGGATCTCAGAAAGTGATAATTTTTGGATATATTGTTGTTACATGTCCCCTTAGTAATTTTTGATTATTAAAAGTTGAATCGATTTATTACTTTTGGAAAAAACGATGTGTGCCATATGGCACCCCTAGGCTAATAAGTAGTCTTAAAATCCCTCTTTTACATTTGTTTTAGGCTATCATTTGCCAATAATATTTACCGTTTATTATTAATGAGTTTTAATGGTTTAAATGTAGATAAATGGGATTGATAAAAAAGAGCATTTATTTTATGAATTAATATAATAGGAATAGTATTACACAAAGTATTTGCATTTACATACGAACGTGAAACTAGTGATTTGTCTGCTTCGGAACTGTCTGAATCACTTGAAGAACTATCATGTTGATTAGAGCAGGCTTGACTTACGCGACCTTGTCCACGGCTTCGACTAGTTCTTCCGCGAGGTGAAGAAGAGCGGCCTCGTGAAGCACGAGAACCGTGAGATGGCGTACGAGATGGTCCGGCTACAGGTTGTATACTGGGTAACACCTCTGTAGTTCCGTGGTTAGTGGAGCGTGTCCGGCGTGGTGACAGAGACCGATATGCCGACACCACTTCGCACCCGGAGTTAAGTTGCCGACCTGTGTGGTTATTCATAATACCACCCCCATCTATCGTCACCTGAATCTTAATCAGAATCAATTGCAGGCTCTGGAGGTTCAATATAGAGCATCCGCGGCTTGAGCTCATCGTCTTCTTCTAGTAAGGCAAGTGCTTCATGCAGTGTACATCCCCTATTGTGACAAATAAATATTATTACCTACGGAAAACCAAGAAATAAACATTTACTCACATATTTAGAAATTACAACATATCAGCCTAGAGGTGCTATACGGCACCCATAACTTTTCACGTACGATAAAACGAACACACAAACTAAACTTCACAATATTACAATATTATCTAGTCAATCAATAATTTAACAACAAAATAAAATGCACATCAATGATTAATTACATAATATAAATAAATTATGACCCACTTACTTGCGAGCGAAATCCATTTTTGTGAATAATTTCACCACACTAACTTTTTAACGCATAATCTCGTCGCAAGAAGGGCACAGGTTGAATCAAAGTCATGAAACTAGTAGCTATTTCGCTCTAGAATTGCATCGATAGCAAACCATCGGCATTGCTCGCTTGAGACGCGCTTGTGGCTCGAAAATATGAACGCACTAAATTGGGTGCCAAGCGGCATCGCTAGGCTATAATGGGTTAATAAAAAACTAAAGGGATACTATAAGGCTCCAGGGGAAAAATCTGTTTACTGTTTAATTATTGTGAGGTGAGTGAGGTGTGTAAGGATCGTGCCATATGGCGTTCGGTTCTCTCTGCCTACCCCGCTAGGGAAGTGGCGTGAAGTTTAGTTAGTTTAATTATTCTAGGATTCCGTATAATACTCCGCTTCCCAAAAGGGTTCCGTGGCCAAAAAAGTTTGAGAGCCGCTGATTTAAACAGATTTTTTTACATTTTGTGTTTTCAAAGTGCTGTGACGTGGTGTAGATCCAAATCTACTGAAATACCTCGCTTTTGGGACATACCTCGAATTTCTCCCATGGTGGTCAGGGCCTCAAAAATAATGCACCAACTGAGTCTCTTGCTTAACATGTCGTCAAAGGCGACTAATGGTGTACTGGGTATTGGGTATGTGATTATGTAGGCGACGAGCTAGCCACTTCAATTTGTAATAGTTGTTTATTTTTAGACAATAGTATATGTGGACATTTTTTGTCAAGACCTATACTTTTTTGTGACGTCATGACATTTTTCCAGACTCAAAGTCGACTCTCAAACTGCCAAGCGGGGATATGAGTGTTGAAAGTCTTTTGGAGTACTTGAGGAAGAGAAACGCTTCACACAGCCATCCGTCCATGGCAGATATAGACTGAATATTAGATATTGTCGAAGATAAAAAAAAAACACTTTGGTCATTGATTAGAAACAAAACGTGTTTTGAGATGAAACTTTTTGGTCTATTTCTTTTTTAAATTGAGAATGTGCGGACGAACATTTTTTTTTTTTTTTTTTTTTTGGTTTTATTTTTCGTTGAAGTCACATTGAAATCTGAGAAAATTAAACAGATCGCAGTGCATATTTTTAAAATATATGGTTTATTGTACTATAATTGTGTTTTTCGAATTGGCTTAGAGTATATTTCGTAATTTCATTGGTACGATGATGATACCCACTTCAACAAGCGTTTATAATTCAAGTAACGATGCACATATGTAAAGGTATATTTACTTTATGTATATCCTTAAAACTTGTAGGTAGATGATTCCCATAGTTAGACACAGGACGCGAATAATAATTTATGCAGAATGACAATCTTGGATATTAAATGTGTAAGTCTGCCAATTTGGTTGTTCAGTATAATAGTTTTTCATAGTGTGTTCATTATAATAAGAATTTAGTAATTATTTGTAATTACTTTTGTACACACAAACATAATTAAATATTATTATAAGCAAGTAAATAACTTTTTATATATAGGTATTAATATAAATATTGTAAAATACATAAATATAGATACCATTATATCTAGAATCAGTATTTAATCATCTAGAATAACTGAGGTTTGTAAGTACGTGCCATATGGCGTTTGCTTCTCTGCCTACCCTGCTAGGGAAGTGGCGTGAAGTTTAGTTAGTTAGTTAGAATAACTAGCAGATGAAGTAATCAGTGGCCAATGTAAAATTGATATATGTACATAATTATCCAGTGTAAAACTGTAAATCATCCCAATGTTAACATTGTAATGTAACGGTCCCTATATTATCGATATCTGATAATAATAATAAAAAAAAAGTCGAATTGAGAACCTCCTCCTTTTTTTTGAAGTCGGTTAATAACAGTACACTTAAGAGCACACATTTGAGAAGGACATTCATTATATTACTAACGAAACGAACAATAACATTTTTAATTTACCCGCCTTGTAATTTATTGCGACTGTTTTTTTTTTGTCAAAGTCAAAATCAACCTTAAGTCGTTTCACATAAGCTCTAATTTGTGTGTTCCTATCCTCAGGCCCACTGAGCTGGACGCCCTGGTGTTCGGTCACGTGTTCACGATCATCACCACGCGGCTCCCTTGCAGGAGACTCGCGGACACCGTGCGCAGGCATGAGAGTCTGGTAAGTGGGAAAGTGTTGGGGGACAGCCGGACTGGTATTGGGGTCAATAACATTGGTGTTGGGGGTCAGCTGGACTGAGCAACAGAACTGGGGTTAATAACACTGGTGTTGGGGGGCAGCTGGACTGAGCAACAGAACTGGGGTTAATAACATTGGTGTTGGGGGTCAGCTGCACGGAGTAACAGAACTGGTATTGGGGGTCAGCAGAATTAGCATACATATAGGGTAAACAGCTGTTGGTTTTGGGGTCCGCACTATTGGTTTTGGGGGTCAGCCTTTCCACATAGGGCAATACCAAGCTTCATGGTAAGGAGGCAAAATATTGGGGTTAGGGTGTTCGTTCATGCCACGCGAGGTCGTGACGTGAATAATACTATTATCGATATTATTGCAACTATTGCAAGTCCTCAATAGTATCACCATATATTACGCTATAGATACTATCAGTGCCTGGATCTCTGAAAATGAAAATCCCTTTGTAATAATCATTGTCTTTCGCTTCCAGGTGGCTCTCGCCAAGAGGATAGACGAGCAATACTTCAAGCGGCCATAGCGCGAGGTTTTCAAGGACATCTCAACCGTGTTTAGGAGTCCTTGAATGTTCCCCCCTCCCCCTAGATCTTAGAACAGATGTCAGATACTTGTAGTGTTAGACGAGAGAGAGGATAGCTTATAGGGGAGATATGTTCGTGGTCGGTGGTGTAAAATAAGTAATAATAAAAATGAATCGCTGAATGTGTTGCTAAGCGCAATTCTCGAGAACAGCTGAACCGATTTCGCTAGTTCTTTTTTAGTTGGGTTGTTTATTTCAAGTGAAGGTTCTTATGATTGAAAAAAAAAAGATGCTCGGTAAATCAAAAGAAATGGGTATTGAAAATCCGAGAACGGGGCGTTACGAAGTGCGCCGGGTTAGCTAGTAATAAATAATAATAAACTCTTCAGACTGACACACTATTTCCCTAGTCTTATATAGACATACTTAAATATGTTTATATGACTAGAGTCGAGTCCATGAATCGAGTACAAATGTCCATGTTCATCACACGAAACATTTTCCCCTAGCGGGATTCGAACCCGCGTCTCTCGGTTTCGTGGCCAGGGTTTCTGACCACCCGACCAACGGGCCAGTCAAGTACTTTAAAAGGTTTGTAAATTGTATGATATTGGTGTATGAATTAAAAGAATTGATATTTTTGTAACTTTCAGACTGAAGTGTAAAAGTGAATGAACGTAACTCCTCTATAAGATATTAAAAATTATAGGATCCACGAAAGAGGGTTTTCTGAACAAATATATACATACATACCATTACGCCCACAACCCCCGAAGGGGTAGGCAGAGTCTTAGGAGTGGGTTAGATGGGAAATTGTGGAATGTAGTTACAAGTGGCTAGCTCGTCGCCTGCAAAATCACAAACCTAATACCGTATAAATTAGTCGCCTTTTACGACATGCTAGGCAAGGAACACAGTTGGCAAATTCTTTTTAAGTCCCAGACCGACATGGGTATAAAAACACCTAATGGCTAATGGGGGTTTTCAAAAATACAAAAACCGCCAGGTGGCACGAGGGAGTCTCGTGGTCTTATCACTGTCACTATTGGCTCCTTGTTGACATCATGTCAGTTTGGTCTGACAACTAACCAATGAGGAGGGTGACAAGACCGTACGTCACAGTTGCGCCATCTATTTGATGTTTTAATTCAAAAACCCTCATTGATAGACTTGTCCCAATTTAACCTGTACATGGATTACTATGAAAACCCTCTTTTGTTATGATTTTGCTTGAGATAGTAATTTTTCGAGAAACGATGCACTACTTGCATCGTTGAGATTTATTATTTCGTTAAATATGTAGACTTTTAGATTTAACATTTTAGTTCTGTTGTATTTGTAATAAGGGTTATTTTGCTATGGTTGTTTTAATGCTTTGTATATTTCGATAACGGTATGTATATTTAAACTAAGTTTGTCTATACTTACCTTTGTTGGAAATGTAAATTGTAATACAATGGTTGAGTATTTAACTAATAGAATGGTAATATGAAGTTTGTTTGATAATAATAGTTTTGCTTAAACGACTTTGCAGTCTTCTGATTGGCTCATCCGATTCGACGGGCTTAAAGCAAGATGCTGATTGGTCGAATTTTTTTAGCCTATTGTCGATTGGATAATAATGTAACTGAAATATCATTCATGTGCTATGGAGTTTTAACTAACATGTTACTACTGTATAAGTATGTGTGCTAAACTATAAGCTGTAAGTATGTGAGTACTTAAGATGTATTTGGTGTACTGGACTTCTTCCCTACCATTAAACAAAACGTTTATAATTGGGATGTTGACACCATTAATATTTAATTTTGAAATATCAATTCTAAAAAAGAAAGTATCGTATGCTGTTAAGCCTTATTGATTTTGAATCATATTTAGTCTAAGATTTTTAATTTTACAAAAACTGCTTAATATTACTAGTGACTATACAAACTAGTGACGTCACACGTTGACAAGCCCATACAAAATCTATGAAGTGATTTCGTTTTGACAGCTCTTAAAAAGTATCTTAATTGACTAGCCAGTCAACATATCCCTATTGGCATTTACACAATTTTACGAATATTGTGTCAGTGTGTACATAAAAACGTTTTTGTGTAGCGTGTAGAAGTGAAGTTAAGTAGCTGTTTAAGTATTTATGGTGAATGTAAATGTAGCACAAAGTAAGCATTTCTTATTTTCATAAGCTAAAGTTATGCATAGTAGGAACTGGGGGCGCGGAAGTGGGGTATCAAGGGAATAGCCTTCCCCCCATCTACTCAGAGAAACCTTCACCCAATAATAGGGACAAGCGAATGAAAAATGATTCAGAAATATTTTAATAGTTTTGTTAAATGCATGTAGTTTAAGGGGCTTGCTGACCCTTGTAACTCTGCCTATACCTTTGGGCGTGATGCTATTTGTTTGTTTAAATACATATAGAGAAAAATATAAATATATGAAAATGTTTGTGAATTGCAGAATTATTAATTAATTATAACATTGCCAAAATCTAAAATTAAAAAAAAATGGCTTGAGTTAACTGGATTTCTTTGAGTTATCCAACACAGAGGTTTGTCCTCGGGGTGTTAGGAGCTGGGTTCAAACGAAGGTTATACCCCCTCCCCTTCATGAAACACTTCCGCGGTCCCCTTATAATAAATAAGTAACATACATTAACACCCACATATCTAATTAGTGTACAATAATACTGAAATAACTTGTAACTAAGAAATAATCCGTATTTAACTTGTTATTAATAATAATCCATCTATAAATTACGTCACTTGATCTGATGCGTTATTTGAGACCCCCTATTAAAGGCCTTCTGTAGTTTAAGGACCCCTCACTGCTGTGACGTTGACATATTTAACAATTATCAAAATTAATATAATAGCATTTTACAAATACCTACATGAGTTCCAATTATTTATGTATAAATTTCACAGAGTATTGACGATAATGTAATATTTTCAAAAAATATATGTATTTTAAATATAACATCCCTACTACATATGTCTTTTCTTCCTCCCCAAAGTGACGAAATTTATATTTGGGTTCAAATATTTGTCTTTATACTAAGATAAGAATCAACATTAATAATACTGTAATAACCTTAAAAAATTAGTCTTAATATAATGTCCTAAT
The DNA here is from genome assembly GCA_951394215.1 of Glyphodes perspectalis. Classification (NCBI taxonomy): domain Eukaryota; kingdom Metazoa; phylum Arthropoda; class Insecta; order Lepidoptera; family Crambidae; genus Glyphodes; species Glyphodes perspectalis. The sequence goes on from OX596227.1 coordinate 3,911,706, forward strand.
ACTTCAAACAAGTAAAAAAATGGCATTCGACATTTTGTTAAGCGTGCCTATGCGGTTAGATTATAAGAGATTTATATCTAGCTATAGTGTTTTAGGTCAGTTAATTAGAGCTGACACAGCCACATAAAGTGTTAACATTTTAAACTTTATTACTATGAACATAAGACCGAATATATTCAGCCAAAATTATGCCGAATGTTTCGTTATTATTACTATTTATTACAATATTATAGGTTGATGTTTTGATTAAACTGCTCTGTTAGTCGTTTTTCATTGAAAATTTATTGATTTTTTTTAATACATAATATAACAAATTTTGTAAACGTGTCCGATTTAGATAATTGATCTATAAATTATAATATAGTATAATAAATGTAAATAATATGCTTATTTTGATTTTGGAATTTTTTTTTAAACGTTGCAGTGAAAATAAATACATACATACATAACCTCACGCTCATTTCGAAAATGTCATTTGTCATAATCTTTAGACGGTTGAATATTTTTTCTTTTGGCGAAATCAAAGGAATACTTTGAAAAAAATATATTCAAGAATTGATTATTGGGAATTATAACAAAATAATATTTGTTGGATAACAGTGAATATGGAATGGCGAGTCTGCAGTGTAGATATTATTTGAGTTATCAAATTGCTTACACAATTTGTAGTTCTTATAAAACAGTAGGTGTAAATGTAATATCCGTACAAAAAATAAAGAAATAAATCAAACAATATTTTTTTGTGAGAACTATATTTAGGATAAGATGCTTTCAAACATTATAAGTGTAATTTGTAGACCATCTTTATTTGAAATTGGCACTAACAAATTAAGAAATTGATATTAAGAAACATAATACCTTGTAGGTATGTACTAATAATAAATACTTTATTAAGTTAGCCGTTAAAATATTAAGTCATAAATGTAAGCATTTATTAATACTAATTAATAACACTAATAAATAAAATGCTTATATATTAAAGGCTGTCACCATGTGCGTACGCAGCTTTTGGTCCAAGGGGGAACAATACAATATTGTTTTGATGCAGGAGGAGACGATGCCGACAACATTGAACTATTATTACTAGCGTATGGAACCGACGCAGCGAACAAGTTTTTTGCGCCGTGCGTTGTTGCCGATCGGCAACAACTCGTTTAGTCACTCGTCTACGTACGTAAGCGCCATGAAATTCACGGCGTTTACGACGTTTTGGTCGCGAGAAAAATGTACTCTATGAGCGATCTAGCGCTGCGTGTTTTAATAGACGACATTTGTTAGTTTTAGTAATAATAGCTCAATGGTCGACAATAACATAATAATGATATCTGACGACATCACATAGACACATTGCTGACTCCGAGCTAAGTAGCTAAAGAACTTGTGTTACGGATATCAGAATCAACAGTAGTATTACAAATGTATACTTAAATATTGGATGTTAACACCCAGACACAGAACAAACACAAGTATTCATCACACGAATGTTTGTCCTGGGTGGCGATCGAACCCACAACTCAACTCTTGGCGCATGGGGCAGGGTCACTACCGAATGCACCATCGAGCCAGTCAAAGACAGGTTCTTATAGTAAATAGCCCTTGGTGCACAAGTTCCCAGGGGGGGGGGGGGAGCTGCCCCTCCCTTGCGTGCGCCCATGGCTGTCACTATGTTTGTTTGTTTGTCACTCAAAGATTAACAAAAAACGAAAGTATGTTGAGGGAATGCGACATAAAGCCTACTTGTATTTCTGGCTATTTTTTATCCCGGGATCCAAAATTTGTCTGGTTCCCCTATCTTAGGGTTACGAAAGTCAGGTCGGCAGTCGCTTCAATGTAATTACCAGACTCGCTACATCCTGGATCATGGTCTAAGCGGACCCGACTAAGCACGGGACATAACGCTAGGAAGATAATATAATAAAAGCTTCGTAGTCCCAATAAACTAATTGTGCCAACTCTACAGGTGCTGTGCAAAGCCATACACTTTACTCTCTTCTACCCGTGATTTTGTATGAGTAGACTTCAGGACTAAGCCAAAGTTGAATGTTATCCCACGGGAACAATAGGATAAAAGTTATCATACATAAATAATAGTAATAAATAAATAAATATCAGACTACATCACGATTGACGACAGACGACATTGATCTGACTCCGATGTATGTAGCTTATGCACTTGTGCTACGGATTTCAGAACAAACACAAGTATTCATCACACGAATATTTGTCCTGGGTGGGGATTGGACCCACAACTCTTGGCGCATGGGGCAGGATCACTACCGAATGCGCCATCGAGCCAGTCAAACATGTTTAGTTACATTAATATCCATGTGTCAATTTCTAATTTTTTCAATCTGTTCAGCTGTTTAACGTGAGTGACAAACATTCATATAGGCAAATATCACAATTATAATTAGTAAGTTTATGTGACCTACTTATATTTTAACTTTAAATTCAGGCCCACTCATTTAAAATGCATTGTCACCGTCCTTTGGCTCTTATTTGATGTTTATGAGAAGACTTTGGCTTAATTGGCGGAGAAAAGCCAGATTTTTTTAAGAATTCCCCATGTGCAATCTTTATGATTTACCTCGGTAGATAAAAGTTTCAGTGACGCTTGGTGGTATATGATTCATGGTGGTTCTAATGAGCGGTTGTTCAGGTATTACGTAAGCATTTTTTTGTCATTTTTTACGAGATTATAGACCGAAATTGATCTTTAGCATTATGTAATAAGTAGTACCTACTTACTATTCCAAATGATACATTTACAAATTTCCTTAAAGAAGACCCTGGCTTTTGTGATTTTTAATAACCCCTATGTTGTTGGAATATTTTGAATGTCTCTACACAAAATACTTGTAATTTTTTTTTTGTGTGTGTGTTAGTAAAACGGTGTTTAGTTGTGATTTTATTTTTATTTTTTGATAATTTTAAAGTACACAAAACTTAGTATTCGTATAGCATTTTTGTTGTGGTTGTTTATTTGGAATATTGGTGAATGTTATAATAATAAAATCTTGAGTTATTTATGCTCGTTTTCATTTGTCTTACTAAACTATAAAAATGTGCTTATGAACGTGTTGACGCTAAGGAAATCATGAAACAACGGTTATAGATAATGTAAACATTTGCAATTCTAAACTACATTTGAATTAAAAATTACTACTCCCAGAGGCGTAGCTACCGCCGTATCAATGATATGGCGCCCCCGCTCTATAGGGACCCCTACGTTTAAACGTAAACATTCGTAAAAGTTGTCTACAACGCTAATATCGATGAAAAAAGGGCCGTTTCCTCCTGCTCCTACTAAGCTCTACTGGTAGGAGCACTAGGACATGCTGTTCCTCGTTCTGCCACTATACGTTCGATACTGGTCCAACGTAAGATTAGCCACTCGACTACACCCCCTTTAAATTTTCATTGATTCGGGGCCCTATTCTTAGAGCTTGCCTTTCATTTATAAATAACTAGAAGCGCCCCGCGGTTTCAACCGTATAATATCGTATGTCGACTTACTGATAAAGTAGCTTTACATTGGTGAAAGAATTTCCCATATCGGTCGTGTAGTTTTGGAGCTTATTAAATTTTTTCTCTTTATAATATTAGTATGAAGACAATGGTCGGGTTTTGGGTGTGATTGTGTAGGCGACAGGTTAGCCGCTTGTCACTACTTTTACAATTTTCAATCTAACCCAGCCCGGCTTTATTTTTGGCTGAATGTGGTTAAAGGGGAATGCTGCCCCTTTCACTCTGCCTACCCCTTCAGGGATTATGGGCGTGATGTTATGTATGTATGAAGACGATAGTTGAAAGGATAAGGAATAAAAATGCCATTGTTAGTTTAATTGCTATTTTTATTTGGCTTTCATCACAATACATACGTTTAGGCATTCCGCATACACATAGTCCCATTCTTAAGAATCACCTTTGATCACCCGCACAAACTTATTCGTAAAGGAATTTTATCGCTAAAGGTGGCAATCCTAAGTCCTCACAGAAAAATTATAATTCAAAAAAATAAATTACTATTTTTTTCTCACATACATGCTTTTACTGTTTTTTGACCGTACCCAATCATATGAACACAATTACAAATAATAAATTAATACGTCAAAAAAACTAAAAAGCGGCCGCCCATGTTAGGTGATGTTTCTACGTGGGCAGGCCTGTCTAAAACATGGTTAGATTCCGTGATATTTTAATCTGACCATGGTGGTGTTGTGGAATTTTGGAGTTTTATGTTTCCAAACGGCGTTTGGAATATTCCAGATCGCGTGTGGAGTATTCCAGTGGGCGCCTAGATCCGTCTGGACTGGTGGAGGATCATCTGCCGAACGCTGAACGTGGAGAGCCCCAGACCGATCGCGGCCAGGGCGAAAGCTGACCTGGACATCATCTTCTCGCGGCTCGCTGGCTGGAAAGACGAGAAAAAGGGATTGTTAATAACGTCATATTTAAGAAAAGTTTAGACTGTATAAACACGTCTTGGAGTAGGGCGCCAAGTTTTTGGACAATTTGGAAGCTATCAATTCTGACTAAAACAATATTGATCGGAGATCGACCGATGAATTTGCGACAGGGTTTTAGCTGAGATTCTTTGTAATATAGGAAAAGTCGAATTAAATAGGTTGTATAGGTAAATTAAGTGCTTAATGTATAAAAGTTACCGTTAGGTTATTAAAGAAACGAATAATTTATTGATAGATTTCGTAAACCCCGTGCTATCTTGCTAGAGCATGTGACAAAATGTGCTTTGAAACGAACAATATAAGATGCCAAGCCAAATAATCATGTTTCCTGACTGTCACTAGGTATTTTTTTTCCTTTACGACTCGAGCGCAAATTCTCTTTAAGTCAATGCGCATTGTATATCAAATAAAGCGTTGAATTCGAGTGATGTTCACTGGTGTGCATAATTGAGAACTGGCATCGTTTGTCGATGTTTTATAAACATGACCAGGTGAGTCTGACATACTGCACTTTACCGGTAACCACGACAGAGCATTGCAATTGAAATTCCACTTGCATGTTCAAGTATGACTGGATCTTTAGCATCTTAAGGAAATGTTAATGGACATAACAAAGAGGAAAATGCATGCTTACTTATCGTAGTTAGAACTACGATCGATCCGGAAAATAATAATAAATTCTTTAGAAAGACACACTAATTCCCTAGTCCCAAACTAAGCTTATAAGCTTGTGCTATGGATACTAGGTGAACGGATAGACATACTCAAATACGTTTATATACATCCATGACTCGAATACAAATATTCATGTTCATCACACGAAATATTTGCCCCTAGCGGGATTCGAACCCGCGACCCTTGGTTTCGTGGTCTCTGACCACTCGACCAACGGGCCAGTCATCAAATAATACATACATAACTAATATTTAAAAAAAACCAACAATATAACATCACGCCCATAATCCCCGAAGGGATAGTCAGAGTCAAAGGGGCAGCAGGCCTTTAACCACATTTAGCCAAAAATAAAAGAATATATTTTCCTATTTCCAACTTATACGGTCTGTCTTGCTACTGACATGAGTAATTACTAAACTAAAAAATCTGGATAAAATTGGTAGTTTTTCTATGCTATTTAATGAGGATAACTTGTAAATTATTAAATGTACCTATACATCTACCTAGTCTATGGAAATTTGATGTGAAAACTTGCATCGTTGTCCAATCCAGCCGTAAGTATGTGTCTTAAAGAGTGTATTTGGAAGAGATTTTACGCGAATATATGCGAAATACGCGATTGCAAATGTTTAGATTTCAGTTCTACGTATTAACAAAGATCATGCTACGATCACAAGCATTAAAGTTCATCGTCTTTGATTAAACTATTCCAATCTTAAAATAACAATTTAATTAGATCATCAATGTCTCCAACCGCAATCAAATGAACAACTTTGTACAACATAAATATAATTTCTGTTGCTATGATGACATTCTAGGTTAAGGATATTGACGCATTAAACAGTCATGTGAAAATTCTATTTATTCCTTGTTTACCGAATTCGCAAAAATCAGAATTGGCACCGTCGTGGAATTCTCACGCCTCCGACAAATCGCCAAGCTAGGCGCTTCCATTTTCTGGCACATAATAAAATGACAGTGGACTTGGTGGGTGGAGACCGGTATATCCGGAATGTTTTCGTTTGGAAGGTCAAGAATAACTTGAAATATCTTCCGAATGACCGGCATTAGTCAAAGTATGTTAATGAGAATACGGAAGCAGATGTGATAGTTTTATACGAATTTTCTGAGAAATTACGCATTATTTTTACAATTTAATATGTAGGCGACGTTACAGATTGAAATATACGTAGGTACGCTAAGTCGCTTACAGTAAAATGCAAAAAGGATATAACAATAAACAATCATACATCTTTGCTCTTTTCCAATGAGAGGGAAAGACAAGGTATAAAATATTCGTTAGAAATAATTATCTTAACAAGAAAATATAAGGTCCTAAAACGTTTTATAAAAGACTAGCAGCGCCCCGCAGTTTCACCCGCATAGTTCCCGTTCCTGTAGGAATATGGGGATAAAATATAGCCTATGTTACTTCCGGATAATGTAGCTTTCCAATGGTGAAAGAATTTTTGAAATCGGCAGTAGTTTTTGAGTTTATTTATTACAAACACACACACACACACACAAAAATACGAATCTTTCCTTCTTACAATATTAGTATAGATATAAAAGAAAGGTAAACATGACATAGAACACCATTTTTAGAGTACAAAGCGCGTATCTAGACATTTGCGCGACTTTTCATTCAAGATCCAAACACCAGTAAGTAGCAACGCAATAACTTGTATCGTAAAATTACGTAACACTTGACATCATCCATACGTAAAGAAGTTCCTGACATGTGTCACAGAGATTAATGTTGACGTTAATTGCTCTATCGGACTAATTTATCGGATCTGCTTTAAAATTGACGTGGTGAGACAACAATAGGCAAATATTGACACAATGCACTGAAAGATTTTTTGTATAGTAGACGACGAGCTAGCCACTTCACTACTTTTTCACAATTTTCCATCTAACCCAGCCCAGTTTTATTTTAGACTGAATGTGGTTAAAGGAGCCTGTTGTCCCTTTGACTCTGCCTACCCCTTCGGGGAATACGGGCGTGATGATATGTATGTTGGTGCTGCTTCAATGTAATAATTAAAAAAGGTGATTCCGGGCCTATGGTCCAAGCTGACTCGACTAGGAACGGGACATATTGATTTGGGATTTGCTAAATGTTGTATCATGGTCCAAGCGGCCTCTGATAGAACAGGACATGACGCCTCAAAGATAAGTGAAAAGTCAAAGTAGAAAAATTAAATATAGAAAATGGGCGGTTTATTTTCAAGTAGTATTTTTATGTAACAGCTTAACTACACACCTGTAGTTATTGTTTCGAGACGGTTACGCAACAAACTATCCGTCTTGGCAGGAGACGTCGGTTATAAATAGAGCCATGATGAATACGGCGCCAAACTGCTCTTATCTATATATCTTATCTATGAAATTTGCGAGTTTTTGATATAAATGTCGCAGCAAATTTTAATGTAAGCTTTATTTTTAGACAAAAGAATTTATTTTTTAAAATCCTTTAAAAACAGCACTAAATATAGTATTTATCTAATGAAAACGCTAGACTTTGATATTTTTTTCTGTTTGAAAATGAATATTGATGATTTCATATGACGAGTTATTGATTCTTTCACATATGAGGAAAATTCCGTAGTAAATAAAAAACAAACAATCAGGGAGTTTACGAATTAAGAATCATTTGTTGAGAATGTCTCATCAGACTGTATAATATTCTTAAAGAAATACTAACATTTCATAAGGTGGTAAATGTTTTATACAATTGCATTTTACTAATTTAAAAAAATACAATTAAAGACAGGTTCCAGGCATGACCCCTGCGGCACTCCGCGATTATAAGAAAATCAGTATATTTTATATATATTTTGATAGATAAGATGCCTGTCATAGCGCGTGCCAGAGCTATCTAGTGATAACAGATATGCGGTATTATATGAACTCTAATCAGTCAAGTTACTACGCAGATTGATCGGCTACATTGTCGAACGCTTGGTGCAATGCGAAAAAATGTTTTGTAATCTGTCTGGCTTTTTAGATACCTAGTAATTATGTTGATAGAGTTCGTCGGAAAATGGCTAGTGTGAATAATGTTGAGCAATATTATTTTCCTTTACGAAATGCAACAGGTTATCTAGAATTCTACATGATACAGCAGTTTTCATTTGCTTCATACTATTGCCTACATTGATATAGCGCTCAGAGTCACGTGTATTTTTATTTTACTATCTTCCGAACTGTTTTCACGAACTGAGCTTAGTCTTGATTTTCCATATTTGTAGTTTATATTTATCACGAAAGACGAAAAAATATATTGAGATTTGTTTAAGATTCTCTTACAACCGAGGATTCAGACAAATGATACACATATAGAATTAGATGAATTTTCGTATTGCCTTTTAAATACATACATATAATAATAATACAAATATAAATGATAGAGACTGCCAAGGTGTGAACAGACGTATATTTACAAAGAGACTGCTAGAAAAACAATAGGTACTTTATATCAAAATAAAATAGGAATTTTAAACTTGAATATAAAAATAATAAAAGGTGTAAAAATTATGAATATACAAGTAATAAGGCCAGCGTCGGCAACAACAAACCTATATAACGTCTCGCCTATAATACCCAAAGGGGTATGCAGAGTCAAATGGCATTTCTTTTTAAAAGTCTTAAACAAATAATATCGTATTGACACCAATAACCACCTAATACAGTCTATCGTATTAATTATGTCTTGTTTTATCTCACAATCGGCGCACAGACAAAACAATTTGCCAAAACTTTCCTTCAATGTTTTGAAAAATAAGTTTATAGTGCAAGGACGGTTCATTGTTGACGTATCACCAAATTGCATTATTATGAATCATAATTTATGATAAATAAATTGTGGTAAATACCAGTTTAGTCAGGACGAGAGCTGTATAGACGCCGAAGATCTTGGTCATCGTGGTATTTTAAAAAAAGTTAAAGTATTTTTAGCCTTTATCTGAATATTCGACTAATTGAGAAGAAATTAGCGGCTGCTCAGGAGTACTTTCAAGTTTTAGATTAAACTTGAACTCTAAGCCACTAGGCAAATCAACATGAAGCTAATAAAAAGTAGGAAATGTAAATAATTTAGTGTTTAACTGAGTTTCAAACATGTACAATTTAATTTATAGCTAAAATGTTAAAGAGGCATGGTGCTCGTTGGACTCTACTTATCATTGAGGATCGCGGATGAAAAGGAAGAATGAAGTATGACTCAAGTCATCCACAACTCTTAAGCAAATAATAATAAATATCAAACTACATTACAAACTATGATCTAACTCCGAAGTAAGTAACTTAAGCACTTGTGTTACGGATATAAAAATCAACAGTGGTATTACAAATTATACGTAAATAGATATTGGATATTAACACCCAGACACAGAACAAACACAAGTATTCATCACACGAATGTTTGTCCTGAGTGGGGATCGAACCCACAACTCTCGGCGCATGGGGCAAGGTTACTACCGAATGCGCCATTGAGCCAGCCAGTTAAGTGCAATGCTCCTGCCTTGACAAACAGGCAAATCCATCACGCGCCTTCAAAATTAACCGCTTGCTTTATTTTTAATTTATTTGCGCACTGAAACATCCCGCTGTGCGAATATTTGGCGCGCATCCATCACGGACGACCTTCGCGCAAAGTGCGTTGACAAAACAATATGCTCTGTGAGGCTTATTTAGGTAAAAACTGTTTCGTGTAAAGTGAACGAAGAAATAACAATAAAAAGGTTTATTACGACGATGAAGTGACAATACCTCCTAACTGTAGATATGCAAATTTTACAGAAGAAAGAAAAAACGATCAAATTTTTAGGTTTTGATTAAAAGACTTTCATATAACTTTTAATGTAATGTTTACAGGATAACTTTATTATTTGATAACAAACGAGAAAAAAATAATAGTCCACGTGAAATTGAATTTTAAGGCTACTGCATTAAAAACGTCGATTCCTAAAAAAATATTAGTTAGGAGGTATTGTCACTACATCGTCGATTAAATTCTTACTAATATTATGAATGCCACGTTAATCTGGGACTCGGAAAGACTGTACATGAATTGTTTTTCTTGTCTGACATCTCAGTCTGTCTGTTTGACACGTTGGACACTTGATGGATTGGGATGGAAAGCTACGTCAAAAACTTCTGCAAAATAATTACTAATGTCCGTTTAGTAGACTTAAGGCAGATATATTAGAAAATATAGTAACTAAACTAGAATAAAAATTTATTAAGAAATGTTGCGTTTATATTCATGTTATTAATATTAATATTTGTTAGTTTAGCTGAACAGATGAATAAATCTCTTGCAGTATAAGGGGCTTCCCAAATTCATTAACGCCGATAAAACAATCTGAAACGTCATCAATTAATGAATTACGCTTCACATATCTGTTGTTTGTTTAATTCATTAATGGTAGATAAATTACCAAAAGCTAATTAGTAAGTTCAGATTGCTGGAACTAATCGAAATGGAAAAAGTAAAACAGAAACTAAACTTCACGCCACTTCCCTATCGGGGTAGGCAGAGAGAACCGAACGCCATATGGCACGATCCTTACACACCTCACTCGCCTCTTCAACATTCATAATCCTATTCATACAAGCTCTACGGTTTTATGACTCCTAACATCACCTTCTGTTAACACAAGACCGATCTGGTCGTGGTAGGTGAGCCTGGGCCTTCGGCGGCTCCTACATCCTTCCACTTTTGCATTATATATCTGTTGAGTCAATTTTTCGTCATCCATTATTTTCACATGTCCGAATCACCGGAGCATGCCTCTTCTTACTTGAGGACAAAGCCGTAACTAGTTTCCGTTAGCGTGCCTGCTATAATGACTATGTAATGTAATAGTTACACATCCATATTTGTCAAAACGTGCAGGTTGAAATCCGTATCAACAAATTTTATATAGAACAAGCAGCGCCCCGCGGTTTCACTCGCTTAGTTCCCGTTCCCGTTGGAATACGAGGATAAAATATAGCCTATGTTACTCGCTGATAAAGTACCTTTCTATTGGTGAAAGAAGTTTTCAAATCGGTACAGTAGTTTCGAAGGCTATTTATTCAACGCAACTAATTAAAACTTTCCTCTTTATAATATTATATTGTACAAATGAGTTTGATCATTTTGGTACCTATTTCTGTTGGTATTTTAACAACATTTAAAGGTACGGGACCTTTAAATGTTGATACCCATCTACTCATGTTCAAAAATACGTACTTTTGGATTTATAACTATTCAGATATGTCGCATGTGAATTACATTGAACTTTATCTCCATATCTTTAATCTTAACTAACTAACAGCTTAGTACTGGATCAATAATCTGTATCTCTTATAGCTTTTACTATTTCTGTATCGATATATTAATTCATTTGTCATGATAGTAGATAACTATAATTTCGCATATTCTAGTTAGAGTTATCTAATCTTTAGCAAGATCGTTGACCTTTGCTTGCATGCGATTTACAATGATTTGATCTCATAAAGGATATGAGATTTTTATAGGGATATCAAGCAAAATACGAAGCGACAGAAAACGATAGTAAAATATATATTACTAGCACTATAAACAGAAGTTATATGTAATAAAATAATTAAATCAATTGATCGTATGATCAATTGATTTACACCGACATGGGACAAATCTCATGTCTGTTAGTGAAAATAATGTGCCAACTGTGTTACTTGTCTAGAATGTGACAAATGGTGTATTGGCTATTGGGTTTGTGATAGTACGGTTACGAGCTAGCTTGGCACTTTTCAATATTTTCCATCTAACCCAACCCGATTTTTGGAAAAATTTGGTTTAGGTAGCTCATTGTAACTTAGATTCCGCCTTGACGTATTCTTTTAAGTCTTAGACCAACATGGCATAGCATATTTGATGTGTTAAATGCGTATTCTGACGCATTCGTTAAATGAACCGCAATAAAACTAATCTATGTTGGACTTTGCGTTTCTCAATTGTCGCATAGTGACGCATTAGACCAGTGGCAATCATTGAAGTTAAAAATACTGAACAAAACACTGATACTGAATGCAGAAAGAAAATAATAGTGTTTGTTTTCACACGTATAATTAGCGACAACTGTTGTTGTGTACATCTTAGGAATGGAATTTAACCTACTTCTGATTTAGCTGCTGGCAATAAATAGGCTTATTGACAATTTTTATATGCATACATCCATTTTTTACGAAAAACGGTAAAATTTGTAGAATAACTTTTGTTTGCAGGATGTTTAGAAAAAAATTACGAGAAACCTATTGCCCGCAGCTTCGTGACTACTAAATTAGAAATAGTTAGGTCTTAGTTAATTTTCGTGTTTGATATACATTATACATACTTAGGTTATGTAGGCGAGATGTTATGTAACATAACATCACGCCCATAATCCCCCGAAGGGTCAGACAGAGTCAAAGTGGCAGGTCCCTTTAACCACATTCAGCCAAAAATAAAACTGGACTGATTTTTTCTGATTCAATTTTTTTCTTAATTTTTAATACTAGAGAATAGAAATATAATAATTTACTAGGCTGAAATACTTTATTAGAGTTATCTATACTCACTAATATTATAAAGAGGAAAGATTTGATTATTTGAATTGAATAGGCTTGAAACGACGGGACCAATTTGAAATATTCTTTTACCAATGAAAAGCTACAGATAGCGCGCGAGTTGAATGCAGAGCTCAGGTATGTCTCGTCTCAGGCCCCGACTGCATTCAACTCGCGCGCTATCTGTAGCTTTTTCAGCGAGTTAGATATTATATTTTATCCTCGTATTCCTACGGGAACGGGAACTACGCAGGTAAAACCGCGGGACGCTACTAATTACCTATGTTTTGAGGCTGCAAATTTTTTTTCAAAGCTTTCTCCATTTCTGATAAGGGGCAATTGACCGTCCAATACCCTTTAATGATAATTATCTCCGTTACCCACATTCGCGGGGTCCCCCGATCCGGTTATATCTCGACTGTCATTGCGCAGTAGCTGATAGCTGCGCGTGCGCACTACACCGAAATAGCTCATGCGTGTTTGAGGCGCAAATCGGCCTCACACGAGGACCGGAGACAATAGTTTTGATATTCTATGACGATGTCAAATCAAATCGAATCAAATATTTTTTATTGCTTTCCATAATGTAATCACATTAAATTATGGGCGCAGTCGGGCACTGCGAAAATTTGGAGAAGAAAAGTTTAATCAACGGTCGGCGTTAGCCGGCCCTCGAAAGGTCGACCTGGGACCGCCAAATATTGTAATGTATTGTATACCTAGCACAAATTAATACCTAGATTAATAAATTGATTATTTCCAACTATAAAAAACTGTCTCAAGACTGTAGGAGTGGTTTCTCACATTAATTTTAGTCTTGTGTTTTATTATTCAGAATTGGTTTGAAACCAATATAATTAATACACACTTAATTATTATCAGTTATATTTTTGTGGACGTCGTTAAAATTTTCCCACAGTATCCGGAGCCCATCTAAAACCATTATTACAATAATTTAATGGATACATTAGAAGCAAAATATATTAGAAGTACTATTATAAATTGCGATAGTAACTGTCACGTTTTCAAATCTAAACGTTGAACAAGGTTTAAAATCCCATGTTGGTCTGGGACTTCAAAATAATATACTAACTGACTAATTGTTTGCAAGTTATTGTAATTTGCCACAAAGTTAATTCGACACAATAAAATGCATGTGTAAATTCGTCAAAATTCTATTTTTGTATAGTAAATTTACCGCACTCGTCTTTAGAATTGTGGCGAATTTACAATACCGTGTAGGTACTTGTGGCGAATTAACTTTCAATGTATGGAATGTTTTACATTGTGGCGAATTAACTTTGTGGCAAATGTACTATAACCGTTGTTTGCCTACAATGTGATAAAAGGCGACAAATAATCTATTGGATATTTCCATTTGTAATTCTGTAGGCGACGAGCCACTCGTTACTACTTTTTCACAATTTTTGCAACTAACCCGAGTACTGATTACGAAAAAAAAAAATATTGTAGGAGATTACTGTTTACCCCTTCGGGGGTTTCGGGGGTAAAAGCATGAATGTATATAGAAATAGAATTAGCAATACTTTACAAAAATATACTTAAAGATAAAATTAAGTGCGCCGATTCATGCTAAAGGTATTTTAATACTGTCTGTACAAAGTATATTTAGAAGCAAAGGTTCAGTGAATGTATGTGACTTATTAAATCGGAATAAGATATAGTAGTATTGTAAAGTTCATTGAACTATACTAATATATAATAAATATATACATATATATAAACTACTTTCATAGTAAATTGCCACTCGTCTCAGATTAAGAATTATGTTTTTTTTAATAACAGAGTTTATATGTATATATTATAGATATATAACATACTTATATACTTTTTACGGGATAAAAAGTGTCTTATGTTCTTTCTTTCTTTTTTATGTCCTTTCTAAAGGTTCAATATTGTGGTATACTTATGTACCAAATTTCATAACAATCGGACTAGCAGTTTAGGCGTGAAATGTAACAAAGAGACACATTCACATTTAATATTAGTACGGGTAGTAACGTTCGTAATGATTTTATTAACTTTACTATTATATATTATTGTACTAGCTTCTGCCCGCGGTTTCGCTCGCGTGGTACATCGATGAAACACAGCCTATATGTTATTCGGGTGTATGAGCTATATTATTATAAAGTTTCATTAAAATCCATTCAGTAGTGTTTTTGTGAAAGAGTAACAAACATCCATCCATACATACAAACTTTCGCATCTATGAGTAGGATATTGCCGTATATTTACAGCTGTTACCATGACGCATGTACATAATGATATTCTTTATTTACTTTATACGATACTCGTACAAATTACAAAGTCTTGACCTATATAATATTGTTTAAAATTAGCCACAGACATTCTCATTTTTTTTATCTCTGTTGATAAACGATGGGCGGGCTCAGAGAAATTACTGGATTTTTTGTCGCGATGATAAAAGTTTGTTAGGTAACGAACCACTCTAAAAGAATTCGATAATAACTTAGATAAGTGGTCTTAGAAATTCTGGTTATCATTTTGCACTGAAAAGTGAAAAATAGGTCCTTTTTTTTCATTTATATCTTGGAGTACATATTTTAGGACCACTGTTCTGACGTTAATGAGAAATATGACGTCACTTTTATATGAAAGTACACATATATACATATAATCACGCCCGTAATCTTCGAAGAGGTAGGCAGAGTCAAAGGGGAAGCTGGCCCCCATAACCACATTCAGCCAAAAAACAAAACTGGGCTGGGTTAGATGGAAAATTGTGAAAAAGTAGTGACAAGTGGCTAGCTCGTCGCCTACACATACACATACCCACGACCCGATATACCATTAGCCGCCTTTTACGACATGCTAGGCAAGGAATACAGTTGGCACATTTTAAGTCCCAGACCAACGTGGGACTATTATCCAGCCATATAATATATGAAAGTATTACATATAACAATGTAATAAAGTAATTTTGACTGCCTCGTTGGTCTAGTGGTAGCATGCGCTGCCTAAGGACCAAGAGGTCCCGGGTTCAAATCCCGGGTCGGACCAAGAATTTATGGCTGGTTATTTCAATGTATTGAAATAACTCAGTAACAGTCCGGGGTCAGGAAGTTGGCGGTATAATCACCCCCGTGCCTCGGAAAGCACGTTAAGCCGTTGGTCCTGCGCCTGACCTCTCTCCGGTCATGTCGGATTGCCGTCTCACCGGACTATGCGAATGAAGGAATAGAGAGTGCACCTGTGTTTGCGCACACACTTGTGCACTATAATATCTCCTGCGCAGATGGCTAATGCTCGTTGAGATTGGCCGCCGTGACTGATACCGGTTAGGAGGACATTATTATTATTAGTAAAGTAAATTATTAATATCCGCATATTAATTGGTCGCTTCATCGGTAGGCGGAATACAGATGCATTATTTCCACGACCACACACAATATCTATATTGTTGTGTATTAAACAAAATAATGTGTTAATTTGTGCCAATGTATTTCTTATTCCCACGGGAACGGGAACTACGCGGGTGTAACCGCTGGGCGCTGCTAGTGCCACTGGTGCCACATAAATTATCCCCATTGCGCATTATAACGTCATACTCATTTAGCTAACGCGTCTGTCACATGATATTTTTTAATTACTGTTGACACTATAATGGGACATTTCGTTTGGCTGTGGTTCAAAAAGAAAGCATTACATATTGAACGGTCACTCACATAATGGCTATTATATATAGTATAGTCTTTATTTGTTATTAAATTTTGTCATAGATCCATGTTGGTCTGGGACTTAAAAAGAATGTGCCAACTGTTTTTCTTGTTTAGCATGTCGTAAAAGGCGACTAATGGTATATCAGGTTTTGGGTATGTGATTGTGTAGGCGACAAGCTACTTTTTCATAATTTTCCATCTAACCTAGTTTGTATGATCTCATCATCTTCCTAGCGTTATGTCCCGTGCTTAGTCGGGGTCAGCTTAGACCATGATCCAGGATTTAGCGAGTCTGGTAATTACATTGAAGCGACTACCGATCTGACCTTCGTAACCCTAAGATAGGGGAACCAGACAATTTTTGGAACATGGTTACAAATTCAAAGTTATTTGAATTTGCAGGTTTCATCACGATGTTTTCCCTCACCGTCGAGCTAGTGGTATAAATACGAACATAGATTTGAAAAATCTTGAGGTACGTGCCCGGGATTGAACCCGCACTCCTCGGTTAAGAGGCGCGTGTCCTTACCGTTGAGCTACCACCGCTCTCCTAGTTTGTATCATGTGGGATCTATACATTTTCTGTGATATGATTGACTTGTTACGGTAGTGACCCTGTCCTATGTGCCAAGAGTTGCTGGTTCGATTCTTACCCAGTACACACATTCGTATAGTAAATACTTGTTCTGTGTCTGGTTGCTTATCTAATATTTTAGTTACATTTGTGATGCCACTGCTAATTCTGACATCCGTAACTTGTTACTTAAGTTGGTGATGTTGACTGATATTTATTAAATATTAGCTGACCCGGCGCACTTCGTAACCTTTTCGGATTTTCTTTTATTATTTTCCTCGTTTCCCTATTTTTTTACGGTACAAAACTTCCCTGGAAGCTTACAAATATTTAAAAACTAAAATCAGCAATATCGGCTTAGCCTTTCTCGAGTTTTAGCGAGACAAACGAACAGCAATTTCTTTTTATATATAAGAGAAGAAGATATTTATTATATGTCTATATAATGTTGAAGAGGCGAGTGAGGTGTGTAAGGATCGTGCCATATGGCGTTAGGTTCTCTCTGCCTACCCGGCTAGGGAAGTGGAGTGAAGTTTAGTTAGTTAGTTAGTTTTTATCTATATAAAAATTTATTGCTATTGGTTCAAGCAATGGGTCCAGTGTACGTAACAGATAGACCAATTTTTTTTAGCCAAATAAGATTTTTGGGCTCCCTATTTCTCAGTATAGGTAGTTAACATAGTATTACTAATGCGTTAATTTGTCAAACACGATCTCTTTGTGACGTATCATGATAAGTGAGTGATCCATTTGATTGAACTAATAAAGCGAAACAATTTGTGGGCAGTGATGACGTATCTTGAAGATATAGTTGGTTTTTTAAATTCACACGAACCAATGCTACAGATAGCGCGCGAGTTGAATGCAGTTGGGGCCTGAGACGAGACATACCTGCATTCAACTCGCGCGCTATCTATACGTGCGTGCTAACTGCTAACTAACAATAATGATTCGGTCAAGGCGGCCAATTGCAATGCGGATTAACAAAGTACGCAGGAGATTTAAGTGCACAAATGTGTGCGCAAACACAGGTGCACTCTCTGTTCCTTCACTCTCATAGTCCGGTGAGACGGCACCGACATGACCGGAGAGGTCAGGCGCAGGACCAACGGCTTGACGTACTTCCGAGGCAAGGGGGTTATTCAACCGGCAACTTCCTGATTCCGGGCTGTTACTGAGTAAATTCAATATTGAAATAACCAGCCAGCCAAAAATGTATCTACTATAGTATCTATGTACAAGTTATGTGCATTATATTATTCTTTAGTTTTTAATCCTACTCACGGACTAGTAAAAAAAGAAGGAATCCACGCTGTCACGCCTATGCATGTGCTTAAGCGTGACGAGTATATCTGTCATTTGGAGCGCTTATTATGTCAATGTGTTGCGTGTCAAGGTGGAGCACGTGGAATACACGACACTTAATATTATTTAAAATAAATTTTGTTTGGTTTTCACATTAACATTACAAAAGAACAATTTAATACACATAAATATCGAATTAAGTGACACCAAAAAGGCTTCCTTTCACTTTGTAAACTCAATATAAATATGCTAACCCAATATAGATAAGTTAAAACAAGCCATACTGATATATACAACCTTTTAATAAAAAATCTTTCATTTCTTACATGAAACTAGTGCAAATTACCTTTAGCAATACATATTTTTATCATTAAGAATACATTTTATTTATGTACTGGCTGTCTACATGTTTGCCTGTGCCTCTTGAGTTTTTTTTCACACTTGTGGTCGCTAGTATTATCTATCTGTTCTATTCTCTATGTTTTTTTCTTCCCGCGCTGAACATGAGCAAGCAAGTGAATAAAATATTTTCATTTTAAATCTAGTTAATCATTACAAAACCTTAATATTTATTTCATTTTAATCCACAATTGTGATCTAGATCTACACTTCAGCAAATCTGTTACGAATTATGTAAAGTATTAAATAATAGTTCTACTTAATGTGGCGTGTCCCAGAAATTATTGGAGTCAAGTTCATTGATAATGTTATCAAACATGGCTGCCCTTGGGTGTAAACAAAATTTGTTTGTAAGCGAAACTTAATGCGGCTTTGCTCGCGTGGTACAACAAATTCAAATTCAAATTCAAAAAGTCTTTATTTATGTAGGCCTTAAAATAAAAGCACTTATAAATCGTCAATTTTACAAAATCTTTAGAGCAATGTGAATCTACCACCGGTTCGGAATGCTGATTCTACCGAGAAGAAACCGGCAAGAAACTCGGTAGTTACTCTTTTCAGCCTCAAAATGTACATGAGTAATATACACTTTTTTTAATGTTCCAAACCAAATCATACAATCAATGACTTTGGGAGATGACATGATAACTATACTTATAATAAATCTGTAGAGAGGTCAATTCTGTGCATAAAATATATTTTTAAAATAACTATCAGGGGGTGATTAGTGATCGATACTGATGCCAAAAATACAATCAGTAAATTTTTTGTCTGTCTGTCAGTCTGTGTGTCTGTCTGTATGTTCCTTATAGAAACAAAAACTACTCGACGGATTTTAACGAAACTTGGTACAATTATTCTTCATACTCTTGGGCAGGTTATAGTATACTTTTCATCACGCTACAATCGTACACGAGCAGAGTAGTGAAGGGAAATGTTGGGAAAACGCGAGAAGTTACTCCATTTTTTAAGCTTCCGTCGCGTGTGCAGCCTTAATGGTTAAAGTTACATAGAAATCATGTATGACGGAAATAGTCTTTATAATATTAACCATAAACGCGGGTGACACCGCTGGCACAGCTAGTGATTACAATAAAAGTGTAAGATTAACCAGAGCAGACCTCGATGGCAGACGTCGATAAAATGTAACCTACGTCTGAGCCTAATTTTATCCACATCCTCCAGGGATTTTTTGTGTTTATCTACACTGTTATCATACAGGAAAGATTTGTATGTATGTACGTAACGAGTAAACTCAAATTCTACTAGACCGATTTCAAAAATTACAATGCTACATTATCCCCTAGTATTAGGGGCAGCAAGCCTCTTTAACCACAACCACACATTCAGCCGAACAGAAAACTGGGATAAATGGAAAATTGTGAAAAAGTAGCGACAAGTGGCTAGTTTGTCGCCTACACAATCACACACCCAAAACCAGTTATACCATTAGTCGCCTTTTACGACATGCTATGCAAGGAACACAGTTGGCACATTTATTTTAACCCAGACCATCATTAGACGCTAGGAAGATGACGTGTTAAATAAAGATAAAACAGGCAATTCCTGTCATATTGTCTCGTTAAAGCAACGTGACATTTATGCACCAAGTAGTTCCTATGTAGAAGAGAGGCGCGTGAGTGAGGGATATGGCATTAGTACCATTTACAGGAAAGACCTTGCTGACTACATGACATGCAATAATTAGAGGCATTCCAGTTATCTATTTACTAGCTTCGGCCCGCGGCTTCGCTCGCGTGGTACATCGATGAAACATAGCCTATATGTTATTCGGATGTATAAGCTATCTTATTGTAAAGTTTCATGAAAATCTATTCAGTAGTTTTTTTGTGAAAGAGTAACAAACATCCATCCATACATACAAACTTTCGCGTTTATAATAATAGTACGGATTGTTACAAGGGGTTTTCTAATTAAGGTTTAAGAATGAAATCAAAACAGTTAGAAATTACTTTTTTTTTATATTAATAAATTCTCCAGACTGACACATCAATTCCCTAGTTCCAAACTAAGCGTAAGCTTGTGCTATGGATACTAGGTGAACGGATAGACATACTTAAATACGTTTATAAACATCCATGACTCGAGTACAAATGTCCATGTTCATCACACTAAACATTTGCCCCTAGCGGGATTTGAATCCGCGAGACCCTGGTTTCGTGGCCAGGGTCTCTGACCACTCGACGGGCCAGTCATTTTGTAATCTATAGGGGGCCCCTGACCGATCACAAAGTGCCCAATGGGACAGAGGGGCCTCTTAACACGATCAAGAGGTCATTGATTTGCCAAACTTTTTGCTATATGTACCGTAGCCAGTTAGGCTATCGCGGAAATGATAGTCAAGGTCAATCATCATTTTGAGCTTCAAGGCGAACCTGAGATCTTATAGTTATTGCAAAATGAAAGGTGTCTGTTTGTCGAAACATCAAACACACTCTCCTGTAAAGCCGTGAACAGTTCGTTCTTCGTCTTTTAAATTGCATTTCCATACATAAGTTTAAAACGTACATTTATTAAATAATAATATTAATAATAAATATTACACTACATCACATACATTGATCTGACTCCGAGGTAAGTAGCAAAAGCACTTGTGTTACGGATATCCGAATCAACAGTGGTATTACAAATATATACTTACATATTTGATATAAACACCCAGACACAGAACAAACACAAGTATTCATCATACGAATGTTTATACTAGGTGGGGATCGAACCCACAACTCTTGGCGCATGGGGCAGGGTCACTACCGAATGCGCCATCGAGCCAGTCTATAATATAACTTTTAAATGAGAATGTTACTAAGTCTGTTTGTTTGTTACGTTAAAGCAGTGGTTGCCAACCAGTGGTCCGCAAGACTTATCATTTAGTCAGCGGAAGGCCTAAAATTTTAATAAAAAATAAAAAAATAAAGTTTAATTTAAAATTACACAGTTTATATTCGACCTAGTGGTCCCTCAAAACAATAATGAAATCAAAGTGGTCCGCAGTCACTAAAAGGTTGGGAACCCCTGCTTTAAAGTAACAGATAGACTGTCAGATACTAAACTAAACCACTTACTATAATTGATAAGAAGTTCGGTTTGCCAAATGTTTAAACTTTAAGAAAGGCTTTTTTTATCTGTATATTATCGAATTATAGTTAAATTCGAAGATCCAGAGACACGCGCCTCTAAACCGAGGAGTGCGGGTTCAAACCCGGGCACGTACCTCTGAATTTTTCAAATCTATGTACATATTTATACCACTAGCTCGGCGGTGAGGGAAAACATCGTGATGAAACCTGCAAATTCAAACAACTTTGGATTTGTAACGATGATCCAAAAATTATCTGGTTCCCCTATCTTAGGGTTACGAAGATCAGATCGGCAGTCGCTTCAATGTCATTACCAGACTTGCTACATCCTGGATCATGGTCTGAGCGGACCCCGTCTAAGCACGGGACATAACGCTAGGAAGATGATGATTATCGAATTATCGTTAATTTAATATAAATTATTTAATGGGGACCAATTATGAGCAAATGCTAGCAATAAATAAAAATAATCCTTAAGTACTAATACTAATATTATAAAGCTGAAAAGTTTCTTCAACTACTGATCCGATTTGAAAAATTCTTTCAGTGTTAGATAGCCCATTTATCGAGGAAGGCTATATAACATTAACCAAACCATAAAGCGGGTGAAACCGCGGACAGAGCTAGTTTACTTTAAATCAGTCATTGATATTATAGGCCTTTTCTATAACACTATTATCCCCATGCGCCTCATAGTCATTTATAATATTAGTTATCAAAGGTGATTTCAATGTTAATCTCTCGAGAATATGACCTTTTACCTTTACGTCATCCGATACGGTAAAATTAACCCACTTTCACTGTTCATGGTCGTGATTACCCTGCTTGTGGGCCATTTGATCAAAATGTTGATAATATTAGCCCGATAGGGATGTTGACTGGCTAGTCAATTGAGATACTTTTTAAGAGCTGTCAAAACGAAATCACTTCATAGATTTTGTATAGGCTTGTCAACGGGTGACATCACTAGTTTGTATAGTCAACTGACTTAATATTAAGCAGTTTTTGTAAAATTAAAATCTTAGACTCAATATGATACAAAATCAATAAGGCTTAACAGCATACTACAATACTTTCTTTTTCAGAATTCATATTTCAAAATTAAATATAATTGGTGTCAACATCCCAATTATGTGTTTCTCGGTAAGTGAATTATCTTTGTAATTCTTTTGGAGAAATAAATAAAGATCTTTGAACCTATCAACGTAAGTAGGAGGTAGATGAAAAATAAGCATATTTGCTAAATTACACATGGATAAACTCGGATGCCACAGCTAGTTAATCCAAATAAAGTACTATAAACTGTGTTTTAATGATAAAACTAATTAAATTTTAACAAAAATAAAAACCGACTTCAAAAAACCCCGCAAAAAATGTTTATAAAAAAACACAAGTAAAAACTGCCTTAATAGCTATTTAAATGTCTAAACACTAAAAAGTATAAAATAAATTCTTTCGACTGCTTCAATGAAAGTATTAATCTTTAACACGTATTTAAATAATTACAATAATCAGTTAGTTTTGGAGTCGGTGCCAGCCCGCGTAATTATATCATCATTTCGGAATTTGCAATTATTTGTTTCTTGGTGAAGGGTGGTAAAATAGGTTTTGAATATACAAAATCAATAGTAAGTTAATATACTCATATTTTAACTAATTTGTTTCATATTTTTATTAGTAAGGTAATTTGTTATTAAGTGTCTACTTTTTTTTAGTTTGGCTGGCACCGACTCCAAAACTAACTGATTATTGTAAATATTTAAATACGTGTTAAAGATTAATACTTTCATTGAAGCAGTCGAAAGAATTTATTTTATACTTTTTAGTGTTTAGACATTTAAATAGCTATTAAGGCAGTTTTTACTTGTGTTTTTTTATAAACATTTTTTGCGGGGTTTTTTGAAGTCGGTTTTTATTTTTGTTAAAATTTAACTTATTTGTTACTTTTTAGTGAAATTTATTAATAGGTAGGTAGACCAAATCAAAACGAGCTGCTTTAATGAGACAGTGCCGGTCTTATGAGACTAAAGACGAAAAGGTATAACGAGCCTTTAATGTTTAAAGAATTACTTAAAACTACTAATCTTCAAAGAGTTATACCTTTCATCATCAGCTAAGCAACATAACATGATGAGTACGAGACGCAAATACTGGAATCGTTTTAGAAAAAATAAATAAAACACTTAACATGTCGTTAAAATTTAAGAGTGGCCCTCGTTTTCATGGAATCCCATCACTAGACCAAGACTTGGTGAAATTGAGACTATCTCGAGAATAACACTCAATAGGGCCCTATAATATTGAAAGAATTATCCACGAACTCCTAATCGTTAAGGAGTTACACCTTCCATCATCAGCTCAGCAACATGAGATTATGAAAACCAGACGGAAATATTTGAATTGTTTTAGAAAATAACTAAAATAGATTGTACGCGCCTATAATACTTGAGGGTTTCCCTCGATTTGCCTAAGATTCCTTCATCAGATCCAGATGTGGTACAACAGGACCAACTCCAGGATATACCCTTTTAAATAAAAAAAAAGAACCCTAAAAATCGTCTTACAATTCTCGAAGATATCAACATTTAAAGAATCATAAACGAATTCCTAATCGTTAAGGAGTTGTACCTTCCATCATCAGCTCATCAACATAAGATGATAAGTACCATGCGTAAATACTTGAACAATGTTAGAAAATGTCTAAAACACATAGTACGTGCCTATAAAGTTTGAGGGTTGCCCTCGATTTTCCTGGGATCCCTTCATCAGATCCTGACTTGGTGGCAATGGGACCAATTCGGGAGTAAACCCTTTCGATTAAAAACAAAATTTTGGAAATCGGTTAACAATTGTCAGAGGTATCGAGTAACATACATACAAAAAAAAAAAAAAAATTCAGTCGAATTGAGAACCTCCTCCTTTTTTTTGAAGTCGGTTAAAAATAAACTTTATCAAGACAAATATTCTGTCAGCCAAAGTGTACTCTTTCAAATAAACCCCTAATTTTTCTCCTCTAAAACTTACAAATAATTCACTCTTCTGCAGGGATCCTCTAAGTGGGTTTTGCAGAACCTAGGGGTTTCGCGAAAATAAAAAAAAAATGTTTTTATATTTTCACTGTTAAGTAATTTAACTTGTAATAATTTGATATGGGGTTCCACAAAATAAAAGGTATTTGCATGGTGTTACGTTATCTACACATTCAGTACCACTGACTCGCCTGGCGAGTCCTATTTTATAAAAATTAATGTAGGCGGCATCCAAGAGCACATCATCACAATCGTAGTGGCAGAAGTTTAGGAATCCCAGCTCCAATGAATCAATCTGTTGTTTTTATAGAGCTATCCAAATAAAGTAAAGGGAGTAAAGAGTTTTGATATCCAACCAAGCAGTGCATGTTGTTATCACTCAGCGAAGAAAACCTATTTATCTAATTACGGACCGTGTGAACAAATCACGTTGCAACTGCACCCATACGAGTGCTGGTGCATTTAAACGGTATTATCATCTATTTATAGATTGACTTACTCTTGCAGTTTCCGTATAGATATGTGCTTGGAATGTATTTGTAAACAATGGAAAGGAAGGAAGGTAATCTTTATTTATCAAGCATATGAATTCTTAATAGACAAATATTACCTTCCTTACATAGATAACATCACGCCCCTAATCCCCAAAGGTAGGCAGGGTAGGCCTTTGCCTACCTGTTAAAGGGGCCTGCTGCCCTTTTGACTCTTCAAAGGGGCAGCAGGCCTATTTAACCACATTCAGCCAAAAATAAAACTGGGCTGGGTTAGATGGAAAATTGTGAAAATGCAGTGACAAGTGGCTAGCTTGTCGCCTACACAATCACATACCCAAAACCGGATATATCATTAGTCGCCTTTTACGACATGCTAGGGAAGAACAACACATTATTTTTAAGTCCTAGACTAACATGGGACAATGGGTTGAGTTTTATGGAAAATTGTGAAAAAGTAGTGACAAGTGGTTAGCTTGTTGCGTACACAATAACATATCCAAAACCGGATATATCATTAATAGCCTTTTACGACATGCTAGGGAAGAACCACAGTTGGCACATTCTTTTTAAGACCCAGACTAACATGAGACAATCTATTAAGCCAGTAGGATTAAACTTCTATTGAGAGTAAATGTTATAGTGGTAAACATGTTCATTTGTACTTAATTCATAAACATTTATAAGGTATTTGAGTTTGTAATATTAGTGTTTGAAGTTCTTGTCCGTCCGTTTCGTCTAGCTAATCTCTAACTTACCAATACCAGTACCAATTTTGGCAGATAGTTGGTGTAACAAGAAGGTATTTAAACTTTTACTTTTAAAGAGTAGTTACAGGGTTTTGTGTAAAAAAGGCTTTATTTTAATTATAAACAGATAAGGTCCCAATTTTTGCCTTACCATTATAATTTTTCTTTCTTTGACAATCTTTAAGGCTCATTCGGTAGTGACCCTGCCCCATGCGCCAGGAGTTGTGGGTTCAATCCCCACCCAGGACAAACATTTGTGTGATGAATACTTGTGTTTGTTCTGTGTCTGGGTGTTAATATCCATGTAGACCAGTAGTTCCCAAACTTATTTTTCTCGTGGACCACTTTCAAAATGTTACTAGTTTCGATGGACCCCCTGCTGCTACATTTCTACCACATTCTTAAAGTCGCCAAAAAATGAAAAAGTGTCGCTTCTGAGTTCTGTCCCTATATTCCGACAGGTAAAATAAAAACGAAAAATGGTACATTTTATAACACTTTATTTATTAAAAGAATAGAATTGCAAGAAAAAATTAAAAAGGTAAGTCACAATTTTAATTAATGGGAAGGATGTATTTGGTGGAGTGTCAGCAAACGATCAATGTTTGGCTTTATTTTTGTGAGCAATAACCGCAAATCCCCCCGCTCTGTGATGTTTAATTTGCTCCTTTTTTTTGTTAAGAGATTTGTAACGGCACTAAAACTCCTTTCTACAAGGTATGACGAGGGAAAAGCTATTAAAAATTTCCTTGCGATTTCCCACAGTCCAGGATATTTTTCGGGTATTTCTGCTTGCAGCCAAAATGTTTGGTAGCCTTTTCTAAATTTCACCTTCAGCTCCTCATTGGTGCTTAGCTCGAGCAGCTCCTCTTGTAATACAACATTGGCCACTTCCGTTTCATCAAATGGATTTATGATCCATGGTGGTATATCCATTGTCAGCATATCTTCAAACCTGGTTTTGAAGTCAACATGCAGGGCACTTAAATGTTGACTGTAGGTATGGATATCCTCATCAATACATTCTACCTGTGACAAGTTTGGAAATTGAGAGAATTCGCGCCGACTAATGTTTTGCTTCATTAATTTCAATTTCCCAAGAAAAGCCGAAATTATCCCCTTTGTTTTTATTAAATTCAGGCTGTCCCCTTGTAACTGCAAGTTAATATCATTAAATTTTTTAAACAAATCTGTCAAATACGCAATGTCGGTTTTGAATTTGATCAAGTTTTCTTTTAAATCTGGATCTCTGCTTTCTAGGAACTCTAATACGGAATCGAAAACAGAGTAAAATCTCGTTAAGCATGCGCCTTTCGACAACCAGCGTACTTCAGTATGTAAGAGCAGTCGTTGGAAGTCTTCATCATTTTCGTCGCACAATTGAGCAAATAAACGCGTATTCAATGCATTGCTTCTGATTTTGTTGACAGCTTTTATTACAAAATGAAGAGATTGGTTCAACCTGTCACTTAAATGTTTTGCCACAAGATGTTGGCGGTGGATTACGCAATGAATAGCTGTAAGCCCTGGTATAATTCTTTTGAGATGAGTTATAAACCCACGATATCGCCCGACCATTGCAGGAGCTCCGTCTGTTGCCACTGAAATAATGTTTGTAAATGGAATCGATTTTTCCGTAAAAAAATTGCTCAGTACATTAAATATTGATTCGCCTTTAGTGTCAGTCTCCAAAGTTCTGGCAAATAGCAATTCTTCGTGAATTTCTTCCTCCATAATATATCGGACATATGTCAATAATAATGCTTCATTACCGGATAACGTTGACTCGTCCAGTTGTATAGAAAAATGAGTTTTTTGCAGATGATTGCACAAAAAACATTCGATATCAGAGCTCATTTCATCAATGCGTCTTTGTACAGTATTGTTACTTAATGGAATTCTTTTTAGTACGTCAAATGGAGATTTGTGCAAAACAGTTTTTAAGACTTCTTCAACAGCGGGTAAAATTAATTGTTCTCCAATAGTGTGCGGTTTTCCACATTTTGATATAAGTAATGAGATATTGTAAGATGCCCGCAAGCCATCATCGTTACTTTGAGATGTTGAAGCGAACATACTGTGCATGGTGGGTCTCTTTTCATATTTTTCCTTCAATGTTTGAAAATATTTTAAATCTTTACCTATTTTATCAGTATGACACCTTTTTAGATGATCTTCGAGCTTTGATGGTTTCATAGAGTCATTGCTCAAAACTTTGTTGCATAATAGACACATGGGCAATTGTTTGCCTGCCTCTGATGGAACAAAACCATATTTCAAATAATCGACACTATATTGTCGACATTTTTTCAGTCAGTTAACTTACCTGAAAAAAAAAATGTTTTTGTAACCAAGTTTTTTTCTGAATATAGGTATCACACCGCAGCCTTTGTCAGCACGCGGGAATAGAATTACGGCTTGTGAAGGGACCAACTAATAAACCGCTAAGACAAAATTGATACGTCTGTATTTGTTAAAAATTAGTGGTAAATTAGGTAATTTACCACTAATTTTTAATACTACAAATAAAAAACTCAGTATCGAATGCTGATCAAATTTGTGTAGGAAAAAATAAAAGTCGAAATCCCAAAATTGTCCATAAAAACCATAACTAACATCAAATCAATGAGTTCACGCTTAATTGCTCTGCAATATTGCTTATTCGGCCTTTTTAGAGAGGCAGTGGTTCTCTCGTGAAAAAACAATTGAATAAAACGTGCTGTGTTTGTCTTCAAATCGAAAGAGGACAATTAAAATATCCGTAAGTTACTAAGTCACCTATCTATACAAGCAGTTGTGATCAACTGACTAGTACACGTAAACAAAATACTTAATTACTATAACAAAAAAAAAGGTAAGTACTTACTTTTCTTCGGCACTAGCAATCACTGATATAAATTTTCTCAAACCTTTTTTTCGAAATTCCGGAAACAAATGAATGAGTTTGCCTTTGGCATCAAGTATTTATAGTGGTGATCAAATTCATGTCTGAACAAGTTTAAGCATTGTCGGGCGGACAGCGCTTTGCAAGTCTGTACACGAAATTGTACGTAATATCATACGCAAGTTTAGACAAGTAACAGTCGCTTGCCTTATTAAAATATTATCTGCTTAGTTAGGTACTTAAAATAATGTAGGTAGGCCCTTATAAAAACTATGCTTGCTCTTTACTATTGACGGCCACTTTGGTTCAGTGGTAGTGGACGCTGCCTCTGAACCAAGAGGTCGCGGGTTCGAATCCCGCGGGGTACAAACATTTGTGTGCATGAACATGTTTGTTTGTATCTGTCCAGGTGTTTTCTATATACAGGGTGTATCGTAAATCGTTTAAAACCTCTTGGCCACGTGGTCTATAGGTCACCCTGAACAATGTTTGTTCTACGACTTATCCAATACAGACATTAAATATTTCGACTTCCCATACAAACCTCGATCAGCTGTTTGGTCATTTTGTATGGGAAGTCGAAAAATTTAATGTCTAGATTGGATAAGTCGTAGAACAAACATTGTTCAGGGTGACCTATAGACCACGTGGCCGAGAGGTTTTAAACGATTTACGATACACCCTGTATAATAAGTATGTATTTACAAAAAAAAAGTATTTAAGTATGTTTATCGGTTGTCTAGTACCCATAGTACACAAGCTCTGCTTAGTTTGGGACTAGTGGCTATGTGTGAATAATGTCCAAGAAAAGCAGATAAATTTTCGTGGACCCCCATTAGCATCTTATGGACCCCCATTTTTGTTCACGCCTACGTAGACCCCCAGCAAGTCTCCCGTGGACCCCTGGGGGTCCACCTGGACCACTTTGGGAATCACTGATGTAGACTGATATTTATTTTAATTTGGGTATATTCAAGATTGTTATGATCTGACACTATTGAAACCTAGCCTAATGTTTTAAAACTAAAACCTTTGTTTGTCTGAAGTGATGTCTTTACTTAAAAAATATTTCAATTAAGTAGTCATATACATTCTTTATAATAAAAATTTAAGAGATTTAAGATATTCTCCCATTAAACAAGCTTAAACTTGAACTACTTAGTAACAACAATAGATATTGGAATTATTTTCTGTTTTTTCAGTTACTTAAGTAGGTATTAAGTTATTAGTGGTTTATTATTTTAAGTGCTCTTCTTCGAGTCTTTTTTATGTATTGTTAAGTCTCAATTACAATCGATTTATAAATATAATTTCTGAAAGTTTAGCTGAATATGTCATTGTCTTGACATACTTAAATATTAATTGTGGAAATTCTAATCAATAATTTTACTTGGACAATTAGAATTTAAGTAATAACATGTTGTAAGTTAGAAAGAATATTTAAGTATGTGTAGAAATGCGATTAAACAGTGAAATATTCTTACCTGCGAATATGTTAGTCTGAGAGCGTACTGGGCAATTTGAGTAGTTTTCATAGTGTCCGAACCAGTACCGGTGCTGAAATAAAAACACTAATTGAAAAACACGTTAAACAACGCGAGAGGAGCACAGTTATTTCAAAAACACGACTTTTTCGGTGAAAAATGTATGGAATTTACATAACCTACGTAAAAGTGCAAAAGTGATTGTTGAGTTATATGAATAAGAAACTTGAGTTTGAAAATTTAATGAAGTGCTCGTAAAATCTTTTGCTACCGTCAAAAATTGTTAGTATGTAATTAAATTTCAATTCTAAAATTCACGTACTTGCACTCGCTAAGTTCTGCGAATGAAAGAAACGCTCATGAATTGTCGGGATGTCAATAATGACCAGGCTCTTCCAACTCCCCTACTGGGATTGTGCAACATAGAGATATAAATAAATAGACCCTACACTATTGCTGTACGTGTCGCACTTAGGGCACATTCCTACAATTTCCCCGTTGCGCACCTACCTCTACTGTTCCCACCAAATAATTCACTGTGCCTATGCTTTTAGGGTCTAAACTTTTCTTTATACTGTGGATAGGTTTTGGCCAATAACGTATCATAACTTTGCAAAGCCAATTACCAATAACATTTTTTTTATATTTAAACCGACCAATAGCTTTCTTGTATTATAATGAATTGGCCAATATCGTGCATCATATTTATGAATGAAATGACGGTTTAAATCTAAAAAAAAAGGAAAACAAATGACAACAGCTCGCTCGGAGGTCGTGACAGCTGCTTCAAGAATCAAATTTAGGTTGAGATTTGGGTAAGAAACTTGCCTTATTCTTAATATTTATTTAGGAAAATCGTACTAGCGTTTGTGTGGTCTTTTGTTGTGATTATTTCTTTAACACTAATTTGTTTTTACTTAAAATAACCTAGCTACATAATGTCTTACAAAATGCCTTCAAACTGCATTGTACCAGGCTGCCGTAATGATAATATTGTGTATGTTAGACTCTTTACTGCCTCATAAACAAACAAATCTTGTCGGGAAGCGTGGTGTAAAGTTTGCCCCTTATTTAACAATGTTACATATAAGTAATGCAACTATAAATGCTCGATTTTGGCCACACCATCTTTAGTCTAGATACATTAACGATAATAACTAGATTAACTGACGATGCTATACGTTCACTACCTATATTTAGATGCAGTTTTTCCAAAGTAATGAGGCAGATATAAATATTACAAGCAACAGAACAATGTATTAACCACATTTTTGTGGTACCTACCACATATAATAAAATGCATCTGAAATAATTTACAGAAAAAGACATTCTTTACCAAGGGCAACAAGCACAATAAAAAATTCGTGGAGATGCTGTACAAAGTGGATGACAGAGGAAATCGAGCTTGCTCAACCAAACTGATGGATAGACAACCAACAATCATATGACAAGAAGGTACCTACATTGAATAATTTTTTGAGTCTCTTGTATTTTAGTTAGCTTGCATCTGAGCTAATATTATTATAAAAAAGAATGATAGGTGTTTTAAAATAATTATATTGGAACTAAATTACCCTTGTGTCATACCCATACTGTTTTGTGTTTTAGTCTTCTCTTTTTATGTTTCTACAATCTGTCTCTGAATGGAAAACAAATATCATGTGTGGTCTGAATCCAGCTAATCAACAAGGAGAATGAAATCTTATACTGTGCCCCCGCACAAGTGCCCCCCTTGACATTTACGGTTCCCTCTTGTATAAGTAGCTATGTAGTATTGTACTTTGGGATGGTATTTCAGACGTGACACTATTTTTGACAACGGCAAATGCCTTCAGGTTTTGAATTCTACATGATATATTGCTGTATAATTTATTATAATTATGTGGTCTCAAAATTCTGTTATACATATTAATCTTTTATTAATATTCATGATGCTTGGGAAAAAGAAATTTCAATAACAATGCCAGAAATTCTTAGTATTGTTGAAGACAGTGGGAATGAGGGTGTACAGTTAATATTGAAAATACCATGTAATTTTAAGTGTATTTGGCATTTTTTTTTGTCTGTTTCAGGTCTATATAGAAAACCCTAGTGTTCCTACCTAGACATTATCTACAACTGTATTACCTAGTGAAATAGCCCAGCAGTCCTGATGGATGTCGAAGATCATATACAATTTTATAAGATCACACACATGCCTTGTTAAAATTTGAATGTATTGATGAAATATTATTACAAACAGCCTTTGCATATTTCTAACATAGTAAGTAATCAACACAATACATTAACCGTGTACACGATTTTGCTTTAAGAAAATATTTTTTGTTAACTGTTATTTTGTGGCAATAATAAAATTTATTTGAGAAATTGGTTTTTAGTTTATTTTTAATTAATATTTTTTAAAGATCTTAAGCTTTGGGTGAATCCATATCCTTAAAAAACCGATTTTTATCGATAACCGGACAATATCGGAATATACTAATCTTTCCGGTTAAATTTCGTAATTTATCGATTGTGTCACATCCCTACTTTTACTATTTTTACTACTATCGGTAGTAAACATTATATATAATAGGTAGATATAGGTATACGCAGCTCTAACACGGTAGGTGCTTATGGCGGTACGTAATAGGTGCGATAGAGAGGGCTGATTCATTCTTAAATGATTTGTCAGTGTGACAACGTGTACATATTACAAAATTGTTTATGAGTGAGTGAGGTTTAATCAGTATGGCTATTGTGCAGATTTTTTGTATGGAGTTGGCTGTCTGTTTAACATTACTCGTCTGTGATAATGACAGTTAACTGACAATTTGGTTGTTTCTGTTGGTAACTCTGGTTAGGGTTGCTGTGTTATGTTGTTTAAAGTTATAGTAATAGAATAATTTATGTAATAATGCTATTTTCTTAAGTGACATATTATTAAAATTTCATGGCCTTTACCTAGTTGCCTACCAAAACTATACCTAGGCCAATTTTGATAAGTCCTATTTACATACATACATACATACCATCACGCCCATAATCCCCGAAGGAGTAGGTAGAATCAAAGTAGCAGCAGGCCCCTTTAACCATTCAATCAAAAAAAACTAGGCTGGGTTAGATTTTAATGTTAATCTCTCGAGTTAGTGATAAAGCTCTTACGGTGGCTTATTCAATTTGTATTTTTTAAATGGGCTTGTATGATGATTTTTTTATTTAAAGCTTATCTATAATGAGAATTTTTTAATCATTTACAATAGGGCATGTAATGCAAAAATAATTACACAAACTGTATTTTCAAACTTAGTTTCTTATGGCAACATTTTTACCAGAGGTTACCATAATAATACCAATTCTTACGTTTCGTTTTACGCTAGTGCTTAAATAAATTACTTAAAGTCACATTTTACAGTTAGTCATAATATTTTCAAAAACATTAGGACATCATCTCCGTAGCGTTATGTCCCGTGCTTAGACAGGCTCCGCATTGAAGCGAATCCTTTTTTTTTTATTTTTTTACGTGATGAATGCATTTACTCACCGTCCAAGTAAACCTAGGTTCGGCCTACGAGGGATGTGTCGGACTCAGAGGTTCGGGAAAAACACTCCACTAACGACTAAACTTCACGGTGGTCATTCTTCGGGCGTGGCGCAGATTCCGGGCTCCCCACTGCGGGACTCTACGCGAAATCTACGTCTACGCCGCTGCCGATCCATGCGGCCCATCCCGAGGGAGAGACAATCTCGCCCCCAGAACACCTCGCGGTGCTTATGACGGCACAGACCACAGTGTCACCCCATCCTATTTAAAGGCCGAGGATCCACGTGTCGTCATCTTCTCTGGGGCTGCTTGAACGAAGTGAATGCAGGCCCCCCCGCAAACACTCCACAGCCCCAAAGGCCCTTTTAGTCACCTCCTACGACAGGCAGGAATACCACAGGAGTATTCGGAGCCCCTCCTGTAGGGCGCATTGAAGCGACTCCTTTTTTTATTTTAATTTTTTTTATTTGGGGAAACTCCCACGAGTCGTCACCCTCTGCTCGGGGAAGCAGAGGGCGGTGTGTCGGACTCGAACCGACTAAAACCCCTCGTAGCCTCCCGCGGCGCAGTTCCGGAGGAGCCGGTATCTCCACTGTCGGGACTATACGACAGCTCCTCCGGTAGTGCGCATGCCGCGCTGCGCGGCTCACCTCGCGCGGCGGTGGTCGATGCTGTGCAGCCCACGCCATCAGTCGTCGGATGCACAGCACCCAGCATGTCTCAACTACTCCGCCCAGGATTCAGACGCCGATCGTCCCCGTGACCGGCGTCGTGGGCCCACTCTCGCGCTGTGCCCTCTGCTAAGCCAGAGAGCACGCGGAGAGCGTCTCGTCAGAGGGGGCCGCCTACCGCCCGGCGACCTAAATTGAGGGCAGAGCCCTGTCGTCACGGAGGGAGAGGAGATCCCTCCGCGACCCACCACAACGCAGCTCAGTGCGCCCCTGTCGGGTTGCCGAGCATAGGGAGGCGAGCAACGACACACTCAGCTCCTCCTCTTCCTCGGCAATCCTAGTCCGGCTGCAGGGGGCTGCGGCCGGTGCCGCAATTGCTCGGTGGGAAATGCCGAGCAGTCGCAGCTCACCTCGGGGTCTCTCTTAGCTTCGGCCCTGTCCTGCACCAGGGCCTACTAAGCCCCCCCGGTACGCCAAACCGAAGACCCCAGCGGGGGGGATTGAAGCGACTCCTGATCGGACCTTCGTAACCCTAAGACAGGGGCGCTACTGGCAATTTTTGGATCGTGATTACAAATCCAAAGTTATTTGAATTTGCAGATTTAATCACGATTTTTTCCCTCACCGTCGAGCTAGTGGTATAATTACGTACATAGATTTGAAAAATCCAGTGGTGCGTGCTCCAGTTTGAACTAGCACCCCTCGGTTATGAGGCGTGTGTCCTTACCATTGAGTTACCACCGCTTCGAAACATATGCACTTATTAAATTCTTCTTTATAGCAATTACATAGATATTTGTTTGTTTTGATTTATTTACTTTTTCTGTAAAATATAACATGTAAATCCCGTTGAGCAACTTGCTATTATTGTTATTTATTACATTTTATTGCCATTTACTATCGAAATGGATTAGTATTAAAAAAATAACACAACATAAACATAACATCACGCCCATAATCCTCGAAGAGGTAGGCAGAGTCAAAACAGCAGCAGGCCCTTTCCACATTCAGCCAAAAATAAAACTGGACTGGATTCGATGGCAAAATGTGAAAAAGTAGTGACAAGTAGCTAGCTCGTCGCGTCCACAAAACCCGATATACCATTAGTCTCCTTTTACGACATGTTAGGCAAGAACCACCGTTGGCACATTATTTTTAAGTCCTAGACCATCATGGGACAATGAGCTGGATTAGATGGAAAAATAACTTGGTAAATGAGAGGTCTAAAAGCGTGTATTCATATATTAAGTAGCCTTTTAGTAGCACTATGTAACAGATTAGTGTTAGCAAGTGCTACATTACTATTATTTAAGTATTATTGCCTGTGGTATGTTGTAAGGCGCTAAAACGCGCTAACAAGGTAGATATTAGAATTTATTTTTTCTTCAGCTAGTGAGCATGACCAGTGACGTACCGTGGGTTCCTGTCGCCCGTTTTGGTCCCTGTCGGGGGTGGGGGAGTACAAATACTCTGTATCCGCCGCCCCACCGACATTGTAACCCAGGACCGATTTACTCTAAATCAATCTTTAATAAAAGTGGAACAGTTATTTCAAATTTGCCGCCCCCAGAAATGTGCCGCCCGGTGCCGACCGCCCCCCTTGCTCCCACCCGCCACTGTGAGCATCGCATGGGCATACATTAAAAAAATGTTTAATGACAAATTGCTATCGAAATAGAAACTATTTAAATAAACTTTTTTATAGTTTAATTTTTATTCTTTAATTCCCGGCTTCGCATGTTGAGCACTAACATATAGAAGTTATACATAAAAACCTTCTTCTTGAATCACTGTCTAATGGTGAAAACCGCATCCACATCCCTTGCGTAGTTTAAAAGATCTAAGCGAACAGACAGAAGCGGCGACTTTATTTTATACTACCTACGTAAAGAGTTCCTTGAGATGTTGTTTAGGAGATCCGACACTTAAAATTGCTATAAAACTATTCGTATTGGGTCTGCATGTTATGGTTTAAGAGGGGCTGAGCGCACTAAGCATCGTCACATAGGATCTGCATCTTGATCTGATTTAATTTTTAATTTTAATTTTTAAATATTATTATTATTCCTAAGCTCGTCGACTGGCTCGATGGCGCATTTGGTAGTGACCCTGCCTTATGCGCCAAGAGTTGTGGGTTCGATCCCCACAAAAGACAAACATTCGTGTGATGAATACTTGTGTTTGTTATGTGTCTGGGTGTTAATGTCCAATATTTAAGTATATATTTGTAATACCACTGTTGATTCTGATATTCGTAACACAAGTGCTAAGCACTTAGGTGCCTCGGAGTCAGATCAAAGTTATTATTTATTTAGTATTATTTATGCTCAATGATAACAACACGACTCTTAACCGAGGTTTGGATTCAAACCCGGGCACGTACCTCAGGATTTTTCAAATCTATACATACATTCATACATATATGATCACGCCTGTAATCCCCGAAAGGGTAGGCAGAGTCAAAAGGGTAGTTAGCCCCATTGATCACATTCAAATTCAAATTATTTATTACATGTCACTATAATAAGAGGTGGTACATTCTGCAAAAAAATAAAACTGGGCTGAATTAGATGGAAAACTGTGAAAAAGTAACGTCTAATCTATGTGCGTATCTAGTAACACCACCATCAGTGGTGAGAGAAAAAACTGTGATAAAACCTGAACATTCCAACAACTTTGGATGTGTAACTGGGTAACCATGATCCAAATTGTCTGGTTCCCCTATCTAAGTTTTACGAAGGTCAGATCGGTAGTCGTTT
This sequence comes from Glyphodes perspectalis, assembly GCA_951394215.1. Classification (NCBI taxonomy): domain Eukaryota; kingdom Metazoa; phylum Arthropoda; class Insecta; order Lepidoptera; family Crambidae; genus Glyphodes; species Glyphodes perspectalis. The sequence goes on from OX596227.1 coordinate 3,949,101, forward strand.
AATTGTAATGAGGGTTTTTCGAATTAAAACATCAGATAGATGGCGTAACTGTGACGTTCGGTCTTGTCACCCTCCTTAATGGTAAGTTTTCAGAAAAAACTGCAGACATGCTGTCAACAAAGAGCCAATAGTGACAGTGATAAGACCACGAAACTCCCTCGTGCATCAAGCGGTTTTTGTATTTTTTAAAACCCTCATTACCCGTCTCGCTAAATCCTGGATCATGGAATCAGCGGACCCTGACTAAGCACGGGACATAACACTAGGAGGATGATATGGTTATATGTATGTATGTATGTATGTATGTAAAATGATGATTAAATAAAATCATTGCCGCGAAAACTAAATAAATACAGCACAGATTTACGTTTGAAGAGAGAGAATTGTTATTTATTTAATTAAATTATTAAGCGCGTTTCATCATACTTAGCTGATGTGGAGCGGGGCTATCGCCGTGCAAACAGACAGACAGTCGTATCAGATATTAGCTGATAATAAAATGGAGCGTGGATGCTGAAATTTAGATACAGCGTGAGTTGGGAGCGCCATTTTATGCAGCATGAGAAAGTTTTTTCGCGTTATGGAAATTTAAAATAGGCAAAGGAAATTATGATTAAATATATAAAGCTGAAGAGTTTGTTTGTTTGTGTGCTTAAACGCGCTAATCTCAGAAACTACTGGTCCGAATGGGGGTTTTTAAAAATACAACAACCGCTAGATGGCACGAAGGACTCTCGTGGTCCTATCACTGTCACTATTGGCTCTTTGTTGGCATGTCAGTTTGTTCTGAAAACTTACCAATGGGTGACAAGACGGTAGGTCACAGTTACGCCATCTATCTGATGTTTTAATTCAAAAAAGCCTCATTGAAAAAATATTTTTGTGTTGTACCTATAGTAAATTTCACACCTTCGTTACATGGCTGATTTAGTGTTGTTTGCTGAAACTTGGGCCCAGCTCAGATGCATGCTTCGGGAACTCCATAATGCTTCTCTTAATAGGCCTGAGAATGTGTCCAAGATTGTTTGCTTGAACGCGCTAATCTCAGGAACTACTGGTCCGATTTGAAAAATTCTTTAAGAATTAGATAGCCTATTTGTCGAGGTGTGAGTCTATATACTTATAACATTAACCATCAACGCGGGTGAAACCGCGAACACAGCTATTTGTACTATCTAGAGACTAAATGAAATAAATGAAAATATGGATAATATTCCCAAAATTTTTTTTTTAGGTGTCAAAATTGTGACAAAATAACATCAAAGAAATTAAATTAAAATAAATAAATTCTCCAGACTGACACACCAATTCCCTAATCCCAAACTAAGCTTGTGCTTGTGCTATAGATACTAGGTGAACGGATAGACATACATAAATATGTTTATAAACATCCATGACTCGAGAACAAATGTCAATGTTCATTACACGAAACTTTGTCCCTAGCGGGATTCGAACCAGCGACCCTCGGTTTCGTGACCATGGTCTCTGACAACATCGGGTACATCGGGCCAGTCAATTAAGTAAGTATGACATGAAACTCCTTCTCGTCTTCCTTTCTCTGCCTACCTCTTGCGGGAGTGATGATTTGTACATAATTACTAGCTGACCCGGCGCACTTCGTAACGCCCCGTTCTCGTATTTACAATAGCCAATCTCTCTCCAAGCCAGTTCTCGGATTTAATTTACCGCGCAATTTTTTTTTCTTTCATAAGTACCTTCACTTGACAATAACAAACACATCTAAAAAAGAATTAGCAAAATCGGTAAAGCCGTTCTTAAGTTAGCTTACGACCGATTCTCAAACATACCGAATATACATATAAAATTTCATAAAAATCGGTCAAGCCGTTTCGGTGAGTTTGGTAACAAACACTGCGACACGAGAATTATATTAAAAATTTTTTTTTTGTAATTTAACTACGGGTTATATTTTCTTATCTACTTCCTTCATTCCTTCTTTTATGTCAATTACATACCTATCTTGTAGTTTCATTAAAGGGAATGTAAATTGACAAATGTTCCATACATTTTAAATAGTAATTTAACAAAACCCCCTGTAATTATGAGTAATTCTGACGATATATACGCAGTACGGATTGTAAGCAATCACTTAGGCAAACGAAGTTATCTTCTCTCCTGTAAAAAGTTACATCTCGCATTGATAATATGAGTTCATGCTAGCAAACACTGAGATTTACATTTCAGTAAATGAAGATGCCTTATCGTTCTAAGGAAAACTATGTTCTACATAGCATCATGCACGTGCCTTCTTAGCCACATTCTGCCAAAAAATAAAACTGGGCTGGGTTAGATGGAAAATTGTGAAAAGTAGTGACAGTGGTTAGCTCGTCGTTTACACTACACACTCAAAACCCGATATACCATTAGTTGCCCTTTACAACATACTAGGCACGAAAGACAGTCGGCAAGTCCCAGACCAACATGATGGAATACTATGCTCTATGATTATTTAAAGGTTGATGCGGATTTTTTCAGCGTCACCACTGAGGGCGATGTGGGTGCGGCGAGTGGTTTAGTGGGTATACCCACTAAACCCCGGCCACTCCATCTTGGCTGAAGGTGTCCTTTTATACGAAGGGCCCTGGGTGTCCCACACACCACGCCGTTTCCCCCGAAAGACGAGACGGTGCGTAAGGCATTCCCCTCGTTAAAAGGCAAGGTCCATATAGGTAACGCAACTCATATAAATAATAAATAAATATCAGTCTACATCACATACTGATCTAGCTACGAGGTAAGTAGCTTAAGAACTTGTGTTACGGATATCAGAATCAACAGTGGTATTATAAATATATATCTATAGATACTATTTATACTATCGATACTAATATTATAAAGAGGAAAGATTGTTTTTTTTGTATTTTTGTGTGTGTGTATGTTTGTAATGAATAAACTCAAAAACTACTGTGCCGATTTTAAAAATTCTTTCACCATTGAAAAGCTACATTATCCGGAAGTAACATAGGCTATATTTTATCCCCATTTTCTTACAGGAACGAGAACTATGCGTGTGAAACCGCGGAGCTCTGCTATCTTATATATACAAATGAATTCCTGTTCAGTAGTCTCGCTAAAACTGGAGAACGGTTGGACCGATTTGGCTGGTTTTGATTTTAAATTATTTGTAATCTTCCAGGTAAGGTTTGCACAGTCAGAAAATAACATTGCGAGGAAAATAATAGAAGAAAATCCGAGAACGGGGCGTTACGAAGTGCACCAGGAGAGCTAGTTTAGATATATATTGGGTATTCACACCCAGACACAGAACAAACACAAGTATTCATCACACGAACGTTTGTCATAGGCGGGATCGAACCCACAACTCTTGCTTGGCGCATGGGGCACAGTCACTACCGAATGCGCTACCAAGATAGTCTATAAACTTTGTTTGAGTCTAGATAACATTTTTGGGTTACTTTTCTATTCAGATCATGTGTCGGAATGAATCATCATCAGAGATATCATCATATTCGTGCTTGGTTAGAGTCCACTTAGACCATGATCCCGAATATAGCCAGTCCAGTTATTATATTTAAGCAACTGCCTCTCGTACCTTCGCAGCTTCGTGACCCTTTGTTAGAGGAACCTGACCTATTAGATCATGTGCTAGGTTCCCATAAATCATTCATGAGCAAAGGAACTATATTAACCACATATTTTCATTAGTTTTGCAATGCGAAAGTGGAAGGATGTAGGAGTCGCGGAAGGCCCAGGCTCACTTAACACGACCAGATTGGTCGTGTATTAACAGAAGGTGATGTTAGGAGTCATAAAAACCGTAGAGCTTGTATGAAAAGGATCATGAATGTTGAAGAGGCGAGTGAGGTGTGTAAGGATCGTGCCATATGGCGTTCGGTTCTCTCTGCCTACCCCGCTAGGGAAGTGGCGTGAAGTTTAGTTAGTTAGTTTATTAGTTTTGTACCTACTAAGTCTTACTGAGCACATATTTCGCCAAATGGAAAGAGGAAAAAACGGAGGAAATTTTCTAACAAATAAAGATATTGATATATTTTTCAGAAATATATTTATTATCAATCAATCAAATCAAATGAATTCTTCAGACTGACACACCAATTCCCTAGTTCCAAACTTAGCTTATGCTTGTGCTATGGATACTAGGTGAACGGATAGACATACTTAAATATGTTTATAAACATCCATGACTCGAGTACAAATGTCCAAGTTCATCACACGAAACATTTGCCCCTAGCGGGATTTGAACCCGCGACCCTTGGTTTCGTAGCCAGGGTATCTGACCACTCGACCAACGGGCCAGTCAAATATTATATAAATACAAAAAACAAATCAACCTAAATAAGACACACATCGATAGTTTTTATACATGTGCAAGTGTGTGATATGCCACAGTAATAGTTTATATGGAGAAACAGCGTTAATTGATACTTAATATTTTAATAAATACATACATAGTGCATTAGAAATAAATTTAATTGATAAAAAAAAAATTGCGGGTTATGGTCGAAAGTCGAACACGGATGACCGCTAGTGTAAATAGTTTTGAATCAGTTTGTAAGACTAACTGAATGTAGGTATGTTTTATTACCATAGGCTAAACTTAATAAAGATATTGTTTAAATTGGCTTTTTCACATTACCTAATGTTTTTATTGAAAAGTGTAAAAAATATAGGTCATCATTCAATTAAGTATTTGTCTTAACATGGATGGGAATCGAATTCGATCTATTCAGAATGCCCCTGCTACTAGGTCATTATTCTCAAGACAAATCTTTGTAGTAACTATGTCATCTAAGCAAAGTTATAGCCTACAGAGAGACTAGGCATACACGCTCTACGGAAAAGCGTTAATGTTTCTAATTTACGCTGTGACACCAAGCCATAGGGAACAATTTTCCATGTCTAAGAAACTTGAAAACGATAACAAAATATGAATAATATGTCCCAGCTAAAGGCGTATGACGTAACAGGCAGGTCTCTATAAAAAACCGAAGTTGATGAACGAAGACGCCATTTTGCTTTAGCCGCCACCGCGCGAGTTTACAAAACAGTTTTACACGCATTCTAACACAATTACCATCGAATTAGTGCGCTCTAAAAAGTTAAAATCGTTGCTCAGTTGTTAAAATACAATTTAGTAATTAATAATAATTGGGTGTTTTAAAGTGTCTTGTAAAGTAGTGTCAGCTTGTCAAATTTAGCGGGAAAATCCACAGAGTAAATTTTTTTAATTGCTATTTTTTTGAAGAACGCGATTGGACTATACGGCTAAGATTAATGATGGCGTCTCCGGATTCCTCGGTCGGTGATTGGTCACATGACGGGCAGGGCGTCCATATTGATGAAATTACTTAAAGATAAACACGTGACACAATATGGCTGAAGATTTTCAGTGGAAAATTCGCGGTGGAAGCTTTCGGTTTCCGTGGTAAGACATTTTTAATTCTTTTTTTATTATTTTGCTATTGACCATTCTTACTTTTTTTTATTGCAATTCGGTAAAATTATTTTGTACATAAAGAAATTAAATGCAATATAAGTACTTCTATTTTAAATAAGTGATAATTTTAAAGTTTATTTTAATTTGATTTATAGTCAGAGTTTAATTTGAAATTTGTCAAATAACTTATAACAACTGTAACAGCTCTTTTCATAAGTATTATTTTAAGGTGAGTTCAAAATTAGGTAGATTATTCAATCAAGGAATAGTTACATATTTCACATTTTTATACACGGAATATTACGGAATATTACTACAAATTAATTAAATTTTTCATATTTTCAACCAAGGAAAACTTCAAATTGTTTAATAAAGAAAATAATTCTGGGAAAGAGATTTCTTAATAAATTACTTCTGTGAATTTTTAATGGAAAGTTATGAAATTGCCATTTTATATAAACCATAAATTATTTTAATTTGCTATCAATAACCATAGAAAGTGCTGAACATCAAAAAACGTTAAATAACTAAACTTTTTTTATAAAAGGACGTTCCACACCTGTTACATAAACACCGTACATAAAAAAAAAAAAATGGAACACCTACAGATATATTTTTTTAATTCCCAAGTGCAAATGTTTGCTCAAAGGAAACAAAGTTAATACCGCCTCGGGGTCACATTGTACGGAAAGCAAATAACGTTGATATCATAGATTACAGTACAGTAAACTGCCTGATAAGGATAAATCAAGAGTAGGCCATGTTGGTTACTTTTAAACTACAGTTTATGATAGCACGGTCATTTTCTTTTCTTGTTACCTGTTCGTTGTGTAGTTTAAATATGTCTTGCAATCAAAGTAATGGTTAACTAAAGGAACAAAATAGGCTTTTTAAAATTAATTCCTCAGGTTCTGGTTTATGGTTTACGAAGGACAAGTGAGAAACTTAAACATAAATCTATGGTAGTTATGTATTCCAAAGAATTAATATTAAACTTATTAGTAACAATAATTATTTAATTGGTTAAACCATAACATATTTTATAAGCTGACACAATGTCTCATTTAATTACATATCATAAATTTAGTGGGTAACTAAATTAAAACTTGTTATCCCATGTCGGTCTGGGATCAAAAAATATTGTACCAACCAAGCAAGTCATAAAAGGCGACAAATGGTGTATTATTGAGTTTGCTATTTTCACAATTTTTTAATTAATATTCTTTGGCTAAATGGTGAAAGATGTCTACTGCCTTTTTAGCTCTTACTAAGTACGGGCGTGATATTATATTAAAACTAGGCCTATTCATTTTAATGGTCACTACAAGCAGAGGCTGATCTTTAATGTGCGGGGCCCTGGGCTAATCTCACTTAGTGGCCTATAATGGTTTACTTCTAGGCACTACAAGAGAACCTCGTTGTTTGATATGAGTATTGTCTTCAACGGGGCCCTTATAATAAATCCGGCCCTGGTTAAAAGGTAGAAAGACTTAAAGATAAGATCATATGGTTGGCTTCAAAATAGGCTGAGCAATCAGATTCGTCAATGATGATATGACAAGATATCAAACGTGTAGATACAATATAGCGGCGGTATCTCAGTGGATAAGCAACGAAATCGGTGGGCGCTGGTTCAATGACAAACCATTTTAAAATTATAATGGGCTGGGTTAGATGGAAAATTGTGAAACCCAGCCCAAGGCCTAGCAACCGTGGTTCTTGCTTACATGTCGTAAAAGGCGACTAATGATATATCATGTTTTGGGTATGTGATTGTGTAAGCGACGAGCTAGCCACTTACATACATACATACATACATAAATGTCACGCCTTTTGCCATTAGGGTAGGCAGAGATCACGTACTTCCATTTACTACGATCCTGACATACACCTTTCGCTTCTCCTAGTGTTTTCAGCCACTTGTTACTACTTTTTCCCTCTAACCCAGCCCAGTTTTTTTTTGGCTGAATGTGGTTAAAGAGGCCTGCTGTCCCTTTGACTCTGCCTACCTCTTCGGGATTGCGGACGTGATGTTATTAAAAAAAAAATATGTTAACGTAAGCTTTCATGAATTGTAGAATTTGCATTAAAATTGAGATTGTAAGTATATATGGCGATTTAAAAGAGTAACTACCGAGTTTCTTGCCGGTTCTTCTCGATAGAACGTTCTGAAACTGGTTGTAGAATCATTTATTTCTATTAAGACAAATCATAAGTGCTTTTGAAAGGTCTGCATGAATAAAGATATTTATATTTTTAGTGGCTGGCACATTTGATAAGTTTACATTGAGAGGATGGTCCTTATGTCGCGCCGGCTTGCTCAAACCAAGCCGACTTCAGCGTGGCTCTCCGCCTACTGACACTACTACCAATCTGGTTGGTATCTACCCTGGGGCAGTCCAGAGCATTTAGACTGGAGTGAGATCGCTTTTTGGCACCTCATACCCTTTTTTGACTCCCTTTCAAACATGTGAGGCTTAGCACCAAGGGCGTCTCTGCAATCTTGGACCATCGTTACCAAAACCAGGGGCGCCTTGGGCGACCCTAGGACTGGGCGCTTGTCCACTCCGTTCGCTCTGGGCAAGCTGTCCTGTATCTGCCATATAAGTTAACCCGGGTCTTCTGGAGGAGGAATAACTGCTTCCTCAGACAGTAAGGGCATCTGGAGAAGAAAGATTACTCCATCTAGGACCGTGGTGTACTTTTTATTGTGCTTATTGTGATCTTCTGACGCCATCGCGCCATCAGTAGCCTGGTGCTCCTATATACATTCATACTATCCTACCCGCAATCCTCAAAGTGGTAGAGTTCAAGGAGCAATAAGGAGCTTATTGTTCAACATATTCGGGCAACAATAAAATAAAGTTGGGTTAGATGGAAAATCGTGAAAAAAATTTAACAAGTACCAAGCTTGTAGCGCATAAAATCATAATTCAGTACCAAATTTTCAAATAGATATATGTTAAAAACTATTGTATCTTGAGTATGTAATTTTGGTTCGATTTTCAAGGTTAATATTCTATTTTTACATATTTACTGATAGTGTGTTAAGTGGCTAAACATTTTCATGCATATTTCCATACTTAAAATTGTAACCCAAGATTTGATTAGATGTATTATAATAGGATTTATACGGCAACTCGACTTTAACGGACATTTAATCAAATAAAAACCGTCGTAAATTCGATCTAACAGCTTGCGGTAAAAAAAATTGTACTCAAACTAACTAAACTTCACGCCACTTCTCTAGCGGGTAGACAGAGAGAACCGAACGCCATATGGCACGGTCCTTACACACCTCACTTGCTTCTTCAACTTCTTCTTCGTACTCAAACTAAGTTAGATTTAATTTATGCATTTCAACCATATTGTTACAACATCATCTTCTTTAATGAATACGAATTGACCTTTTCTTTGGCAATCCTTATTCAGTTAAAGACTTTCTTCTTGAGAAATTATGTTGTTAGGTAGCAGGTCTCTGTTTTATTTTGGTTAAAAAGGGCTTGTTGCTCCTTAACCCTTTGAATGCATACATACATAACATCACGCCCATAATCCCCGAAGGGGTAGGCAGAGTCAAAGGGGCAGCATGCCCCTTAAATCACATTCAGCCAAAAATAAAGCCGGGCTGGGTTAGATGGAAAATTGTGAAAAAGCAGTAACAAGCGGCTAACCTGTCGCCTACACAATCACACACCCAAAACCCGATATACCATTAGTCACCTTTCACGACATGCTAGGCAAGAACCACAGGTGGCATATTCTTTTTAAGTCCCAGACCAACACGGGACTGTGGGATGGGTTGGATGTAAACCCTCTGAATGGTTTAGTAGAAATTGGACTTATTCGCAAAATGGCTCGCGCCAAAAAAACTACCTATTCAAGAAATTACCTATTCTTTATGGGATCTTTTCGCATAATACTTAATTGCCTACCCTTCTTGCTATTGCGAGCGTGAAGATTGGTATGAACCTACATATTAGGTTAGGTTCTGTTAGTTAACAACTTAAGTAAAAAGAAAATTCTTTTTTTACTTCAACCATTTAATATTCATATAGGTTTCAAAGAAACACTTATAAATCGTCAAAAACAGTTAAAAGAGATATGATTCTACCACCGGTTCGGAATGTTGCATCTACCGAGAAGGATCCGGCAAGTAACTCGGTAGTTACTCTTTTCAACAACAGTATTAACAAAGTTATAAGAATCATACTTAACTTTGAACCATGTTTCAAAGTGGGCCTGGTGTGAAATAAGATATAATCAAAATTTATAATTACTAAGAAAAAAAAATATGACCCGACCAGAGCAGACCAGTGCCTTCGGATGGAAATTAGTAAAATATTAGTGACTTAGTTTCAATTTATTTATGCCCGTATTTAAACCTACACATGTGAGACGCATGTCTTTTCGATTGAGCATAACCTCTTACGTACTACTATAGTGGTTGATCTCATGATAAGATTATAGACGCTCCTTAATACTCCACTAGTCTAGACCATAGATAATTTTTGAAGTATTTAACCTTAAACACTCGAGTGGAGCCTTGCATAGACAAAGTAGAATCTTCATGGCAGCCGATAAATAGAATTACCGACTCCGTTTTACAGCTGCAAAGTCACGCTTCTGAGCCAATGGGTTTTGTGAATAGTTGTTTAATATTTACTACAGCATTTGTAGTTGTAACACCTTGTTGTACTCGTAGAAGAAGTAATTAGTTGCCTAGTATGCAAATGTGATTCATTGGACAGACCAGGGCTGGTGCGGGAAGGTTCGCATTGTATTTGTAATGCAATGTCCATAGGATGCTTGTTTCTATGTCTAGAGTAATTGTCTTATTAGTATAAAAAAAAAATGCTGAGTAAGTTTGTACCTGGTGAAAAAGTTCTTGATAGCGTGACGCCATAGACCATCTCTCTGGTAGCTCACTCTCGTCAATATTACATAGGTTTATTTAGGGATTCAAGCGTTACGATTAATTTCTTGTTGTGCAATGATCCTTTATTGAGCTAATTTGGTTACACATTGAAGCGATTATCTGGCCCTCGTAATTCTTAGATTAGAGATACAGACATACAGGTCATGAGATCTCCTGCTTAGCGTTATGATCCGTATTTAGGCGGGTCTTTAGACAAAGTTTATCTTCTTAACTAACTAAACTTCACGCCACTTCCCTAGCGGGGTAGGCAGAGAGAACCTAACGCCATATGGCACGATCCTTACACACCTCACTCGCCTCTAGAACTTTCTTAATCCTTAGATAGTAGTTCTGACAAACTATATCATGGTTATATAGATAGTTATCTATCTATATAACTATATACATAGTTATTTAAATACCTATGCCTATTTTTGTCCAAAATTAAAGTAAAATCTTATTGTCGAATTAAAATGTTCTTGGAAAGAATTACAACGGACATTTATCTTGGGTGTGTTAAAAATGACGCGTGTTCATCTTTAGAATTAATTGAAATAAACGTTTGAACGAACGTGGTGCTTCTAAAAAAAAAAAAAAAAATTTAAAACTGAGTAAATTCTGTGTAAGTAAAACATTACAAATTCCAAGTGATTTACATAAAACACATTCTTCCACATCCATGATTCAGTCTCAGAGACAATAGTTTCGAAAAATGCAAATAAAAAAGAATTCCAAGCCCACAAGGGTTTTGAACTGTATACCAATATCGTTGAGGTGCATTTTTGTTGGGACCAAAATGTTCAGCTGTGTCAATATGAAAACAGACATTCTTTTTTTTTTTATACGTAGGTACAAGTAATTGAAGATTTCAAATTAACTTACATGCTTAAATTACTGCTGAGAAAGTGTGGGTACAGGCAAAGTTATAAAATGTTATAATATAGGATAAACTTAGGTCTTGTTAAAGCAGAATCTTCGTTCGTTCGCCTGCACTGCTAAATTTACTTTGACTAAGAAATTGTAACTAATATTAAATAAGACTTGGCATTTTAAAAAGAGTAACTATCAAGTTTCTTGCCGGTCTCTCCTCGGTAGAATCCTGACGATTTATAAGTACTTTTTTGAAGCCTACGTAAATATCCTGGTCTCTATCTTGTAGTTTAAAATCTAGTTGAAATGTTACCTCAGTAAACTCGAAAAAAGAAATGGTGCTTTCATATCTAATTCCGTTTAATTATGATCTCATTTTATTATTACTATTTTTTCCAAATATAAGGCTATAGCTCATTTAATAGCTTTTTATGTATAAGGTAATATTTACGAAATGCTAATGTTTATATTACGTGGATTAATGACTTATGACGTCATACATTTGGCTGGTCTATTGCATTAAAAAAGCTGATTAAATAAATAAGAAGCTATATACATAAATAAAAATTTAAGTACCTATTTGGTAGTTTACATACTTTGTTTTACCTAAATTATTATCGGTATTTTTTAATAACTACCTAATTAATTTAACGGTTATTATTATGCAAAATTGTGTTCTAATTAAAAGATAATGGTGTTTATCCGAAACAGTAGCCTTCACAGAAACTTTTATATATACGCAATACACAACATAAGACATATTATACGGTTCTGTCTGCCTACCCCACTAGGGAAGTCTAGTTAGTTAGTTAATATACAACATATTATTGATCCATAGTAGCTTATTGCATTATCATATTGACGAACGAATTGATAGAAATCATAATAATTAAAATAACATAAACGATACATGCTCCATTAACAAATACTCGTCCTAATGCAGGGATTGCAAACCTTTTGTTCGAAATATCTGAACCCATACATCTTGACATTGCCAAAACAGTCCTGCCAAGAGATCTCCAAACTTAAAAGAAACGTTTCGGAAGCCCACCGCCTTCTAAATTCCATTGCATTTCAAAACAGGTTGCGTTGCATCACCGTCAGCTAAGTAACAAATATCTACAAAAACAATGGTAATACAAAGGACATGCTAAGTAGCAAGCCTGAACAATCATTTCTCGGTTGTACGGATTTACATGAATTTGTGTATGAAAAGGCTAACGCGGCCGGACTAATTTCTAAGTTGAGGAAACTATTTGATGAATGCCCTTGCCGGCTCTGGTGTCTGTCGACGCAATATTTTGTATAGTTACACGTATACTTACACGTCTTTACGCAATCCCCTAAGGGGTAGGCAGAGTTCGAAGCATCAAATAAATAAATTAAGTTCCAAACTAAGCTTATGCTTGTGCTATGGATACTAGGTGAACTGATAGACATACTTAAATACGTTTTATAAACATCCATGACTCGAGTAAAAATGTCCATGACCACTCGACAAACGGACAAAAATTCAAAAATTGTCTGCTTCTCTTAGGGTTACGAAGGTCAGATCGGTAGTCGCTTGAATGTAGTTACCAAATTCGCTAAATCCTGGATCATGGTCTAAGTAGACTTCGTCTAAGCATAGGACCTAACGCTAGAAAGATGACAGACGTATGCTTAGTAGTACCTAAAGTGACCTAATTTAAAATATGCTGTAGATGGAAAATGAACCAAAATGTTGTAACACGTAATATTAATTGAAATATACAACAAGTTTTAAGTTAAGCCACTTTACTACTAAGCATGCTTACTTTACTATAATAACTTCTGAAGTTGATCTGCCATTTTATACAAATGTCCAATAGGAATGATAACTGCATTAAAAAACTATAATTCTATTAAGTCCGTCAGTTAACACAAAAAATACAAAATTACAAGACAATATTTTTCGCTTTATCAAATTAACAAAAAATAACAAAGATAAAGAGCATTAAAGTTTTGGAGTGGGGGCTTGCGACGTCACTATTCAGTAAAAATTTAACGTAAGCGTGACGTCAAGCGCTACTGAATGCATTATACTGTTTGTTTGACAAAAAATAATAAAAAAATACGTGTTCAATATCTTTTTATAATCTGACTAACAGACTAAGCAAATTTTATTAGTCACCTTGCCTATTGTAAATCAGAGATAGTTTCATACAATTACATTTAGCCAAATTTTTAAGCCTTGTCGAGAAAATCACAAAATGGCCCCTTATATAAATCACATTTAGATAAAAATAAAGCTGAATTAAGTGAGATGGAAAATTATAAAAAAGTAGAGACGTGGCTAACTAACTAACTAAACTTCACGCCACTTCCCTAGCGGGGTAGTTTAGTTAGTTAGTTAGTTAGTTAGAGACGTGGCTAGCTCTTTGCCTACATAATTAAAAATTCAGTACTGATATAGTCGAATCAATGCCTTTTAAGAACACAGGTTCTTAAAAGGCATTGATCCATTATTTTAGAGCCTTAGACCAACTGTGACAGATCTAATAAATCGCGAATTTACTAACAGGCTGACTACGCTGGAGCATAGGGCCGTTAGATTTTAAATTACTGCATTTTTCCAATGCTTGTATAGTTGCATGACATGGTATTATGGAGATCAAATTCAAATTATTTGTTGCATGTCACAGTAAGTCGGTTTTATTGCAAAACCGACTTAAACTACATAGATGGTTTTCAATTGCCTACTTGAAAATTCAATTCAAATTCCATTTTCGATTGTTTGGATATTATTAGTTAATTAGTGGACTGTAGCAATTCGTGACGTCAAATGATGCAATAAATGTCATATTGAATATACGGAATTCCTGCGATTGGACAGTTAATAAAAAGTAAAAAAATATTACACCAAGTATTGGTAAAATCATGTCTTTTTTTAAATTTCGTTATTAGAATTCTGATTATAAATTACACCACTAAAGATTGTATAGTAGTTTAACTGATACGGAACTACCGTGTCGTATGTACGAGGTAGAATCGAAAAGGAATCATTACAAAATGTATTAGTATCCTTATAAATGTAAATTTACACTTGCCTACTGCTTTGCATAGGTTGACACCTACATGGCAAAATATATGTACAAAAAAACTAAATAACTAACTAAACTTTACACCACTTCCCTAGCGGGGTAGGCAGAGAGAATATATGTACAATATTTCTATTATTAAAAATTTTAGCTCAGATTTTTTTAAATGTAAGCTTTTATACTTTGGATATAAGGTTTACATTAGCTTGATCGTAATACAACGTGGCATGACAATTTAAAATATATTACAGAGTACCTGTCTTTCAAGTTAAATTATATGTTATTTATTATTGTTAACATTTAAAATGTTTAAGTAATAATTATTGTTTAAATTGTCATTGTAAAATACAACTAGATTAATAGCAGTTCAGACAAACCAGGAAGCATTATTATTGCTCCTTACACAACTAAAAATTAAAAAGGTATGGATATTAACAAAATTTTTAGCTCTCTTTTGAAATTTTGCTCTTCTAAATAATACCTACCTAATACTATTATGTTACTAATATATTGATGTGTATGTTATTGACATGACTGCTGATAGAAATTAATTAAAGGCATACATATAGATATTCATCATCTTCATAGCGTTATGTCCCGTGCTTAGACGGGGTCCGCTTAGACCATGATCCAGGATTTAGCGAGGCTGGTAATTACATTAAAGCGACTGCCGATCTGACCTTCGTAACCCTAAGATAGGGGAACCAGACAATTTTTGGATCATGGTTACAAATTCAAAGTTGTTTGAATTTGCAGGTTTCATCACGATGTTTTTCCCTCACCGTCGAGCTAGTGGTATAAATACGAACATAGATTTGAAAAATCTAGAGGTACATGCCCGGGTTTGAACCCGCTCTCCTCGGTTAAGAGGCGCGTGTCCTTACCATTGAGCTACCACCGCTCATACATATAGATATTGGTGGGCATAATAACACACGTTATAGGTTTTACATGCATTACTTCATGCCCGTAATACCCGCAGGGGTAGGTAGGTAGGTTTAATCACATTCGGCCAAAAATGATGATTATTTATTTTACAGGTTTTAATTAGTTTTATATCACCCCCTTGTCGCACATTTTTGACATCCTTCCTCTTCCATAAACTGTGACGTAGTATTGTTTTAGTTAATATAATTTTTTATTACATATATGGATAATATATGTAATTAATAATAAATTAACTAAACTTCACGCCACTTCCCTAGCGGAGTAGGCAGAGAGAACCGAACGCCATAGTGCACGATCCTTACATACCTCACTCGCCTCTTCAACATTCATAATCCTTTTCATACAAGCTCTACGGTTTTTATGACTCCTAATAAAAAAATATATTAACTAATCTTAATTATCAACTTAATCTCATTTTCTGTATAATAGATATATAAATTGTTATTTTTTAGTATATGCGAAACCTATTGCCTTTTTATATATCATTCTATGATATATTATTCTAAAGAACTTTGTAAGGTTTTAGAAAGTATATAAAAATAAATACTTTTCATACAAACAAAATAGCCCACCAGCTAATCAACATTTGTATGAAAAATAACGCTTAATTAAAATAATTCCTGAAATAAAGAGTTAAATAAGTAAGGTAAAATATCGCACAGACTAAAAATAGTCTTGTAGACATAGATGAAGTAGTAGATAAAAACTAAGCGCTCCATTAAGTTTAAAGAAACGTTACACAAGCTAAACCAGGCTGCAACAATGCAAAAGTACTAGTACAATTATCGTGGTGGCACTAAATGTGTAAAGCAGAGGCGCACGAAACTGACTAATTTGATTGGCGGACTCACTCAAGGCAACGCTGTGGAACCGTTACTTTTCCTTTGCGAGTAGACTCTTTCAAACGCTTATGTGAAATCCAAATGTTATTAGATAGTTTACTTAAATATTAGGTAGAGTATCCGTATTACATGACTTGTAATATTGGGGAATTGTGGTCTAGCGGAATAGTAAGTATAGTGAAAAACCTTTTGCGAGATATTTTTTTATTGATTTTTAGCTTGCTCTGTGTGTGGAGTTTTGGGACAAATATTGCAATCTCTGTCTAATTTTATGTTGTGGTTTCAGTCGGATCGTATGCAAAAGTTCATATCCTCGTAATTCTTGGATAGAAACCCGATAAATCACTTCCACATTTATTTATCCTAACATCGAGCTAGTGTTATAATTTGTACTGACATTTATGGAAATCTGGAGATTTTGAACCAACCACAGATCTAGCAACGTTTGAAATTTTAATCACTTGCGAATTTTTATTAGACATATCTAGGTTACCACAAATTAGAAGTTTATCTGAAAGATAAAAAAATGTGTCACGTCCATAGAGTAAAGACATCGTTCGCACAGCCTAGTTTCTTTGAGGTTTTATGTGCATAAGTAATTAGTACGAGTAGACCTTGAATTGTTGATAAGTGCTTTTATATATTTCAAGAAAATTTGGTAGGCAGTTTTAGTTAGATATTAGAGGTGCAAAAAATTTCACCTTTCACTTAGAAACAGAGTTTCACCTTATATGTACTTAGACCAACCAGCCCATGAAGGGCTGGTTGGTCTATCATCCCTGGTCATGGAACTACTGCTGAGGGCGAGTTAAGGTGTAATTACGGGCTTTTGGGTATGTGACTGAGTAGGCGACGAGCTAGCCCCTTGTCACTCCTTTTTTACAGCTTTTCATCCAACCCAGCCCACTGTCCTATGTTGGTCTGGGACTTAAAAAGAATATGCCAACTGTGGTTCTTGCGTAGCATGTCGTAAAAGGCGACTAATGGTATATCGGGTTTTGGGTGTGTGATTGTGTAGGCGACAAGTTAGCCGCTTGTCACTGCTTTTTCACAATTTTCCATCTAACCCAGCCAGGCTTTACTTTTGGCTGAATGTGGTTGAAGGGGCATGGTGCCCCTTTGACTCTGCCTACCCCTTCGGGGATTATGGGTGTGATCTTATGTATAAAAGGTGTAAAAAGTATTAATATAAAACTAATGAGGCCAGCATCGGCAACAGTATTTCTTGCAAATACCTAACTATAGATCTTCATACACTTTTCAACCGACTTCAAAAAAAGAGGAGGTTCTAAATTCGACCGTATATATGATTTTTTTTTCTTGAAGACGCAAGTGAGACTAAAATACTTTCATTGAAATCAAACGCTGTATTTAAGACACATCCGATAATGACATTAGGTTAAGAAGCCAGTGTTGCTTCACTTAGTTCTATCTAACACAGTATAAAATGGCGGCTGTTACTTAATACTAAAAGTAACATCTAAAAATATCTCCAAGAGTCTAAGCCATAGGTTCCCAACGGAACTTCTACTATAATACTTGCCTCTATTATTAGGAAAAAACATCGCCGTCTAACAAATTTATCCTTAGCCACGACCACACATTGTACGATTATAGAAAGATAACTAATTTAATTTGTAATTATTAATAGATAATATAATTATATACAGACATATGATATTAGTATATTATTAAAGAGAGGCGTTATATATTTTTTTTTCTTATAATGGGTAACCAAAAAAGGTTGGGAACCTATGGTCTAACCGTTTACGCAAACATTCACATTCAGTTTTACCACAAGTTACTTATTACAATAAACTGGTAGGTGTTATGGCTTGATGTTATTTATTTTCGATTGTTCCAAGTTGCGTTGGTGACTTGGTTTCAATGACGGCGTATGCTGTATCGCGTTGCTAACTTGAATGTGAATGTGTGTAAAAACTAATGAATTGTTAACTCACATGGTTTTATTTATACAACCGAAAATTAATAGCTTAAATCATTTGATTGTGCCTACACAATCACATACCCAAAACCCCATATACCATTAGTCGCCTTTTACGACATGCTAGGCAAGAAATACAGTTGGCACATCTTTTTAAGTCCCAGACCAAGATGGGACAATTGTTTGTGTAGGCTTCAAGAAAGCACTTGTTAATCGTCTCTCTAATAACTGGTTTTGAATGTTGATTCTACCGTGAAAACGCCGGCAGGAAAATCGGTAGTTACTTTTCAGCGTCAATGTAAGTAAAATTTTCATTTAGTTCTAAACCAATCACGCGATCAATATCCGTTAATGATTAAGGTTAATACTATCTGTATCATTTTACTGTGCCCCTTGTCAAAATGTCCACAAGTTCTCCGTTATACGCATTCATATTCTGCAGAGAAAATTTTGTAATTCAAATAGATATGGATGTGTAACTATGATCTAATTTATCTGTTTCTCTACTTACTGTCTATATATTAATACGTGAAGCAAAAACTTTGTACCCCTTATTACGAGAATTGCGCGGACGGAGGAGTTTGAGATTTGGCACAGTTAAAGTTTATATGGAGAAGGAGTGCAGAAAGCTAATCTTTATCTTAATATATAAAAATTTCCTGTCACAGTGTTAGTTGCCATACTCTTCCGAAACGAATAAACCGATATTGATGGTATTTTATATGTACACTTGGTAGGTTGAATCTATTTTTCATACCCTTAAGTGATAAGTGTGGTCCACCCAAGCTTTAACTTGAGAACGACTTTACCGATTCCGCTAATTCGTTTTTAGTTGTATTTGTTATTTATAGTGAAGGTTCTTATAAAAAGGAAAAAAATTAAAAAGTTGCGCGGTAAATTATAATAATGGGTATTGAAAATCCGAGAACGGGGCGTTACGAAGTGCGCCGGGTCCGCTAGTATTTTAATAAATATTGCGTTATAAATCCATAAAAACAATAAATAAATTACGGTCGAATTTCGACCACTGGGCGACCACTTGTATTTATTACTTTACTAGCTGACTCGGCACACTTCGTAACGCCCCGTTCTCGGATTTTCTTTTATTATTTTCCTCGCAATGTTTCCATATTTTCATACCGTACAAACTTTTCCTAGAACCAATACTTTAAAACTAAAATCAGCCAAATCGGTCCAGCCATTCCCCAGTTTTAGCGAGACTCACGAACAGCAATTCATTTTTATATTATATAGATAGATTAGATTATGAAGATCCGATGGAAGTCACTTTAATAACTATAGTCATTAAATCCAGTACCATTATTCGTAGTATTTGGACTACGATTAAAAACTGAATGTACTTTATGCTATTTAGTTGACATACCACGCCCGTAATCCCCGAAGTAGACAAAGTCCAAATGGCCAGAGTTCCTTGAACTACACCATATTTAGCCAAAACTAAAATGGAGCTTGTTTAGATGGAAAAGTTTGTTGTGTGTCTGGGTGTGAATATCTCATATTTAAGTATGTATTTGTAATACCACTGTTAATTCTGATATACGTAACACAAGTGCTTAAGCTACTTACCTCGGAGTCAGATCAATGTGTGTGATGTTGTGGGATATTTATTTATTTGAGATATTACTATGACAGTTTAGGCAATTTCCAAACGTAGACACCAACGTAGGCGTGTCCAAAACTACCATACCTAATATACAGTAAAAGGATGTTGAGAAATATTTGTATTTAGTACGACAACCGTGTCACAAAAACGTGACTCCAAAATTGTAAATCCAGTTACGCAGCTCTGTCGCAGGTGTGAATTGCTCAGCCACGGCGCCTGCGCAGGCTTGTTTACTCTAGCGCTTCTGTGTTTGACACTCTTTGATGTACCGACTGCCGATTGAGGTAGGAAAGAAGGCTGAAGCTAGGTAAACTAGGTGTCTTGATTAATTTTGTAAATGCGGCAGCGAATTTCGCAGTTTTTTTATGTTTTGGATACCTTGTTTGGTCAGTTATCTGTTTGATGAGCTTTGATTTTGGGCAACGCCGGAGGCTGAAGATAGGTTAGCTAGTCTTGACTAATTTAAAAAATACGGAAGTGACGCAGTTGGCACTTTCTTTTTAGTTTGTTCTAGACAACATGGTACTAAATTAATATTAGGTAACTACTTAAAGGTAGGTTTCCTTTAAGTAGTTTAAGTAAAAAAAATGAAATGCAAAATGTTTTTTCATTTGTATTTCTTTGACCCCGTACTTTAGGAAGTACGGGGTGATAAGTAAATATTCAACTATATAACTGTATACAGTTGCATATTTACTTATCATTATCGTGTTTCATACCATTGCGCATCCATATAAAAATAATTATTCTGGCAAGCAACATTAGTCTTTTCTTTTTATCATTTCGAAAGGTCTTCGAAAGCCGCTTAGCTAATCGATTAATATATACATAAATTATGAGCGAGACGTACTTTTAATTTATATTGTTACTTGCGAAAATGCAAATCTATTTGTGACTAGCTGACCCGGCGCACTTCGTAACACCCCGTTCTCGGATTTTCAATAGCCATTTTTATTCCCGTGCAACTTTTTTTATTTTTCTCTTTCGAACCTTTACCTGATAATAAAAAACACAACTAAAAAATAATGAGCGTATACGGTTCAGCTGTTCTCGAGATTTGCGCTTAGCAACACATTCAGCGATTAATTTTTATATTACTTAAATAATACAATGTAATCTTAATTTGAGACTTATATTTATCACCTTATAAGTACCTAAGTTAAACCACATGTTAACTTGATGTTACATAGTCTATTGACATACTTATAACAGCTGTAAAAACATATGGAGTGAACAAGCGTTTAATAAGTTACTTATTACGATCCGATAGGTTTGCGCAAGTCAAGCATAGAGACACTAAATGTTACCAGACTATAAAATCCAAATAAGGATTTTGATTACATAATAAATAATAAATTCTCCAGACTGACACACCAATTCCCTAGTTCCAAGCTAAGCTTATGCTTGTACTATGGATACTAAGCGAACGGATAGACATACTTAAATATGTTTATAAAAATCCATGAATCGAGTACAAATGTCCATGTTCAGCACACGAAGCATTTGCCTCTAGCGGAATTCGAACCTGCGACCCTAGGTTTCGTAGCCAAGATTTCAGACCACTCGACCAACGGGCCAGTCAAGTCAAGTCAAATTTCAGGAGGCTAAGGTCCAGTTTCACGTGGATAAAGCTTCTGGCCCAAGAGCTGCCACCAATTTTTGGGTAGGTATTTGAGGCAAGCTGTACTTGTCCCACAAGTCTTTGCAGTTCCGTATTGAGGTATAACGTAAGTATGGGACTTAAAAAGAATGTGCCAACTGTGTTTCTGGCCTGGCATGTCGTAAAATGATTTTTATTTCATTTTATGTAATGTTGTTTTTCAGCGGCAACAATAAGATGGTTTTGGAATCTCCTATCGAAGTCTAGTGTGGTGTTAACATTGCCACCCTGGCTTCGTCTATGGGACATGCCATGACGTCAAATATACCAGCTACCAGTTTAAATCAAGACAATAGTTATAATGATAAAAAGCCTATATCGTCGTTCTGCAGTCGTAAACCTTGTAAATGCTTTTAACAAAATTTACAGAAGGGAGAAAAAACTATGTCTTGAAAAAAAATTATGGATCGGAATAGTATTGTTATTTTTTTTATGATTGTAATCAATGGTACAAAATCGTAAGTCTGATTTGACATACAAAACAAACTAAGTAAAAAAAAAAAAAAATAAGCAAATGCGACTTCCAAAGTTTTCACTGCCGAAAGACGATATACTCGTATATTTGTTAGAACAAGACGCAATTATTATTGTAGTTTGGATTTATTTATTATCAAGGGAGCCTTTTTTGCAGTCAGTGTAATTTGGCTCTGGTAATATTGCTCTAAAGTAAAATTGTTTCATTTTCAAGAGAATAACTAAACCTACGTGTAATTATCAAATCGAATCAAATCTTTATTTGCTTATTAAATGTACACAGTAGGTGTTAACATTAAAATAACATACAACTTAGTTACTATATAGTCAGTGGCGGATTTACCCTAAGGCCCAGTAGGCCCGGGCCTAGGGCGGCCAGATATTAGAGGCGGCCAATCGTAATAAAAATTAAGTGATGACGCTTTAGTTCTGAGAATTATGGCCTGGGGCCTAGAGCGACCAAGACTGTAAATCGGCCACTGTATATAGGTATTGCAAATTTAAAGACAGGAGTTTCAATTTTAACAATTACACTTTATAAGCTATTTCTGTAAAATAATTTTAAGTAAATTCTACACTAT
Organism: Glyphodes perspectalis; assembly: GCA_951394215.1. Lineage (NCBI taxonomy): Eukaryota > Metazoa > Arthropoda > Insecta > Lepidoptera > Crambidae > Glyphodes > Glyphodes perspectalis. Next base: position 3,971,459 of record OX596227.1, read on the forward strand.
ATAGACGTCTTGTTTATAATAAGAGTTCCAACCTCCCTTCGGCGGTTGAAGGATAATAATTTATCTAAAACCTTAAGTGTTTTTATCTTTCTATGATACTTTAAAGCATAAACTTAAGTAACTAATTTATGTAATTTTTGAAATATGTGGACTTGTTCTAGCTAATGTGCGGTATGTCTAAATATAAATCATAATGTCACATAATATCGCATTTACGAAAGAAGAATATTTAAGAAGCGGAGAAGAAATGCAGAAGATTCGTCGTGTGTAATCTGTTAATGAAGAGAGCTATCCGTCGACAGTATTGCCGATAAACACTGTCATGGAGTTGCTCTCTTTATGAACGGATGCAGGCTCTACTGGTGCGGCAATGGAGAAGGATTGTGAAGAATATTTGCAATAATAATTGGAGTGATTAATACATAATTTTGCGTAGTTTTTAAACTTGTTTTGTAGGTCTAGAAGAAAAAAAGTGGAGAATATTTGTAATAATATTAACTACTTACTACAATAATACTATAACGATGTTTTTACGCCTTTTCCATAGGTATAGGAGAATTATGGAGAATATTCATTATAAATACTCATAATGTATGAATATATATTATCCATTCCATCCATCCATTCTGTCACGTATAGAAATTATGACTAGATTTAACGGATGACCCTTATTCTGCACGTTAGGAATGTGAAGAATATATGTAATATGTTAATTTTGGCTATTGTTTCTGTTAAATAATTTTATGCATATTCTACAGTTTAAAGGAGAATGATAAAGATTTTTAAGAAAATTGTATTAATCTATTTATAATATAATAATATGTTGCCCATTGACGTGCGACACTATTTCTTGCGAGTTGTATAGCTATTCTGCAGGTCAATCAAAATTAAGAAATTATAAATAAATTGTTATAATAATGTTTAATTATATACTTAAGTCTCTCTGTCTACCCCGCTAGAAAAGTGGTGTGAAGTTTAGTTAGTTAGTTTATATAATTATATTTTCCTCATGAATAATCAAACCTTTCCCAAATGATTTCATATGATGTAATACAAGGTAACTACGCGGAAGAAACCGCGAGGCGCTGCTAGTAATAAATAAAATAGCGCACATTCTACGAGTATCTAAGGCCTTAGTATATTTAAATACGTAAGCAACCTATTTTTTCTTCACGGAGTGTTCGTGACATGAAAATGTTGCTTATTCAAGAGACAATATTAGCCGTATGGCATTGATAACAGAAGATAACAATTAGTACTAACGCATTTATCAACGTGCAAATAAGTAGTTGGTTACATTTCTTGTAATTGACAATGCGACTATGATATGCTAAAGTTCCCTTTTAATTAAACAGCTTATTATTGTTGCTTCATAGATATATATATATATATAGATACATACTGACACAACTCAACTGTCTCCTGGGTCCAGTGGTAGCTTTGCGGCGCCTAAGCACCAAGAGGCCCCGTCTTCAAACCTCGAGTCGGGCCAAAATTGTGGCTGGGTATTTCAATATTGAATTACTCAGTAACAGTCCGGAGTCAGGAAGTTGGCGGTTTAATCAGCCCCGTGCCTCGGAAAGCACGTTAAGCTGATAGTCCTGCGCCTGACCTCTCTGCGGTCATGTCGAATTGCCGTCCCACCGGAGTCACCGGACTATGAGAGTTAAGGAACAGAGAGTGCACCGGTGTTTGCGCACACACTTGTGCACTATAATATCTCCTGCGCAGTAGGCTAATCCTTGAGATTGGCCGCCGTGACTGATATTGGTTAGGAGGACATTACATACATACATACTATGAAAACTTCCAATTACCGAAGGAGTAGACACAGCTCAATGAGTAATAATCTTCTTTAATTACTTTTAGAACATTTTAGAGGTGGAAAATTGTTAAAAAGTAGTGACGTCGCCTAAACAGTCACAAACTAATACCAAGTAAATGATTACCATTAGTTGCCTTTTACAATCGTCTTGGTTTAGATAACAAATCTTATTACCATAAAACGTTATTGTAAAAATAATAAAGTTATACCTGGAGCATACATTTATTTCCTAAAAACAATTTACAAAATCCATTTACAGAGAAAAGTATTATTTAGCTTAGATAGTGAAGTTTAAAAACGAAATCCCGAAAACGCCCTGAAAAGTAATTCATTATTTTGTTGGTGTCAATTAAAAGGTATTATCTCACTCATAAATTATTCAGTGTCGTTAAAAAAGTATAAAACTTCAAACAAGTAATGCTAATTCTTATAATTTTCTTGTTCTTCACTGCAAAATTCCGACTACAAGACGTCATACTCCCTACATTTTTAAGTCTCTCAAAATTTTCCTCGAAAGTACAATGTACACTGGAATCTTACGGAATCTTCCATCACAATTATCTCAGAGCAAACCAATTTCATCTCGACATAAGCCTGGTGTGTACATTAAAAATTCTTTGGCGTTATCACTCTGATAAAATTGATAAGAGCTTGGTGCCGGCACACACTCCACAAGTCACCTGTTAAAATGTGTTTAACGAATAAAATTGTGCAATACAGGAAATTTAAAGTCGAAGTATTTTCAATTAAGATAACATTTCGATATGCTTGGATAAACGCAGGGCAAGGAGTTCGAGTCTTGATGAATACAATTAAACAGGTATTACCGGGACAGGTATTATTAGGTATTGATAATGGGTATCTAGTTTTAGGTGACCTCGTTTTAAAGCATTAGAATTGAGGACTTATATGAATTTTGTCGTCTTATTAAATGTTCTTGCTAGCTTATCGTTATATATATTAATTTAGAATTAGTCAGGTATATTACAAGAAAATTCATGAAAATAAAGTATAGTTCAGTTTATGAGTACGTGAGTACTTAGTATAAACTCATGGTTTTATCGCTCCGTAGCGAATAGAAAAAATAGATCCTTATACCATTGCTATCAAAATCCTCTTTCTCCTGATCACATGGAGGTACCATGTTGAAATTTAAATTAAATACTTAAGTAGTTTGTCTGCAAATGTTAGAGCTGTAAAAATAAGCGTCTGAGTAAACGCAATCAAGAATGTTACTTGTAAAAAGAACACAATTTTAATACGCCGTAAACTTATTAAAAATAATTATACTTATTATAAATTTTATGAGCTAAGGTTAATAAATAAATATACAATTATATTGTATGAACATCAGTGATTGGTTTCCGATACACGTAGGTCATGTGTTATATGGACTGTTTTGTCAAATAAAAGTTTTGAATTCGATCATTTGTTTTATTTGCTGATAGGTTCCTTACAAACTAAGAAGACGATATATTACCTAACTAGTTTCTGCCCGCGGCGTTGCTCGCGTGGTACATCGATGAAACATAGCTTATGTGTTATTCTAATGTATAAGCTATACTATTGTAAAGTTTCATTAAAATCCATGCAGTACTTTATGCGTGAAAGAGTAACAAACATCCACAAATCCATACAAACTTTCGCATTTATTATATTAGTAAGATAAGTAGTAGATTGGAAATGTGGAAATCACATGTCGACATAGTTAGATTAATATAATGTAGTTTACATATTATTTTGAATAAACTGCCATCTGACCTTCTAACCCTTAAACAGGAGAAAAATATGTAATGTCGCTCAGATACCCAGTTGTTACTGACATTGTATGCAAATTTTCGACTTTCTGTTGAAATCTCTAGGTTATTAATAAGTCTAAGTAGTTGACAATGAAGCAATAACCCTGTATATCTTTATTTACCCCTTGAAATTTACGAATTTTATCACGGTTACACATCCACTGTTAGATATACGAATGTCGACAGTGGTGGACTGTGAATGTGAGAGACCCAGGGCTAAACCCACTTAAGGGTCCTAAAATTGTCTATTTAAGTTGCTCTAGTGACCTGCAAACCCTCATTCTATTCGATATTGATATCAAAATAGATATCTGACTACATCACATACATGATCTGACTCCGAGGTAATAAGCTTAAGCACTTGTTTTATTGATATCAGAATAAACAGTGGTATAACAAATATACTTAAAAAAATATGTGATATTAACACCCAGACACAGAACAAACACTTGTATTCATCACACGAATGTTTGTCCTGGGTGGTGATCGAACCAACAACTCTTGACGCATGGGGCAGGGTCACTACCGAATGTGCTATCGAGCCAGTCGATAGATATGTATTGATTCAAAAGGAACCTTTTTGTCCACGGGGACCCGGGTTGTAGCCCAGCCCAGCCCAGCCCCTATAATAGATCCCTCCCTGGATGTGCAGGTTCCTCACGATATTCTTAATATCTACACCTACGTAGATATTAAGAATGTCGTGAGGAACCTGCATTTCCTTCTTATCTTTATCAATGGAATATTTTACTTAAAAATAGGTTGCTACTTAAAAATTTTTTATACTTTAGTTAGATTATTACAAAAAATATACTAACGTGTTTTTTGCTTTTCCTAATACTCGATAAATTGCAAAAAATACAGCGCGGCAAAGATCTTAAATTAAGCGCTTTACGTCACTTGGACGGTAAAATTTTACACACCTAGTGACGTCTCGCGATACTTTAACGCGCTGTATCTTCATCATTTTTGGTTTGCTAAACAAAAGAAAAAATACGTAAGCAATATTTTTTTGTAAACTTAATAGTGGACTATAATATTTTTCTGAGTATAATAGTCTATTGACAAATGCAATCCTTCACGTCGCGTCATAAAGAATTTAACTTATCATTACCGACAATAATTAATGTATGTCGGTACAAACAATGGGATCGATGGTACTTTACCTATATAATCATTCATCATTCCTCGTAATCAATGCGATAATTACAATATCCTCGATAAGTTATCGATGAATGTAAATCAGTGTTCAAATTGACGCCGAAGAAAATGGCGGACAAAAGACATTATTTGCTTTTATTTTTGTTGTGCATCTGTAAGGTGGATAGCGATGTTCTTTGTGAATCCGGATTTTGCGAGGTAAGTAATCTATCTATCTATACTAATTTAAAGAGGAAACATTTTATTGTTAGGTTGTTTGAATTGAATAGGCGTCGAAAATACTGAACCGATTTGAAAAATTCTTTCACTAATGGAGAGCTAATTGACAAGCTTGACGGCACTCAGAACAAACATTTGTGTGATAAATACTTGTCTTTGTTTTGTGTCTGGGTGTTAATATCTAATATTTAAGTATATATTTGTAGTACCACTGTTGATTCTGATATCCATAACACAAGTGCTTAAGTTACTTGAAATGGGTGGATTGTGTGAAAGATGATATGAGTGAAATGGGTGTGGATAGCTTGATGACGGCTGACCGGACGCATGGAAAAGGAAGATATGCTGCGCAGACCCCAGAGGACCTGGGAGAAGGGCAAGAGGATGATGATGAAGTGCTGAAGCTATTTACCTTGGAGTCAGATTAGTGTATAATATGATGTTGTCTGAATTTATCAGCGAGTATAGTCTATATTAGGCTATATTTTATCCTTGGATTTCTAATGGAACGGTTACTACGCGGATTAAACCGGGTGCGCTGCTAGTTTATAATTAAAATGGCCTTTGTCCTCTCTGTTAGGCCTATGATAGAGAAAATGGAGACTACCCTACGTTTCGGATGTAAAGTAAACTTATGGTCTTTCTTAAAATTTTACATTCGTATTTACGCCAGCAATCCCAGAAATGGTAGGCAGATTCCAAGAAAGAAAGAATTATTTATTTACTTAGGTAATGTGGTACATTTTGGATATTGCAACTACGAAGTTTAAGATTTTTCGTCATGAAAATTAAACAGACAATATACAAAAAGTAGATAAATATAAAATGGAAAAAATTAAAAAGATGGAATTACATACATATATAACATAATGCCCATAGTCCCCGAAGGGGTAGGATTGGAATTATATTAAAAGAAACGGAGTATGTGCTTCCAACTAGGTCCCAGCCTCAGCATTTTGTTGCTAAGGCATAAGTGTGGATTTATACTACTATATATAATATACTAGCTGACCCGGCGAACTTCGTTCCGCCTTCCACATAATCGGGTTAAATAAATTGATATGTAAGCTATCCTATCTTTCAAGTTGGATCAAACTGCACACGGTGTGCAAATTTGATTAAAATCGGTTAAGTAGTTTCGGAGTCCATCGTGGACAAACAACGTGACGCGTAATTTATATATATTAAGATATAATAGCTTAGCATTGAGGAGTTTTCATCCTAAGTAAGAATTACCAATTTGTCTCGTTATCTATGGTTCACTAAGACTTAAATGTCACTGTTCTACCATAATTAACCAGATTCGCTAATCTAGACCCATTTTCGAAGCGGCCTACAATATAAATCTCAATGTATAATTATGTTTATATAGAACAGCTGGATAAAAAGATAATGCCTATTTTACTATTACCCAGTAATCAAACAAGGCGGATTTTATTGATTGTTTAAAAAATCGTCTTGTGAGTCATTTCAAAAACAAAAATTACGGTGATAGTGCCCAGCTGTGACGTAGTGTGAGATTCTGTCGCCCGAGGTAGAACAGTTACTGGGATTGCCGCCGCCTCCCAACTCGGCGCCGCCCCCCAAAGGTTGCAGTGCTACCGAGTGTTGATTTGCTAATTTCAAATTTTCCGCCCCGAAAAGCCCCCCAGGGCGGACCGCCTTCCTCGCCCCCACCACGCAAGGATAAACAACAGTAACTTCAAATATAACTATGTGAGTCATGATACTAATATGACTGCCTCGCTGGTCTAGTGGAAATATGCGTCGCCTAAAATCCAGGTCCCAGGTTCAAATCCCGGGTCGGCCAAAAATAAATGTGGCTGGGTGTTTGAAATTACTCAGTAACAGTTCGGAGTCAGGAAGTTGGCGTTTAATCACCCCCGTGTCTAGGAAAGCACGTAAAGCCGTTGGATTACATACGCGCACTTAACGCACGTTAAGATTGGCCGCCGTGACCGATATCGGTTAGGAGGATATTATTATTATAACTAGTGATCGCACACCGGTCGAAATTCGACCATTATTCGTTTTTATTATATTTATTGAAATGTTAGCTTTCTGCACTCCTTCTCCATATAAACTTTAACTGTGCCAAATCTCATACTTCTCCGTCCAAGTAATCTCATAAAAAGGGGTACAAAGGTTTTGCTTCACGTATAATATTTAGATATGGGTCACCATAACTTTACCACCTATTATAATGATCCTCGTCAGAATTACAATGAGGACCCCGGGTGCACCAGGCCTGCTGGCCAATGCACCATCAACAACGCCACGCACAGCGGCCTGTGGCTGCCCTCGCCGACCGTCTGCAACTGCTGCAATTTCTGCTTGCCTTTTATAGGTACATACATATATCCATTCGTAAATATATTACATACATTCCATCAATTATGTGATTGTGTAGGCGACAAGCTAACCACTTGTCACTACTTTTTCACAATTTTCCATCTAAATTAGCTCAGGTTTATTTTTGGCTGAATGTGGTTAAAGGGGCTTGGTGCCCTTTTTACTCTGCCTACCCCTTAGGGGATTATGGGCGTGATGTTATGTTATAATATACCATCACACCCGCAAACCCTCAATAGGTAGGCTGAGTCCTAGGAGTAGTACATAACATTTCATTTCATGCTTAGTGTCCCCTAAGGGGTAGGCAGGAGCCCTAGCTCCTTGAACCACATAAAGCTAAATATATAATTGAGTTGGGTTTGAATGAATATTCAAGGAGTAGTAGATATTTATGTTCCTTGAATAAGCTAAAATAATAATAATAATAAATTGTCCAGTCTGACACACCAATTTCACTCGTGTACTAATGTCCATGTTCATCACACGAAACATTTGCCCCTAGCGCGATTCCAACCCCTGACCCTCGGTTTCGTGGCCAATGTGTCTGACCACTCGCCAACGGGCCAATCAAACTCAAGTTATGCTACTCGAGAGACTTATATGGATGATTTTTTGATAATATAACTTACGGACCAAAAAAATTTTGGTCCTTCCTTAAAGGAAGGAAATGCCTAGCTTGTCGCCTACACAATCATCATGGGTTGATATACCCAATATATATTGTGATTCGCCATTTACTTACATAAGCTGAGCAAAAAACACAGTTGGAATATTATCTTTCGAGTCCCTGCCCAACATTGGACTCCAAGATCAACACTGAAGATATTTCCTGACATTTAATTAGTATCATCTTTAAACAAAAACAAAGTTGACTAAAATCAAAAACATGTTTCTTTTGCAGTTTAGTTGAGGTTTTTTTTTCTATCTCCGAGTGGTAAAACGTCTGTGGTCATGAAACTTTGTATAATTTCCAGTTCTTGGAGACCACTGCAGCGTCGGAGGCCCAGGCACCGGCACTACCGTTGGCCGTTGCGGCCACGGGCTCACCTGCGTCTCCAACTCTGATGGTGACCACCTGTGTCAGAGGAGTGAGTGACAAATTACATGATAGCCTAGAAGAATTAAGAATTACTAACTATTTTTTTCTTTGAAACCATATGTTTCAAAATATTAAAAAAAAAACTTAGTGGCACTATAAAATTACACAATGGTTAATTTACAAAATAGACATCGATCAAGTGACTCCTGGCGTGACTCATCATGTGCTGGGTAATCTTAGTTCCGCCACGACATTGGTCTTACCTGGACGTCTAGAAAATTGTTAGAGAACATATGTAATGAATAATCACAACGGTGTCATGGCGGCCAATCTCAACGAGGGACTCACTCACTTTTCCTTCATTCCAATAGTTCGCTGACACACCAACCCGTCATGATAGTAGAGACGTCAGGAGCAGGACTAACGGCTTAATATACTTTTTAAGGGTCAGGCAGGAAAAATCGCCATCTTCCTGACTCCGTATTGAGTAATTTTAATCAACCACAAATCCAAGTCGGTATCTGAACCCAATAACTCTTAGTCTTTAGACGGCGCTTGCCAACAATAGACCAACGACTCATTTTTCTTACAATAGGGATAGGTATAGTCAGTGGCGGATTTACCCTAAGGCCCAGTAGGCCCGGGCCTAGGGCGGCCAGATATTAGAGGCGGCCAATCGTGATAAAAAATTAACTGATGACGCTTTAGTAGGTACTGAGTTATGGTCTGTTATGGCCTGGGGCCTAGGGCGGCCAAGACTGTAAATCCACCACTGGGTATAGTAAATAAAATGGAAGATAAAATACTGAAACGACAAAGATGTTTTATTATTTTATTTATTTATTTAGGTATGCTTACATATATACATACAACTATTACACAACAATCACTTAATACAGTAGTATTATATATGTAAGCCAAAAATTACATACACAACATTATTTGCCAATTAATTATATACTATGGTTAAAAAATGGGTCTACCTTTTATTGCCGAACTTTTTATGTCATAATATTGAATTGCATAACATCGAATGGCAGAAACTTCATTTCGCCGAAAATCTTTTCGCATGTACTCAGTAAGCATATACGCAAAACGCATAATTTTGTAAAGCAGAATTATCTTTAGGCATAAGTTCGATATCCATAATAATGAAAAGTCAGAACTTTCATACGCAGAAAATTTGCATTTAGAATCATCCTTAGGCATACTTTTCTTATCCATAATATGAAAAAGCAGAATCATCGTAGCTCATAAAGTTTACGTTCAGAATCATCTTAACTGCCTTTTAATATTATGGATATGAAATGTATGCCATTTCATATCCATAATATTAAAAGGCATAATTATCTTCACTTAGAAAGTTTACATTTAGAATCGTCTTTTATTATGCATGCAGAGAGCATATAACATGCAAGCAAGTGTGCATGCTGAAAGCAAGCGCGCAGCATGCAAGCATGCATGCAGCATGCAAGAATGCAAGCAAGCATGCAGCATGCAAGCAAACACGCAGCATGCAAGCAAGCAGGCAGCATGCAAGCAAGCATACAGCATGCAAGCAAGCATGCAGTATGCAAGCAAGCATGCAAGCATGGTTTCTGTCACGGCTCCGGCGCTGCGAGGCTCCGGCGGTCCCACGTGAGCTCATCGTTGCAGATGGTTTTCGCTCATCACCGCAGATTCGGCTTCAGCTTCTCCTCAGCTCGCGGGCCGCCTCGCCCCTCCGCGCCTACGCGGGCTTGAATTACACTCTAGGGGTAGGGCAGACACGACTACGTGGAGTCGGTTTTGCAGCGATTCGTTTCTGTCACGACAGTTTTGTAGCACAAAATAGTAATTTTTAATCTATTTGTATTTCAATTTAGAGTTAAAAGCTATACTATTTCAAAGAGAAAATATGCTATTTAAAATTATCCCAAATGAAATTCTGCCATCTTCATAGTATGCCAAGTAAAATTCTACTATATAATAGTTCGACTAAATAAACGTTATGCTAAACGAAAATATGCGAAATTAAAATATGGATAAGGAAATTATGCTAAATGAAATTCTAATTTCTTATAAGTATGCCATTGTAAATTCGGCCAAATAAACATTCGGCCAAACAACAATTATCCTAAACATTTTTTATGCGTAAAACATATTCGATTAAATAAAAATATGCCAAGTGTGTTCTGCCAAGTGAAATTCGGAGCAATGACATTCGGCCAGATAGAGGGAACCCTTAAAAAATAATATGTAGAAATAGAATTAAAAGAAAAAAAAAATCACTGATAAAATTTTAACTGATGTAGAATTAAAACCATGATCGACAATGTATTGTAACATATTATGGCAACACTAACAAAAGGTTAACATTTATTTATAGTTTTTAACATTAACATCAACTTTTAAAATTAACTGAAAGAAATGTTAACCAATTACAGTGACGACCGCATGCCACACCGCTCAAGACAGCTACGACGCGCGCCACGAGAGGGGCGAGACAGGAGCCTTGGAGGAGCGACCCCAGTGTGACGGAAAGGGGAATTACGCCGCCTTCTCCTGTGTACCCACGCAGTCGTAAGATATCGCTGAAATAGAACATTACATACATACATATAATCACGCCTGTCATCCCCAAAGGGGCAGGTCCCCTTAGCCACATTCAGCCAAAAAATAAAACTAGGCCGGGTTAGATGTTTTTTTTTTAAATTAGTGTCGAGTGGCTAGCTTGTCGCATAAACAATCACACACCCAAAACCTGACCCCGATAGACCCGATTAGTCACCTTTCACGACATGCTTTTTAAGTGCCAGACCAACATGGGACTTGGGACAGAACAGGAATTAGGGTATAATTAAGGTTTGGGGTAAGTAACCTTTTACTGTGGTGAGATCTCGTGGGTACCTAATGTTGCAGATGTACATGGGCGACAGTAATCACTTACCATCAGGTGAACTGTCTGCTCGTCTGCCCGCAATAACATAAAAAAAAAAAAAACCTTAGATAACGGTGTGGCGGGCCATCCAAGGGTTTAGTCAGTATATCTATTCCTTTTTAAGGCGGTTCTCCTATCATACATATAATCCGAGTTCCGGGATTCCGGCACACTCCGGGTAGTGGAAGGATACTGGTTTGAAGAGACACATTTCTTGGGATATTCCAAATCTCAATACCACTTTCTCGACGGTACATCCAAAATAATTACGGATGTTTATCCATCATGCTATCGCTGTCTGATAGCGACCTGATGATTCCATTATGTTTTATCTTCAGATGCTTCTGTCAGTCTGACGAAGGTGAAAGAATATTTGGTGAAGCTCTCTACACGGGCGCGGCCACACAACAGAATATGCAATGTGGTACGTTCGTATTTATTTTAATTCTTTAAATTTTTTTTTATAAATATAAGTAAATATTCCACCAGGTGCCCACGATACAGGACTTTCCTAGTGTGGGACCTACAGCTTTTAATCTCCTGTATTGCTCCTACTTTTATTTAAGTCAAAAGAAACGACTGTACCTAATTTTAAGATACGCATATTTAAGTTAAGTTAAGAAATTATATGTAGTTTATATGTAGTAGCAAATAACTGTTAAATAAAGTATTTGTATTTGTATATTTGTTAGTAATGTCGTATGAGTAGAGCGTAGAGCTTGTATGAAAAGGATCATGAATGTTGAAGAGGCGAGTGAGGTGTGTAAGGATCGTGCCATATGGCGTTTGGTTCCCTCTGCCTACCCTGCTAGTGAAGTGGCGTAAAGTTTGTTAGTTAATTGAGATAGGCAAGAAGCGAACTTATGTAACTATCTTCTTTAGGGGCCCCAACTGTTGTAAAAAAAAATTCATAGGAATTGTCCACCACAACATATTAGTCATGAAAAGTCCCTGTAACCACATTTGATACAAGACCCACATAGACGATATACATTTATACGTCATCACGCCTGTAATCCTAAAAGAGGTAGGCAGAGTCAAAGGGCAGCTAGTCCCCTTAACCACATTCAGCCAAAAAATAACTGGGCTGGGTTAGATGGAAAACTGTGAAAAGGTAGTGGCGAGAGAATCACACCGAAATCCCAATATACCGTTAGTCGCCTTCAACGACATGTTAGACAAGGAACACAGTTGGCACATTATTTTTAAGTCCCAGACATTGGACTTACAGGGCTGTGGTAAAACCAGTTTCAGCAAATCCAGTATCATGGTCTAACTAAGTGAACCCTGAGTGAAAACGAGCCATAATATTGCAAAGACTGTGAGGGCTGTAAGGATCGTGCCATACGGCGTTCGGTTCTCTCTGTCTGGGTAGGCAGAGAGATACTAGGGAAGTGGCGTGAAGTTAGTTAGTTAGTTAGTTCTGCAAAGATGATGACGGAACTTGTTTCGCAGGCTGTTCCCGCATGCACGAGAAGATAAAGAAGAACATAGAATCTGGGCTTCGCTTCCCAGTGGTGGGCCCCAGATGTACACCAGACGGAAACTTCCACCCTATCCAGTGCATCGATAAAATGTGCTACTGCGTCAACCCGATGACGGGTGTGGTTTTGGAGGGCGAGAGAAGGTCGGTAGACCTGAACCGCAGACCGCTGACTAGTCTGGAATGCTGTAAGTATTTTTTTAAAACTAATTCAGTGGTCACACTGCTCTGGTTACTGGCCATCCTACTAATAATAGAAATGCGAAAGTTTGTATGTATGGATCACGGACTAGTAAAAAAGAAGGACTCCGCACCACTCTAGACATTGAAGCTCCTTAGGTGCCCCACCTTGACACGCAACTTACGTCACACATTGACATAATAAGTGCTCCAAATGACAGATATCCGATATTTGGTATCCTTAAGTTTCTCACTCACACATGCATAAACGTGGCTTCACGCTATAATATGATAGCGTGGAATCCTTCTTCTTTTACTAGTCCGTGGTATGGATGGATGTTTGTTAATATTTCACAAAAAAACTACTGAATGGATTTTAATGAAACTTTACAATAATATAGCTCATACATACACCCGAATAACATAGGCTATGTTTCATCGATGTACCACGCGAGCGAAGCCGGGGGCAGAAGCTAGTATAGATGTGAGATATTTCGGGCTTAACTTTAGAGGCTATTCGTGGTTACCAACACCAATCAACATAATTTTTTATAATAAGATACTTAGCCCCATAGATTTATAGCTTTACATGGGAATGGATGTGAATCAACAATGTGTCTACCACGGTGTACCTACCCAATAAAAAAAACAGAGGTTGTTAATAGGGCCACACAAATATCGTTTGACGACCATTGCATTAATTTGTATTATCTGGCCAGCTAGGACTTGATAAATATTATGGGCGTGATGTTATACGCCCATAATACCTGAAGGAGTAGGCAGAGTCAAAGAGGCAGCAGGCCCCTTTAACCACATTTAGCCAAAAAAACTGGCCTGATGAAAAATCTAAGCGTTTTTGCGATATAAGGCCAAGATTGATGACTGGCCCGTTGATCGAATGGTCAGATGACCCTGGCCACGAAACCAAGGGTCGCGAGTTCGAATCCCGCTAGGAGCAAATGTTTCGTGTGATGCACATGGACATTTGTACTCGTGTCATGGATATTTATAAACGTATTTAAGTATATCTATCCGTTCACCTAGTATCCATACCACAAGCTTAGTTTGGAACTAGGAATTGATGTGTCAGTCTGGAGAATTTATTATTATTATTATAATCAAGCCAAGTGCGGATTTAGATTTCAAATTAGGGCAAAGAGGGAGGTCAAAAAAGATACGCCACCAGAGGTGATATTATACATATAGGGTTAAGCCTAGTTTTAGGCTAACCCGGTGATGGAACATGGGCCCTCCAGGCGACCCCAGGCATCAGGTATTCGAGGCCCTCCAAACTCCCATATACTGAATAGCCTGAATAGCCACCAAGGAAAACAAATTCGAATAGGCTACACTGTTCGTAGCCGTACAAGGAGCTAATTCAGATTTCCCCGTGAAAAAATTAAACATTTTTTGGTCCACGTAGAGACGAAGACCAATACTATACTTATAATAAATCTGTAGAGAGGTCAATTCTGTACATGAAATATATTTTCAAAATAACTATCGGGGGTGATTAGTGATCGATACTGATGCCAAAAATGCAATCAGTAAAAGTTTTGTCTGTCTGTCTGTCTGTCTGTATGTTCCTTATAGAAACAAAAACAACTCGACGGATTTTAACGAAACTTGGTACAATTATTCTTCATACTCCTGGGCAGGTTATAGTATACTTTTCATCACGCTACAATCAATAGAAGCAGAGTAGTAAAGGGAAATGTTGGGAAAACGGGAGAAGTTACTCCATTTTTTAAGCTTCCGTCGCGTGTGCAGCCTTAATGGTTAAAGTTACATAGAAATCATGTATGACGGAAATAGTCTTTTTAATATTAACCATAAACGCGAGTGACACCGCTGGCACAGCTAGTATATAATAAAAACTAAATAACATCAGAGTATTCTTTAAAGTTTCTTCTTTGTATGACCTGGTATAAGTGTATATTCAGTCTGGTATTAAAAAGAGTAAAACTACCGAGTCTCTTGCCGGTTTCTTATCGGTAGATGCGACATTCCGATCCGGTGGTAAATTCAAAATATTCTATTTGGTACTTGACGATTTATAAATGCTTTATTGAGGCCTACGTAAATAAAGATATTATGGAGTTTGAGTTTGAAAAAGAATAATTTCTTCTCGAAGTAACGTCTTCAAGAAACCAACTTACCTTCTCTGCTTTCAGACGACCTAAAACTTGACTTATACCCGGAACAGAGTGTTGGTGAGCCTCCCTTCAACATCACCACACCATGCCTGCAGAATATGAAGGAAGTTACCGATCTGCTGGAGTCCAGCATTGACGATGGGTTCAATGTGGATTTCTTTAGTAGCGTGGCGTCGTGCATGCCTGATGGGAGTTTTGGGAGGATTTCTACGACTAGGAATAGGAGGTTAGATGTAATACTAAGTTTAGAAGGTTCTGGTATAGATAATAATATATCAGACTACATCACATACATTGATCTGAAAGCGGTGGTAGCTCAATGGTAAGGACACGCGCCTCTTAACCGAGGAGTGCGGGTTCAAACCCGGGTACGTACCTCTGGATTTTTCAAATCTCAAAGTATTTATACCACTAGCTCGACGGTGAAGGAAAACATCGTGATGAAACCTGCAAATTCAAACAACTTTGGATTTGTAACCATGATCCAAAAATTGTCTGGTTTCCCTCTTAGGGTTACGAAGGTCAGATCGGCAGTCGCTTCAATTTAATCACCAGACTCGCTAAATCCTGGATCATGGTCTAAGCGGACCCCGTCTAAACACGGGACATAACGCTAGGAAGATGATCACATACATTGATCTGACTCCGAAGTAAGTGGCTTAAGCACTTGTGTTACGAATGTCAGATTCAATAATGGTATTACAAATAAATACTTCAATAATCTATACTTATAATAAATATGTAGAGAGGTCAATTCTGTACATGAAATATATTTTCAAAATAACTATCAGGGGGTGATTAGTGATCGATACTGATGCCAAAAATGCAATCAGTAAAATTTTTGTCTGTCTGTCTGTCTGTATGTTCCTTATAGAAACAAAAACTACTCGACGGATTTTAACGAAACTTGGTACAATTATTCTTTATACTCCTGGGCCGGTTATAGTATACTTTTCATCACGCTACAATCAATAGGAGCAGAGTAGTGAAGGGAAATGTTGGGAAAACGGGAGAAGTTACTCCATTTTTAAGCTTCCGTCGCATGTGCAGTCTTAATGGTTAAAGTTACATAGAAATCATGTATGACGGAAATAGTCTTTATAATATTAACCATAAACGCGGGTGACACCGCTGGCACAGCTAGTAAATAATAAAAAGAGATTAATGAAAGAGATGAAACCAGAACGGAAACAAGGATACGGTTGATGACGTTTAGGACAGCCTGTCACCCTGGTTTGACGTCAATATTGGTGTCAGACAAGGATGCGTGCTGTCTGCTCTGCTGTTTATCCTATATCTCGACCATTGTCTCCAGAGGATTAGATCTATGAATGTTGGAGTGCGTATGGGTGACTTGGTTGTGAACCGCCTGCTTTACGCGGACGATGCCGTACTTCTAGCAGAGTCGGCATCGGATCTGCAGCAACTAGTCACAACATTGAAAGATGATTGCAAGGAGAGAGGCTTACATTTGAATGCGAAGAAAACAAAGATTATGGTGTTTGAAAGAGATGAAACCAGAACGGATACAAGGATAACGGTTGACGATGTAGTGCTGGAACAGGTGAATGAAATTGTATATCTAGGATCTGCATTTAGTAGAGATGGAAGGTACTCCGCTGATATAGAAAGAAGAGTGAATGCAGGGAATAGGGTGAATGGTGCGTTAGGAAAACTTTTAGGCAGCAAAATCTTAAGCCAGAAGGCCCAGCTCGCCATACACAATGCGGTGCTGATTCCTACGCTAACATATGGAAGCGAGAGTTGGGTATGGCAGAAAGAGCATGAAAGTAGAATAAACGCAGTCGAGATGCGTACGCTGCGGAAAATCTGCGGTGTATCGCTCACAGACTGCGTTCGGAATGATGATGTAAGAAAGAGAGTTGGTCTGAAGGACAGCGTCAGAGTCAAGGTAAGAAGAGGCATGCTCCGGTGGTTCAGACATGTGGAAAGAATGGATGACGAAAGATTGACTAAACAGATATACAATGCGAATGTGGAAGGATGTAGGATCCGCGGAAGGCCCAGGCTCACCTACCACGAGATTGGTCGTGTATTAAAAGAAGGTGATGTTAGGAGTCATAAAAACCGTAGAGCTTGTATGAAAAGGATTATGAATGTAGAAGAGGCGAGTGAGGTGTGTAAGGATCGTGCCATATGGCGTTCGGTTCTCTCTGCCTACCCCGCTAGGGAAGTGGCGTGAAGTTTAGTTAGTTAGTTAGTTAGGTTGATGACGTAGTGCTGGAACAGGTGGTTGAAATTGTATATCTAGGATGTGCATTTAGCACAGATGGAAGGTACCTACTCCGCTGATATAGAAAAAAGAGTGAATGCGGGGAATAGGGTATCTTAATCTAACATCTTAATCACATAATATTTTTTTTTTCTATTTAGCAAAATCTGCGTGGACGAGAGAGGTCGCAAAATAGGAGACTACGAGGCTTTTCCGGGCACCACCCAATATGACGAAATGGACTGCAGTAAGATAATAGATATACATACATACGGCTAGGATGGCGCGCCGACATATTTATATACCTATACATTTATTAAGACAACAAAACAGTATAACAATCAATCAAATATTAGACATGTCCCATGTTGGTTTGGGAGTTAAAAATAATGAGCCAACTGTGTTTCTTGCCTAGCATGTTGTAAATGGCGACTAATGGTAGATATATGGGGTTTTGGGAATGTGATTGTGTAGGCGACAAGCTAGCCATTTGACACTACTTTTTCACAATTTTCAATCTTACTCCAGTTTTATTTTAGGCTGAACGTAGTGAAAGGGGCCTGTTGCCCCTTTGACTCTGCCTCCCCCTTTCGGGGATTATGGGCGAGATCTTATGTATGTAAGTGTCGCAGCAAATTTGTATGATTCCGCCGTTTACATACGGCGTCGTCAGTTTAAAAACGCTCGCAGTTATGTATTATGCCGAAGGCTATAACTCGATCAATTGTTATAATTTTAACGTTGGTTGTTCTTCTTCGGTTCCGGCTGTAGGGTCGCAGTGGTACCTAACACTCCTCCTCGCTTCGCTCGTCGTCGTACCTATTATTATAACTACTACCTAACCTGACCTAAATTAAATACTTGCGGCATACATACTTTATAATGACCGCAATATACATTTTACTTTACACATCAAAATGGTCACTATTAGTAGGTAAGTATGTAGGAAGTTTAATTTATAAGGCACACACATTTTTTTGGAAAGAGACTTATAATGAGAGAGATACATCATTCAAAATTAACAGACCTGATCTGACAATCTTTTTTTTTACCAGAATGCGCGTACACAGCCCACGTGATCATGGCGTCGGAAGTGGAGCGGCCGGTGTGCTGCTCAAACGGCAACTTCCGGCAAATCCAATGCCGGCGCGGCATGTGCCGCTGTGTCGACTCGGACGGTAGACAGACAGCGAGGGAGAACGCCGATCCGACTTTCTTGTCTTGCTTCAATCATAATTGGCGGAATTGCTAGTGAAGAAGTGGAGAAATTAGCGTTTTGGCAAGTGTCCGCTAGATGGCGTTACTGCAGTGGCGGTTTAATTTAATGTAATTGGTTCTTGTAAAATCTTTGTTCAATCAGAACGAGATACTCAAAGGCAATTTTTTTTTAATTTAACTAGATTATAATAAATCTAGGGGTGAAATTTGTACGCCATATAATGAAAATTAATAAAATAAATATGTAAATAAAAGAACAAAACACATTAAAAATTATATATACTTATGAATTTATAAACTGTTGAATGTCCCGGAAGATAAGTCAATATTGTTAACCCTACGATAGAATTATACCATTACTGTTTAGTATATACAGAAAGCCCTCATTAAATTGAAATCGCCTAACTATATTTAATAAACTTTTTTAAATACCTGTATTTGTTTTATTTTAGACTAGCGACTCGCCCCGGCTTCGCACGGTAAGCATGAAACAATATGAAGTATACCTACATATAAACTTTCCTCTTGAATCACTCTCTCTATTGGTGAAAACCGCATCAACAACCCTAGTGTAGTTCAAGAGATCTAAGTTAGAGCGACTTTGTAAAATACTATGTAAAGATGTAGAACCCAGCTTCGCCATTTTTTAAACATATCTTGAAACTTTAAAAAATAATATACCTACATTTCCTAAACATAGATACAAAATTAAAATCAAAATCCATTGGCTGGTAGGTATTTCTTTTTGTTTCATCGAATTTTGTTGTAAACAAATCCTACTAATAATAAAAATCCGAAAGTTTGTTTGGATGTGTGGATGTTTGTTACTCTTTCACGCAAAAACTACTAAATAGATTTTAATGAAACTTTACAATAATGTAGATTATACACCGGAATAGCATATAGGCTATGTTTTATCGACGTACGATACGAGCAAAGCCGCGGGCAGAAGCTTGTTTTAGATAAATTATGAACACCTAATAATATAAAATTAGTATGTGTTCATACTTAAAGTCCTGAGATATATTTTTTTAAATTAATTGCGTTATTATGGACATTAATTTATTTTAATTTCATTTATTTAAGATATTAAAATAAAAAAATATTACAATTTCTGAATAAAAATAATTTACTGGCTGAAATAGCTTATATCCAAAGCGATAACAATCTATAAAAAACCAAATTGTCACTTTGACAATTGAGCCTTAGGGATGGGCGCATTACGCAACGTTAGATTATTTTCTACGCATTACCATTTAATGTTTTTCTGAGGTATTGTATAACACGTTATTTACAATAGATATAAATATCACTTTATTGATAAAGAGGTACAATATTATCGTTAACTGAATGTAAAAATAGTAAGTTATTAGTAATAAATTAGTGAGTAAATGTAAAAGAAATAAGTGACATTAATGTACCTTTATTTTGTTTTTTTTTGGTTTGTTGTATCATAATGATTTTAACACCTATCTAAGAATATTGTATTATTTTAACACTGATGTGTGGATTATTCAATTATTATCGTTTGTTGCACTAATGATTAAACACTCAATCAAATTACTGAATAGGCAGAGTAGTGCGAAGTGATTAATGTTAGATATACTTTAATACGTTTTACAGATAAATAAAGAAACTGTTGGATGTTTACAAAAATAAACAATTATTTTGTTTTTTGAGGATATAATAAAGCACTTTATATCCTTATGTGTGTGCTTTATCACCAGGCGTAATGATGAGTAGTATAGATAGACATTTATTGAAATCCTTTTAAGACATCTTAAATCTTAAATGTGTAACTGCGGCCAGAGCAATATTTATGGAATCCATGTAATAATCCAGCAGTCCATCAGCCTGTTGCAGTCCAGCAGTGGACTGCAACAGGCTGATGATGATGATGATGATGATGATGTAATAATAATTAAATATTCGTCTTTTGTTGGTACTACAACAATACAACATACTATAAAATATTAGCATATTTATATAGCCACGCCATGTAACCACATTGCAATGTAAAGAAATTGGATTAATTTATTAATAGTTTTAAGTAATTCCCTTTTCTTATTGGGTCTGCTTTTTATTAGTTAGATAAAAATAATAGCGCAATCAATTGCAATACAGCTGGTTTGGAAATTACGTTCTTATGTCACTCCTTATTTTAATAGTTGGTTAAGTATTATTTGACTACTAATAAGTAGGCTTTTGAGAACATGCGCCTATAATTTGCTTTCACTTATAATAAAAATAACTAATCATTCAACTTTGATAACCATGTATGTATTATGTTATCCGTTATTACGAAGCACAGCACTAAACATCTGAAGTTTTCATTTGTGGAATGAAAAATGTTTTTTTGTCCGTAAGGCGACTTATTTTTCTATGACGTGCTCTCTATAGAAATCGCGGTATTATTGCAAAATAATATACGCAGATGATGTGATCTTTGTGTCAGTGCCGGATACATAATTTATTGTGAACAATTAATTCCGTTGCCGGAGTTTTTAGGTTATAAAACTCGTCATCATTTTTATTTGAATGCCAAACTTATTTTTAGCTCACAAAATCGAATTAACGAATCTTAAATAAGTGTTGCGAGTGGTTCTGATTAGTTTTTTTTAGTTGGCCAGCGGAGAAAATGGGTTTGATTATATCGAGATTTCGGGTAAGTTTAAAATGATGGATGTATAGATTTAATGTCTTGTGCATGGGCCAAGACTATTTTCATAGTGTAATATTTTATTGGCGGGAAGTCAAATGTTTGTCCGTGAACTGTGATCGGGTTGCTGTGATTATGATCGATTTATATGTGTTTTATTTTGGTTCTCTGATGTCATAGCTCTGGGCTCACTCTGTTGGGAGTGAGGTAGGTTTTCCCTGTAAACTCTAAAACTATATACATACTAACATCCCGCCCGTAATCCCCGACGATAGGGTACAATGAGCAATAAGCTGTGTAACCACATTTAGCTAAAAAATGAATTGATTCAGATGGAAAATTGTGAATAGATAAGTAGTGACATAAGTCTAGCTATTCGCCACGGACTAGTAAAAAAAGAAGGACTCCACACTATCATACGATAGCATGAAGCCACGTTTATGCATGTGTGAGTGAGATACTTATGGAAACCAGATATCTGTCATGTGGAGCACTTATTATGTCAATGTGTGACGTAAGTTGCATGTCAAGTGGAGCACCTGAGGAGCTTCAATGTCTAGTTAGTGGCGTGGAGTCCTTCTTTTTTTAATAGTCCGTGTTATTCGTCCACATAGTCACAAACCCAACACCTAATTCACTATTAGTTGCCTTTTACAACACGCCAGGCAATAAACACAGTTGGTGCATTATTTTTGAGTCCCAGACCAACATGGGACACTCTAGAAATGTGAAGGAATATAGTTTTGGGATTTCTTTCTTGAGTTTACCAACTTATTTTTATCCAGCGGTGCCGGGGAGGTGTCAAATAAAATACATAAATATACAACCATTTGAAATATGAAAGAAGACATAAATGTTTCAAAGATTGAAAGCTGTATAAACATAAATAAAATTTCTGTATTATCTAGTTTCATCTAGTTTCTAACTTTTGAGATATTACATACATAACATCACGCCTATAATCCTCGAAGGGGTAGGCAGAGCCAAAAGGCAGCAGGCCCCTTTAACCATATTCAGCCAATCTAAGATATTAATATTATGTATACATAACAAAATGTAGTTTATTTGTATGTTGAGATACCCTGAATCATGATCTGATTAAATAATTTATTTACTAATTGACAGACTCAATATTACAGATGGATCCTTGTCTGTCTATAGTCTAAGACAAGACGATAGAAGAAGCAAAAGAAGTCAGGATTGTCGACTGGCCCGTTGGTCGAGTGGTCAGAGACCCTGGCCACGAAACCAAGGGTCGCGGGTTCGAATCCCGCTAGGGGCTAATGTTTCGTGTGATGAACATGGACATTTGTACTCGAGTCATGGATGTTTATAAACGTATTTAAGTATGTCTATCCGTTCGCCTAGTATCCATAGTACAAGCATCAGCTTAGTTTGGAACTAGGGAATTGGTGTGTCAGTCTGAAAGATTTATTCATTATTTATTGTATTGAGTAGAAGTAATTGACTTCTTCCTGCCCCCATGAATAAGATTTGCTATGAAGATGTGCTATTTGTTCCAATGTATGCGAGCTGAACTTACCAACGCCACATCTGTTCGTAATACATTCTGTGTGGCTCCGTGTTGAGCGAGTCCGTTCATAGTGAATGATAAATATTTGCTGCTCGGAGAGTACACCACAAATGACGTTTTTAAAATTACCGTGTCTATCTGTTTGAATGTGCGCTTCATTGCTGAACTATTGTGATCTTAGTTTGTTAGTAAGATCTGTTTCTCAATAAGTGCATAACCTATTGTAATTGTATTGAGAAAAAAATATAGTTCTTTAACCATAATTATGTATGCATGTCACAGTGTTTTTACCCGTATAGGTCCCATTCCCATGGGATTACAAGGATAAAATATAGTCTTATGCAACTCGCTGATAAAGTAGCCTTTCCATTGCTGAAAGTATTTTCAAATCGGTCTAGTAGTTTTGGTGCCTATTCTTTACGATTAAACAATCAAATCTTTCCTCTTTATAATATTAGTGTAAAGTTAATTACAGTTATTGATTCCAAAATTGTCATCGTAATAATATGCCAAGAGATATATTATTGTGTAGGCGAAATTACATGTTGTTATTATAATTTATATGACGATATATTTATATTTACATATATAAATAACAAGTATTGTGACTTTGTCATATTATTTTAATACAAACTATATTTTACCCGCGGCTCCGCCCGCATGATAGTTTGTCTATCACAGAAACTTAACAAATTATATTCCTGAACCTTTCTCAAGAATTACTCTCTATTGGTTACAGACAGACAGACAGACGCGACGGAGGACTTTGTTTTGTAATATGTAGTGATATAACTTTGCTACGCAAAAACATGCATCTTTTTTTTATTTGAACTAAAGTAACTAACTTCATGCCAATATGGGGATGTTGACTGGCAAGTCAATTGAGGTGCTTTTCAAAAAGCTGTCAAAATACAATCACTATAGTTTTTGTATGGGCTTGTCGGTTTATGACGTTACCAGTTTGTCTAGTATGACGTCACTAGTTTGTCTAGTCAACTAACTAAATATTAAGCAGTTTTTGCAATATTTAAAGTCGTAGATTCAATATAATCCAATATCGACAAGGTTTTACGATGTACTGCGATACTTTCTTTTACATAATTGTTATTTCTAGGGCCGTCTGTAACCTAATGGGGATCCTGGGCACATTAATAAATTTATATGTTTGTGGGTAACAAATGTCGATTATCCATTGGTAATTTAGAACTAGGGAACCCTCTAGATCCTGGGCACATACCCAGAGTGCCCAGTGGGAAAAACGGAACTGGATATTCCAAAATTAAATATAAATGGTGTCAACATCTCTATTCCCTAGCGGGTTAGGCAGAGATAATCATGCGTTATGTCGCTAAACATACCTGTTGTTGATTTTAGATATGTTTTGAATACCCACCGTTACTAAATAATTCTCAACTTTTTAAGTTTTTTATTCATACGCCTCTAGTATCATGTCACCAGGAATAAAATTCCAATTGATTTCAAATAGTCTGACAATCATATTATAAATTCTTCAGACTTAACACATTCCCTACTACCAAACTAAGGTTATAAACTTGTGCTATGGATACTAGGTGAACGGATAGGACATACTTAAATACGTTTATATGCACCCATGACTCGAGTACAAATGTCCATGATCATCACAGGAAACATTTGCCCCTAGCGGGACTCGAACCCGCGACCATTGGTTTCGATGGCCAGGTCTCTGACCACTCGACCAACGGGTATCGACATGATTATTAAGGTTCAACTGAAAAATGTTTGTCGGAAAGAATTCTAATCTTCGGCTTTGCAGATAGATACAATCTTAAGTGGGAGATTATTTCATATAAGTATATCTCAAATACAATATCATGGTTGCGCAAGCACTTTGAGGTATATCTTACGAAATTTTGTTTATCAATGTGCTTTGTATTTACCACGGACTAATAAAAAAAGAAAGACTCCCCGCTGTCATACTAAAGCATGAAGCCACGTTTGTGCATGTGTGATTGAGATTCTTATGGATACTAGATATCAGAAATCTGTTATTTGAAGCGCTTATGTCTATGTGTGGCGTAAGCTGCGTGTCAAGTTGGAGCACGACGGAGTGGCGTAGTCCTTCTTTTTTTACTAGTCCGTGGTATCTACGTAAGTTGTTAGCTAGTATTTGAACAATAGGAACGTTAACGAATGACACCTGTGTTTTATTATATACTAGCGACCCGCTCCGACTTCGCACGGTGAGCATAAAACAATGTGAAGTCTTCTTGCTAATATTATAAACGCGAAAGTTTGTATGAATGGATGGATGTGTAGATGTTTGTTAGTCTTTCACGCGAAAAGTACTGCATGGATTTTAATGAAACTTTACATTACAATAGTATAGCTTTTACATTAGAATAACACATAAGCAAGGTTTATCGATGTACCACGCGAGCAAATCCGTGGGCAGAAGCTAGTTATACATATAAACATCTATTGCGAAGTTTAAAAGTTCTAAGCGAACAGACAGAAGCGGCGACTTTGTTTTATACTACCGTAAAGATTTCATATAACAATTGAAGAATCGAAAGTTTTAGAATGTTAAGTAAGTATGTTGACTACTTTGAAATTTTATTAAAATTCATTGCGATTTTGTCATGAGTAGCCCATTAGGTTAACTGTTAATTCAAAAAAATTAAAAATTCAGGTTAACCATTAATAACAAAATATAACTCAAAGTTATATTTCTGAGTTACTTAATCTATGTCATTTAACAAATTTGTCCTATGTTACGTGACACATGATTGAAGCATTCGAATGCCAATCTCCTTCTTCATTGAAGTCTGTGAAATACGTGATTAAAGCTATAAAACCAGCGATAATGTTTTGCAAACAGCTTTGTTTTGTTAATCGACAATAACGTTGCGTAGTTGGTCTGTGTGTCAGCTTGTCTCCTAACATTGTGGCTATTGTGAAGTACTGACGCATCCGGGGTTGTTGACATTAATTAAATGGGGAAGATTAGTTTCTGGAATCCATATCAGCAAGCACCTTCAACAAATTTTGGCCAAAAATAAAACTGTTGAGTTTGATGGGAATAGGGATGATGACTGCATTAAAAAACTAAAATTATATTTAGTTCGTCTAGACACATATTTTTCGCTTTATCAAATTAACAAAAAATAACAAAGATAAAGAGTATCAAAGTTTTGGAGTGAGGGCTTGCGACGTCACTATTTAGTACAAATTGTACGAAAGCGTGACGTCACGCGCAACTTGAATGCATTGTATCTTCGTCAATGTTTGTTTAACGAATAAATAAAAAAAAAAAGTATTCAATATTTTTTTATTTGACGGAGTAAACATAATTTTTTAGTCATCTCTCTTATTGTGAAAACGTAATGACGAGTGGCTAGCTTGTCGCCTACACAATGACATACCCAAACCGTTTATACGTCGCCTTCACGACATGCTAGGCAAGGAACACAGTTGCAATGTACCAGAACTTTCAAGTTCCCGGGCCACAGGTAACTAATCTTTGCTTCAATTGAAGCAGTGGATGCGCAATGCCGAATCGCGAGCTTTGTTCAACAGGCCGTGACGTACCACGGCTTGCTAAACACGATCACGTTTGGAATGTTGCAGTGGGTAAAATGCATAAGTTTTGTTAATTTTTGATTTTTAATTCCTACTGTAATTAACAGATTTATTATAAAACTAGCTGTGCCAGCGGTGTCACCCGCGTTTATGGTTAATATTATAAAGACTATTTCCGTCATACATGATTTCTATGTAACTTTAACAATTAAGGCTGCACACGCGACGGAAGCTTAAAAAATGGAGTAACTTCTCCCGTTTTCCCAACGTTTCCCTTCACTACTCTGCTCCTATTGATTGTAGCGTGATGAAAAGTATACTATAACCTGCCCAGGAGTATGAAGAATAATTGTAAAATCCGTCGAGTAGTTTTTATTTCTATAAGGAACATACAGACAGATAGACAAAAATTTTACTGATTGCGTTTTTGGCATCAGTATCGATCACTAATCACCCCCTGATAGTTATTTTGAAAATATATTTCATGTACAGAATTGACCTCTCTACAGATTTATTATAAGTATAGATGTATGTACGTACGTACAATCACGATTGAAATCTGCAATTGTGCAGGCAAAGTCTAAGATGCAAAAGGCACCTTTGAATATCTTTACTATTCTTACTAATATAACAAAGCTGAAGAGTTTGTTTGTTTACTTGAACGCGCTGAACTCAGATATTACTGGTCCGACTTGAAAAATTCTTTGAGTGTTAGATAGCCCATTTATCAAGGCAGGCTAAAGGCTATATAACATTATCTATAAACGCAGGTGAAACCGTAGGCACAGCTAGTAATTTATATTCGCTAAATTCGGTTAAAGTTTGACAAGCTCGATGGCTCATTCGGTAGTGACCCTGCCCCATGCGCCAAGAGTTGTGGGATCGATCCCCACCCAGGACAAACATTCGTATGATGAATACTTGTGTTTGTTCTGTGTCTGGGTGTTAATATCCAATATTTAAGTATATATTCGTAATACCACTGTTGATTCTGATATCCGTAACACAAGTGCTTAAGCTACTTACTTCGGAGTCAGATCAATGTATGTGATGTAGTCTGATATATTTTCTGATTTTCTGATTTCTGAAAGGTTTCTTTATATACATTGAGTTAGGCTTAATAAAAAATTATGAAAAAGTAGTATTAGTCAAGTTTTGACAAGTGGTTCGGTTGTCCCTCGTACATCAACATAGTACCGACTGGTCTGGAACTCAAAAACAGTATACACCAACTGTGATGGTTGCATAGCATGATGTGAAAGGCAGCTAATGTTAAAACACCATTTTCCTTTGCACCATTGACAAGCTCGATGGCTCATTCGGTAGTGACCCTGCCCCATGCGCCAAGAGTTGTGGGTTCGATCCCCACCCAGGACAAACATTCGTATGATGAATACTTGTGTTTGTTCTGTGTCTGGGTGTTTATAACCAATATTTAAGTATATATTTGTAATACCACTGTTGTTTCTGATATCCGTAACACAAGTGCTTAAGCTACTTACTTCGGAGTCAGATCAATGTATGTGATGTAGTGATATATTTTCTGATTTTCTGATTTCTTAAAGGTTTCTTTATATACATTGAGTTAGGCTTAATAAAAAATTATGAAAAAGTAGTATTAGTTAAGTTTTGACAAGTGGTTCGGTTGTCCCTCGTACATCAACATAGTACCGACTGGTCTGGAACTCAAAAACAGTATACACCAACTGTGATGGTTGCATAGCATGATGTGGAAGGCAGCTAATGTTAAAACACCATTTTCCTTTGCACCATTGACAAGCTCGATGGCTCATTCGGTGGTGACCCTGCCCCATGCGCCAAGAGTTGGTTCGATCCCCACCCAGGACAGACATTCGTGTGATGAATACTTGTGTTTGTTCT
This sequence comes from Glyphodes perspectalis, assembly GCA_951394215.1. NCBI lineage: Eukaryota > Metazoa > Arthropoda > Insecta > Lepidoptera > Crambidae > Glyphodes > Glyphodes perspectalis. The sequence continues at coordinate 3,999,679 of OX596227.1, forward strand.
GTACCTGGGTATTAATATCCAATATTTAAGTATATATTTGTAATACCACTGTTGTTTCTGATATCCGTAACACAAGTGCTTAAGCTACTTGGCTATTTGGTATCGGGGTTGTGATTGTGTAGGCGACGAGTTAGTCACTTGTCACTACTTTTCCTTAATTTATTCATCTAACCCAGCTCAATTTTATTCCTGGCTAAAAGTGGTTGAAGCAGCTTATTGCTCCTTCGAGAATTTCAATTCAAATTCAAATTCTCCTATATTTAATTATAGTCTTCAAAAAAGTACTTATCCCTTATAAATAGTAATTATGTACGGAAAAGAAAATATTACTACCTACTCGATAGTTGACTTAAAAAAAAAGTACGTGCCCACCGTCGCGTGTCGATCGATGTACTGATGCGCAAGCGCAGCGCTGCATCCGCGCTACATCCGCGCGACACAGCTGCAAATTTGAAGGCGCCTCTACTCTTTCAAATGCCAAATTTTATAATTTGTAACTTAATCTAGTTAATACTAGATAACAACACTGCAGGTGAACACTTCATTAAGAAGCTAAACATATATGCTTGTCATTTAAGAAGTCTTCCATAGTATGATAGCTTTTACTCATTAAAAACACTTTAAGTATGTAATGGATAATTTAAACTTATGAAAAGGTAATGCTAGTAGACTTTCTGGAAGTTATCTTAAACCTCTTTAGACCCCCCCCCATTTACGAAAATCTTGAAACATCTATTGCCCGTAAGGGGGCGTTGTAGCCCACTTTGAAGATGACTAGTGTAATGCAATAATTACTGAAGTGTGAATGGCCTTAGCACTTTTAGGATGTCTGAAGGTCGTACATTTGAATGAAGTTGGTTAATCATTGGTACCCGATTGCGTCGGTGGAAGGTTATGATCAGCATTGTCGTATTGTATGAAGTGAATTGGTTGCGGTAAATAGAAAGCATGGAATATAAGTATATATATCAGACTACATCACATACATTGATCTGACTCACGCCACATTCAGCCAATAATTAAACTGAGCCGGGCTAGATGGAAAATTGTGAAAAAGCAGTGACAAGTGGCTAGCTCGTCGCCTACATTATCACATGCCCACAACCCAATATACCATTAGTCGTCTTTTACGACATGCTAGGCAAGGAACACAGTTGGTACATTATTTTTGAGTCCCAGATCAACATGGGATGCAAATATTGCTTGACGTAAAACATGCTTATATACAGACATATTGCAATCCAACTAAATTCGATCACCAATCCTAATCTCACCGCGGCGATCGTTGCTTAACTATTGCAATCCAATACCCCGCTTCAATATTTCATACGACTTTCATGCAAGAGCATTTTATGGCTAGTCACAACGTCTAAACGATTCTTAAGAGAAAGGTACAAGGTACAATGAGCTTTAGTCTGCAACCAGTTGTATGTTTGAAACTCGACTTTATTACCGCGCAATAAGGGTCAAAAACGGTACATGATGCGGACCGTGGCGACCTACTAAGTGGACTTTCGAATGGCGACCGGCGAATTTCGTGGGCGAATCATTTGATAGTGAAAACGGACGCGATAGTGAAATGTTACGTCATCTATCATCTATTATGAAAAAATGATAAATAGATAGTAGACTTGAATCGACTATTCAAATCCGTTGGTGGAATGGTTTAAACATCTTTGAAGCGACAAATATTACGTTGATGAAACATTTGTTTTATCCTGGACTATCGTTTATCCTGATAAAATTTAAGGATCCCGATCCTCACTATGATCTCGTCCATTTAATAGAGCGAATTCCATTCCATTCTACATGGCTAGAAGGAGAGACAGGCAGTGTCTGAAAAGTGAGGTTATGTATGTATGTATGTGTATATATGTATGTACTGCCTTCCTGAAAAATACCGACTTTATTCCCATGCTACCTTATGATGATATACATGTATATATGTCCCGAAAACGCCGATAGGCGTATCGGCGTTTTCGGCATGAGGTTGCAGATTTCAGAATAACACATGTTTTTTTTTAAATGAAGTTTTGCTTACGTAATGAAATTTAAAATCCAACTGCCCATGGCGTGCACGCCAAGCCAATGCTCATGTGTCAGTTAAAAAGTTTCGTCATTCGGCAGTGAATGGGTAAAACTACATTCAACAAAAATAGAATTGTGTCGGTTCTGAAGAACAATTGTGAAAAAATAGCCACCACTTTTCACAATTTTTCATTTGACTTAATGTGGTTAAAGGTATTACGGGAATTACGGGTGTAATCATATGTATGTCAAGGAAAGTAAATTCAGTCCCTGAAATCCTTTTAACCCAGCGCTCTAAGCTCATGCGTATACTCAAAACCTAATTCCCTCCACAGCGCAAGAAGACAACATCAGAAGTCCTAGAGACACTCGAAACGAAAATAAAGAGCATCGAACAAGATGGCCAATACAAGGAGCAGACGCACAAGCGCGTCATCGGCTACGTGATGGCGTACTCGGTGGGGCTGTACGTGCTGTTCGCCGTGCTTTACTACTACATGTACGTGGGCCGCAGCCAGCACTGGCTGCACTCGCTGCTGTATGCGTCGCCGCTGCTGGTGCTGCCGATACTGTGAGTGTGCTGTGTGTTATTGTGTGGGGGGTGGCAGCACATAGGAGTAGACGCACAAGCGCGTCATCGGCTGCGTGATGGCGTACCTACTTGTTGGGACCATAAGAGGCTTTACATTAATTATACTTATACGCAAAAGAATTACATGTGACACCAATGTGCGTTATATAGGAACAAGGTGTAACATTTTGGTTGTAGTAACGCATAACGGCGTCATCTAGTTATCGTCGGTGCGCGTTAAATACTGTGTTACTACACTGAGTATGTTACTTCAGTCAAAGTTAGACTTTATTTAGCAAAAAAGTACTTACACGGTATTGTACTCTTGATTTTTTTTGTAATAAAATTATGTATTTTATGGTGGTGGAGCCACCATAGAGCTAAGCACAGGTTACATGAATTGTTTATATGACTCGTAGTATCATAACCTGTCACGCCCATGAGCGTCGTATAAAAAGTGAAGTGACGCACTTTGGCGTCATAGAGTCATTTAATGTGAATTTGTACCGTGGTAGTGCGACTACCATGCATGACCACCTTCTTACTGGTGGGACCATCCTCATACAGAAAATCTACGTAAAGAAGCAGTATTTAATTATATATATTAAACCATTTAATTCTTATCACAAATAGGTCTTAAAAGTTAGGCCCTAGTTGCTAATTTTAGATGCATCCCGTATTTGTGAGACTGGTGCCTGATATAGGTTTCATAAAGAACCTGTAATTACAGGACACCAGGCCCCTTCATGTAGGTCCCTATATGAATAAAATGTCCCAAGATGTAACATGCAGAGAAATAATTATATTTTTAAGCAAAGCCGGTAACATTAGGATTTTTTTGATAAAAAAAAAATCAGTTGAATTGAGAACCTCCTCCTTTTTTTTTAAAAGTCGGTTAAAAATAGTAAAACTTCCTATTAATAGAAGAAGAAAAAAAAGTATGTTGTGTGAAGTTTCTTGAATGTGTATTTTATGGTGTATGTGTGGCCGAGTGCATGTGACGGTGTATGAGTGTGATGTATGTGTGTGTAAATTCAATAAGGATGGAAGGTTACTATACCCCTAGGGGTTCGCCATTCGATCATAGGGGGTTCGCGGGAATAACGTAATGGAGGATGAACGACTGACCCGTGCGACACGATTGTCCGCGGGCGCGCTACTGCACGTACTGTCTGATCTGAACCTACTCTGAGGGGGGTGAGTCTAGGGGTTCGCCATCCTCTGGAGACTTTAAAAGGGGTACGTGGAGCCATAAGTTTGAGAAACCCTGAGTTAGGGTATTAAATGCCCGGGTTGGGCGATATATGATTAAAGGGGCAGCTTTAACAACAACTGAAAATAAAAGTGGCTGGGTTAGAGGGAAAATTGTGAAAAAGGTATAATAAAATTAATATTATAAACATTAAACAATGTTATGTTTGTTTCAGCGTGATATTCCTTCGCACCGGCATATCCTGGTACTACAATTGGACATTGAACAAAAACAGAGTGAAATTGAACAAAATGCGAGAAGAAAAGAAGAAAATACTGGAGGAAGTTATGAACACTGAAACTTATAAGGTATGAGGACTTATATACATACATAACATACATACATACATAACATCACGCCTGCAATCCCCTAAGGGGTAGGCAGAGTCAATGTGAGAATTTTGCGGACGCAGGAGTATTCGATTTGGCACAGATAAAGTTTATATGGAGAAGGAGTGCAGAAAGCTAATATTTCAATAAGAAATAAAAAAAAACAAACTAGTAATGGTCGAATTTCAACCAGTGGGCGATCACTAGTAATACTTAGTTATGCATCAAGGACTAGTAAAAAAAGAAGGACTCCGCGTTGTCATACTATGGCGTGAAGCCACACTTATGCATGTGTGACTGAGATACTTATGGATACCAGATAATCTGTCATTTGGAGCGCTTATTATGTAAATGCAACTTACGTCACACGTAAGTTGCTTGTCAAGTTGTAGCACCTGAGGAGCTTCAATGTCTAGTTAGTGGCGTGGAGTCCTTCTTTTTTTAACCGACTTCAAAAAAAAGGAGGAGGTTCTCAATTCGACTGAATTTTTTTTTTTTTTTTTTTTTTTTTTTTTTTTTTTTTTTTTTTGTTATTAGTCCGTGTTATGCATTACATTTGTTATTGTGCAACAAATGATGTCATAGTGTATTTAAATGGGGCGGTTTGTTCGTGTACGTTGTTATGGGGAGGATGGCGTCATTCGGTTTGAATTGCATTGTGACTAAGATTTTAAGTTTGCGACTACTGTGGAATAGGCTCAAGTTATCTAGATTAGCTTTGACCATGATACTGGGTTTAGCGAGGACAGGGCCTGGATTTATTTTTATTTTTTTTAACATTAAATATGGGTTACATTTAATGTTTAAAAAAAATATAAAGCTATTTTTTATATTAATTTATAACGTTTAATAATATAAGGCAAAATTATTCAGTTTTAAATGTTATCACTCGTTTATAGGGTAAATCCTATTTTATTATTAATATTATAAATGCAAAAGTTTGTATATACGGATGGATGTTTGTTACTCTTTCACAAAAAAAAACTACTGAATGGATTTTATTTAATGCAACTTTAGAATAACATAGCTCATACACCCGAATAACATATATGTACCACGCGAGCGAAGCCGCGGGCAGAAGTTTGTAAAATATATTTAAAATTTTGCCGAAAATTGTTCCCCAGTTCCAAAGTTACATCGCCCCTTCGATCACGACCTGTCAGGATTGCATTCTCAGGGCGACCGGACTATTATATGTATGTGGGTAATAAATGTCGATGATACATTGGTAATCTAGAACTAGGGGGCCTTTTAGATCGTGGGGGCCCTGGGCACGGGCCCAAAGTGCCCACTGGAAAGAGGGGACTGATGGAAGCGAATCTGGCCTTTCCTAGGGGGCACCAGACAATTTGGATCATGGTTACACATCGATAATTATCTGAATGTGCGGTTTCAACTTGTTTACTTATGTTTTTCTTCATCGATGAACTCGTGGTCTTAACATATATTTTTTTTGGGTTTTTTCCGGTGATTTAATCTTTACGTTTTAAATCACATGTGACATAAACTTCATCTATCTATTAATACATACAAACATAGCAAAGTGGCAGCAGGCCCCTTTAACCACATTCAGCCAAAAACAAAACTGGGCTGGGTTAAATGGAAAATTGTAAAAAAGTTGTGACAAGTGGCAAGCTCGTCGCCTACACAATCATTACTATATTAAAGGAAGCTCCTATTGTTATTAGTAGTTGAAAAATATTTAGTTTTATTTGAAAAGTAGAAAAGTATTTTATTTATCGTTAAAAATACAATACATTTTCAAACGGAGAACTAACATACCTACACAATGACATGCCAATTTTAATTTTGACTCAAAAATATTTAAATACATACGTAAATAACATCACGCCCGTAATCCTGCAAGGGGTAGGCGGAGGCAAAGGGCCCTTTAATCACATTCAGACATAAATAAGCTCTAATAATAATTTTCTATCTAACCCAGCCCATTGTCCCATGATGGTCTGGGTCTTCAAAATAATGTAACAACTGTGTTTCTTGCCTAGCATGTCGTAAAAGGCGACAAATGGTATATCGGGTTTTGGGTATGTGATTGTGTAGGCGACGAGCTACTTGTCACTAAATTTTCACAATTTTACATCTGACCCAGCCCGGTATTATTTTTGGCTGAATGTGGTTAAGGGTTGCTGCCGCTTTAGCTCTGCCTACCCCTTCGGGGATTACGGGCGTAATGTTATGTATGTATGTAAAAAAATCTACCAGAATCTTCACAATCCGCGTTCCGTTGCAGGTTGCGAAAGAGATCTTGGACAAGTACGGCAGCCCCGAGGAGCAGTCTAAAGCGTTGAAGCCCTTCGTGCCGTCTAACAACGTTCCCGGTAATGCCCCTAGCACGCCCTCGCCAATCCCAGGTAGACCCTTTATAGTATCCTGTAGGATTAACCTGGATTATGTTGTCGTGTGTCTGTCTGTAAACGCTTCGCATGACAATTCTGCTTTGCGAAATAATAACGTTATGGGGTTTTTTATTTATCCATATAAAAGCTTATATTTTGTATGTACGTAAATTGAAACACGGGTCAAATTTTTGTCGATATTTTCAACTGTAGTAAGAATGTTTTCAGGCATCTTGCTATTGATAAACTAAAATCCAAATAGCTTAAAGATAGGTAGGTACTTCAGCCAGCAAATAGGTGCATGCGTTGATATTATTCACTGGGGTAGCCGGTAGTGTGGCGATTGATAGGTCGGCCCTTATAAGATTTCTTGAGAGTTTGTTTTGTATCTGTCTAATTTTTTTTTTTTCAAAAATAAATTGGCAATGTCATAAACAAGAATACCTTTGTTAGTTTATGCGTTTTTTTTTTATATCGTTGGCTCGATAATCTGTACTTGTATTTGTATTTCTATTCTTGTATTATCACAAAGTAGTTTTAGGAAAACCTATTATTGGCCTTACTATTACTGTAATCATGTTTTGTGTATTAAATATTATAACGCTGTTGGTTTAAAAAAAGAAGAATATATTTTGATTTGAAGATTCAGGAAAGAAATTTAAATAATATCATGACCGATTTCGGTCACGGCGGCCAATCTTAACGAGGATTAGTTAACTAGGCAAGAGATGTTATAGTGCACAAGTGTGTGCGCAAACACAGGTGCACTCGCTGTTCCGTCACTCTCATAGTTCGGTGAGACGGCAATTCGACATGATCGGTAAGAGTTCAGGCGCAGGATTAATTGATTGACGTGCGTGCGTGGAAAAAAAATATTAAAGTATTTTGAGATATGTACCATTATAATTTAAAACAATGTATGTGTTATGCAAATATTTTGCCAATGTATGTGTGTGCGTGTGTGTAATCATATAGAGACAGGCCAATGTCTGCCTTCTTTGTTGTATTAACCGCGTATATCTAGAATGTCCGTTTTTTTCTAGCGACTCCAGGCCAGTTGCGACAGAGACAACTGGCTCTGCAGAGTTCGACCCCCATCAGCAACAATATGAGCGTGGTGGCTGTCAACAACATGACCGTTGGTTACAAGGGCCCGAGACTCAGGGTGAGTACTCCTCCGTCCTCCTGGCGTTCCTGGAACTGGTTTGAGTTCCAGTATCTTATGATAGCAGACGTTCATCATCTTCCTAGCATTATGTTCCGTGCTTAGTAGGGGTCCGCTTGGACCGTGATCGAGGATTTGGCGTGATTCAGAGGAACCGGACAAATAGGGATGTTGACTGGCTAGTCAATCGAGATAACTTTTTAAGAGCTGTCAAAACGAAATCACTTCATAGATTTCGTATGGGCTTGTCAACGTGTGACGTCACTAGTTTGTATAGTCAACTGACTTAATATTAAGCAGTTTTTGAAAAATTAAAAATCTTAGACTCAATATGATACAAAATCAATAAGGCTTAACAGCACACTACGATACTTTCTTTTTCATAATTGATATTTCAAAATTAAATATAAATGGTGTCAACATCCGAATTGTATGGTTACAACATGTCCATAGTTGTTGTTTAATATGTAGGCTTCAAGATGTTTTCCGTCATCGCCGAGTTAGTGGTATCATACATACTTAACATCACGCCGATAATCCCCGAAGGGGTAGGCAGGTAATGGGGCATCTGCCTCAGGCCTCTTTTACCACATTCAGACGAAAATAAAACTGATCTGGCTTAGATGGAAAATTGACAAAGGTTACGTTAACTTGTCGCCTACACAATCATATACCCAAAACCCGATATACCATTAGTCGCCTTTTACGACATGCTAGACAAGAACCACAGTTGGCACATTATTTTTAAGACCAAAATGAGACGACATTCTTGGTATCAGATTTAAATAATCGTCCTTTTCTGAATCAAACATCTGACCACCAAACGAAAACTAATTAGATTGACTGGCCCGATGGCGCATTTGGTATTGACCCTGCCCTATGCGCCAAGAGTTGTGGGTTCGATCCCCACCTAGAACAAACATTCGTGTGATGAATACTTGTGTTTGTTATGTGTCTGGGTGTTAATATCCAATATTTAAGTATATATTTGTAATACCATTGTTGATTCTGATATCCGTAACACAAGTGCTTAAGCTACTTTTTTCGGAGTCAGCTCAATAATAAAAAAATATTTATTATTTATTATTATTTCTAAAATTATTTATTATTATTTCTAAAATTATTTATTATTATTTCTAACATATGGTGTGTGTCGCGTTCCTTCTTTCTAATCATACGTTTAAAGCCAATTATCATCTTGCAATGCAAACCAATTATTATCTTTTACTGTATACGAAATTGTATATCTAATAGTCAAATTTACAACAATAGTTATACGTTATTCAATCGTAACGCAACTACTCGGATAAGACATTAATAATTGCATACGCGCAGACCGCGACCGAGTTGAGATTGCACTAAAAATTAACGGGACACGATGCGCCGGCGCAATGGGTGAATTAACATCCGTGACTGCCGGAGTATAAGAGGCAAGATATATTTGGGTCATTCTTTTTAACCGACTTCAAAAAAGAGGAGGTTCTCAATTCGACTTAATATTTTTTTTTTATGTATGTTACTCGAATTTTTTGAGAATTGTAAACAGACTTTCAAAATTCTTTTTTTATGCAATAACATGTTGGGCTGGGACCCAAAAATGATGTCAACTGTGTTCCTTGCTTAGCATGTTGGAAAAGCGACTAATGTGGATTGGGTGTTGGATTTGTGATTGAACTAGCTTCTGCCCGCGGCGTTGCTCGCTAGGTACATCGATGAAACATAGCTTATGTGTTATTCTAATGTATGAGCGATACTATTTTAAAGTTTCATTAAAATCCATGCAGTACCTTTTGCGTAAGAGTAACGTACATCCACACATCCATCCGTCCATACAAACTTTCGCGTTTATAATATTAGCAAGGTAGGCGACGGGCTAGCATATATTTACAATTTTTCAACAAAATTTATGGTTAAATGTGTTTTAAGAAGTTTTAGAAAGTTGACATTGATTATTCCTTGGAGCGTACCTACCCTTTCTGGGAATGCGGTCGTGAATTAACGAAAAATAAATTCAGTCGGGTTAGATGGGCAAATTAAAAAAAACTAGTACTTAGTACTAGGGGCTGGCTTCAGTCATCGTCTACAGTTACCATATACACATTGAGGGTTTTTTGAATTAAAACATCCAAAAGATGGCGTAACTGTGACGTGCGGTCTTGTCACCCTCCTCATTGGTTAGTTGTCAGACCAAACTGACATGCTGTCAACAAGGAGGCAATAGTGACAGTGATATGACCACGAGACTCCCTCGTGCCATCTGGCGGTTTTTGAATTTTAAAAAACCCTCATTGGCTTATTCTTTTTTATTCTTAGGCCCGATCTTTGTTCAATCTTCGGTGTCTGGCAATATTTTAGTGCAATAATTATGTTATTTTGTACAAATGACGTGTCGCTTATCCTGTTCCGTGTCCGTTCCCAGTCTGACCAGCTTCCCCGGCCGCTGGTGGACAGGAACCGGTCTGCCCTGGACAAGGTGGTGGACTACCTGCTGAAGGACGGGCCCAGCAACCGCATGGCGCTCATATGCGGCGAGTGCTCCTCGCACAACGGTGAGCCACTGACGCCGACCGACCTTGACCGGGATCTGCCAGGCCCTGACTGCTGCTGGACAGGAATCGGTCGGCGTTGGACAAGCTGACGTTGACCAGCTGGACTTACGCTTAATTAGGAGAACCAGACAAATTGCTTCATTGTTACACATTATTCATATTCATAGTTGTTTGAATGGTTAAGTTCCATCCCGATACATTCCCTCATTGTCGAGCGAGTGGTATAAATCCGGATTAAGATTTGTAAAATCTCCAGGCACCTGTACAGGTTTGAATTCACACCCCTAGCATATAATAAAAAAATACTTAACACGTATTTTTTTTTCATTTATTTGTCAAACAAACACTGGCGAAGATACAGCGGATTCAAGTTGCGCGTGACGTCACACGTAGGTACAATTTTTGCTTACAAGTGACGTCGCAAGCCCCCACTCGAAAACTTTGATGCTCTTTTTCTTTGTATTTTTTTGTTAACTTGATAAAGCAAAAAATATGTGTCTTGTATTTTTGTATAATCTAACTGAAGGATTAAATAGAATGATAGTTTTTTGACCCAGTATTGTCCCCTATTGAGCTACGCCAGTGGCGTAGCTACTCAGGGGCAAGGCGGGGCAGTGCCCCGGGGCCTCTAAGCTCAGGGGCCCTTATAACCTGTTTATACGCCCCACTAGGTAAACAAAATATTTGATTGAATGATTGAGCTTTGATTTTGATGTCCATGAATATTGATGTAATCTGAACAGAGGCCCCAGTTTCTTCTTTGCCCTAAGGCCCTTGGTCACCTTGCTGCGCCACTGACCACCGCTATCACCACTACTAAACAAGCGTGATAACGTCACACTTGGCTAGTGGCTGATGTGTTAGATTTGTCTCTAAATCTCCTATAAGTATACATGATTCATCTTCCTAGCGTTATGTCTAGGGAATGCAAATCTCGCGAGATTGGGCTCAAGCGAGATCTCGCGAGAGTATGAAAATCAATCTCGCGAGATCTCGGCAATTTCGAGATCTCGCGAGATTAGCAGTTTTGTGTTTTTTTCAAATAATAACAATATTTGAATAAATGAGGAAAATAATAATAAAAACTATAAGTATGTATTATAAAAACATTTATTTTCACAATTTTTTTCAAGACTTTTTTATGCAATAAACATAGATTGACGTAACTGTCTAAATTTTTTAAATAAACTTTTAAGTAGTATACTTTTACGCTTGTACGTATTTATCTATCAAATAACAATAAAATAAATTATATCAAACAATATCTACTGAGTACCTACAGTAGAACATCGAAAATTACAGATTAATAATTAACAAAATATACCAATTAAATGAAATATTTGTTCAATTAAAATCACAAATCGCTATACGCTATCCAGGATGTAGCGAGTAATTACATTGAAGCGACTGCTGATCTGACCTTCGTAACCCTAAAATAGGGGAACCAGACAATTTTTGGATCATGGTTACAAATTCAAAGTTGTTTGAATTTGCAGGTTTCATCACGATGTTTTCCCTCACCGTCGAGCTAGTGGTATAAATATGTACATAGATTTGAAAAATCTAGTGGTACATGCCCGGGTTTGAACCCGCACTCCTCAGTTAAGAAGCGCGTGTCCTTACCATTGAGCTACCACCGCTCTATAAGTATACATGATTATGGACGAAATATTCGTTTCCCAGGCATGGCGATGGTCGAGGAGTTCGAATACGTGTCATACACCTGCGCGTACTGCGGCAAGTTCAACCCGGCGCGCAAGCAGCGGCCGCATGCGCCGCTGCTGACCCCCGTTAGGGCGCTGCCGGCCATACCCAGGCGGTCGCTAGGTGGTAAGTGAAAAAAAAACAACCCTTGTCTAATTAGCATTAGGTTCAAGTCGGCTGTCATAAGGCTAGCGATGTATAAACGCTGGATCAAATTGAATCTATAGTAACATAGGAAGCAGAGACCGCATGCGCCGCTGCCGACTCCCGTCAGGGCGCTGCCGGCCATACCCAGGCGGTCGCTAGGTGGTGAGTGAAAAAAAAAACAACCTTAGTCTAATTAGCATTAGGTTCAAATTTGGCTGTCAAATTAGGCTAGTGGTGTATAAACGCTCGATCTGCCGACCACCGTCAGGGCGCTGCCGGCCATACCCAGCGGTCGCTAGGTGGTGAGTGAAGAAAAAACAACCATAACTTTAGTTAGATTAGGTTCAAAGTCGGTTTGCTGGGGCCTATACCAGCGCTAAGTACGGGCCGAGCCGCGGGGCGATGAAGACTGCGCAAGCGTACCTCTGTCGCCCTTCACACCTTCAGCGGCATAGTTGGAAGATCCGGGGGTTTTAGCCGGTAACAGTCCGGCATAACATACCTCACTCCCCGGCGAAGTATGTATCCATGAGGATTTTTCCTGGGAAAAAAAATTAAGGTTCAAAGTCGGTTGTCATAAGACTAGCGGTGTATAAACGCTGGATTGAATAGAGCCTTTAGTGACGGAGGAAGTAGCAGGACCACCCGCCGCTGCTGACCCCTGTCAGGGCCCTAAGTGGTAAGAGAAAAAGATACTCTAATTAGCTTATAATTAACTGTCTCTTATGCTAGACCTATAAGAAACTTTAGTTGTCTAGATTTTAGGTTGAAAATGCTTAGTTTGCGTACTGCAGCAAGTTTAACTCGGCGTGCTAGCAGCGTCCCCACGCTCAGGCGGTCGCCAGTTGGTGGGGGGAAATATACTTTGATACTATTTGCATTAGGTTTATAATTGATAGTCACAGCATCAATGACACATTTATACGAGACCCCACGCGTCCCTGCTGACCCCTGTAAAGACACTACCGGCTATTACCCAGGCGGTCGCTAGGTGGTAAAGAGAATGATACTCTAACATGATATAAATTAGGTTCGTAATTGATAGCCACAATCGCCATCTATATTGTGTAGGTATGTAATTGAAAAATAAGTATTTATTCTGATCTTTCTATGTCCCATATTCTCATCTTCGATTAACTAATACGCAACTTTTATATCACAATCATAGTGTGCAATATAAAGAATCTATTTAACTAATCTTTTACCAATCAATAGACCACTGAGAAAGTCCTATACTAGTTCCCTATCATATAAAACCTTAAGATAACAATAAAGTGCACAATAGATTAGAAATAAGTAAATCAATCTAACAGATCATCTTTGCATACTGCTCATACAATATGCAACTTTAACCGCATTACTATAAAGTTGATAATGGATTGTAAACCTTGGAATGAGGAGTAGTCTCCTGCATGTGTGTGTGTGTGTTTAACATAAAACGTTAATTTCAGGTAGCGGCGACGAGTCTTCCATAACCAGTTCGGGGAGCGAGAGCGAGGATGAAAAGAAAAATGACATTTCAAAGATTGGCGGTAATGCGATACATATCAATTTGTATTGAACACTTGATTGTGTGGGCGACTTCTAACACTTATTGTAGCACGATATATTTGTACGTCTCTTCGTATTTCTTTCATATACATATGTCGCCATTCAGTGGCGGCGCAATACCTAAACTTAATGTGGGCAAGGTATATTTTGCGAGGCCCTCTGACGGTGCGCCCTGGGCCCCTGGGAGGTGGGTCCCTCGTGCCCATTATCGGTCAAGCAACACTGTATCTGTTCGTGTCCCTATAAGGGACCTCGTACGGCTCTTTGCTGCCCCAGGCCTTTATTTCATTAACATTCATTTCGTGCGCCGAAAAATTTTTTTTTTAAATTGAGAAATAATTGTTATGTATTACTTTTGAATTTTCCATACTTTTTCAAATCTATTTTCATCTGTGGGGCGTGGGGCCCTTTGCACCGCGAGGCCGTGAGCGGTGGCCCACACTGCCCACGCCTTACGCCGCCTCTGTCGCCAGTAATCATATAGCGATCTACAAAATACATATATGTATATCTATATTACGGCTGACCGGGACGTATGAAAGAGGAAGACATGCTGTGCCGACCCCAGGTGAACTGGGAGAAGGGCAAGAGGATGATGATGATAGCTATCTACAAAAGACGCTTTATTTCAGGAATATTCTTCCCAAGCTTTAGACACATTGCAAGGTCTCTCCAGTTTTCTACGGCTTAAAAATACTTAGGTATTTAGGTTTAGTAAGACGATAAATAATTACTTGTAACCGATTTTTATTTAAATAGGTCTATATAGGAGCGTATAATGTTGTTATCCCTAGCATAGTATTTGCAGAAGCAGGCAATGTACTACCTTAAAAATACTCATATTCCTTGATACAATTTCATAGTTACTGAAAAGTGAACTTTATTATAGTTTAAATTAAAGTAAGTTTTTATATGACTCCAGGTTCAGAAGGGGAGACGGAGCGATCCCCCTCCCCTATGGAGGTGGAGGAGGAGCCGAAACCTGAGCAGGACAAGAAACAAGACTGAGCGAGATAGCGATACCTGACGCCGTGAGATCTAAAAGTGCGGGAATGTTTTCGGATACTACACTAGAGATGTGCTTGTTGTTCGAATTTGAACCCTAATTTCTTTGGGTAAAGTTTGATTTGACGGTTCACATTAAGGGCTACATTGGATATAGATATTTCTTTTTATTACAATTTAGGTGACTTCAAATTTGAACCTTAAAGCTTTTGGATAAAGTTTGAATTCGACTTGTGAAATGTAAGCGATGTTCGAATTAAAACCGTAATGGTTATTAATAAAGTTTTATGTGTTAAGCTACGTTCCATTTTGAACCTTATTGTCGTTACAATAAGATTAATTTTGATGTTTGATACGTTCTGATTGAAACTTTATTTTCTAACATTTGCTACACTTAACAACATTTGTTACGTTATTCAACAACAATTAACAACATTGCTACTTTAAGATTGAATTTGGCTTTTTACTCTGGTCTCATTGACAGGTGTAATAAACATTTTATAAAGCACTTGAAAACAGACTTCCTGGCCGATTTAAATAAATGGTGCCAGGAAGTAGCTCAACATAATTTGCCTTATGTCCCTAAGAATAAGGGTTAAAATGGTGTTTCATATCTCCGGTGAGTGTCCGAACATTTTGTACGTACGTATAAATTATACGATTTGGTGATAGGCGTGGTGTGGTATTTTTTATGAGAAATTGGATTGAGAAGACATTGAAAACAGAGACACCTATTGTAAGTGGACAAATTACGAATGTTGCTATCAAGTCAAGATAGGCGAATGCTTTTTTAGATCTTTACACGGGAGACGAAGAAGGGGTTTACGGATGTCGGTGTTGCCAGCCTGTGGCTAAATTGGCAAGTGTTGCCATCTTTTGGAGTTGGTAGCAATGGGATGGTAGATTTTTCAATTAATTTGAAGTTGAGTCAGGGGTGTTGCCAGGGTGATGGTAGGAATGGGATGATAGTGTTGCCATTCTTAAAATTGGTAGCAATGTAAATGGTAGGATTTGCCTCAATTTTTTTAATTTGGTCACTAAAGCAGTCTTCGTACTAAGTTAAATCAGTGATTCTCAAAAAACGCATACATATTTGTAGAACTCTCTATAAGTGTTGTCCGCCACAAATATTCCACTTTGTCGCATTGCTACCAAGCTCGTTGGACTCCGAAAATATTCCTCTGTCTGAGCACGACGACTGACAATAAAAAATTGTCACTTTTATATAAAAAGAAATTGGGGTATAATGATAATTAATGTAATTAAAGATACAATTTACGTGCCTTGCTTAGGTGGGAGTCGCTTGAAGATTTTGTTAGCGGAGATTATTGTAAATACACCAATTATAATAGTAAATAAACAATTTCTGACTAATAATATTCATGCAATATTATTATCTAATTTGTGACGTATTTTACTAAATGTTCTAAAGACCATCTTTAAAGATGTTAAATTTTTTAATACACGTTGTTGATAATGACTGTCGCCATAGAGATGCGATTGAAGTTTTGAAATTTAAACCTGGTATGTTTAATACTGCAAATAATGTTTAATGTTCGCCACAGAGTAACGATTTTGATCACTGTTTAATGTTTCATTTTTGAAAAATGTTTCATGCAAATTTGCAAAATTTATAATAGTTTTTAATCGCAAATCTATGGCACTCCCAAATTTACGAACAATCTCCACTAATGAAATCTTAAAATATGAAAACGGTAAAATGAAACGAAAAATATAATTTATTTTATTTATTATTGTAAAGCTAAGTTATTATTTTGAATCTGTTAGTTTTAATTACCTTGTATTTAGTTTTGCAATATTTACTTGGCTGGATACTTAAGTAATAACTTATTTTAGGGTCTGATGGAGCATATGATATGAGATCTTGCTTATAACTATATTTTTTTGTTAAAGAAGGTTCTCACACTCCGTTTTGAAAAGAGTCTCAACTATTTATAAAATTAATACATATCAATACCCTGTCGAAAAAATATAAATTTCGCAAGACGAGTGTCATATGTGTCTGGTCAGGCTGTTCTTTATTTAATTTCTCCCCAATGCTTAAGGACATACCCCCAAAGTAATTTTCCAATTTTCCTAGTAGTTTCATGTAGTTTTCATTGACAAAATTCTAAGCGGAAATTAATAAGCTGTTTTCATACATATTATAATATTTGGCAAGAAAAACTTTGACTGTATGTAACATACAGATTTTGGTTGCGAATTATTGTTAAAACAATTATAAACCTTATTTGCTTGTTAATAAAGTTTCAAGCCAAATATCACTATAATGGTTAGTTTTGCAAAGTGCATGATAACTATATGAAATTACCGGAATAGCGACTTAACATGCATGCTTCCACTTGAAGAGTACTTCAAGCATGGTTCTAGCATGCCTCTCGAACTACACATAAGTATAATTTAGCAAATATAATATCACTAACCTCTTTAACCACTAGATAGTATGCTAGCTTTGTATAAACCATCACAAAAATATATTCAACAAGTTAATATGTGCCTAATATTAAATCATACATATTATCACGCCCGTAATACCCGAAGGGGTAGGCAGAGTCAAAGGGGGCAGTAAGCCCCTTTAACCACTCAGACCAAAAAAAAAAAAATTGGTTAGATGGAAAATTGTGACAAATGGCTAGCTTGTCGCCTACACTTCAATATTTAAAGTCTCTTACATAATACATTAAACGTATTAAAATATGTCGAACATGCTTTTCTCTAATAACCGATATTGTATGAGTTGTCAGTGGTGTATAGCAGGTTAGTGGGATAATATACTCGTTGCTTTTTCTAGTCATATCGCTTGTGGGTGATTCAAAGACGATGTTGCATTTAAACGTCAAAAACTATTCGGTGTTGCCAATTTTTGAAATTTCGAAACTACTATTGGCTTACGGTGTTGCCACTTTGAAAAATGTTGTCTCTGACAAACGCGTAGAATTGCATTAAATTTTTTTCTGCTAAAATGCGCAAACCCATTTAGGTAGCGAAGGGATAATGGTCTATGATTGAACATTAATATGTTGATACAAGAAGTATATTATATGTTCTTTTTTGTTTAATGACACTTAATTCAAGTAGGAATTTGTACTTTGGATCACTATTGCAAATGTTTAACCCTTTTAATGGTAAGAGTTTTTGTCGAACTAAAATTCTACACTAGTTATTTTGTTTTCCATTTATTTTGCAATTATTCCACGAACATTTAAACCTATGTACTAACAGTCTTTTTGTGTGTTAACATTTATTTAATACCCCATACATTCCTATGAGTTTTGTGTGATTTTTGAACATTTAAGGCTGTCGAAATTTTTATGTGGGCTATCGGTGAAAATGTAGATGGCGTTTCAAAAAACCCACATAACACAATAAACTAATATAGTTTATTTATGGAATAAATAAACATGACCTACCTGACAATGACAGGTAAGACTAGTTTTTTCTCTTAAAATGCATACATTGACATAAATCTGACTGGCTCGAAGGCGCGTTCGGTAGTGATCCAGTCTTTTGCCCCAATAGTTGTTGGGTTTGATTGCCACCCAGGACAAACAATGATTTGATGAATACTTGTGTTTGTTTTGTGTCTGGGTGTAAATATCGAATATTTAAGTATATATTCGTATACCATGATAAATCTGATATCCGTAACACAAGTTGCTTCAGCTACTAAGGAGTCAAATCAATTTATGTGATATTGTCGGATATGTGTTATATTATTTTATTTGCATAATGCTAACATTTCCAACTGTCAACTGCACTAGTGGAAAAAATACATTAAATAATAAAGCTATTAAATATTTCAGTCCTACAAGGTGATTGACACTACCGGTAGTACTGATCGGTAGTACCATTGACTTTTTCTATATAGTTAACACTTCAGTCGATAGTAACGCCATCTTGTTTTCATTGGTAGCTTCCATTGCACTGCCATTGCAAAAGTTATGACATGTGAAAAATATTCAAAAAGGACATTTTATATTTAATTGATGTATGTAATCATTGAATATATATTTTTTTTTGAATTGTAAAACGGACAGCTGTGATTATCCGTTGTCTCGTGATTGGATTTGGACAGTTTATTTTCAAAGAGATATTGGTAATGAGCTGGGCTACATACATACTACTTAAGGACAAAGAAATGACATTATTAGGTATTATATGATATTGCATGAAATTGTAACAGTTCTTATGATTAGAAACCAATGCCGGGTATGAAGTTATTCTTAAAGATTATTTACATAATATTTTGCTGTAAAAATTGTTATACTAGTTAATAATTTTTTCTTAATAAATTTTCGAAATTCGTTATCAATGTAGTCCAGTTCTTATGTTATTTAGTTGTGCAACCTCATGTCAATTTGTGATTGATTTGACGCCCAACTTTCATTGCGAGTTGTGTACCAAAGTTGGTAATAGTTGAGTGAATTGGTTTGACCCGGGCCGCCACATAGATGCGTCTATTTTTTTGCTAAAACAAACCGAAATTTGTGATATGGACATTGTTAATTGACTAAGAGACTAGAAGATTGTAAACAATACATAGATCATACTTAAAAAGATCATATGTTTAAACACACAATCATCATTTTGTTGGCCGGATGCGAGGAAATACATTGTATGTTGTCACGAGAATTCGTTAATGACAGTTCCGAGTATACATATTGGCAGGGCTGCTTGAATCGCATATCTAAGTATAAAGTATTATTTGAATTTGAAATATTAACACTGGGTGGTAATTAATTTTTGTTTGGTTTTTAGTGATAGTACACAAAATGGCTAGTGTTTTCAATATCCAAATCAAATTAGCTTTTGATTCGTTTCGTGAACATTAGCTACGAAACTCATTGGCCTTCAATAGTTGCGACTGAGATGTAGTGAACCCATACTTTATTTGTTCTAGTCGCACGAAAGTCGCATCTCTGTGGCGTCCTGACCATACGAAAGTTGGGCTTTATTCTTCTGCTGGAGAATCCTCATTTGTAATGTTGTAAATAATGAGAAGTGAAGCGAATAGTGTTGTTGAAGTTTGTTATTTATTGCTTGTAGCGTTGATTAGCTATTTTATAACGGAACTATTATACAAGTACCCAGTTTGGATGTCTTTTATTTTTATAACCCAACCCACTTAGTTTAGGGCATAAGTGTATTATAAGCCCCGTAAGAGACACAGGTTATTTATTTTTTCGTGAGGGGAAGACAGGTTCTGCCATATACCTAATGTACACAATTTATGACCGAATAAATGTATGATAGAAAACCATTCTAAATCTAATTCATAAGATTCCTTAGCTCTTGTTTGGCCGATAAGATCAGAATAAAAGAGACATACGGAATCAAGGCGAAAGCTATTTCATCTAAAACTACTTGTGCCGGAACAAGAATAGAGTTCAATACCTCTTGCAACACAATCTATGTACTGATTTTAACATGTTTGTACATGTCGGATTATAAATCATAATTGAAAATTGATTTCTGAACGTACAATAGAAACGTCATTAAGACAATCAGCTGTCATAGTATTTATCTCAAATGTCAGGAATTATTTTCTTGACGAGCTAAAGTTGTGATTTCTATAAATACGACAGCTTATCGGCGTTCAATAACACGGACTGGACCGCGAGAATCCGACTAAATCGCCACACCTCTGTTTATGATACCGGTTATCATCCGAGCGCCGCATACATACGTCACTTTGTCGCGTACAAACCGAAACAAGTTCTAGATTCAGTTTTATCGCGACTCTCAGGCATAACACCGGTTTATCGCTTTGTCTTTAAAAAAAAAACGAAAAGAAGTTTACTGAATCGAAAACAGTTTTTAAAAAGTTAGCATAACCTTAATTTAAAAGTGGACTTAGTACTTGTAAAGTTTTGGAATTATGTCTGTGTTGAACAATTTCACTGTTTCTGTGGCAAAGGGGCTGAGACGTGAGTACTATGTATATTGGTTATCTTAAACGTTCTCTACTGACCTAATCACTTTATGTCTTAATTCACTTGTACCATTGCTAATAAAAAAGTGTTCTCATAAATTTGATAAGGAATTTACATCATTTTATATTGTTATTTGGTGTTACTTACCTACATTGGAATGCTACTGTTTGTTAATTGGTCAGAAACAACAGCATTAACGGAATCTACCAATGTTTAGCACATTTTTATGTGATATTTTGGAAAATATATTTTGTTTACTTACATTTAAATATTCATTTGGTGTGTAATTTGTAAATAAATATTTAATTAGCCATGTACTAGGCGTTTTTATTAGATAATCTGTAAAAATTAACAACATATTACAATTAATTACTTATATAATTAAGTAATTACTTATAAGTAATTACATGTCATATTTAGATAATATGTGCTTTAAAGATAAATTACTAATTATCCATTAATTAGTAAATTTTAATGCACATCTCTAAATGTCCGAAAAAGTAAATAGAAAGAAGCCACAGATTATTGTTTGGTAAAAAAAAATGTATATGTTTAATTAATTGTATGCTATATTGGGTGTTGTAAATAACAATGCTACACCACAGTAATATGGATGTTGACTGGCAATTCAATTGAGATACTTTTTAAACGATGCCACAACACAAACACTTCATAGATTTAGTATGGCCTTGTCAACATCGTCAACATCCTAAATGATAAGCATTTAGGTTTAACTTCATAATGAAGTGTTCACCTGCAGTGTTGTTACCTAATAAGTACCTATAGAATATTAAGCACGAAATTGTAAATCTTTGCATTTAAAAGAGTAACTATCGAGTTTCTTGCCGGTTTCTTCTCGATAGATTCTACCTTCCGAACCGGTGGTAATCCTTTTTTCTGTTTAAATTGACTATTTATAAGTGCTTTTTTGAAGCCTATATAAATAAAGAGATTTTGAATTTGAATTTGAATTTGACATATAATGTCTCTAGTTCATATAGTCAACTAACTAAATATTAAGCAGTTTTTGTAAAATTTTTAATTATAGACTTAATATAATTGAAAATCAATAATATACATACTACAATACTTTCTTTTACAGAATTATTTTTAAAGTAGTACAAAATCTTACTAATTCCGGTTTTGAATGTTGAAGAGGCAAGTGAGGTGTGTAAGGATTGTGTCATATGGCGTTCGGTTCTCTGCCTTCCCTGCTAGGGAAGTGGTGTGGAGTTTCGTTAGTTAGTTATCTTACTAATATAACAATACAAACTTTCGCATTTACAATATTAATAAGATGTGTGGATGTTTGTTACTCTTTCACGCAAAAAGTACTGCATAGATTTTAATGAAACTTTACAATAGTATCGTTTATACATTAGAATGATACATAAGCTATGTGAGCAAATGCCGTGGGCAGAATCTAGTTAAATACAAATTGTGTTAACATATTGCCACACCTGCAATCCTGTAAAGGATAGGTAGACAGAGTCCAAGGACTGATAAGCACCACATACCACATTTTTCCATCATAAACAGTATTTAATTAAGATTTAATCTATGGACAAACAAATTGAGTTATTATCAATAATAAATTACACTAGTCTACAATGCAAAAGTATCCGAAATAATTTTAACTAATTTCTGCTTTTCTATACATGCTAAATACGATTTGATAAGTAAAAGTAATTTATTACTTTAAGTTTTCAAGATACCTCATATCTCACAAATTTTACAATTCTACCCTCATTCAACTTGACAGTGTTCATATTAACTTTGTTATTTGGCAACAAACGGTAAAAATATCGTACTTTAGTGCTCTGTTCTGTATTACTGAATAATAAATGTGCTAAAAGTGAAAAAAAAAAGTGAAACTAAAAATTATTTCATAACATAATGTCTCGGAAATGTGTAAATAATCCCGACAATTTTTGTTACATTTGCGGAGAGGTGATATTTAGTAAACAAAGTTGTTCTATATCGCCTATGATAAAAAAAGCCTACTCTTACTACTTTAACAATGACATATCACACCAGGACAAAAGCTGGGTTCCACATTTCTGCTGCAATCCGTGTGCTACAGGCCTGGAACGATTTTCGCCTTGTGGCAAGGAACTTCTTGGGAAATAAAAGAAGTGACAACTATGCTGAGCTTGTCGAAAATATGTTATCATCATACCAAAAACTAGGTTGTAATATGTCCTTGAAAATACACTTTTTACATTCTCATTTGGACGTCTTTCCGGATAATTGTGGGGCTTTAAGCGATGAACATGGGGAGCGTTTTCATCAGGACATCGCAAACATGGAAAAACGATATCAGGGCAAGTGGAACGTTTCAATGTTGGCGGATTATTGTTGGACTATTTATCGGGATGTTCCAGAAGCAGAATATAAGAAAGCTGCAAAAAAACGTCGTCGAAATTCTGCTAATGAATAGAATAACAGTAATTTTTTTGATATTTTTGCATAATTTTGTATTTTTTAATTTCTAATAAACGGAAACTAATTTATATAAATAATTATTGTTTTCGTTATCAGCATGTGAAGATAAATAAATAAAACTACTTTGCTCGAAGAATACTTTTTTAAAGTCAAAATTTGTAGACCAGTGTTATTGTGTATTAAATAACATATTATATAAATGTCTCTAATATATCTTGGTACTAGCTTTGACTCCCTGCTCTGCCTGTATCGAATCCAGTAATAATTACTCTTTTGTGTGTAACATGAGATTCATTGTTTATAAAATTGTATATATATTCTTTATAAGGGATTAAACTTATTGCTTGCCAAATTTCATCATTATCTATTGAGGAAACAGCCAAATTTAATAAATAAGTTCTCCAGACTGACACCAATGCCCTAGTCCCAAACTAAGCTTGCGTTAGTGTTATGGATTCTAGGTGAACGGATTGACATACATAAATATGTTTATAAACATCCTTGACTTGAGTACAAATGTCCTTGTTCATCACATGGGATTTGCGGGAGCTGAACCTGCAACCCTCAGTTTCATGGCCAGCGTCTCTGACCACTCGACCAACGGGCCAGTCAAAAATAGACCCACAAAAGACAGACTGAGTTAATATTACAATTAAATTAATATTATTATTCGGAAAAGTTAATTAATTTAAAAAGTTAAGTAACTAGCATTCACATAAAAACAACATCTTTTTGTATTTTGTAGGTGCCTTTATATAGGAACATTTATCCCATGTTTCCTATTGAATTGACAATTTAATACTTATAAATTGTCAATTCAATAGGATGAATTGACAATTTATAAGTATTAAATTGTCAATTCAATAGGATGTTTCAAATCTATATAAATAAAGAGTATTTGGACTTTGACTTTGACTTTAAAAGAATTAAAAGATATGCTAACTGTGTCATTGCCCAGCATGTCGTAAAATGCGATTAATGGTATGTCAGGTTTGTGATGATGTAGGAGATGAGTTAGCCACTTGCCTAATTTTTTTATTTGTATTTTCTGGCTAAATGTGGTTTAAAGAGCTTGCTTGCTGCTCCATTGACGCAGGGTACGCCTTAAGGGATTAAGGAGAAAACTACAGTTTATTATGATCTATGCAAATAACATTGCTTAATTTTATAATATACTAGCAGCGCCCTGCGGTTTCACCCGCGTAGTCCCCGTCCCCGTGGGAATACGGGCATAAAATATGGCCTATGTTACTCTCTGATAAAGTAGCTTTCCATTGGTGAAAGAATCATTCAAATCGGTCCCGTAATTTCGGAGCCTATTCGATACAAACAGACAATCAGATCTTTCCTCTTTGTAATATTAGTATAGCCTAGCGACCCGCCCCGGCTTCGCACGGTGAGCACAAAACAATATGATAGGTACTATACATAAAAACCTTCCATTTGAATCACTCAATCTATTGGAGTAAATTGCATCAACATCCCTTGCGTAGTTCAAGAGATCTAAGCGAACAGACAGAAACGGCGACTTTGTTTTATACTATGTAAAGAAGTAGGTATATATTACATAGGATTATATATATGATGTCATCATCAACAGTCATGTATTAAATATTTGTTTATATAACTTTAGTTTTCATATTTAGAGATAATACTTTAGGCATACAGCTTGCCTACTAATTTTTATCTTTAAAGTGAAAAGTCGTAAGATTGCTGGTGGTCTATAGATACTGTAATAAATGCAGTAATTAAATATAGATAAGACCTAATTATATTGATTATACCTACTTTATGATTTTTTTTTTAAGACTGGCACACGAATTCCCAATATAGTCCCAAACTAAGCTTATAAGCTTGTGCTATGAATACTAGGTGAACGGATAGACATACTTAAATACGTTTAAAAACATCCATGACTCGAGTTCAAATATCCATGTTCATCACACGAAATATTTGCCCCTAGCGGGATTCGAACCCGCGACCCTTTCGTGGCCAGGGTCTCTGACTACTCGACCAGCGGGCCAGCCAATGCAATAATATTATGAAATAATGATGAGTTCAGGTAGATTCCGTGAATTTTCACTGTTATCATTATTTATTAATATTATAAAGAGGATTCGGTTCTCTCTGCCTACCCCTCTAGGGAAGTGGCGTGAAGTTTAGTTAGTTAGTTAGTTATAAAGAGGACAGATTTGATTGTTTGTTTCAGTTGAATAGCCTCCGCTACTGGACTAATTTGATAAATTCTTTTACCAATGAAAAGCTATTTTATTAGCGAGTAACATAGGCTATATTTTATACCCGTATTCTCAAGGGAATTAGAACTACGCGGGTGAAACCGCATTACTCTGCTAGTGATAAATAAATCAATTTCCTTGTTTCAAATTTTTTTCTGGTTTCGCTCTGATATAATAATTTTACCCTGAAGGCACGGACTAGTAAAAAAAGAAGGACTCCACGCCACTAACTAGACGTTGAAGCTCCTCAGGTGCTCCAACTTGACACGTAACTTACGTCGCACATTGATATGATAAGTGCTCCAATTGACAGATATCCGATATCTGGTATCTATAATATCTCACTCACACATGCATAAACGTGGCTTCACGCCATAGTTGAGAGCGTGGAGTCCTTCTTTTTTTACTAGTCCGTGCCTGAGGGCTAGCTTGGAAGATTTTGTGGTTATAAAGGTACTAAAATATCAGAGAAATATTCTGATTTCTTATACTTAATATGTTTTTGTTCCTGTTTTCGTGTCTTTCTTGTAGTGTGCAAAAGGTCATAAAAATACATGTAGGTAAGTACAGTTGTTTTGAATATATTTTCGTAACACATCTGTGTCAACACATAGTCACAAGGAATAGTTTATAATAGTTTGTTACCTACTACCGCTTTCTGCATAATGTTGTGTAAAACAACATACAAAGTCCCCACTTCTTTGTAATAACAATATTACCAAATAAGGATGTTTTTAATATTGGTCCTATGTGGTCTGGGACACCTAAATAATGTAGCAACTGTGTTTTTTGCTAGTGTAGCTTTCTGCCCTTTGCCCAGCCCTTAGGGTTGCATGCGATTGCATGGCTTGTGTTGTCGTTATCTTCGATCCAGTGGCGGACTAACCGGGGGTTGAAGGGGCGGTCCGCCCGGGCCTCTGGTCCTGGGGGCCTCATATTATCTCCAAGTTCCTGTAATCATCTAATATCAAACAGTGGACCCCCCATTTCGGGCAAGCAACACTGCTCGTATCCCTACTAGCATGTCTGGTCAGTCACATACATTTTAGATTTCGTATAGACTTGACACAGACAGATGTCGCTACAGGCATCATTTAGACTGATTGAGAGATAAAAACGAATAAAAGCGTTATTATTTCACTTAAAAAAAATGATTTTTTCATAAAATAAGTTATTTACGTCATTTCTTAGATAATTTATTAAATTAAGGTGAAAAACATGAATATGAAATATTTTCTTCGGAAGCAAACCAAAATAATCTTTGTTTTAAAACCATGAATTTTATACAGATGGTGTATTATTACAAAGAAACAACTAACCTGTGCTTGTAGCGCCATCTTGTATTATTCCTGACAAACAAACTAAACTTTGCTGTAGTTCCAATTACTCACCACTGTCGCTGTTCTTGCGCGAGTTATAGCAGTAACTTTTTTCAAGTATGGGCAGTGACCCTCTGTTGTACGTAGTATATTATTACTCTGTGCTGCTACAGCTCGTACAGCTCTTTGCCCCCCCGGGCTGAAAACGGGCTTAGTCCGGCACTGCTTAGATCACACAAATTGACCACCTCACATACATTGATCAGACTCGGATTACGGATATCAAAAGTGGTATTACATATTAGATTTTAACACGCAGACACAGAACAAACACAAGTATTTATAATACGATTGTTTGTCCTGGGTGGGGATCGAACCTTCAACTCTTGGCGCATGGGGCAGGGTCACTACCAAATGCGCCATCGAGCTAGAGGTGTCTAGCGACAATCTCTAAATTGACACCACTGGGCGGGCTTTTTTTTCTACTGTGACGCTGAAGGTCGATTCAATGAAACAATGACATGAGTTAATTATTACGGCGGTTTTCTATCTACATGTATTGTAGGTTAATGCGTCATCGTTTTTAAGCGGTGGTAGCTCTATAGTAAGGACACGCGCCTCTTAACCGATTGCGGGTTCAAACCTGGCCACATACCTCTTGATTTTTCAAATTTATGTCCGTATTTATACCACTAGCGCGGCGGTGAGGGAAAACATCGTGATGAAATCTGCACATTCCAATAGCTATGGATTAGGAATTTTTTTTTTTCAAATCGGTCGAGTAGTTTCGGAGCCTCAGATCAATAGAAAAAGGAAGATGGAGTGTCACGAACATCAAAAGTGAAGTCACAAAACCAGGCTGACGCAAGTAAAATACACGCTCACGCACACACTTACAACTAAAACCAAGCTGACAGCTCTTAGTACTTCACGAGCCGTCGGACAGAAAACATATCGAAAAAAATTATTATTATGCCTGATAAAAAAGTGGCTTCACTTTTGATGTTCGTGACACTCCATCTTCTTTTTTCTATTGATCTGAGTTCGGAGCCTTTTCAATGCAAACAATGTCAAGTCAAAGTCAAAATACTCTTTATTTATATAGGTTTGAAACAAACACTTATAAATCGTCAATTCAACAGCAACTAATAATATGAATCTACCACCGGTTCGGAATGTTGCATCTACCGAGAAGAAATCGCCAAGAAACTCGGTAGTTACTCTTTTCAACAACATTCAAACAATCAAGCAAATATTTGCTCTTTATAATATCACTACGATGTATAATATAAAGAAACCTAAAGTCCTAATACCAATCAAATGTCAAAACTGTTAAGAGCTAGGTATTTAATAAGATACGTAAGTGTCATGTCTTCGAGGGTTATCTTAATTACAGTAATTAAATCATCTAATTAACACATCAAAACAGGAACACATAAACTATTATATACGTATTTCCCGGTAGGTTCAGTGCAATCGCAAGAAGTTTGTAAGTATGTACTGTTTTAGGCATTACCAAGATATTATAATTGTTAGGTACGGGATATACTGTTGAGATAGTGCATTAAACCTACAGTAATAATTGATGTTGATTGTTGTAGGGTTTTTACGGTTAAATAGATAAATATTTGTTTATTATATTGGCTAGATCATATTTACATTCGGGTTTGTCCCGTGATTGGGCCGAGAGACATAATAATACATTCTCCAAACTGTCACCAATTCCCTAGTTCCAAACTAAGCTTATAAGCTTGTGCTATGAATGCTAGGTGAACGGAGAGACATACTTAAATACGTTCATGTTCATCACACCAAACATTACCCATAACGGGATTCGAATCTGCGACCTGTGGTTTCGTGGTTTAAAATTATGAACCGACATTTATTTATTTTATACTGCTATTTTATATAATAAGTTGCTTATTCCTTCAGTAATTCCCTCACCGTCGAGGAATAAGTTGCTTATTCCTTCAGTAATTCCCTCACCGTCGAGGAATAAGTTGCTTATTCCTTCAGTAATTTCAAGCATTATAGCATGTAGCTACTTTTAGCTACATTTAACATACGGAATCCAGATCCAAATCCAGTCTATTTGGGCTAGTAAAAATAAGAAAGGTAGGACTATCCCGGCTACCATAGCAGCGTGGACACCCTACTATTCTACCCTACTATTCATCCAGTAAACATAAACAAAAACACAAACAGACGAGAAATGTCGTGTTTTTCTTACAGCAGTCGAGCTATTAATAGATTTATCAATGAGAAAAATTCCATGAATAGTTTCAACAGATAATATTATTAGGTCATCTTTGTTTTCAACTTTATCAGAAAATTGTTGATAACTTTCCCTAATGCATGTTTTGATGTTTTGTTAATAATAAATTCAAATTGTTTTGTTTATATACAGATACGGTCATGTTTAATGCAATAAAATATAACTATTCCTAATCGGATCTTGAATGAAATTGTTTGCTAGTGTTTATAAAAGGTTAATTTTAATTAATGCGAAACCTCTTACCAACTTATATAAGTTATTATTCTAAGGAACAAATATAAAGGATTTTAGAAAGTGGTTTTTTTTCCTTTATATACAAAAAAATATCAGCTGATTGACTATTTTGTATAAACAGTAAAACATTTGTGATTATTTTCTAAAATATTTTTGATCTGGAACTCTAAAAAAGATGCGCTAACTGTGTTCCTTGCCTAGCATGTAAAGGCGACTAAAGGTGTATCGGGTTTTGGGTATGTGATTGTGTAGGCGACGAGCTAGCCACTAGTCACTACTTTTTCTTAATTTCCCATCTAACACGATTCAGTTTTGTTTTTAGCTAAAAGTGATTTAAGGGGCTTGCTACTTTTCTGACATTGCCTACCCCTTTGGGGATTACGGGTGTGACGAGATACATAATAAATATCCGACTGCATCACATACATTGATCTGACTCCGAGATAAGTAGCTCAAGCACTTGTGGTATTACAAATACCTATAACAAACACAAGTATTCTTGATACGAATGTTTGTCTTGGGTGGGGATCGAACCCACAACTCCTGGCGCATGGGGCAGGGTCACTACCGAATGCGCCATCAAGCCAGTCTATATATATGTCAACAATAACTAAGCCACTTGTCACTAATTTTTCACAATTTTCGATCTAACCCAGCCCAGTTATGTTTTGGCTGAATGTGGTTAAGGGGCTGTTGTCTCTTTGACTCTGCCTACCACTTCGGAGATTATGGGCGTGATGTTATGTATGTATGTGATAATTATACCATTTGTGGAACATTGAATTTATCGACCAAAAACAATGGCG
The DNA here is from genome assembly GCA_951394215.1 of Glyphodes perspectalis. Taxonomy (NCBI): domain Eukaryota; kingdom Metazoa; phylum Arthropoda; class Insecta; order Lepidoptera; family Crambidae; genus Glyphodes; species Glyphodes perspectalis. The sequence continues at coordinate 4,029,607 of OX596227.1, forward strand.
CATTATATTAATTTAGTTTATGTTATGAACGAAAACACGGCGTGACTGGCATTACGGAGGTGGATCGATAAGTTATCAGGCGCCCGAATTATGATTTTATTATTAGGCGTAATTTACTGTGGAATATATAATTATATTACAAATGGAAATAGTAACAAATATAAATTCCAGTGGGTGGTAGAAGTTAATGACACACGCCTTTTAACCGAGGGGTGCGGATTTAAACCCGAGCACTAAATCTATGCGCGTATTTATACTAGCTCTTTTATGAGCGGTGGTAGCTCAATGGTAAGGACACGCGCCTCTTAACCGAGGTGTACGGATTCAATCCCGGGCACGTACCTCTGAATTTTTCAAATCTATGTATGTATTTATACCACTAGCTCGACGGTAAGGGAAAACATCGTGATGAAACCTGCAAATTCAAACAACTTTGGATTTGTAACCATGATCCAAAATTGTCTGGTTTCCCTATCTCAGGGTTACGAAGGTCAGGTCGGCAGTTGCTTCAATTACCAGACTCGCTAAATCCTGGATCATGGTGTAAGCGGACCCCGCCTAAGCACGGGACATAACGCTAGGATGATGGTCTTTAGATGATTTGTCATTGAAGTTCTTTCTTCTCCTTCAGGTCTTCGAGCGAGTAAAGATCTTCGCGAGCTGATACCAGCCTCTCGTCGGGCGACCGCCACCCAGGAAGTGCCCCGGCTGCAGATGGAGAAGTGCCTCATCGTCTCCAAGGTCACCAGATACGAGTATGAGAAGTGAGTATGCAAATTTTGAAGGATTCATGATATGTGTATCACCTACGACCAGTTTTGGTTCAATATAGATTCTACAAATACCGTGTTGGTCTGGGACTTAAAAATATAGTAATTTCGATATTGAGCTTCTATACAATCGATAGTATCGATTCTATCGATACCATCGATAGGCCTATCGATATTCTAGATGTTTATCGAGGTCAACTATCGATAGTCAAACTATCGATAGTTCGGCAACACTACTCCTGAGCTTGTTGAAATTAGCCGCTATTACTGAAATCGGTTAGGACATTATTTTATATGGAACTTGAAATGTAATTGTCATTCCGATGACTCGGTCACATCTTATCTGTGAAAGGCTCGTGATACACACGCGAGGCGTCATTGATTTAGATTGTGAATTAAATTTTGGTATTATCTAGAAGGGTGTTGCTTTATAATTCGATTAGGTATCGTTTTGGTATTAGGTAGAAGGTGTGTGACTGCGGTGTTGAAGGCGTGCAACCGAATTATCAAAACGAATGTATAATTCGATTTTAACGCTGTTAGCTTAATGCTAAGGACACGCGCCTCTAAAACGCGGGCACGTACCCCTGGATTTTTCAAATCTATACGTACATACGTAACATCACGCCCATAATCCCCGAAGGGGTAGGCAGAGTCAAAGGGGCAGCATGCCCTTTCAACCACATTCAGCCAAAAATAAAGCCGGGATGGGTTAAATGGGAAATTGTGAAAAAGCAGTGACAAGCGGCTAACCTGTCGCCTATACAATCACACCCAAAACCCGATATACCATTAGTCGCCTTTTGCGACATGCTAGGCAAGAACCACAGTTGGCATATTCTTTCTAAGTCCCAGACCAACATGGGACAGTGGGCTGGGTGGGATGGAAAGCTGTGAAAAAGGAGTACGTATTTATATCACTAGCTTAGTGGTGAAGGAAAGCATCGTGATGAAACCTGCACTTTTCAACAACTATGCATATGTAACCATGATCCAAATATGTTCCGTGTTTAGTCGGGGTCCGCTTAGACCACGATCCAGAATTTAGCGAGTCCGGTGATTACATTGAAGCGACTGCCAATCTGACTTTCGCAACCCTTAGATAAGGGAACCAGACAATGTTTGGATTATGGGTACTTATCCATAGCTATCGAAATGTGCAATGTGCAGGTATTATAACGATGTTTTTTCCTCACCGCCGAGCTAGTGGTATAGTTACAAATCACCATATGACAGGAAATTTATTTTTAACCGACTTTAAAAAAAAAGGAGGTTCTTAATTGTTACTTGATATCTCTGGGAATTGTAAACCGATCTTCAAAAAGTCTTTTTTTATTCAAAAGGGTTCACTCCCGAGATGGTCCCATTGCCACCTAGTCAGGATCTGATTAAGGAATTATTTTATTTTATTTATTTATTGGTTTTCCCATTATTTGGGATCCCAGGAAAATCGAGGGAAACCCTCAAATTTTATAGGCACGTACAATGTGTTTTATTTATTTTTATTTGTCCTCCCTCCACACAGAAAGAGAGACACCCACTGACCTAAATGTACCGATATACTCATGTCCGGCATTTATCTGAGTAGTTATTCAGATTCCGCCAATACATCAAATATATTATCTCAAAGGTCAAGACCCGTACTGGATATTATTGGTAAGGAAAGGAAAATCCGAATTATTCCTGCTAATGTGGTCACTATACAGGTCAGTGAGAATGAAATACGCACGAATAGAGTTTAAATAATAATAATTGATTATGTAATAGATTTTATTCAGTATTGTTAATACTGTTTGTGCCAGTGGTTTGAGAGTAGAGGCCATGAAATCAATGGAGGTAGGTAACTGGTTCGAAAAAAAAAAATGTTTTCACCTTTAAATTCTTAAAAAAAAAACCTTTAAGAAAACCTTTGGTTCCTTAGAATACTGAGTGAAATAAGCAGGTTTCGTATATGTATACTTAAAATAACCTTGTATATACCAAAAAATACATATATTAAAATTATCAGGTGATGTTAGATTAGGAGTCATAAAAACTGCAGAGCTTGTATGAAAAGGATCATGAATGTTGAAGAGGCGAATGAGGTGTGTAAGGATCGTGCCATATGGCGTTCGGTTCTCTCTGCCTACCCCGCTAGGGAAGTGGCGTGAAGTTTAGTTAGTTAGTTTAAAATTATCATTGTTCTCAATATAGCATAAACAATCTATAACTACATATTTGACTGGCCCGTTGGTCGAGTGGTCAGAGACCCTGGCCACGAAACCAAGGGTCGCGGGTTCGAATCCCGCTAGGGGCAAATGTTTGTGTGATGAACATGGACATTTGTACTCGAGTCATGGATGTTTATAAACGTATTCAAGTATGTCTATCCGTTCACCTAGTATCCATAGTACAAGCATCAGCTTAGTTTGGAACTAGGGAATTGGTTTGTCAGTCTGAAAGATTTATTTATTTATTTATTATAACGTTAACTTGCTGCATTATTTAACTTTATCTCTTGTATCTATCGTTGTTATTAATTTAACGAAGCATATCATTACATAACATGTAATATCATTACCATGTGATAAATAACGATGTTGTGATAAGTGCGTTGTCCGCATGTTACAATATGCGCGCGAATGTTAAGGTTCCAGTGTTGATAATTGCTTTATATATTACTACTGTTGATAAAGGATTTGTAGTTTGTTGTACAAAGTGTAATGTGTTCTGTATAAATAAGATGAGATAAAGTGACAATGCGAGAAATATTGAAATGTGTTTGTAGTGTCGAAATAATTGCTTATTGGCTGGCTCGATGGTCGAGTGACTGGTTCGATGGTCGAGTGGTCAGAGACCCTGACCACGAAACCGAGGGTTGCGGGTTCGAATCCCGCTAGGGGCAAATGTTTCGTGTGATGAACATGGGCATTTGTACTCGAGTCATGGATGTTTATAAACGTATTTAAGTATGTCTATCCGTTCACCTAGTGTCCATAGCACAAGCATAAGATTAGTTTGGGACTAGGGAATTAGTGTGTCAGTCTTGAAAATTTTTTTTTTTTTTTTAATTTTGAATTTGAATATTACCATTTGTCCCATGTTGGTCTGGGACTTAAAAGAATTTGCCAACTGTGTCTCTTGCCTAGCATGTCGTAAAAGGCGACTAATGGTATATGGGGTTTTTGGTATGTGATTGTGTAGGCGACGAGCTAGCCACTTGTCACTACTTTTTCACAATTTAGGCAAGAAACACAGTTGGTATATTCTTTTTTAAGTCCCAGACCAGCATTGGACAAGATTACATAAGAAAATTTAATTTCATTTATAGTAATGATAAATAATGCCAAATAAGAGATGGATGGATTGTGTGAAAGATGATATGAGTAAAATGGAAGTGAATAGCTTGATGACGGTTGACCGGAACGTATGGAAGAAGACATGCTGCGCCGACCCCAGATGAACTGGGAGAAGGGCAAGAGGATGATGAGTAATGATAAATAAATAAATTCCCTTGACTGACATACCAATTCCTTAGCTCTAAACTAAGCTTATGCTTGTTCTATGGATACTAGGTGAACGGATATACATACTTAAATACGTTTATAAACATCCATACTCAAATACAAATGTCCACCTAGCGGGATTCGAACCCGCGACCCTTGGGTTTGTAGCCAGGGTCTCTGACCACTCGCCCAACGGGCCTGTCAAAATAGTGGTAAAAAAGATACACAAATATGAAGCTTAGGTATACTTGCCTATAGCTCGATGGCGCATTCGGTAGTGACCCTGCCCCGAGTTGTGGTTCGATCCCCACACAGAACAAACATTCGTGCGATGAATATTTGTGTTTGTTCTGTGTCTGGGTGTTAATATACAATATTTAAGTATGTATTTGTAACACCACTGTTGATTCTGATATCCGTAACACAAGTGCTTAAGCTACTGACCTCGGAGTCAGATTATATGTGATGTAGTCTCATCATCCTCTTACCCTTCTCCCAGTTCACCAGGGGTCGGCGCAGCATTTCCTCTTCCATGCGTCCCCGTCAGCCGTCATCAAGCTATGCACTCCAATTTCACTCATATTTCAGTCGGATATTTATTTATAACTACAGCGAAATACACCCGTCGACGTTTTATCACTTCCGTACAACGTGGTTCGATGAAAATAGTCTGCGTTTTATCGCTGGATTACGTCAGAAAAATCTGTTTGGGAGGTCAATGATAGATATCAAACATCTTTCGATGTCTGTATATCACGAGTTTATATTTAAGAATGAATACGCTTTTTATAAGTCTTATGTTGGTCTGGAACTCAGACCACAGAAATACTTCGTGGTCTGGAACTTGATAAGAGTGTACTAGTAGGGATGATGACTGCATTTAGTCCGTCAGTTAGATTATACAAAAATATTAGACACATATATTTCGCTTTATCAAATTAACAAAACATCACAAAGATAAAGAGCATCAAAGTTTTGGAGTGGGGGCTTGCGACGTCACTACTTTGTAAAAATTGTACGTAGGTGTGACGTCACGCGCAACTTGAATGCATTGTATCTTCGTCAATGTTTGTTTGATAAATAAATAAAAAAATACGTATTTAATATTTCTTTGTAATCTTACTGACGGACTTAACAGATTTTTTAGTCATATTGCCTATAGTGTTACCTAGCATGTCGTAAAAGGCCTGTGATTGTTTAAGAGACGAGCTAGGCACTTGTCACTACTTTAAAATTTACCATCTAACCATGCTCAATTTTATCTTTGGCTGTAAGATAAGGCTTACTACTTATTTACTTTATGGTTGACTAGCTGTGCCCGCGGTTTCACCCGCATTTATGGTTAATCGTATTATGATGTTATAGCCTATAGCCTTCCTTGATAAATAGGCTATTTAACACAAAAATATGTTTTTAATTGGGACCAGTAATTCCTGAGTTAAGAACGACCAAACCAACCAAAAAACCAACCAAATAAAAACAAACTCTTTAGTTTCATATATTAGTGTAGATTAATATATCAGTTCTCTCTGCCTACCCCGCTAGGCAAGTGGCGTGAAGTTTTAGTTAGTTAGTTAGTAATATAAAGCTGAGGACACAAACATGTACATACTATCAATTCCGTGATCCCAGATCCCTCACAAAGTTGAGTAGGCAGAATCCAAGGTTTTTTTCCAGGAATACATTTTTGTTCGTTTTTAAATGTAAAATAGGTAAAAGGTTCCAGGTGGCTAGCTTGTCACAGAACCAATGCTCAATACATCAGGAGTCACCTTTTTTGACAGGGAGGAAGGTGGTACACTCTTATGAAGTCCAAGATCAGGAACTACAAGCCGACTTGAAAATTTAAACCAATTTTTGTGTCATTCCCAGACATTGCCACGAGAACACGTCAGATGCGGAGCTGGAGAGGATTCTCCGCAAGCGAGGGTCCGACTACGACCAGATGATGCTGAATCACAGGGAGCAGAAGGCTTTCGAGGAGAATGTGGCGAAGAGTTTGAAGGACGTTGGGGTCAAGGTCGAGATGGCTAGCAGGTGAGAGCGATTTGGCGTGTTGTAAAAGTAATTAAAAGTAGTCAATAAAAGAAGCCTAACACAAAAAGTCAAACTCTCATAATGACAAAGTCCCGTTAAGTCAAATTCGTATAAAGTCAAACTCTTACAATGACAAAGTCCTTTTAGGTTAAATTTGTATAAAGTCAAACTCTTATAATGACAAAGTCCTTTTAGGTTAAGTTCGTTTATACGAATTTAACCTAAAAGGACTTTGTTATTATAAGAGTATTACTTTATACGAATTTCAGAGTCAAACTCTCATATTGACAAAAGTCCTTTTAGGTCAGACACGCATAAAGTCAAACTCTCATAAAGACAAAAGACCTAAAGGTCAAACACGCATAAAGTCAAACTCTCATAAAGACAAAAGACCTAAAGGTCAAACACGCATAAAGTCAAACTCTCATAAAGACAAAAGACCTAAAGGTCAAACACGCATAAAGTCAAACTCTCATAAAGACAAAAGACCTAAAGTTCAAACACGCATAAAGTCAAACTCTCATAAAGACAAAAGATCTAAAGGTCAAACACGCATAAAGTCAAACTCTCATAAAGACAAAAGACCTAAAGGTCAAACACGCATAAAGTCAAACTCTCATAAAGACAAAAGACCTAAAGGTCAAACACGCATAAAGTCAAACTCTCATAAAGACAAAAGACCTAAAGGTCATCCACGCATAAAGTGAAACTCTCATAATGACAAAGCCTTACAATGGCATTGGCAAAACCTAGTAATCATGTTTACCTGTCCACTTCTACATATAGGTAATCTTAAGATATAATCACCTTAAGTTCACACGTGATTGACACTAAATATTAAATAAATAAAAGATTATCTTTTATTTATTTAATCCCTCCACAAATTCCACTCCACGCACGATTACACAATTGCAGCCTTATGCCAAAGGGTCTAGGTTCAAATTACTGAACGAACATTAACCTCAGCAGAGGTTGTAAACCTTGGACATAATCTGTGTTCGTTGGGGAGCTACGAAATTTGTTTATAGATAAAAAAACAGTCAAGTGTGAGTCGGGCTCACACGCTAAACGTTTCGTTCTGGAATTTCTATAAGTGTCAATAGATAGCGTTAATTGACCTATTGATGTCACGCCATACATTCTGTAACGCGCTGACTAAGTTTTCCTCACCGCTCAGTATACAATTATACAACAAACTAACACAATTAGGACGGTCCTTGTGCACACAACACGAACACTACTATATCATCATCTTCCTAGTTATGTCCCGTGCTTAGACGGGGTCCGCTTAGACCATGTTTAAGGTTTAAGCGAGTCTGGTAATTATATTAAAGCGACTGCCGATCTGACCTTCGTAACCCTTAGATAGGGGAACCAGACAATTATTCGATCATGATTACAAATCCAAAGTTGTTTGAATTTGCAGGTTTCATCACAATGTTTTCCCTCACCGTCGAGCTAGTGGTATAAATACGTACATAGATTTAAAAAATCCAGAGGTATGTGCCTGGGTTTGAACCCGCACTGCTCGGTTAAGAGGCGCGAGCCCTTACCATTGAGCTACCATCGCTCTCACAACTCTAACTATATGGGAGTCGCATATTAAAATTAAAATGTATTTGATTCACAAAGTCAGAGGAAGTACTGATATAATTTATCAAAGATTCATTATCAAGCAAAATTTATTTACGTTTTGACTGCCTCGAAGGCACATTCGGTAGTGACCCTGCCCCATGCGTCAAGAGTTGTCGGTTCGATTCCCACCCAGGACAAAAGTTCGTTTGATGAATACTTGCGTTTGTTCTGTGTCTGGGTGTTATTATCCAATATTTAAGTATATATTTGTAATACCACTGTTGATTCTGATATCCGTACACAAGTGCTTAAGCTACTTACCTTGGAATCATATCAATGTATGAGATGTAGTGCGATATTTTATAAATTGTATAATTCGTATATCGATTGACCTTGGGTTGACGAAATATGAGTTGTACTCACTGGAATTATTTGACCTTCCCGAATGACGCAGCCAGATAAAATAAGTATGCACAACAAAGATAACAATGTTCTATTTTTGTTCGTTAATAAATATTTTTGCTCAATGCGTATTGTTTTTTAGTGAATTTTGCGAAATCGATTGCTAATATCGAGTTTGAGAATCAATATACATACGTACATACATTCCACCACATCCGCAATTCACGAAGTGGTAGGCAAAGTCTAAGGAGCGGGAAGCTTTTTAAACCACATTCAGCCAAAAAAAGGAACTGGGTTGCTTAGCCAAATGCGCGCCAGCGATTCCATAACGAACTTCGCTATCGCTCGTATCGCGCCACAGACTTATTCGGGTGGACAAATCGGGAACTAACTCCGAGTTCCGCACTATGAGTTCTTAGTGAACAAGTTTGTGGCGCGATACGAGCGATAGCGAAGTTCGTTATGGAATCGCTGGCGCGCATTTGACTAAGCACCCTGGGGTGGGTTAGATAGAAAATTGTGAAATAGTAGTGACAAGTGGCTAACTTGTAACACCCAAAATCTGATATACCAATTTGCTATAAGGGACTCAATTGGCACAATTTTTTTTGTCCCAGATTAACATGGGACAAATAAATTAATTTGTTTCTAATTACTTTCAGACTGACATACAACGATGATCTAATAAACTGGTGCGATGTGGTGGTCCCTTGTGGAGGGGACGGCACCTTCCTGCTAGCCGCCTCGAGGGTGAGGGATGCCAAGTGAGTATGGCCTTTATGTACCTATAAATAATTGGGATGTTGACACCATTTATATTTAATTTTGATATATCAATTCTGAAAAAGAAAGTATCGTAGTATGCTGTTAAGCCTTATTGATTTTCAATCATATTGAGTCTAAGATTTTTAATTTTACAAAAACTGCTTAATATTAAGATAGTTGACTATACAAACTAGTGACGTCACACGTTGACAAGCCCATACAAAATCTATGAAGTGATTTCGTTTTGACAGCTCTTAAAAAGTATCTCAATTGACTAGCCAGTCAACATCCCTATTGTGTACCGCTAAAGATAGAAACATAACTGTCAATCATCTATAATATATTAATATTATAAACTCAAAAACTACTGTTCCGATTTCAAAAAATCTTTCACCATTGGAAAGCTACATTATCCGGATGTAACATCTATAGGCTATATTTTATCCCCATATCCCCACGGGAACGGGAACTACGCGGGTAAAACCGCGGGGCGCTGCTAGTATCTTATACATTGAGTTATTCGATAATCCCCATTGATTTTACTCATCAATTTTATTTGTGAATATGTTACTGTAAAAGCTCGAACTACGGTTAATCCTAAGATTGTTCAGTAAAACCTATGATTTACTTCAAGGTAAAAGTCCGAAGAGTTGTCCAAATCGAACTCTTACCAACATTTACTTTGTACTTTGTACCATTCTTCATTTACTAATATTATAACGCTGAAGAGTTTGTTTGTTTGCTTGAACGCGCTAATCTCAGGAACTACTGGTCCGATTTGAAAAATTCTTCCAGTATTAGATAGCCTATTTATCGAGGAAGGCTTATAGGCTATATAACATTAACCATAAACGCGGGTGAAACAGCGGGCACAGCTAGTAATAATACAAAATATCGTCGACAGCAAGCCAGTGATCGGCTTCAACAGCTCGCCACACAAGTCGGTCGGCCGGCTGTGCCTGCCCACGTGGTGCTCCAACGACGTGAAGGGCGCGCTACACGCATTGAAAGAGGTACTGGGGGACTGACTGCTTGTTTTTTTTTATTGTTTTTTTACGAGGGTTTTTTGGGTATGTGTCTGAGTAGGCGACAAGCTGGCCACTTGTCACTCCTTTTTTACAGCTTTCCATTTAACTCAGCCCGCTGTCCCATGTTGGTCTGGGATTTAAAAAGAGTGGTTGTTGCCTAGCATGTCGTAAAAGGCGACTAATGGTATATCGGGTTTTGGGTGTGTGATTGTGTAGGCGACAGGTTAGCCGCTTGTCACTGCTTTTTCACAATTTTTCATCTAGCTCAGCCCGGCTTTGTTTTTGGCTGAATGTGGTTGAAGGGGCATGCTGCCTCTTTGACTCTGCCTACACCTTCGGGGATTATGGGCGTAATGTTTTGTATGCATTTTGTTTTTTTTTTATCGGGGTATCTCCCTCGAGCCGTCGTCCTGTTTCTGTACGTATGTTTCGTAACTCCAGGGCCGGTTCAGATGGATGCGCCGCTCTCGGATACGGACAACGATCACATGTGAACAGAAGTTGTTGGACAAAATCACACCTGTTGACCTTCACACGTTGCACTTCTGCAGGTAAACTACATCTTACATCTATATACAGTGACATTTTAGTGGTTCTTTTCCCGCAGCAGAACGATTTACCTTTATTGGTACCATGTCTGGTCAGCCACATTACTTTTTAGATTTCGTATAGACTTGACACAGACAGATGTGGCTACAGGCATCATTTAGACTGATTGAGAGATGAAACCGAATAAAAACGTTATTTTTTCACTATTAAAAATTTTTTTCATAAAATAAGTTATACGTCATTTCTTAGATAATTTATTAAATTTACGTGAAAAACATAAATATAAAATATTTCTTCAGAAGCAAACTAAAATAATCTTTGTTTTAAAACCATGAATTTTACACAAATGGCGTATTATTACTAAGAAACAACTAACCTGTGCTTGTAGCGCCATCTTATATTATTCCAGACAAACAGACTAAACTTTGCTGTAGTTCCAATTACTCACCACTGTCGCTGTTCTTGCGCGAGTTATAGCAGTAACTTTTCAAGTATGGGCAGTGACCCTCTGTTGTACGTAGTATATTATTACTCTGTGGTAGTACTATATAATCAATCTAGTAATTTTTTGAAAATAAACATATTTTTGTTCTTAACTAATCAAAAAAAGAATCATCAACTCGAAATCGTGAGATATGATAGTTTATTCTACGAGATGTGACGTATTTGAGTACTGTTTACCGCACGATAGCAATGTTAAAAGTAAAAGAAGCTCCCGTACTAAGCAATACAGCAATTGCACCGCACGCGCTCCTCGAAGCGAATCGCCTCGCAACAAACAACAACACACACTTCACAAATCTATTGTAATACTAGCCCGTTGGTTGAGTGTTCAGAGACTCTGGCCACGAAACAAAGGGTCGCGGGTTTGAATCCTGCTAGGGGCAAACGTTTCGTGTGATGGACATGGACATTTGTACTCGAGTCATGGATGTTTATAAAGGTATTTAAGTATGTCTATCCGTTCGCCTAGTATCCATAGTACAAGCATAAGCTTAGTTTGAAACTAGGGAATTGGTGTGTCAGTCTGGAGAATATATTTATTTATTATTACTAAGATAGAATCATTTTACTGCGGAAAAACAATCACTCAAATGTTTCGGTGTATTATCCATCACACCCGCAATACCTACCTACGCTCTGCCTCCCCTTTTTTGTTAAAGGAGCTTTTCACTCCTTAGAAAGTTAAAAAAATGATAAGCTCATTAAATTATATCCTTGTACCAAGGATCTTGTGTCAGAAGAGGACGCAAGAGAAATGACAATCGGTCCTGCGAATAATTTTATTAGACTTATTTGAGATGACGAGGTGTAATAAATAATAATAAATAATAAATATCCGACTACATCACATACATTGATCTGTCTCCGAGATAAGTAGCTTAAGCACTTGTGTTACGGATATCAGAATCAACAGTGGTATTACAAATATATACTTAAATATTTAATATTAACTAGATACTATTTTACCAAAATGAGCTATCGATACTATCGATATTATAGATGATTTCCGAGGTCAACTATCGATAGTCAAACTATCGATAGTTCGGCTACACTGGTCCTTAATAAGCACAAGGACACCTCTGTTAAACTTTTGACTTTTGCTGGTAAAGGCCCCACAATGGCCGCAGCTTAGGTTCCTATAAACACCGCCGAAATTCAATCCCACGTTGGACTTAATATTAATAAAGATAATATAATTTCATTGACTTGACCCGTTCTTCGCAGGTATCCCCCAGTGCCGCACTTGCACGACAGCCCGGAGGCGCAGTCCAGGGTGGACTTCGCGCCCGACGAGCCGGCCAGCTCCACGCTCTCCACTAAGGTGCTGCCCTTCCTGGCGCTCAACGAGGTGAGGAGACTGGTGTATTTGACGGAAGTTATAAAATATAACATCACGCCCATAATCCACGAAGGGGTAGGCAGAGTCAAAGACGCAGCAGGCCTCCTTAAACACATTCAGCCAAAAACAAAACTGGGCTGGGTTAGATGGAAAATTGAGAAAATGCTGTGATAAGTTATAATTTGACAAAATTTATAATTGTGACAAAATGTATATAATTTTGACATTTTATTTTTTTACGAAAATGACAAAATAAGTTTTAACTGATAATTTGACGAAGTATATAATTTTGGCAAAAATGACAACGTGATGATTTTAGAGGAAAATATTTTAATTGAGATTCAGGAAAATCTTTTGAGATAGTTCTTTTAAAATTTTTTAATGATAATATTATGTATATTGTTGGAATAGATTTCTGACGAAACGACCAAATTAATCATTATGGATAGCATGTTTTGAGATAGTACCTAGATGCTATATAATAACATATTTGCAAAACAGCTTTGAAACTCCTAACATATTAACCTACATTACTTACAAACGAATTTACCTATATTATGTATCGAAATCTTTAATGACTAATTATCTTTCCCATTCGCCAGGTATTCATAGGCGAGAGCGTGACGTCGCGCGTGTCGCTGCTGCGGCTACAGATCGACAACGGCCGGTGGACGCACACGAAGAGCTCGGGCCTGTGCGTCACCACCGGCACCGGCAGCACCTCGTGGCACTTCAGGTACTGCGGGTGGCTAGCGGCCTTTGCGTCAGCCCGGCGGGTGGCAGTTGGCAGAGCGTAGGCGAGAGCGTGACGTCGCGCGGGTCGCTGCGAACTGATTTGACAAAAATGGGAAAATTATGATATTATATAAATTATGACATTATATAAATTATGACATTTGTTAAAATGTCATAATTTTATTTTTTTGATTATAAGTTTTGTCAAATTGATTTAACTCGATAGATACGGAATATATTTTACTAACTAGTTGTTATATCTAAGTATAATCCACTTAATTTCAAAATGTCTTTCTTTTAAATCAATCTTAATTTTTCTAATCAAGGGAATTTGTGGAACAAAAATTTCAGAGTTCAACTATAGTCCGTCAAATCTAAGAAGTACCGTTTGACATTTCACATTTTTTAAACCGAAACAACTTTGTACAAGCGTAACTCACTTAATGTCAATAACCTTTTCGTTTAAACCATGGATTTATGAAGTTATTTTTATTTTATCACAAAATGTACAATTCTTAATCACTACAAATAAATTTAAATCTTTCAAACAAAATCAAATCACCAATATTCGCAACATATAAGTTTTTTTTACACCTCGGTTCAAAGTCATGTAGTTAGGTCCTTTATCGTAGTGTTGTGACTCCTGAAATTCACTTGTTATACGAATTATCTTTATAATGTCCTCACAATCGAACCTAATAATGACGAACCGTTTTCAACCCAGGCGTATAGTATATGCAGTAGTAATCCTTGAACAGGAGTGAGTTGCCAGAAACAAAAACAAGAAGAAGAAGAATCTTATGTTGCCCCGACAGTGTCAGATGCTATCTATCGACTGTAACCCAATGCAATTATCATAAGATTACTAGTATAACTTAAAATAATTAAAACAATATACGGCCTTTTACAATACCTAACATATTTTATATAAATCTAAAAAACTGTAATCGATTAGTAAAAAATATGTACTAAGAAATAATCTATTAAAATTCGGATATTATAGGAATCGATTTCCTTGATCCCATCCTTAAACGTCAATTTGTCATATCTGTCAAACGGTACTTCTTAGATTTGATGGACTATACTGTAGTTGCATTGAACAAATCTAATAACGTATTGTTCCTTCTTCAGTATAAACTGCCTTCGGACCCACTCGGTGTTGGAGCTGATGAGGATCCTCTCTGAAGACTACCAGGTGAAGCTGGACACGAGCTTGGAGAAGGCGCGCGAGGTCGCCGAGAGGTACAACGAGAAACTCATGTTCGCTCCAGGTCTGTACTGTTGTGATGACGACTTGGCTATGAAAAGTGTTTAGCATAGATTTGTGCTTAAGTCTTGGGCAGTATAATAGGGATGTTAACTGGCAAGTCATTTGAGATACTTTTTAACTAACTAACTAACTAAACTTCACGCCACTTCCCTAGTTATACTTTTTAAAAGCTGTCAAAACGCAATCACTTTATAGATTTTGATGACGTCACTAGTTCGTATAGCCAACTGACTAAATATTAAGCAGTTTTTGTAGATTTTAAATTCATAGACTTAATATAATTCAAAATCAATAAGTTTTCACAAGATACTACGATATTTTCTTTTGCGAAATTGATATTTAAATATTGAATATAAATGGCGAGGCGGACAACTACCCTTTTTCGTAAATATGTATATAGTTATTTCTTTTTAATACATTTTTAACATTTATCATTTTCAATGATGTCAACACCAAATTAGGCTCCCATGGTGGTCTAGGACTGTCCCTTGTTGGTCTGAGACTTTAAAGGAATGGGCCAACTGTGTTACTTGCCTAGCATGTCGTTAATGGCGATTAATGATGTATCGAGTGTTGGTTTTGTTATTATATAGTTGACGAGCTAGCCTCTTGTCACTACTTTTTCACAAATTTCCTTCTAATCAGACCAGTTTTATATTTTGGCTGAATGTGGTTAAGAGGGCTAGCTGCCTCTTTGATACTGCCTACCTCTTTGAGGATTACGGGCGTGATGAAATGTATATAACATTAGAATAAAATAGGGTCATGTAATTTCAACAACATAATTTTTTAACGACTTGTAAAAATTGTCCCATGTTTGTCTGGGACTTAACAAGAATACACCAATTGTATTATTTGTCTAGCATATCGTAAAAGGCGACTTATTATCTATCAAGTGTTATGATGATTGCTTAACCAGTCCATGTATAGGCGACGAGGTAGCTATTTGTCACATTTTTTTTTTATAATTTTCCATCTTACCCCGCTCAATTTTTGTTTTTCATTGTGTTTTAAAGAGCCTATTGCTCCTACGACACTGCATATCACTTCGGTAATTCTGGCTGCTTGTACTCTGACGACCCCTTCGGGGATTGCGTTCGTTATGGTGTCTGATTTCTGTCTGTCTGTCCGTCCCCAGACTCGGAGCAGCTGGCGTACAGCGTGCGCGAGTACATCACGTTCGAGGAGTGGCCGGCGCCGCGCGGCCTGCGCGTCAGGGACAAGGCCTCCTCCGTCAAGGTCAAGTCGCATTGCACTGATGCTGGTACGTGTAGTTGCGACCTTGTTGCGTATATATATGCGAGTATGTAAAGGGATTCTTGATTTTTGTGTGTATGTTACAATTAACATACGTTAATATCAAAACCGCAGATCATGCCAATGCATGATTTGCGGTTTTGATAATTAAACGTAACAAGTGCTGTTAGATTTTGAAAAGAGAAAAATTACGGAAGTGAGGAATAAATAAATAATTAAATAATTCAGATCTACACACCAATTCCCTATTCCCAAACTAAGCTTATAAGCTTTGCTATGGATACTAGGTGAATGGATAGACATACTTAAATGCGTTTATAAACATCCATGACTCGAGTACAAATGTCCATGTTCATCACACGAAATATTTGCCCCTAGCGGGATTTGAACCCGCGACCCTTGGTTTTTCACTCGACCAACGGGCCAGTCAAAAAGGAAGGATGGAAGGAAGGGGGGAGGAATAGAAAGAGCTTTATTGATCACCGCTCTAATAAATATGTAGGAAAGATTGAGTGGTGATTGCTTACGGTGGCAAATAAGCTGCCTGCTAGAGCAGCAAGCGGGCACCATTGCCTATGGATATTGACTGGCTCGATGGCGCATTCGGTAGTGACCCTACCCCATGCGCCAAGAGTTGTGGGTCCAATCCCCACCCAGGACAAACATTCGCGTGATGAATACTTGTGTTTGTCTGTGACTGGGTGTTAATATCCAATATTTAAGTATATATTTGTAATACCACTGTTGATTCTGATATCCGTACACAAGTGCTTAAGCTACTTACCTCGGAGTCAGATCAACGTATGTGATGTCGTCGGATATTTATCTATTTTATTTATATTTGTTGTTCAAAAAGCGGTGAGCGGTGTAGCCACGTGTACCATTTGTAAATATCACAAAATATCCTTTAATGTGTTAACTTGTTGGCAGGTCTCGTGGTGGATGGTAGCGTCTCGTTCCCCTTCAACGATGGCACTGAGGCTATGTTGGAGATCCTTCCAGAAGATTCCCTTATGACTGTGCATATGGATGATGCGTTGCCTTACTAGGTAATAGACTTATAAACTTAGCTCCACTTAACAATAAATACATATTATTTACAATTTTAGTACGTATGTGCGTACTAAAATTGTAAACATACTACGTTACATAAAAGTATAAAATAAATTTTATTGATTACTAGCTGTGCCAGCGGTGTCACCCGCGTTTATGGTTAATATTATAAAGACTATTTCCGTCATACATGATTTCTATGTAACTTTAACCATTAAGGCTGCACACGCGACGGAAGCTTAAAAAACGGAGTTACTTCTCCCGTTTTCCCAACGTTTCCCTTCACTACTCTGCTCCTATTGCTTGTAGCGTGATGAAAAGTATACTATAACCTGCCCAGGAGTATGAAGAATAATTGTACCAAGTTTCGTTAAAATCCGTCGAGTAGTTTTTGTTTCTATAAGGAACATACAGACAGACAAAAATTTTACTGATTGCATTTTTGTCATCAGTATCGATCACTAATCACCCCCTGATAGTTATTTTGAAAATATATTTCATGTACAGAATTGACCTCTCTACAGATTTATTATAAGTATAGATTAGGTTCACTCAGTGGCGTAGCTACCTAGGGGCAAGGCAGGGCAGTGCCCCGAGGCCCTAAAACCTGATAAGCACACCTCTTTATTTGAGTTTGATTGGACTCTGTCTAACGTAGGAAGAAAAATGTTAGTGCCCTCCCTGCAGTAGGAGGGCTGGACCCAAAGCTGCGTACGCTCATGGGCCCTAGTTTCTTTTTTGCCCCAGGGCCCTTTGTCACCTAGCTACGCCACTAGGTACACTCAATATATCCCGGGTCGGGCTAAAAACGTGGCTGGGTATTTCAATATTGAAATTACTCAGTATCAATACGGAGTAAGGAAGTTAGAGGTTTATCACTCTCGTGCTTAGGAAAGCACGTTAAGCCGTTGCTCCTGCGCGTGACCTCCCGTTTGCGCACACACTTGTGTACTATAACTCCTGCGTAGTTGTAGCAAATCGATTAGGAGGATATATTTACTTAAAAATAAAATAAACATTTATCCATAATGTTTCTTTTCAAGTCAGCGAATTAGATATTAGTCGCAGTTAAAATATATCATATATATATATCTATCATATATATATATATATATATATATATATATATATATATATATATATATATATATATATTTACTTAAAAATAAAATAAACATTTATCCATAATGTTTCTTTTCAAGTCAGCGAATTAGATATTAGTCGCAGTTAAAAGCTCATAAAGACGGAAAAATGGCAATTTGAAACTACAGTATAAGTTAATATTAGTAAATTTGGTCATTTTCAAGATATTTTAACGCACATATTATAATTAAAAAAAACACAACTCTATGTTTAGCTTTATGTATCTAGCTACCTTTAGCTATCGTTTCAAATATTTCTTCACATACGATTGTTGTAATTACTTATATAAATATTTAATTGATTGTATATAATACTGAGGACACTATATCATAGATACATAATATATTACGCTCTGTAATATAGTGTTCTAGAATATTGAAGATGTTTTGTGGAGGTGGTAAATTCTTTAAAACTAGTTTTAATGTTGAAAGTATTGAACAAATATTTAATATGTTGCAATTTTGAACAACTGTGATTATATATGGCACTTAAGAGTTATTAGCTTGGCTCATATCGCTAAAAAATATTTATTTAAATATTTGTATATTTTGGCAAACAAAATACCATGCAAAGTGAGTATATTATACTCTTTAAGATCAATGTTCAATAATGCTTCTCTAACCGATGAAAAATACAAAGACATTAAAATATTATATAAAATGTCATTTTAATTTACGTCATTGATGAATTTAGATTTTATGTCAAATATGTTATTCTCATATATGTCAAATCTAAAGCAATTAGCGTCATGTCAAGTATGTTATTCTGACTTATGTCAAATAGTAAGTTACGTCAAAAATAGGTGAGTAAACATATTTATTTATATCAATATTTTTGAGCCAAGCTTATTAACGGATATGTTTAGTAAGTACTTATTTTAAGAACAATATTTGTAAATAAACTTTATTGTAGCTTAAGACTGAATGAGTAGATATAAGGAATATTGGATGGGTTGTTACGCGACACTTTTGTCATTGGTAGATGCCACAAGACATGCTTGTCAAAATTGTTTATGATCTTTGTTTATGGTATGGTATAAACAATAGTTTATTGTTTAAGGGTCATAGACTGCCGCAGGCTTATTACAGATATATGAGACATGGTGACAACCAAAAAAGTGGTGGCAAACAAAAATATGAGACAGTCAAAATAATAACCGATAATTGTATGATTATACTAGCTCTGTTTTCGGTTTCACCCGGGTTTATGGTTAATGTAATGATATATCGTCGGTAAAGATCTAACAGTGCGTAAGTAATTTTTTGCGGAAATAAGACTCTGACGCCGTTTGCTGAAATAAAAGTTCCGGTCGCGCTTGTTTTCAACAAAAAATGGGAGAAAGCTAGTCTATAATATTTTTTTACTTTTTCATAAGCTAAATCCCCCAAATTTTACGAACTATATTATTTAACTTAGCTTTATCTCTCTCATTTTTAAATCAGGCATTTTTGACTTACGCACTCTTAGAACTTCACTGACGATATAGCCTTTAGCCTGCCTCGATAAATAGGCTATCTAACACTGAAATAATTTATCAAATCGGACCAGTAGTTCCTGAGATTAGCGTGTACAAGTAAACAAACAAACATACTAACTCTTCAGCCGTATAATATTAGTATGTGTATAGATATTATGCACATCTATTATCGGTGACTAAATTTCAAATTATTTGGACAATCTTGAGACTGGGCTCGATTAAAGTACTTTTTTTTGTTATAAGGCTGGGGCAGTCTGGCAAGCTATAGTCTGAAATTATCATCATTATCATCATCATCATCATAGTCATCATGTTCATCAAGGGTAGACAGAGTCAAAGGGACAGCAGGCCTCCTTAACCTCATTCAGTAAAAAATAGAACTGGGCTGGGTTAGATAGAAAATTGTGATATGGCAGTGACAAGTAGCTAGCTCGTCGCCTACGAAATCACACACAGAAAACCCGATATACCATTAGTCGCCTTTTACGACATGCTGGGCAAGAAATCAAAAGCAAGAAAACAGTTGGCACATTCTTAAGGCCCGGATTAACATGGACAGGTAATAAATTAATTGTATGTTATGGCGTTTTAAATTCGAAGAACAATTTTACACGAGAATACTCTAATGAGCATTCGTTCACAGTATTTAAAGCCCCGAAATACATGCGAACTCCTAAGACGGACAAAAGTCTTCGTCCCTTGCTTTCAAAGCGCTTAGCCTAGAATTTATATAATACTAGCTGACCCGGCGCACTTCGTAACGCCCCGTTCTCGGAATTTCAATACCCATTTATTTCCGTGCAACTTTTTTTTTCTTTCATAAGAACTTTCACCTGATTATAACAAACACAACTAAAAAGAATTAGCGAAATCGGTTCAGCTGTTCTCGAGATTTGCGCTTAGCAACACATTCAGCGATTCATTTTTATATTATAGATGTATCATCGTCCACATTTAATGTTGAATCACACTAAGCTTATATGTACATGACTGTACTAAGCTTAGAAAATATTAATATGTTCCAAGATAGTGTGTAATGATTTGTTCCATTTCGATGTGAAGGATTGTTTAAATGTACCAATGCTTAAGTTTGAACTACTTATTTGACAATAATTTTAAGTTTATCAGCTGTATATTGAACTTGATTGAAATCATATACATACATGCATACATTGATATAAATGTATATACAGGTTGTGACAAGTGCCGTAACCTAACTATGGAAAAAATAACTATGATTATATTAGAATTGCGATTGAATTATAAAAGATTGCCGTTAAATATCGATAATGTTTTCGCAATTACTTATTATATTTTATTTAAACTCGTACTAAATTATCTTGTATACGTATATGTACTTATAATTTCCCTTCTCCCATTTCACATCTCATGCAATACGATAGCATAATATATAAATATATAATTTTGTTATTTTGAAGTACTTCCCCTTTGTATTCACTGTTGGTAGACATTTTAAAATGATGAATGGATATCTCAATTGCCATAACATTGCGATTTTGTGTTAAAGATTTTGACACTATACACAAGTAAATCAAGATTTGAAAGCGGTGGTAGCTCAATGGTAAGGACACGCGCCTCTTAACCGAGGAGTGCAGGTTCAATCCCGGGCTCATACCTCTGGATTTTTTAAATCTATGTACGTATTTATACCACTAGCTCGATGGTGAGGGAAAACATCGTGATGAAACCTGCAAATTCAAACAACTTTGGATTTGTAACCATGATCCAAAAATTGTCTGGTTCCCCTATCTTAGGGTTACGAAGGTCAGATCGACAGTCGCTTCAATGTAATTACCAGACTCGCTAAATCCTGGATCATGGTCTAAGCGGACCCCGTCTAGGCACGGGACATAACGCTAGAAAGATGATGACACAAGTAATTTTAAGACTAGAAAGAAAACATTATTTAAAATTCTAAAATCATTCATCTATTAAATTTATTTATACATTTGATTGTTTTGAAAACATTTAATAGTCAGTTAATCGGGTGTGCTAAGCCGTTACGTCACATCTCAGTATTTCTATATAAAATCTTTTAAAAGCATTGCGTTTTGACAGCTCATATAAAGTATGTCAAATGGCTGCTGGTGTCATTTACCCTACTCTGCTTTGACCAGCAATATATTGTATTAGTGATATTAGTGAAAGTGTAATAGTCATATTGGTGTGTGAGTAGTTGCAATTAGTTTTATGAAATTATTTTAGTTGATAAAATTGTAATTTTTGTTTTTTTACCTACTTATTGTGTATTTACATCACTAAATTATTGGATCGGATAATATACAACTATTTTGAACGTTTTTTGTTTTATTTTACTGATTTGAATCTGACTTAATAAATGTTATACATTGATTTTAAATATCGGGTGCCTAACCTTATATTTTAAACTAGCTGTGCCAGCGGTGTCACCCGCGTTTATGGTTAATATTATAAAGACTATTTCCGTCATACATGATTTCTATGTAACTTTAACCATTAAGGCTGCACACGCGACGGAAGCTTAAAAAATGGAGTAACTTTTCCCGTTTTCCCAACATTTCCCCTCACTACTCTGCTCCTATTAATTGTAGCGTGATGGAAAGTATACGATAACCTGCCCAGGAGTATGAAGAATAATTGTACCAAGTTTCGTTAAAATCCGTCGAGTAGTTTTTGTTTCTATAAGAAACAAACAGACAGACAGACAGACAGACAAAAATTTAACTGATTGCATTTTTGGCATCAGTATCGATCACTAATCACCCCCTGATAGTTATTTTGAAAATATATTTCATGTACAGAATTGACCTCTACAGAT
The DNA here is from genome assembly GCA_951394215.1 of Glyphodes perspectalis. Lineage (NCBI taxonomy): Eukaryota > Metazoa > Arthropoda > Insecta > Lepidoptera > Crambidae > Glyphodes > Glyphodes perspectalis. The sequence goes on from OX596227.1 coordinate 4,051,814, forward strand.
TTATTATAAGTACAGATTGTCTTAATGTTACGATTGTATATTTTTTGCCTTTAAAATATCGACCTGATCACTTTACATTCATCTTCAACGTTCTTATCAAGATAGTACTTGTAATATGCATACATATATGTACTCGATCACATAGTCACTGTTTTTATAAATGAAATAAATGCATTATTTTTTTATTATTACTTAATTTGTATAAACTACTTAAATTGCAAAATTTTCAAGTTTTGACAGTTTAAACTTGATATGTGACGTTTTGACTCGTCAGAAACTATTTGAATCTTGCGAGGGAGAAATATGACTAAATGAAACAACCGAAATAATTCAAGTCAGTATATTTGTTAAAAAAAAATTCGTACACTGTCCCTTACACCACCGATATCGTTCCAGAACCCCATTACAATTAAACAGTTACATATTAGGCACAATGGGGTAGTTATGAAACGGATATCGAATATTCGTTGTTACTTAGTACATAGAAAATAACAGATAAGCGATTTTTCTCGTACGCCACAGCGGTAAAATAAATATCTAGTACAAAAATGCTACGCTTATGTACAAATTCCCAGATAAAATTATCATATTTAATGCCGTTGGTCGCAACGCTGTGGCGTTAAAAAAATGTTGCTGTAAATAAAAATATAGCACCGAACGGACGGACAAAATTAGAAATATAAACCGAAACTTACAAAGTAAAATTAACTTAAAATATGGCATCCATCGAACGTTGATCAAACTGGAATAGTCTTGGAAGACAGGAGCATAGAAAGAGATAGCTGTATCTCTTGTTATGTTCCTCATTCACAATAATGAGGGCTTTTTCGTCAGAGTTCTTTTGACGTCAAAAATGACATATGAAACGAACATATTACAGCTATATGCATAGTTTGACATGACCGTGGAAAAATTTACAAAAATAGTCAAAAATAAAATTTAAATAAATTGATGGGTCAAAAGTTTCGGATTTAAGCCACTAGGTGGCAGTTATTTCTTGCTTAAACGTCATCTAGCATACAACCCTCATTGTAGTATACCTACCTCGTTACAAACCTACGAAAAAACTGGGTAGAAACAGAAATTTGGCTATAAAAGTATAACCCACCACCAAAAATATAAAGGCCTGTTCAAACACGAGAATAGCAATGTATTACATAACTTACAGCTTTAAAATATATCACAAATATTATTGCTTCCTATGTATCGTTACTTATTTTAAAGGATAATTTCATTAGTACAAAGGTTTGTTATGGTTAAATACAGTTTTCACAGGCCTTTAAAGTATACCCTTATTAATACGAATATGGTCATAATTGACCATAAAATTTACCTCATATTTATTTATTTACGTAATGCAAGGCAACCTTTTTTGTTACGTAGTTAACTGCTGTTTTCTAAAGTCTATAGTTATTGTTTTTAGAGTAGTTTATTAGGCAATTTGTTTAGCATTGACTTTATTTCAAGACTGACAGATTAAAGACTGTCAATTATGCTTCTCATTAGAGTCTTGGGTATATTTAGTCACTGGGTAACCTCCTATTGTATTATTAGCAAATTTACTTTATGTAAAATACATGTTTCGTCGTATCTCTGTGGCAACCCGCTATAAACTTTAGAAAAACAACAGCGCTTCCTTAAAAAAAATAAAAATACTCAAAAAGGACGGATATGATTCAAGTATTATCACATTAATATAAATATTACACACGTATATTTTTCATGGTATTCAAGCCTTAATCGTAAAATTGGTAAATTACTAAAATACTACACTAAACTGACTTTCGTTGTGGTTTTTCTACACAACAATTTAAATATAAATTCTTATTCAACTCTGAAATGCATTGCAGTACAAAATGCAATAACAATTTAAAATTGCAAACCGAATGGCCATTTTTAAATACTAATAAAAACTATAATGTTATATTGACTTATCCAGTAGGTGTAATTTTAAGTATACGAATTAAAAAAGTAAAAAAACCGACTTAGGCAGTGTACAGACGTAAGTCTTTGCATGTGAGTACGACTATCAAAAATACTTCGCACTTTTTTATTAAAATACGGACTCGCGAATGCCAAAAAATAAAAATAAATATTGACGTATTCTTATTTTTATATCTTAAAAGAATTCATGTTATTTAATTGCACTCTTTACAATAATTCATTTATGTTTTTAACAAATATTAATTTTGTACATTTCGTTGTTTTTGATAAAATCACACTTTTCATTGTTTTTACAATCACTCTAGTATTGCCCCTATAATATTAGTTCTTTCAATTAAAGAAGTTAATTCATAACTGTAGGATAAAAACTATCTATCCATATTGCTTTATTTTCAGAATAAAATAAACCATGACTTGATTAATGTACCCATCTAATTAATTAGATGTAATAAACCTGTCCAGAATGACTCATTATACTAAATTTATAAGCGGCAACACAAAATTTAAGTACGTCACACTTTATTCCCGCGGCAACAAACTTTATACGCGGCAACATATTTCATCCGCGGTAACATCTTACTCGCGGTAACTTAACTTTACATGCGGCAACACGGCTTACTCGCGACTTAGCTAGTATGCGAATAGCCGGTGTTGGTGTAGGGGCCACTGTAGAGGGAGCTGCCTGTTCTAGAGTAGCTCTTGGGACTGCGCCTGCGTGCGAGAATGCACGCGATGGCCGCGATCACGCACGCCATCAGTACCACCCCGGCTATGCAAATGCCGATCGCGAAACTGCGGGAAGAGATGCAGATCTCATCCTCTTTCTGTAAAGAAACAGTACATACATACATACATAACATCACGCCCATAATTCCCGAAGGGGTAGGCAGAGTCAAAGGGGCAGCATGCCCCTTCAACCACATTCAGCCAAAAATAAAGTCGGGCTGGGTTAGACGGAAAATTGTGAAAAAGCAGTGACAAGCGGATAACCTGTCGCCTACACGATTACACACCCAAAATACCATTAGTCGCCTTTTACGACATGCTAGGCAAGAACCACAGTTGGCACATTCTTTTTTTTTTGTCCCAGATCAACATGGGCCAAGTCCCAGACCAACATGGGACAAAAAAGAAACAGTATTTATTAAGTAATATATACCTAAATATTTACCAAGGTCAGATCGGCAATCGATCCAATGTAATTACGAGACTCGCTAAATCTTGGATCGTAATCTAATCAGACCCCGACTAAGTTAGGGAGATAATGCTAGGAAGATGATGAAATAGTTACATAAATACTATCACGTCAATAATCCCTGAAGAGGTCCGTAGAATCCAAGGACCAGTAAGGTCCTTTTACAATTTATAGTAAATTAATAGAGTTGGGTATGATTGTAATTGTGAAGTACCTTCTCACTGATAACCTCGTCACTCTCCAGCGAGTCCGCCTCGTTGACGTACAGGCCTGTGAACACTTCCACCGTGGCTGGAGACCCTTCGTTCAGGTCACGTTTCGGCCTGGTCTTGTCTGTGCACGATTTGCGAATCTGTGGAGAGAAGTTTATTAAGTTTATACCCTCTGAGTACTGAAACCAATGGAGACGTCTTAATATTCAATACGAACAATTTGCTTTACAAATATGATTAATATCGATATTGTATTCATAAACCTCTATCTATCTCTTTTTAACAATCCTACAAAACTGCACGTAAAAAGAAACAACATTATATTTGACTTAACTATTTTCGGTAACATCATCAAGTGACGTCATAGAAATACCTAAGTGAAGCCGGCTTACCATTTTGGTTTCTCGCTTTAAGTGGTCAATGTCAGTCGAATTTGCGGTGTATTGTGCCAATATTGACAAAATTTGTGATTATAACATAATCTAACTTGTAGCATTCAAAAACATCGTCATAAATAAATTGTTCAGAGACTTATAGTATGTAAATAAGTGGAATGACACTACACAAAGGCGCCATATTTGTTTCTCACTCAAATTAGGCTTCACTTATTAGTAGTTTTGCCATCTCCATTAGTTTCAGTACTCAGAGTTTATAAATACCAGTTTTAATGTTATCATGGCATTGGTCTCTTGGACCTTGGCCACGAGACCAAAAAGACTAGGCGCGAGATCAAATTTCTAAAGGGTAAATGATCTTGTAGTAAAGATGTATGTTTTTTTTCCCAGTCATGGATGTTTATAAACGTAGATATTACTTTCAGTTTGCGAATTTGTAGTTTACTGAAAAATTAGGCCAGAGAGGCATATTATGTCTGATGTTATTTTATATGTACACAGAAATTGTATGAATGAAAGAAAATTTAATAAACCCTTTTAAATAAAAATACCTAATAGACGCAAATTTACGAAGATATAGCGCATCAAAATTCTGGAGTGCGGCCGTTGGACGTCATTAAAGGCAAACAATTTTTAGTGTGTTTAGGGACGTATAATTAAACGCGCTGTCTCAGTTATTTTTGTTTGAGGGACAAAATAAAAAATACTTAAAGGTAGGTACTATACCTATAGATTTTTTTGATAATCTAAGCTATTTTTATGTCAGTCAACACTTCAGTAATTCTATATGACAGTGCCTTTATAGTCAACATAGTTATCTATGTGTGGGCCACAATATCTTACGCATTGCTTCTTGCACAGTTTCACCCCACACGTGTAGTAGACGCTGGGGCTCCACGCGAACTTGTGCGCTGAGAAGGACACCTCCGCGCGCATGTCCTCCTCGGAGTACTGGAACATGCCCATTACGGCGCTGTCTAGAGGACACCTGGAATGAGGAGTATTTCGTATGACTATTGAAATCGTTTATTTTTTTTTATTGTTTTTTTGTTTGATTGGCTCGATGGCGCATTCGGTAGTTACCCTGCTACATGCGCCAAGATTTGTGGGTTCGATCCCCATGCAGGACAAACATTTGTGTGTTGAATACTTGTGTTTGTTCTGTGTCTGGGTGTTTATATTCAATATTTTAGTGTATATTTGTGATACCACTGTTATTTCTGATATCCGTAACACAAGTGCTTAAGCTACTTACCTCAGAGTCAGATCAATATATGTGATGTAGTCTGATATTTTAAAGTAGCGCAACATAGTGGTTTCTCTTCGCCTCATCAGGCGATTGGTCCGTTCGTCAACAGACATGACAGCAAAAGAAGCAATGGCAAGGCCACATGCATCGTATGCGAGGGGTTCTGGTTCAAACCTGGACTCTTGCCTCTGGATTTTTCAAGTCTGACTACGGATTTTATACTATAGCTAACTCGGTGGTGAGGAAAAATACCATAAGGGAAACTGTACATTAAAATAACTAGTGATGTATATATCATTCTGCCCGCAAACCCCGCAGAGTTTGAGGAGTGACAGGCCCCCTAAGTCCTATTGAGGCAAAAAATATATTCAATTGTGTTGGATGGAAAATTATTAAAAGTAGAGACAAATGCTTAGCCTGCCACCTACATAATAATTGTCGTAAAAAGCGACTAAGTAATTGTATATGGGGTCGTGGGTATATGATTGTGTAGGCGACGAGCTACTTTTTTACAATTCTCCACCTAACCCAGCTCAGTTTCGAAAGGGGCCTGCTGCCTTTGATTCTGCTCACCCCTTCGGGGAATATGGGCGTGATACTATGTTTATGTTTATTTGTTTATATAATGCCTACGTTCTTCATTCACTCCGAAAAATAGGTCCCCTCGTTCCTTCTTACCCATCTTCATCGATGAGTTTGTGCTCAGCCCAGCCCAGGGCATCGTGGACGTAGCAGTCTCGGACCAGCATGCCGATGTTGTTCTGCTTCTCGAGAGACACCACCAAGGTCACTGTATCCCCAACTTTAGCTTCGGAAACCTCCTGAAAAGGAATTCGTGAAGTTCAGGAAAAGACTTAGAGGAGAAATTTAGAGATATTTATTAGATATAGAATCTGTGAAGAAAAAATTTAGTGATTTAAAAAAAGAGAACATTGCAGAAGGTATAGGCATATTCTATGTCTGGTCAGTCACATACATTTTAGATTTCGTATAGACTTGACACAGACAGATGTCGCTACAGGCATCATTTAGACTGATTGAGAGATAAAACCGAATAAAAACGTTATTATTTCACTTTTAAATAAGGTTTTTTTTTAAAAAATAAGTTATTTACGGCATTTCTTAGATAATTTATTAAATTTAGGTTAAAAACATGAATATAAAATATTTTCTTCAGAAGCAAACTAAAATAATCTTTGTTTTAAAACCATGAATTTTACACAGATAGCGTATTATTACTAAGAAACAACTAAACTGTGCTTGTAGCGCCATCTTGTATTATTCCTGACAAACAGACTAAACTTTGCTGTAGTTCCAATTACTCACCACTGTCGCTGTTCTTGCGCGAGTTATAACAGTAACTTTTCAAGTATGGGCAGTGACCCTCTGTTGTACGTATTATATTAAATACTCTGTGATACTAGTCTTTATCTGGTCTTGTAATCTGGTCAGATTTACACATATATAAAAAAACGAGTATAAATGAGACATTATGAGTTCTGTTAAAGCGAAGATAGTTATCCAGGAATTTAAGAATCTCTGTCTACCAATACGGTCTGACAAAATTCTATAGACTCGCAGCATTCGGAATAATAGTCAAATGGATCCCAACACCTGTATGAAGCTTTTGACCTGCTGGATTCAGGGTATACATTGTTAAGGGTCCCTTACATGCTTGTCTCCAGGGTCTCCCTTGAACAGCTGCATGGTGACGGAGGGCAGCATCACGAACTCCTTCTCCAGGTCTTGGAGGTCGGAGTCGCTGGGAAAGGAAATAAATGTTTTGAGGTTCACAGTGACGTTCATAAAGAGGAAAGATTTGATTGTTTTTTTGAGTTGAATAGTTTACTGGACCGATTTGAAAAATTCTTTCACCAATGGAAAGCTACTTTATCAGCAAGTAATATAGGTTATATTATTTCCCGTATTCCCACGGGAACGGGAACTACGCGGCTGAAACTGCGGGGCGCCACTAGTCCGATATAAATGTGTAGACTGTTTTCACTAGATTTTATAGACAGTAAGGCCTGTTGACGAAAAAGTTGCCTTGCAATATTATAAAAAATGTGCAATTTATCTGTAAAAACGAAAGTAACTCTGATTGTTTTATTTTTGTCTGATAAAGATTTACGGCCTTTTGATTAAGATGATGATGACGGTTTGATGATGATTTCAACGACCTATTGATTAGACCGTTAAAATAGAACAGACCGATTAACCGATTGTGATGATATTTGATACAAGTGTTGCCGCTCGATAGGCCAATATCGATTGTCTATCGATAGCCTATCGATAGTTTATTTATCCATAGGCTATCGATAGAGAATCGATTCTAAAAACTATCGGTTAAAAGCAATACTATCGATAGTTTCGATCGCTGCTAACGATAGTCTATACGAAGTCTATATTGAAGAGCAATACTATCGATAGTATCGATACTATCTATAGTTCATTGGTTGGCAGCGATCGAAACTATCGATACCATCGATAGTTTTGCTATTTACCGATAGTATTGCACTAACAAAGACATCATTACTATCGATTGTCCTATCGATCGTATAGATGATTTGGCCGTTAAACTATGGATTGCAAAACTATTGATTTTCCACTATTTGATAGGTACATTAATTGTTTGGCCTTTATGGAAGGATATAGTTTACTGTGAAACTCGGAGGAATTGATAGAACAATCCGCCCGGCCGGAGTCGCGGACAAGAGTTAGTGTTATGTATGCCAGAAGAATCAACATATGTTATTCAGATTGTTTTCCCCGGGTGTAAGGAATAACGTCTGGCCTTATTAATTGTAGTTCAGTTTTTTTGGTAAAATGGTAATGTCTCTAGTCACCTGTCCAAGTCGGCCAGAGCTTTCCCCTGCCTATCAGTCCCCTGGTGGTGGAACACGTGGAACTGGAGCAGGTCGCGTCGTCGGTACCGGCAGCGGACGTGGTATCCCCTGCCTTGACCTGTGACGATTTTAGGATGGGGTTGCACGATGATGTTGTTGTAGTACTCCACTGTGCCGTCATCCTGGGAAATAAATTGATACTTAATGAGAATGGAAAGTAAAAAACAATAAATAAATAGGAAATTGAGGATGTCTTCATCATCACGATGGAAAGTAAATATAAATCAATGTACTTATATACTTTTTATAGTCTTCGTTGGAAAGGTGAAAAAATTTGGAAACCAGAGGTGTAAATAAAATCATTTATTTCTTTTACCTACTCCTAAAAACTTACAAAAGAATCTAATTGAGGTGAAACTCATCATCTTCATCATCATCAATATTCGTCACAGCGAAACGACTTGCGGAATGATTCGCAGAAACCGTAACATTTGAAAGGGAATTTGGCAAATCATTAGGCATTAGTCAGATCTGTCATTGAGTACAGAGTCTATTATCATCACCCAGTGAAATTAAATGAAATAATACATATCTGCAAATTAGTCGTTATGTACACATTCGACGTCCTTGTGAACGGAGATATATTTAAAAGTCTAGGTTGAATTTGAATTGAATCCAATGAGGGTTTTCAAAAATACAAAAACCGCCAGATGGCACGAGGGAGTCTCGTGGTCTTATCACTGTCACTATTGGCTCATTGTTGTCAGCATGTCAGTTTGTTCTGACAACTAACCAATGAGGAGGGTGACAAGACCGCAAGTCACAGTTACGCCATCTTTTGGATGTTTTAATTAAAAAAAACCTTATTGAAAAACATTGAATTGAACCATTTATCTAATTCTATTTTTATATTATTTAAATTTAAATATAGTGAGCTTAATAGTTAAAGTCCCGTGTTAGTCTGGGACTTAAAAAATATGCACTAATTGTGTTAATTATCCAGCATACATCGCAAAAGGCGACTGGTGTATTGGGCATTAGGTTTGTGATTTTGTAGGTGTGCCGAGCTAGCTGCTTATCATATTTTTTCACAAACTGGACTCAAATTTTGGGATTCTGGTTACCTCTTCGGGGATTTACGGACAAAATAGCTTGTATTAACAACAAATCAATGAATCACCTTCTTATTCAAAATAACACTTAATTTCAGGTAATTCAAATAAACGGTTTATCGTATAATATAATAATAATAAATCCGTGTTCACTTTAAATAATTAATTAAATATTCTGAAGTCACGGAAGAATCCATTTTAACTTAAAAATGGACAATACAGACATGCCACCCGCCTTACACCCTTCCAGGAAAGTAGAAATGACCTTTTAATAGGGTGCAAGTAAGCGCGTCACAATGGCGGGACGTGACGTCACGTCCGCCTGCGCCCGCGCACGAATTTCGGAAGGAAGTCGCCGGAGCGGTTTGAATTTGTAATTGTAACGGAGTAATAATAATTAACGATGACTAATTAATAGTGGACTAGCCGCTGCTCGTGTCTTTGTCCGGTAGGACTTTGAAAAAAAACAATAATTAAGTTTTGCCCGGAACTTCAATTGTTCTATAAGAAAAACTATCTAAATGTCAAGGAAAATCCCATCATAAAAACTTCAGCCGTTTCGGAGACAAACCAGAATAAACATAAAAAATTTAATAATTGTATCTTTTTTTGTTTTGGGTTGCGTGTTTTTTTGTTTTAACAAGCATTCGGTAATTAATTATTTAACACTGTTATTATTACCAATTTACTAGCGGGGTAGGCAAAGAGACTAATAAGCTATCTTGACATTATGAACAAAAGAGGAATTTTATTTATTTGTATAGACAAGTTTCTGTTGTGCTTTGGATGTCTCATCTTATACTTACATACATAAATGATCATTCGGGCATTGGCATCAAGGTGACAAATATACAAACACAGACAAAATCATAAATAATATTGTATAGTTATGTATGTGCATTTCGACAACATAGAGACGGGCGGTGAGGACGAATAAAGTTGTCAAAAATTGCATTTTAGTTTTCTTGTGAGACGCGCCATTTCTCAATCTCGAATACATATCCCGATAGCTCTATAAACTACACCTAATAAATAAATAAATCCATACTAATGGTATAAAGCTGAAGTTCGTTGTTTGTTTGGTTGAACGCGCTAATCTTAGAAACAACTGGTACGATTGGAAAAAAATCAGTGTTAGATAACCCATTTATCGAGGAAAGCTAAGCTATATAACATTAACTATAAACGCGGGTGTAACTGCGGACAAAGCTAGTACTTATATAAAATGGGAACAGAACTAGTCTTTTAGGTTAATAGCCAGGACTTCTAACCACTAAACTACCAAAAGATCAATTATAATAACATGAAACCACCTGCCAATTTGAATACCAAATCCATTCGGTGATTGTGATTGGTGCAAATACTAGTGTGAGCAGAGAAAGACTGCCGACCTTTCAACGGCCTTGTGGCCTTGTAGCCTGTGATAGTGGGCGGACACAGGCCGGTAGCGAAGTACCAGCCGCTTTGAGACAGGTTTGAGAGGGGGGGGGGGGGCTGTATTCATTATATCAGGCTATTTTTAAACAGAAAAAAGGTTGTGTTTATTCATTGGTTGTAAAATGTGACTGTCCTATGATACCACTGCAGAATTGAAAGTCTTAATCAATAAACAAAAAAAAACATAACATCACGCCCATGATCCCCGGAGAGGTAGGCAGAGTCAAAGGGGCAGCTTCTTTAACCATATTCAGTCAAAAATAAAACTGGGCTGGGTTAGATGGAACATTGTGAAAAAGTAGTGATAAGTGGCTAGCTCATCGCCTACACAATCTCATACCAAAAACCCGATATACCATTACTCGCCCTTTATGACATGCTAGGCAAGAAACACAGTTGGCACATTCTTTTTAAGTCAAACTTTGCTTAGTGAAAAAGTTGTGACAAGTGTCGTCTACACAATCACATACCCAAAACCTGAGTATACTTTAGAGTATTTCTACTATGTACAGAGCTCCGAAATTGGCTTGCTAGTGGTAGTAGATTCAAAGTTGGCACTACGGTGCTAATAACAGAACATAAGTAATGCCTTCCTTGTTTTTCAATAGATCGCCGACAATTAGCGTGTGTATGGCTACATAATAGTGACTAGCTAGCCTCGGCAATGGTCACGTTTTACATGAAGACTGAGTATTGTAGTATAAAGGACATCCTAACAAATATTATAAATGCGATTGTGAGTTTGTTTGTTTGTAACGCTTTGACGTCTAAACTAATAAATCGATTTGATGTTTTTTTTCACCAATGGCAAGCTATTATCAACTTCCTAGCGTTATGTCCCGTGTTTAGACGGGGTTAGTTTAGACCATGAATCAGGATTTAGCGAGTCTGGTAATTACACTGAAGCGACTGCCGGTCTGACCTTCTTAACCCTTAGATAAGGGCACCAGACAATTTTTGGATCATGGTTACAAATCCAAAGTTGTTTGAATTTGCAGGTTTCATCACGATGTTTTCCTTTACCGTCGAGCTAGTGGTATAAATATGTTTTATTTTTTACCCTTCAGAAACTAGGAATTGTTATTTTCAATTAGAAAGAAAAGTGAGACGTTAATGAAGATGAAGAAATATGCGTGTGACAGCAAACAGGCTTTCCACTTTTACTCTTCACGATATTCATAAAAAGTTAAACAAAAACCCTGACCTACATTTTTTGCTTTCATTAACAATTTTCAACCTACAGTCGTCGAGAAGCGATTAAACTGCGACGAACACAAAAACATCGATACTTCAAAGCGAGCAGGACGATGTAGTGGCACTACTATTTGTTAAGTCAAAACGGGACATTATACATACATACATACACTTATACGTTTGACTGGCCCGTTGGCCGAGTGGTCAGAGACTCTGGCCACGAAACCAAGTGTCGCGTATTCGAATCCCGCTAAGGGCAAATGTTTCGTGTGATGAACATGGGCATTTGTACTCATGTCATTGATGTTTATAAAACGTATTTAAATATGTCTATCCGTTCACCTAGTATCTATAGCACAAGCATAAGCTTAGTTTGGAACTAGAGAATTGGTGTGTCAGTCAGGAGAATTTATACATACTCCTACACCCATGATCCCATGACTGGAGAGATTCTGACTGCTCTCCGGTCATGTCGAGTTCTCATAGTCCAGTATTAAGAGAGTGAAGGAACAGAGAGTGCACCTGTGTTTGCTCAGACTCTCCTGTATAGTTGGTTTATCTTCATCGAGATTGGCTGCCGTGACCAATATCGGTTTGGAGGATAGTAGATAAAACAAAGTCCTCCGCTGCATCTGTCCGCGATAAACTCAAAAACTACTGCACGGATTTTCATGCGGTTTTCCTCAATAGATAGCGTGACTATTGAGGATGGTTTAGGAATATAATGTGATATGTTTCTGTGAGAGACAAACTTCCAGGCGGGCGGAGCCGCGGGCAAAAGTTAGTAAATATTATTATTTATATATTAGACAATATCACACAAACTGATCTGATGCCGAATGAAGTAGTTTAAACAATTTTATTACGAATATCAGAATCAGAAACAGTGATTATACAATAATACCTACTCTCTGCCTACCCTGCAAGGGAAGTGGTGCGAAGTTTAAGTAAGTTAGTATATACTTAAAAATTAAATATTAACGCCCAGACACGGAACAAACACAAATATTCATCACACGAATGTTTGTCCTGAGTGGGGATCGAATTCATAATTTTTGCGCATGGGGCATCGTCATTTACTCCGCCATCGAGCCACTCAAATGTTTATTTCAGTACGGTCGATAAAGAGTCTGTCCCGCACAAAATACGACGTCTGGTCTCTCTCTCTCTCTCTCGTCTACAGTATAATGATAAATGACGTCATACGCAAGATTCACCTTCGAGCGGTGTCGCAACGCGCCTTACAGGGCGGCTTGTGAGTTAATTGTGCCCTTAATGCATTCACTTCACCCACAAACCTTACCAGAATTACAAATTGTAATTGACATTACATCAGCGGACCCTGATAGCTCAGTGGCAATACGGGCATATGCAGAGAGTTCTGATTCATATCCTATGGATTTTCGGATCGATATCTTATCAACATTCCCAATCCCCGAAGGGGTAGGCAGAGATTAAACAGCAGTCCTTCAACCACTTGTAGCTAAGAATACAATTTAATAGGTGGGTTGGCTGCAAAATTGTAAAAACTAATAGGAACGTGTCCCATGTCGGTCGGGGACTTGAAAAGAATGTGCCAACTGTGTTTCTTGCCTAGCATGTCGTAAAAGGCGACTAAAGGTATATCGGGTTTTGGGTATGTGATTGTGTAGGAGCTAGGCATTTGTTATTACTTATCACCATTTAACATCTAACCCAGCCCATTGTCCCATGTTGGTCTGGGAGTTAAAAAGAATGTGGTTCTTGCCTAGCATGTCGTAAAAGGCGACTAAAGGTGTATCGGGTTTTAAGTATGTGATTGTGATTTTCACAATTTTCCATCTAACCCAGCCCAATTTTATATTTGGCGGAATGTGGTTAAAGGAGCTTGCTGTCCCTTTGACTCTGCCTACCCCTTCAGGAATTACGGACGGGTGGTTATGTATGTATGTATGAATAATCTATTTTTTTTTGTCTGAATGTGGTTAAGGGTGACAGCTTTCCCTTAGGCTCTGCCTACTCCTTCGGGGATTACGGACGTGATGATATGCATCTAATAATCGAATTCTGTACTTTACTATGACCTGAATCAGGTCTAGTTGGGCCTTCAGCAAGTTCTGTCAGTACACATTTCGAGTAAATTTATTTACTAAAGTGCGTAATACAAGATGGCGTGATTCACTCGACCGCGTTTCTGCCGTTACGTAAACGCGAGGTCGGCATCTTAATCGCATCATCCACAACGCATCCTTATACGATAACTAGTTAATTTACAGTGTGGTAATGTCTTATGGATGTGTTTCATTTAATTCGTGTTGAACGAGTAATGAAAGTGGTACAGATTGCTTGTTGAAACAGTTTGGCGGTGATAGATAAGATTAATCATTGTTTGAACTTACCATTGGCGAAATATTTCAATGGCGCCATGAGTAAACTTATGATTGCATCGCTGATGTGGTGCCCTTATTCTGCTCTCTGGTCGGGTCAAATTTTTTGTTTTTTATATTTTTTTCTCGTAGTATTATAAAATTTTATTATCTTATTTTACATTAGGCCCACTTTGAAACATGGTTCTACCCGGAGGGGCAGGGTGGTGTGTGGGACTCCCGGAGGCCCTTGAGTGGGGGCCCCTGCTCCGGCCAAAGATGGTAGTGGCCGGGGTGTACCCACTAAAACTCCGCGGTACCCCTCAACGCCTGAGTGGAGGTGTTTGCGGGAATCTCAGCACAGCCTTCGCTGCCGTAAACACCTCCGGCGACCGGCCCGCCCTACACGGCGGGCACCACTTGCCCCCTAGGTTGTTACTGCCACCTAGGTCTTAGTCAGGGCACACTGTTTAACGTTTCTGAAACTGGTCATATTTGTATCCGATCATAAAAGTATTTATTTTGCAATACAATATACCGTCTTTGAAAGGTGTCCTACCTTAATAAAAATTGACATTTCGCATAAGGTGTTCGCATAAAAGCAACATTAATAATGTTATGCAAATAGCTATTTGTTATTCATAAACGCCTACACCGATAGCTCGGATAGGATTTTGTACCAACATGATCACTTTCCATGTTATTTTAATGTTGTTTGTATTTTTATAATGCGTATTTTACATAACTTCACGCTCGTTCGGCAATTCCAAAAGGGTGGGCTGAGTCTAAGGGATTGGTCTGGGAATAAAAAAGATCGTGCCAACTGTGGTTCTTGCCTAGCATGTCGTAAAAGGCGACTAATGGTGTATCGGGTAAACGGGTTTTAAGTATGTGATTGTGTAGGCGACAACTTGTCACTCCTTTTTTACAATTTTCCAGACCAGTTTTGTTTTTGGCTGAATGTGGTTAAAGGAGCCTGCTGCCCCTTTGACTCTGCCTACCCCTTCGGGGATTATGGACGTGATATTATGTATGTAGTATGGTTTGTATAATTATAAATTACTGTAAAACTTACTAGTAGAGATTAAGATGAAATGATCTTTATGATATTACATACATTTACACATATCAAGCTAAAAAAAATTAAAAAAAAAGAATGACAAGTATACTGACATACATCGTTATTCGCCTTTTACGACATGCCAGACAAGGAACACAGTTGGCACATTATTTTTAAGTCCCAGACCAACATGGGAACCTAATATATTTAATACTAGCTTCTGCCCGCGGCTTCGCTCGCGTGGTACATCGATGAAACATAGCCTATATGTTATTCGGGTGTATGAGCTATATTATTCTAAAGTTTCATTAAAATTCATTCAGTAGTTTTTATGTGAAAGAGTAACAAACATCCAGTCATATAAAACAGTTTTAATATTAGCTTAGTATGGATTCTTGGGTTGAGACAAAACCGACCAAATATTGAAGGTGACTTATCTCCCCCGTTGTCTGAGCTTTTGTATGGCTCACACCGGGTCGGCGCTAACTATATTTGTTTAGGATCGTGTTTGTTTGGAGACACTGTGTTACATTCTTTACGCATTATATTCAGAGAAAGGACAGTCTCTTAAAATTGAAACTTTATTGTTGAAATCGCAGAAAGCTTTCAAAATGAAGGGAAAATGAGTTAATAGTATTTTCTAGGGAATATATCGAGCATCTTATTCACCAAATCTTATTGACTGGCTCGTTGGTCGAATGGTTAGACACCCTGGCCACGAAACCAAGGGTTGCGGGTTCGAATCCCGCTAGGGGCAAATGTTTCGTGTGATGAACATGGACATTTGTACTCGAGTCATGGATGTTTATAAACGTATTTAAGTATGTCTATCCGTTCACCTAGTATCCATAGCACAAGCATAGGCTTAGTTTGGAACTAGGGAATTGGTGTGTCAGTCTGGAGAATTTATTTATTTATTTATAAAAAAAAATACGTAAATAACGCATTTCGCTAGCAAACTAGGTTTGATTGTTTGGTTTGAAACACTTTTTGAGAGCCACAAGACATTGTTAACTAACTAATTTATTTGCAGCGATTCGGGAATCGAACCTGCACCTTTGTTATGTGAGTCTGAATCACTATATAAATAAATTAAATAAATAAATATCAGTTTATATCAGATACATTATATGACTCCGAGGTAAGTAGCTTAAGCACTTGTGTTACGGATATCAGAATCAATAGTGGTATTACAAATATATACATTAAATAGTTATAATAACCCAGACGCAGAACAAACGCAAGTATTAATTCACACGAATGTTTGTCCTAGGTGGGGATTGAACTCACAACTCTTGGCGCATGGGCAGAGTGACTACCAAACGCGCCACCGAGCCAGTCAACACTATATTGACGTTTCTACTCGTTATACACATCGTGACTAAGATTCGTGAGGCTTTAATAAAATTATCGAGTAAGTCTTTATACCCATGTTTGGTCTGTTAATTTGAATACAATAACATCATGAGGATATTACGTGTACTTTAAATATATTGTGTTACTGAAAATCATGGCTATGTCAGTTTCATCACCATCTTCCTTCTATTGACAAACTCGATCGCGCATGCGGTAGTGACCCTGCCCCATGCGCCAAGAGTTGTGGGTTCGATCCCCACCCAGGACAAACATTGTGATGAATACTTGTGTTTGTTCTATGTCTGGATGTTAATATCCAATATATACTTAATATATTTGTAATACCACTGTTAATTCTGATATCCGTAACACAAGTGCTTAAGCTACTTACATCGGAGTCAGATCGGTGTATGTGATGTAGTCAGATATTTATTATTTATTTATTATTACTCCTAGCGTTGTCTCGTGCTTTGACAGGGTCCGCTTAGACCATGATCCAAGATTTATCAAGTCTGGTAATTACATTGAAGCGACCTGATCTGACCTTCGTAACCCTAAGGTAGGGGAACCAGACAATTGTTGGATCATGGTTACAAATCCAAAGTGGTTTGAATTTGAAGGTTTCATCTCGATGTTATCCTTCACCGTCGAGATAGTGGTATAAATACGTACATAGACTTGAAAAATCCAGAGGTACGTGCCCGGGTTTGAACCCGCACTCCTCGGTTAAGAGGCGCGTGTCCTTAATATTGAGCTACCACCGCTCAATGGTAAGGACACGCGGTTTCCATGAGAATCCCTCTATATTCAAGGCTCATACTGTTGGAGGTACTCATTATTATATAAAGTATCCTCCCTTATATTAATCTGATACGCTCGAGTAAATCCCAAAGTCCCCTCTTGGGCTCCCCGACTTCAAGCAATATTTCAGATTTTAGTCAAGAGACCTAAGTCCGATCCCCGTGTTTGCTTCGGGTCTGGGTGTCTGTGATACCAGCAATAAAAGTTTTCATTTATCCTAATTTTGGTACATACCAAATCTAGCTTCAACCTGCGGCTCCGCCCTTGCAGATCACATATGCGGGCTTAAGGTGAAAAGTACTTGACATTGTGGTTGCAACTTCGCTCTTAGGTCTGTGGTTTCAAATACAGTATGCAGGTCACCTGACCTGGTTATAGTTTGAAAATACGTATGTAATTTAACGTTGTCGGACTCTGACTGTCGAATATCCGAGAGTGGACGAGGATTGCGAGCGTAGCTGACCTGTTTCGCCTTGTTAAGAACAAACAAGATTATGCCATATTAATCGCAATCTTCGCTAGTCGGAGAGGCGCCCGAAGAAGAAGAAGAATATAACCGGAATTTTAGATGGGGTCTAAGGAAAAGCAAGCTTAAACTATTTTTTATCAAAAAAAAATTGTTGGGTAAATGGAAAATGGAGGAAAATAGGTCAATACAACACTGTTGTCTTATATGTTACCCTGAGCCCGCATCAAAGTGACCTTGTAGTTCATTAACCTTGGATTATTGGAGATTAGCGTTAAGTGTTTCAGATGACTATTCAATGTCCAATCAATATAATATGTATTAGATGCACAGATTCCATTACTCAAATAAAAAAAGTTTACAAACTTCCAAGATTCTCGATTTAATCTTTACTTATAATAATTCTGTAGAGAGGTCAATTCTGTAAATAACTATCAGGGGGTGATTAGTGATCAATACTGATGCCAAAAATGCAATCAGTAAATTTTTTGTCTGTCTGTCTGTCTGTCTGTCTGTATGTTCCTTATAGAAACAAAAACTACTCGACGGATTTTAACGAAACTTGGTACAATTATTTTTCATACTCCTGGGCAGGTTAAAGTATACTTTTCATCACGCTACAATCAATAGGAGCAGAGTAGTGAAGGAAAACGGGAGAAGTTCTTCCATTTTTTAAGCTTCCGTCGCGTGTGCAGCCTTAATGGTTAAAGTTACATAGAAATCATGTATGACGGAAATAGTCTTTATAATATTAACTTTAAACGCGGGTGACACCGCTGGCACAGCTAGTTTTTCATATATCTATACTTACTAATATTATAAAGAGGAACATATTTTTGATTTGTATCAAATAGCCTCCAAAACTACTGGATTTGAAATTTTCTTTCACCAATGGAAAGCTGTTTTATTAGCAAGTAACATAGGTTTTATTATATCCCCGTATTCCCACGGGAACGGGATCTACGCGGTATATATTTTAAATACATTTAAGATACGTGCTCGGGTTTGAACCAGGAATCCTCGCATATGAGTCGCATATACTAAGTCATACTCGGCAATCACTTCAATGTAATTACCTGACTCGCTGGAACCTGGATCCTGGATCGTGGTCTAAGAAGACCCCGACTAAGCACGGGACAACGTTAAGAGGATGTTGATCTACTAAGTCAAACTATGCGCATATATGTCTGCGTGTCCATCCAGCTTGACTGAATGCGCGCGCGCAGTCAATCGGCATTCCACCGCTATTGTTCTGTCGTTCAGCTGCAAGCAACGACGCCCACTGGCTCGGCGCAAGCGCTATTTGTACATACATATTATCGTTCGTAATCCCCGAAGGGGTAGACAGAGTCAAAGGGGCAGCTTAAACACATTCAGCCAAATAAAACTGGGTTGGGTTAGATGGAGGATTGTGAAAATATAGTGACAAGTGGCTGGCTCGTCGCCTACACAATCACACACTTAAAACCCGATATACCATTAGTCGCCTTTTACGACATGCTGGAGAAGGAACATAGTGGGCACATGGCTCAAAAATCGTAAAATTTGTGTGTCGTCACAGACCACAGAAATGTCGTACATTATGGACCGTCCCTAAAGGTAACTACTTAAATTATTGAGTATTTAGATACGAACCACCACCATTTCATTGCAGATCTGTACGAATTCAATATTCAATACTCAATACTCAATAATTTATTGTTTCCATAATGTATACAAGGTGTTGGTGGTTATTTATAAAGTACATTATATACCCACCCAGTGAGGGCACTGCAATTGAAGAGAGGACGCTTTATTTTTATACTTTAATATACTATTATAATACTACCTACTGAATCAATATTTAGTTCAAAATTTCTTATCAATTTAAACAAATAGAAGTAATTGAGTTATTTATTATTATGTATATTTTTTACTTTATTTATTTACGCTTATGTATTTATTGTTATTCATATTTATATATTTTATTCATTCAATTAACACGTTTTGGTAACTGTTTCAATTGAAAGTCACTAGTGAATTGCTAAGCAAATTACTTAATTAGATGCTCATATCCCAAGAAGAGCTTAGTATGCGCTTGCGCTTGTGTGACAGACAGACGGAGTGACATTACGTAACCGTAGCGAGGAAACGCGTGATCGGAATGTATGTTAGGGAGGGACATCATCGATGCTTGCATCTGCACTGTGTTAGGTGTTCGTAACCACTAATCATATTGGTTTACTGTAAAAAGAAGACTAGCCAAGCACGTAATTATGAATTGTTAAACCAGTTAGTCCCATGTTGGTCTGGGACTTAAAAATAATGTGCCAACTGTGTTTCTTGCTTAGCATGTCGTAAAAGGCGCCTAATGGTATATCGGGTTTTGGGTGTGTGATTGTGTATGCGAGCTAGTCACTTGTTACTACTTTGTCACAATTTTCTATCTAATCCAGCCCATTTTTCTTTTTAGTATAATGTGGTTAAGAGGGCATGGAGTGTGCAAATGCAATGCACGTAATGCCGCCATCATTTATACATTTCGGCAACGCGCTGACGAAGTTATTCTCGCTACATCGGCCTAACCCCTTAGCAATCGCGTATCTTCCGACAAGATCGATGTATGTCGTCTGATATCTATTATACTATCTCTATGGACTCACATTGTCAGTAGCCATGGTGTTGCACCCCATGAGCGGCAGCGTGTAACGCAGGTCACCCCTCGCGCCCTCGTACTCGCGCAGACACGAGGAGTTGCTGCCCAGCCCGGCCGGGTACACGATGCCGTTGAACGTGTCGTAAATACTGGAAGAAAAAGAGATGGCTAAGTACCGTAACATATACTCTGGGATAGAAAGAGATGGAGAAGTTTCGTGTTGTACATAATGGAAGAGGAAGAGATGGAGAAGTTTCGTGTTGTACATAATGGAAGAGGAAGAGATGGAGAAGTTTCGTGTTGTACACAATGGAAGAGGAAGAGATGGATAAGTTTCGTGTTGTACACACTGGAAGAAGAGATGGAGAAGTTTCATGTTGTAGAAACTGGAAGAAAAAGAGATGGAGGAGTTTAATGTTGTACACACTGGAAGGGGAAGAGATGGAGAAGTTTCGTGTTGTATAAACTGGAAGAGAAAGAGATGGAGAAGTTTCGTGTTGTACACACTGGAAGAGAAAGAAGTTTCGTGTTATACACATTGGAAGAGAAAGAGACTGATGAGTTCCGTGTCGTGTCGGGTAGAAAGGGACTACGTTCTACCATCATCATCATCTTCCAGTTGGACAATTGTGTAAAAGTCGTGGCAAGCCAGGTCGTTGCCTACACAATCACAAGTCTCTGAGCCAATACACCATTAGTCGCCTTTAACGACATGCCACGCATGGTACACAGTTTGAATAAACGTGGGACTTAAAAAGAATTTGGCTTCAGTATAGGCCTTCTTGTAGTGCAATATATTGTCAAAAAGTATATTTTTTTATGAGAATAAGATTTAAAGCATAGCGCGCGTTGATGTCTTTTACGTTAGGTATATTTTGACGTATTTAAGCTGGAAGTTTTAAGTTTCTTTCGATGTTAATAAGTTAGTTTATGTATTATAAATTAAGTTTATTTAATATATATACTTACAAAACTTTATATATATACTTATAAAATTTCGAGTGATATGTGTAAAGACCATGTTGTATGGCGTTTGGTCCTCTCTGCCTACCCTTCCAGGGAAATAGTGTCAATCTAGTTCTACTTATAGGTAAGAAACATTAATAACTAACTAAACTTCACGCCACTTCCCAAGCGGGGTAGGCAGAGAAAACCAAACGCCATATGGCACGATCCTTACACACCTCACTCGCCTCTTCAACATTCATGATGCTTTTCATACATGATGGTTTTTATGACTCCTAACGTCACCTTCTGTTAATACACGACCAATCTGGTCGTGGTAGGTGAGCCTGGGCCTTCCGCGGCTCCTATATCCTTCCACTTCCGGATTGTATATCTGTTTAGTCAATCTTTCGTCATCCATTAACAATAGCTGTAAATTAAAACGTTTCTTAGTCCCATACTGGTCTGGCACTTTAAAATAAGGTGCCAACAGTGTCTCCTAGCGTTTGCTAAAGGCGTGTATTGAGTATTGTACTTGTGATAGCAAAAACTATATTTTCTGTTATCACATGACGTACCTGTTTTCTTCAAACGTGTGAGGGAGCGAGACGGTGATGTGCATGCTGTCTCTCTCGCACGCGACTGATAGTTTGTCCAGAGGCGTGAGTGCTGGCCACTCTGTCGTGTCTTCTATGGCTAAGGCTTCAGTCGTTGTCGGCACATCTGAAAGAAAGATAAATAAATAAATCCTATGTAGGTCTTATTAAGAATTAATTTATAGTGCAGTCATTGTAGCGAAAAATACGGTCTTAACTCCAAATTTTTTAACTGTGAACTGATTTGCATGGAATTTTGGAATTAGGCTCATCTTACCCTTAACTTCAAAAGTGAAAATGATCTGAACTCCGCCTATTATTTTTAAGGGGTGTAAACAACCCCTTAATGGAAAAATTGACATTGAGCCATTTTATCGCTAGAAAACATGACTAATAGTAAGTGGTGAAATTGTAAAGTATTTTCTAACATAATTACCTCATATTAAAATCATTTTCAACCCCTTGAAAATCTTACAACCCTTGTAACAACCCCTAAATTGAAAAAATCACAAAAAAATAAAAAGATGTAAGTATAGAGTAAGTAATATTTTATATTCTCTATAATAATTATCAAATTTTTAACACCCTTTCAACCCTTGAAAACTACCCCTTGATAAAAAACTGTTCCCAATCATGTGACGCCATTTGTTTTTCTCTAGAGCGTCTTGTTCTTGTATAAATAATATAAATAATTAAATATCCAACGACATCACATACGTTGATCTGACTCCGAGGTAAGTAGCTTAAGCACTTGTGTTATGGATATCAGAATCAACAGTGGTATTACAAATATATACTTAAATATTGGATATTAACACCCAGACACAGAACAAACATAAGTTTTCATCACATGAATGTTTGTCTTGTGTGGGGATCGAACCCACAACTCGTGGCGCATGGGGCAGGGTCACTACCGAATGCGCCATCGAGTCAGTTAAATTGAAGCACTTATAAGGTTGTATTAGGTATAAGGCATAAAAGTTGACAAAGGTTATCTAGTTTACAAGAGTTCAATAGACTAATTTAAGAGACACTTCCATAAAAAGCTTTATTAAATTAAGCACTGAAATAGCTTATATGGGCACAAGCACCGCTTAAACGGAAAATAACCTTATTTGTATGTGATACGGAAGGTTTCAGCATACTAAATTGTAATTTGAAGAAAGGATGTTTAGACAGAGAGCTAAGATATATCTTTTTAAAGTTATTTTTATTATTCTGTCCCATGTTGGTCTGGGACTAAAAAAGGATGTGCCAACTGTGTTCCTTGCCTAAGATGTGGTAAAAGACTAATGGTATATCGGATTTTGGGCGTGTGATTGTGTAGGCGATGAGCTAGCCACTTGTCACTACTTTTTCACAATTTTCCATTTAACCTAGCCACTTGTATTTTTCACAATTTTCCATTTAACCTATTCGGTTTTATTTTTTGACCGGATGTGGCAAGACTGATGTACAAAGATATCTCTTTCAATGTTATATCTGGCGGACTGATATAGGAAGATAATCACTTTTCAATTGATAATTGTAGACACTTTTCGTGTAATATCTAGCAAACCATTGTAGGAAAGCAATCAGTCAGTCATTCTTTACATGTGGTGTTTGGCAAATCATTGCAAGGATAGGGTAACGTCCATGTGATATCTAGCCGACCACCACATCAGTCCCCTAGCGCAAGGATGCGCAGGAGTCGGGTCGCTAACCGCGCGGTCACATGACCGCTCGGACGCGCCGGGCGGCGTCCGAGTCAAAATGGCTGTCTTAACGGTCTGCTACCTTTACAGACGATGGCAGTTTGATATCAGGTTTGAGTTTTGAGATTTTTGTTGAAATGAAATTTTCGAACTTATCGAAGTAATATGATCTTTATTTATATAGGCTTCAACAAAGCACTTATTAATCGTCAAAACAAATTCAAAGTTGTTTAAGGCTGGGATAGTGAGATGGAATGTTGTTTAACAGTTAGTCTGTCTATCTTACTGTCTGGTAGACAATTGTGTGTCTATGTGAGGACCACATTGAGACCGTCAATGTAGAAAACAAAAGTTATTGTCATTTGTGTGATTTTAATATCTTGTTTTGTTATGATAAGCTCGATGGCTGGACAAACGCTTCTCTTTTATAATTTACTAGCTGTCCCGACGAACTTCGTATCGCCCAGTAAATGAAAATTGACATTGATTTATCGATTGACATTTAACATTGACAGATACGAATCCCACCGTTTTATATGAGAAAATACTTTTGCTTTTATTTTGTTTTATCGTCAATTTTTCAATGTTTTTAATAGTTATTCTGTTATTCTGGACGAAGACAAATCCAACAAATCAAAAACAACGTAAATCGGTTCAGCCGTTCTCGACTTATAAGTGGTGTAACAAACACGACTTTGTTTTATTTATATAGATGTATAATTTGACTGGCCCGTAGGTCGAGTGGTCAGAGAACCTGACCACGAAACCAAGGGTCATTTCTATAGGGGAAAATGTTTCGTGTGATGAACATGGACATTTGTACTCGAGTCATTGATGTTTATAAACGTAGTTAAGTATGTCTATCCATTTGCCTAGTATCCATAGTACAAGCATAAGCTTAGTTTGAAACTAGCGAATTGGTGTGCAGTCTGAAGAATTTATTTATTTATATTATTTATTTATTTATATATTTAATATAAACTGTTTATCCAAAATACTATTATAGTTGTTAAATATTTTTTTTTATATTTTTTTTTCTCTTCGAATTATTCAGCACTTTTAAGACTGGACTAAATAGGTACTTACTTGCCTGGTAATAAGTATGAGCTATGGTCTTTTCTCTATGGTTTACCTTTAGTCTGTGGCAGTTGCTTACACCGGGCGGTGACGACCAGGGTCGCGAGGAGGAGTATACTCCACATGGTTCAGTCTGGAACAATAGACAAACAGGATTGAATACTGGAAGAATGAAAGAACATCTGGCTCAATGTGGCTGTCCCTTTGACTCTGCCTACCCCTTCGGGGATTTTGAGCGTAATGTTATGTATGTATGTATTCACAACATAGTTAATGCAAACTCTTTGAATGAAATCGTTCCTAGATTATTATTCCGATAGTTTTATAGCACTATTTCCGTTTCTATTGATGGGAATCACCATCGCTTACATCATTAATTGACACCTTAGACCCATAAAAGTTATAGATAAACCATTTAAGCATTGGCAGTTACAAAACTTTCTGCTACATTTGCCGGTTACACCCAAGGGCCGTGGTCCAGCCTTTCACTGATCGCAATCGGTTAGACCAATGATGTGTTATTTGTGTAGACCATGCAAACGACACGAATGCAAAAACAACCGACTTTTTATGTTATAGTTAGGTATATGTGAAGAATAAAATATACTTTTAAATTAATAATTGTCTTTGATTAAAACCACGTTTGATTTAAATGTTTATTTTTTAAAAGAAATGGATAAATTATTGGGTATTTAGCTTAAGAAAACATTTTTTTTTTTTACTATTTATTAGCTTTGAATACATAATTAAATAAATAAATAATAAAATAAATATTAAACGACATCACATACATGGATCTGACTCCGAAGTAAGTAGCTTAAGCACTTGTGTTACGGATATCAGAAACAACAGTGGTATTTTTTTTTTACAAATATATACTTAATTATTGATATTAACACCCAGACACAGAACAAACACAAGTATTCTTCACACTTAGTTTGTCCTGTGTGGGGATCGAACCCACAACTCTTGGCGCATGGGGCAGCAGGGTCACTACCGAATGCGCCATCGAGCTTTTTAAAAGAATTAGATTTTATTTTAATAATTTTGTATATAAATGTCCAAAAAACGTTTGAATAAAAATATAATATAAATTAAAAAATCAATACCATGTTTATTTATTGCATGATTAATTGAACCAAGTGCAGACACTGCCCACATTACATTTATTTGAAACCTTGCATCAGTCAACGTTTCCATCTCGCCTCATTTGTCCTGAGTCTTGTGTCAGCTAACCGGTGTTCACAATCCAAAAGTAGTTAATCTAAGATCATTGCCATAACTGCATAGCGACATTAGACATTCGCGATACGTAACCTTGTTTAAGTTGAATTGTATCAGTTGAAACATTATTCTTTGTATGAATCGAAAGTTGGGTATGAGGTCATGATATAATAAAAGCAAATAGAATTTATACCAGACAGCGAGACATATATTTGCTTTGATTTAAAAGCAACTAGTTTGGACACTTGCAGTATTTATACCACTAGCTCAGCGGTCAGGGTGATGAAACCTACACGTTCAAACAACGGTGGATGTATAACTACATACATACATACATACATAACATCACGCCCATAATCCCCGAAGGAGTAGGCAGAATCAAAGCGGCAGCAGGCCCTTTAACCACATTCAGCCAGAAACAAAACTGGGCTGGGTTAGATGGAAAATTGTGAAAACGCAGTGACAAGTGGCTAGCTTGTCGCCGACATAATCACACACCCATAACCCGATATACCATTAGTCGTCTTTTACGACATACTAGGCAAGAACCACAGTTGGCACATTGTTTTCAAGTCCCAGACCAACATGGGACAAACAGTTTGACACTTGTATTATTTATACCACTAGCTTAACGGTGAGGGAAAACATCTGCACATTCAAACAACGGTGGATGTATAACTATTGTTATAAAAAAAAAAGAAATGTCTATGCTTCTGTTTCCCGCCTTCCCTTATCTTCATCTGTCACCGGTGTAATAACGTGTGCAAATAACCAGTTGCGTTAATAAGAAAATCTCAATTTAATTACGAAGAAATCCAACCTCAATAGTGACCGTGATCCTAATGGTCTGGTTCCTATATCTAGTCCCATGTTGGTCTGGGACTAAAAAAAAATATGTGCCAACTGTTTCTTGCCTAGCATGTCGTAAAAAGCGACTAATGGTATATCGATTGTATAGGCGGCGAGCTAGCCACTTGTCACTACTTTTTCACAGTTTTCCATCTAACCCAGCCCAGTTTTATTTTTGGCTGAATGTGGTTAAAGGGGCCAGCTGTCCCTTTGACTCTGCCTACCCCTTCGGGCCTTCAGGGATTATGGGCGTGATGTTATGTTATGTTTGTATATCTATGGGCTATGTTAGTGTCAGATAAATACGTTACAATTGAATTTCAATGTGAAAAAGCTGATAGCTCCTTAGACTACCTACCCCAAGGAATACGGGCGTATGTACTGAGTCAATGAAGAATGTAGGTACTTCAAAACAATTATGAAATCTTCGACGAAACTAGGTGTTTCCTGTTACCATTTTAGTCATGTCGTAATGTATGTATGTATGTACAAGTGCTGTATGAGCACGTACAACTTATTATGTCAATGTAATGCAACGCCTGATCAAACATGTAGGGTGACCACGCTGTAATAGGTAAATGAGACTGTGTTTGTAACAGAAGTTAGGTTACGTGAAGAAAGAGGATCATTTGTTTTATGTCATTTTTAAAAATGCCTTTAATGTAGGGTTTAGAATTCAAACCATCTTTAAAGTTCATCATTCTAAAGAAGTAACATTAATTCTGATGATAAATAAGTGCTTTTTTATATATATAAATAAAAATAAAGCTCTTTTAAAGTTTCAATTCCTCTCCCAATTCTATATTACCACAGATAGAGTTCAGATGAGATAATAAATATTCGACATGAAAATCCAGGCTCATTTAAAACAGGTGGCGCTAGTAGTATTTAAAACACATATTTTTTTGATAATAAATCTAACAATATATACATATATACAAGTCTCGGATCTCTTCAATAACATGATACCACGAAGACTTCTTGATGTACTTATTTAACATAACATAACATATCATAACATCACGCCCATAATCCCCGAAAGAGTAGGCATAGTATAAAAATGTATAACAATTTGAATGCGCAGGTTTCATCACGATGTTTTTGCTCATCCCTGAGCTAGTGCTATAAATAATACAAGTGTCAAACTGAAATGGATGCATTTAAATTATCCGAAAAGTCTTTCAAAAACATTTGGTGGTATTAGTAAAACAGATCATCGTCTAGAATGCTTGCGTGAGGCAAGGTTGTTGAATTATTTGGGCTGTTGGTTTTGTACAATTAGTGTCACATGTGGTCTTAAAACCGTGAGTGGTTTACCCACTTTTATTTGTTACAAAATGTATAATAGTTTTCACATCTGTGCTATTCGTCTGCAGTGCTAAATTTAATTGTTACGAAATGTGTAACAGTTTATATTTGTATTATTCGTCTGAGGTAGTTAAAGTTTATATACGCACATCTTTTTCATCATCCTTTTGCAATTCTCCCAGTTCATCTGGGGTCGGCGCAGTATGTCTTCTTCCATACGTCCCGGTCAGCTGTCATCAAGCTATCCACTCCAATTTCACTTTTTCTTCCTCTCCATCCACTAACATTCATACTCATCACTCTCTTTGTGACATACGCACATCTTTTTACAGGTTTTTATTTATCGTAAAATATAAGCACGTGTTTTAAATGTCCGTTTAAAACTAACTAAACTTCACACCACTTCCCTAGCGTGGTAGGCAGAGAGAACCGAACGCCATATGGCACGATCCTTACACACCTTACTCGCCTCTTCAACATTCATAATCCTTTTCATACAAGCTCTACGGTTTTTCGACTCCTAATATCACCTTCTGTCCGTTTAAAATTCATCCCATATTGGTCTAGGACTTAGGAACTAACTCTGTTCCTTGCCGAACATGTCCAAAAGGCGACTAATGGTGTGGTTTTGAGTTTGAGATTTTGCAGGCGACAAGCTAGGCAAATGTCACTATTTTTCCCATTCATGAAGTATATAATATAAAAAGACTACATCACATAGATTGATTTGACTCCGAGGTAAGTAGCTTAAGCACTTGTGTTACGGATATCGGAATCAATAGTGGTATTACAAATATATACTTAAATATTGCATATTAACACCCAGACACAGAACAAACACAAGTATTTAATATTTGACAGCCCCTTTGGTCGAGTGGTCAGAGACCCTGGCCACGAAACCAAGGGTCGCGGGTTCGAATCCCGCTAGGGGCAAATATTTCGTGTGATGAAAATGGATATTTGTACTCGAGTCATGGATGTTTATAAACGTATTTAAGTATGTCTATCCGTTCACCTAGTATCCATAGCACAAGCTTATAAGCTTAGTTTGGGACTAGGGAATTGGTGTGTCAGTCTGAAGAATTTATTATTTATTTATTATTCATCACACGAATGTTTGTCCTGGGTGGGGATCGAACCCACAACTCTTGGCGCATGGGGCTGGGTCACTGCCGAATGAGCCATCGAGCTTGTCAAATATACCAACAACTTAGCGTTATATTATCGTGTTTTGGGTCCGAGTCCATTTGGCTTATCATCCTGGATTTAGCGAGCTCAGTTATTACAGTGAAGCGGTGAATTAACATCGTTATTTTATATTTTCGTGTCTGACAACTCGACTTCACGACATGGTTCAAATGCAAATATGATCTATACACCCCTGTAAAATATATTGTTGAAAAGAGTAACTACCGAGTTTCTTGCCGGTTTCTTCTCGGTAGAAGCAATATTCCGAACCGGTGGTAGATTCATATTATTAGTTGATTTTCCTATTGAATTGACGATTTATAAGTGTTTGTTTCAAACCTATATAAATAAAGAGTATTTTGACTTTGACTTTGAAGCGAATGTCCTCCTCCATTCCTCCACATTCAGCCAAAAATAAAGCCGGGCTGGGTAAGATGGAAAATTGTGAAAGACATCTTTCTTCACCCTTAGATATCCGCGGATATGTATATCCGGAACATCACTAATACATGTATATGTCTGGCACATACAAATGTGTTATTATGTTAGAAAATCACTTTTTCTCCTAAGTATTTAAAAACAGTAAACATGCTCAATTAACATTCACATTAGCGTTACGCGAAAGTAGGCCAAAACTAATTATTGTATAATTTACTAATTACCACCGAACGGGAAGTTGTCCGTTATACAGTACAAATGGAAAATCGAAAGTGGAAGTCTTTGGGGATTTATGCGTTCGAATTCTCTTGAGTGCGTTACCGTAAGGCGAAGGTAATACGAGACGGTATGGATTTAATAATGAGGAATTTGCCTGTACTTCGTACGGTACAATTTTATGTACTTTTTACGGGACTGTAAAATAATTTTACGATGTTTCAAAATAATTAAAGCTTTGGAGGGATTTACGTATTGATGTTCTTTTGAATTTGTCCCGTTTTGTGACATAAATTTCTGTAATAAAAATATGGGGACTTTTTTATTACCACATAAAGTAATAAAATAATAATTATGTTACTAAACAGTCTTTTAGCGTTGAATCAAATTTAAACACACACAAAGCTTTTAATAGTATAGAAAAAATTTAGTATTTTTGCGTAATATATATTTCTTCAACAGTATATATAGTACGTAAACCCGGAATATAGTACAATACTAAATACTTACAATATTTTATAGTACAGTTGGCAACCCTTCTTTGTTTCTAACACAGACCACAGAAATACTAGTTTCTAACATTATCAAGATGCGCAATAAAATGGACACGATAATATCATTGCTAATTATGAGCATTATAATCTGTGGTGTTGTGTTACGCGCCACATCGCAAGTCACTTTAGAGCACAGCTCGGCGGTTTCTAGATGTTTATCTATAGTAGCTTCATAACCTATTTGCATTTTTTATTATCTGTGGTCGGCATTTTGCATGGACAATCATCATCTTCCTAGCGTTATGCCGCGTGCGGACGGGGTCCACTTAGACCATGACCCAGGATTTAGCGGGTCTGGTAATTACATTGAAGCGACTGTCGATCTTCGTAACCCTTAGGGATTCAGACAATTTTTGGATCATGGTTACAAATTCAAAGCTTTGAATTTGCAGGTTTCATCACGATGTTTTCCCTCACCGCCAAGCAAAAAAACAGAGGTACGTGCTCGGGATTGAGCCCAAACCCTTCGGTTATGAGGCGCGTGTTCTTACCATTACGTTCTTACTTCTATACCATTACGGACATCATTCAGCTTTAATGTAAACTAGTGTTCTAACCTGGCTTTTCACGGCCTTTTTTAATATTTTGGGAAAAATATAACCTATATAATAAAAAATATAATGTTCAGGGATAATTTAGCATTCTAAAGGTGAAAGAAATTTTGAAATCAGTCCAGTGGTTTTTAACTTTATTCGTTATAGCAGCGCCCCGCGGTTTCATCCCGCATAGTTCCCGTTCCCGTAGGAATACGGGGATAAAATAAAGCCTATGTAACTCGCTGATAAAGTAGCTATCCATTGGTGAAAGAATTTTTAAAATCTGTCAAGTAGTTGAGCCTATTCAATGAAAACAAGCAATCAAATATTTTCTTTTTATAATATTAGTATAGATAAACATACAAATTCTTCCTTTTCTTGACTGGCCCGTTGGTCGAGTGGTAAGAGACCCTGGCCACGAAACCAAGGGTTCAAATCCCGCTAGGGGCAAATATTTCGTGTGATGAACATTAATATTTGTACTCGAGTCATGAATGTTTATAAACTTATTTAAGTATGTCTTTCCGTTCACCTAGTACCCATAGGACAATCCAATACCTTTTTTTGGAACTAGGGTATTGGTGAGTTAGTCTGGGAGAAATTATTTATTTTAAAATAACCACAGTGACTCACGAAACAAAATACCCCTTGACAATGTAAGTCGAATCAACTAGTCACCCATGTAAACTCTAGGTATTGTCTAGCTAAGTTATCTAAGTAGACGTTAAGTAACTGCCCTGTTAACTGTTGCTTTCTCCGTAGTAAAACGTGACCTTTCAACTTAGCTAAGTGCCAATTGTAAGGAAGAGATTAAGTTATGCACTTTAGTTCTTGAATGGTTCGTTAAGAGATAAATAGTTTAAAAATCTAAACATGCTTTTATGAGAAGACCAACTTTTGCCCGCGACATTGTCCGTGAAATTCGGTCAGTTATAGACACTCTATCCTGTGTTCTGTAGGTATTATTTAATTAAATCTATACTTATAATAAATCTGTAGAGAGGTCAATTCTGTACATGAAATATATTTTCAAAATAACTATCAGGGGGTGATTAGTGTTCGATACTGATGCCAAAAATGCAATCAGTAAAATTTTTGTCTGTCTGTCTGTCTGTCTGTCTGTATGTTCCTTATAGAAACAAAAACTACTCGATGGATTTTAACGAAACTTGGTACAATTATTCTTCATACTCCTGGGCAGGTTATAGTATACTTTTCATCACGCTTCAATCAATAGGAGCAGAGTAGTGAAGGGAAATGTTGGGAAAACGGGAGAAGTTACTCCATTTTTAAGCTTCCGTCGCGTGTGCAGCCTTAATGGTTAAAGTTACATAGAAATCATGTATGACGTAAAATAGTCTATATAATATTAACCATAAACGCGGGTGACACCGCTGGCACAGCTAGTATAATATAAAATAAGTCTGTGCCTCAGGATTTTAAATTCTGAGGAATTCAAATTTCCAAATACATACATAACATCACGCCCATAATCCTCGAAGGGGTAGGCAGAGTCAAAGGTGCAGCTAGCCGCTTTAACCACATACAGCCAAAAAATAAAAATGGGCTGGGTTGGATTTCCAAATCTACCTGTAAAATCACAAAAAAATCGGTTGCTGACATTACGCGGAACACTGAAAAATAGATTTTGATATATGTACCGTATAAAAAAATTTACGCATTCTGTAATCAGCTGTCATTATGACATTACAAATAGACAATTCCATTTTATCCGTATGGTGGCAAAACTAACAGGTTGCATGATTAGTAAAAAAAAAAAATCTGTCGAGTTGAGAACCTCCTCCTTTTTTTTAAGTCGGTTAAATTTTGCAACACCAGAGCCATCACAAGCGCGTTGCCGAATTGACCTTGCAAGTGAATTCATACATCGTTTTGCTTAAAGCAGTGGTTGCCAACCAGTGTTTCACAGGTGGTCATAAAGCCTAGCGTTTGGTTCGCGTAGGACCTGGAGTTTTTACTATTTAACAGTAACTAACTAACTAAACTTCACGCCGCTTCCCTAGCGGGGTAGGCAAAGAAAACCGAACGCCATATGGCACGATCCTTACACACCTCACTCGCCTTTTAATATTCATGATCCTTTTCATAGAAGCTCTAAAACTAGAAAATTATGGAAAGCTATAAATAATAATAAATATTTGATTTGATTAAGTTTTTTTCTGCCAAAGTGGGAGGACGTTGCACAGTGCAGAGATGAGTGGCGGTCGCAGGGGGAGGCCTTTGCTCAGCAGTGGGATTTCAATGGCTAAATAATAAAGTTTGAAATTATTAATCCCGTGTTGGTCTGGGACATAAAAATAATGTACCAATTGTGTTCCTAGCCTAGTATGTGGTAAAAGGCGACTAATGGTGTATTGGGTGTGTTTGTGATCGTGTAGGCGACGAGCTAGCCACTGCTTTATTACGATTCCATCTATTCTATTTTTTGTTTGGATTCCGTCTACTTCTTCACGGAGCCATCCCTGAAGCGATAGGCCATTACGGCCAGATCGTGATGGTATGACTGTATTTAATTTTTTTAAGATTATTTATTTATTTAATAAAATCTCCAACACATTTCACATCAAAATTAGCACAGCTAATATTCGACGTTGTGGGCCCTGCTCACAATAATAAAATCAAAGAGGTCTTCATCAGAAAAAGGTTGTGAACCCCTGGGTTAAATCTACTCGTATGCTTGAACTTATAACTTTTTATAATACCAAGTTCCGGCATCTTTATATTGTAATTACGTATTTTGGTTTAGCAGACGTGACTAGAATTATCATAATGATTTCCTGTAAAATATGACTAAGAGGTATTGAGCAAAAAATATTGCTATTCTGCAATTTCATCATCTTTAACTTCGTCATATTTAAGTTAAGTTCTATTTATAGTCCAGGTCTGCTTATAGCATGATCCTGGATTTAGCGGGTCTTATGACATTGAAGCGACTGCCATGCTGCTCATTTTCGAAGCCTTTAGACAGACCAATAAAACAGGTTTGTCTTACAGTGTTTTCCGTCTCTGCAAGCATTTTACAGTGGTATAAATACGTATTAAATTTGAAAAATCCTGAATAAATTGGCCTCTTCAACACCTCTCAGAGTGTCTCATACTTTTGAGCTATTATATATATACATACATATTTATCATCACGCCCGTGATCCCCGGAGAGGTAGACAGAGTACAAGTGACAGCTATCCTCTTCAACCACATTCAGCCAAAAATAAAACTGGGCTTAGATGAAAAATTGTGAAAAAGTAGTGACAGGTGGCTAGTCTACGCAATTACAGACCCATCACCCAATACACCATTAGCCGCCTTTTACGACTTGCTAGGCAAGGAACACAGTTGACACATTCTATTTAAGTCCCAGATTAACATGGGTTGTATATTTATGTATAAAAACATCTTCTTTCCTAGCGTTATGTCCCGTGCTTAGACGGGGTCCGCTTAGACCATGATCCAGGATTTAGCGAGTCTGGAAATTACATTGAAACGACTGCCGATCTGACCTTCGTAACCCTAAGATAGCGGAACCAGACACTTTTTGGATCATGGTTACAAATCCAAAGTTGTTTGAATTTGCAAGTTTCATCACGATGTTTTCCCTCACCGTCGAGTTAGTGGTATAAATACGTACATAGATTTGAAAAATCCAGAGGTACGTGCCCGGGTTTAAACCCGCACTCCTCGGTTAAGAGGCGCGTGTCCTTACCATTGAGCTACCATCGCTTATGTATAAAAACATGTAATTTAGTAATTTAACATTTTATTTTCTTCCTTTATTTTTCACTAAGTGTTACATGTAATTTAGAATTAGTTTAAAGTTAAGTAACCAGTAATTTAACCATGCTGTGTACGCTATCTATAGATTACCGTCTAGTAATTTAAGTTATGTTACGTACTTATATGGAAATGTATATTGACTGTAATCTGTCTGCGTACCTATAATAAATAAATAAATAAATAACAACTTAATTGTCCATCTCCATTCCACATTCTGAGACAATCAACAAAACACTTATTGCTCAGTTTTTTCTTAGTTAAGTTCAAGTGGTGTGCACGCATGCTTGTCGGTGCGGAAGCGTCGGGCTCCGCGGAGCGTGAACGGTTCGGTGCTCGGCAGATTATGGTGGGTTCATGATGAAGGGTTTCGGTTACCCGTATGTTTGTCTGTGCGTTCATACGGACAAAATAACGGTATAAGTGTTGTTGTGTTGGAGTTAAAAGTGATGGGAGGTCGCTGCATAAATACGTGGTTTTAAACTAAGCCTAAACATCCATAATATCACCTCCATACTCTGCAAAGGGGTGGGCAGAGTCAAAAGGACAGGAGGCCCCTTTGACCACATTCAGCCAAGAATAAAACTGGGCTGGGTTAGATGGAAAATTGTAAAAAAGTATTGACAAGTGGCTAGCTTGTCGCCTGCGCAATCACATACCCAAAACCCGATATACCGTTAGTCGCCTTTTACGACGTGCTAGGCAAGAACCACAGTTGACACATTCTTTTTAAGTCCCAGACCAACATGGGAAAACACTCGATGAAAAAAATATATCATTTCCTCATACACTCCATATCCCATAGTCTGGGCTTCAAAAAGAATGTACCATCCGTTTTCTTTGTTTTAAAAGGCTCCTTTTTCCTCGATTTTATTTTTGGCTAAATGTAATTTAGGAAGCGCGGACTAATGAAAAAAGAAGGACTCCGCACTGTCACACTACAGAGGGAAACCAAGTTTATGCAGTGTGAGTGAGATTCTTATGGATATCTGTCATTTGAAGCGCTTATGTCTATGTAAGACGTAAGTTGCGTGTCAAGTTGGAGCACCTGCGGAGTTTCAACGTCTAGTTAGTGGGGTGGAGTCCTTCTTTTTTACTAGTCCGTGTTTTTGGACTCTGTCTAACCCTTGGAGGATGGCGGGTGTTATGATATATACGTATGAAAATCCATATCCACCTCATTATAGACAACTGAATGGGGTCAGCTATAATTTGATTAATTTTCAACCGGGTGGAAATGTTAATTATTTTTTCTAACAGAGAGGCTCTGCTTAATCCATCCACCGAACCGCAGCCAACGTATACAGAACTTCATGATACAACTCTCTCAAGCATTTTATAAGTTATACTCGCAGTCCTCGAAGAACTTGGTCATGAAAATCTGTTTCCGGCACGCGGGCTATGACTGTATAAAGATGGTGCTGGCTCTACCTATTGGTGAAAGCCTCATCAACATCCCTTGCGTAGTTCAAGAGATCTGAGCGAACAGACAGAAATGACGACTTTGCTTTAAACTATGTAAATATACACACAAACACACTTGACTGAAATTATGTAAATCACTAAGAAAACAAAGCTGTACATACGTAAAGTTATCCTTCATTATGTAACGGACAGACGGATGGGTGTGCATGCAACTCATTGACACACTTTCAAACCATATTGCTCACCTTTTAGCGACGATCGGCTAAACATATGGTGGGATGTGGGATTGCCGACGAATAAACGAAAGTTTAATAATACTATCGACAGTATAGATAGTACTGCTGTTTACCGATAGTATTACAGTATCGATTGACTATCGATACTATCGATTTTCTTCAACTATCGATAGGCTATCGATATTGGTTTATCGAGCGGCAACACTAATAGGGGAGTACCAGAAATATACTTATAAGGCCTGACACCGCGTTTTAACATTACCAGCCTTCTTAAATAAGGGATTGTTCAAGGATTTTTTTTAATGTTCATCTTAAGCCTTACTTTCACACAAGACGTAATTTATGACTCGGATATTTTTAAGCTTTTTTAGTTGACTGTACCAAATATCTTCAATAATTTGATGGTGTCCGAAACGTCGGTAAAAAAAATATTAATTTCAAAAGAGTCGATTCGGACAGGGTTTCAGAACGTTTTGAGTCCGTAACGTCAGCAATTTACTATATCACACATTTACTTGCGTTTACTGTATTTATACATATAATTTACTTGTGATAATTGAGTTTTCTATTTTTATATATTTTAATTAATTGACATATCTAATTTTATTTCATTTATCTAATTTAATTCAACGAAGGACCGACTATTTGTAATGTGACTGTTGATTTTCAACGTTCTATGTTATTTTGTATTGTATTCTAATAAGTCATTAATTCGACAAGGATCCTGTTCTGATATTAATTTCTATGAATATTATTGTATTGTATTCCATAATCCATAATCTAATCTTTTTTTTGCGTTTTGGACGAATGTCTGTTAGCACTAAGATGTTTGTTAAATAAATAAATAAATAATATTGACTGGCTCGATGGCTCATTCGGTAGTGACCCTGCCACATGCGCCAAGAGTTGTGGGTTCGATCCCCACCCAGGACAAACATTCGTGTGATGAATACTTGTGTTTGTTCTGTGTCTCGATGTTAATATTGAATATTTAAGTATATATTTTTAATACCACTGTTGTTTCTGATTTACGTAACACATGTGCTTAAGCTACTTACCTCGAAGTCTGATCAATGTATGTGATGTAGTCTGATATTTAATATATTTATTTATTTAATATTGACTTAATTGACCAACAGAGTCAACAGTTTCTTAAATAAAATCGATTGTAGAGTCGATTTGAATCGGTACTTGATTAAGACCGAATCACGACGGGAAAGAATCCCAGAATTACTATTTCTAGAATTTTTTCACTACTCAAAATCAATTAATTATTTTTTATTAGTCTCAAGTGATCTAGTGGTCACGAGTTGAAATCCTTTAAAAGCAAATATTTGTGTGATGAGCATGGTCATTCGATAGCGAGTCATGGTTTTTAATAAACGCATTTAAGTATTTAAGTTTACTCGTTACCTTGTACCATAGCTTAGTTTGGTGTAAGAATTGACGAGCGCATCTAAAGAATTTATTTTGCTTAAGTAATATTATAATCTCCTTATCCACTACAAGAAAAACATTTTTTTTTTCTTTTATTATAATAATAATAAGCTTTATTTATATCACACATATACAATTACAGGTAAAATTACATTTAGAAAAAATATATATAAAAATAAAAATTGTGTGTGAACTGGAGCCTAAACTAAGGCGAACCTGTATTTCAGGACTCCAGGTCCCATCTGATATAATTACTGATGTTTCATATTCGAATCGAATTGAAGTTGAAGATCGATTTCTACTTACAGAAAAAGGTTATTTACAATAATCTCAACCCCTGCTTCTATTGAACCCTATATCCGATACTTTAATCTTTTTTGAAGCATAAACAATAGTAAATTAACTGTACATTTACATAAATTATTTCGTATGCTTTAAAAAAGCAATATACAACGGACACAAAAACTCTACACCGTAATTAAGCAGGAGTAGAGTTTATTGAAAATGACCGGAACGATTGTCCAACTAATCGATTCAAGTTTGGGACTTCACAGCGCCTATTACCCAGAAGTAGAGTCCCGTGTCTACCGGTAGATCTTGCGCCACAAGACAAACAAGAGCACGTCGACGTTATTAGTAAATAATAGAGGCGAACGGTACACTCAGCCGGGCCAGTGTGGTACAGTCAGACACGTAATATGTAGAGCTGGCTATGTGGAGTTAGTATTAAATATGATCCAATATATTTTTGGTGTAGAGCTGGCTATGTGGAGTTAGTATTAAATATGATCCAATATATTTTTGGTGTAGAGCTGGATATGTGGAGTATTAAGATCTAATATGTCTGGTTCCTCTATCTTAGGGTTACAAAGGTTTCAGATTGGCAGTCGCTTCAATGTAATTACCAGACTCGCTAAATCCTGGATCATGGTCTAAGCGGATTCTAAGCACGGGACATAACGCTAGGAAGATGATCATATTTGGAGTTAGTATTTCGTGATGGGTTGGCTAAATATATAAAATGTAGAGTTGAAGATGTAGAGTTAGCCGAAGTGCAGTGGTAGAGGCATCTCGTTGATGAGTTTGATCGGTAACAAATAGTTGTTGATGAAATAGATTTCGGGTCTGGGTGTTTATGGTACTTTAACTGCATACTTTACTTTAACTTTATATGATGTGTTTCTTCACATCATATTTATGTGGATAGGCTCAATGATGCATTCGGTAATGACCCTGTCCTATGAGCCAAGAGATGTGGGTTCGTTCCCTACCCAGAACAAACATTCGTGTGATGAATAGTTAGTTGTGTTTGTTCTCAGTCTTTTGAATTTAAATTTGAATATATTTGTAATACTACTTTTGATTCTGATATCCGTAACACAAGTGCTTAAGCTACTTAGCTTGGAGTGAGATGAATGTATGTGATGTTGTCAGATATTTGTTGTATTTATAGAGCTTAGACAGAAAAAAATGGGACATTTATGAAAAAGCACATTTTGCGAAAGTGTCATTATGCGAAAGAGACGTCATTCGACAGTGACATTTTGAGAGTGGATATTCAGCGTCCGAGCCAGCTTACTCTTCAAGGTGTAAAGTTGACGCACAAAAGTGTAACCATCGAACATGCGCGTGAGTGTACAAGGTTGCGTTACGTCACCGCCCGTTCGGGCCGCTCGCCGGATACTTTTATCCGACAACCTTTCGATGTTATTACTGATATTTGTCTCAAGTGCAATAAGAAAAAATATGTGCCTATTAGTAACAGTTGTCACGTTTAAAATGTAGTTTTGTGATAGACTGTAATGGCTCTTGTCTAGCATGTCATAAAAGGCGACTAATGGTATATCGGGTTTTGGGTGTGTGATTGTGTAGGCGACGAGCTAGCCACTTGTCACTACTTTTTCACACTTTTCCATCTAGCCTTGCTCATTGTCCCATGTTGGTCTGGGACTTAAAAAGAATGTGCCAACTGTGTTTCTTGCCTAGCATGTCGTAAAAGGCGACTAATGGTATATCGGGTTTTGGGTATGTGATTGTGTAGGCGACGAGCTAGCCACTTGTCACTACTTTTTCACACTTTTCCATCTAGCCTTGCTCATTGTCCCATGTTGGTCTGGGACTTAAAAAGAATGTGCCAACTGTGTTTCTTGCCTAGAATGTCGTAAAAGGCGACCAATGGTATATCGGGTTGTGGGTATGTGATTGTGTAGGCGACGAGCTAGCCACTTGTCACTACTTTTTTTACAATTTTTAATCTAACCCAGCCAGTTTTATTTCTGGCTGAATGTGGTTAAAGGGGCTTGCTGCCCCTGTGAGTCTGCATACCCCTTCAGGGATTATGGCGCAGCGTTGCTGTAAAATTCAGTGGTTTCAAATGTCTTAATTTTAACAACTAAAAATTTCTCGGAGGCTACACATTCCCCGATTCAAAACCCAAATATCAGTCACCTTCTACGACACACTAAATAAGGAACACAGTTGGCATATCATTTTGAAGCCCCTGACCGACGTGAGCCATATTTAGCCATAAATTACTACATGCATTAACCACTTTTGGTAATTAATAGAATTGAGCCCAGCCCAGTTTTATTTTTGGCTGAATGTGGTTAAAGGGACCCGCTGCCCCTTTGACTCTGCCTACTCTTCGGGGATTATGAGCGTGATGTTATGTTACGTGAGCTGGGCTAGATGGAACATTAATTAAAAGTAATGACAAGTGGCTAGTTCATCGCCTATATAATAACAAACGCAACGGTACACCGTTAATCGCCTTTTACGATTTGCTAGACAGGAACTCAGTCATCAAAGTCTCTCATCAACGTGGGACATTATGCACTAAATTATCTGACGATTTTCCATTTTTAACAAATCATCAATATTACCATCCTACTAATATTATAAATGCGAAAGTTTGTATGTATGGATGGATGTTTATTACTCTTTCACAAAAAACTACTGAATGGATTTTATGAAGCTTTAGAATAATATAGCCCGCGGCTTTGCTCACGTGCTACATCGATGAAACATAGCCTATATGTTATTCGGGTGTTTATTTTTTTTTTAAGTTATATTATTGTAAAGTTCTTTTAAAATCCATTCCATAGTTTTTGTGTGAAAGAGTAACAAACTTCCATAGATCCAAACAAACTTTCGCGTTTTTAATATTAGTAGGATAGTTAAGTTGTAATATGGAGATTAGGTAGATTACGAGCGGTGGTAGCTCAATGGTTAGGACACGCGCCTCTTAACCGAGGAGTGCGGGTTCAAACCCGGGCACGTACCTCTGGATTTTTCAAGTCTATGTACGTATTTATACCACTAGCTCGACGGTGAAGGAAAACATCGTGATGAAACCTGCAAATTCAAACAACTTTGGATTTGTAACCATGATCCAAAAATTGTCTGGTTCCCCTATCTTAGGGTTACGAAGGTCAGATCGGCAGTCGCTTCAATGTAATTACCAGACTCGCTAAATCGTGGATCATGGTCTAAGCGGACCCCGTCTAAGCACGGGACATAACGCTAGGAAGATGATGATGGAGATTAGGTAGATAAACAGAAAAACGAAGTATTTTTTTATAACAAACATCACACTCGTTATCCAGTTTTTTTTATGTAGTTATTTTTCTTTCATTATTCGTATCAGTGTAGATATTGTCGATAGCAGCGTGTCAGGTTTCGGCGGTCCCAAACCCGCAAGACAGGCCAGAGTAACGGCGCGCACGCAGCTCGGGGCAACGCCTTTGAGACGCTCCGGGCGACCAGGGCTGCCGACGTTATTTGACAAATGGGACGAGATGTAAGCGATGTCTATACGAATTAAATTTGTTCTTACACAGAGAATGTAAACTGTTATAGTTTTACGGTATAACGGTATACAAGTTTAATTTAAGTGAAACCTCTTACCTACTTAATTAACTTATTATTCTAAGGTACTTATTTAAAGGATTTCAGAAAATAAG
Source organism: Glyphodes perspectalis (assembly GCA_951394215.1). Taxonomy (NCBI): domain Eukaryota; kingdom Metazoa; phylum Arthropoda; class Insecta; order Lepidoptera; family Crambidae; genus Glyphodes; species Glyphodes perspectalis. Next base: position 4,093,535 of record OX596227.1, read on the forward strand.
CAAAAATTTTTTTTAACTATAGATACAAAAGTTGATCATGACTTTCCATCCAACTGTCCCATGTTGGTCTGGGACTTAAAAAGAATATGCCAACTGAGGTTCTTGCCTAGCATATCGTAATAGGCGACTAATGGTATATCGGATTTTGAGTGTGTGATTGTGTAGGCGACAAGCTAGCCGCTGTCACTGCTTTTTCACAATTTTTCATCAAACCCAGCTCGGCTTTATATTTGGCTGAATATGGTTGAAGGGCATATCATTTTGAAGTCCCTGACCGACGTGAGCCATATTTAGCCATAAATTACTACATACATTAACAACTTTTGGTAATAAATATAATTGAGCTGAGCTAGGCAGACATTTTCACAATTTCCCATCTAACCCAGCCTAGTTTTATTTTTGGCTGAATGTGGTTAAAGGGGCCTGCTGCCTCTTTGACTCTCCCTACTCCTTCGGGGATTATGAGCGTGATGTTATGTATGTATGTATGTACAAAAGTTGATCAGCTATTTTTTGTTCATAACTAACTAACTAAACTTCACGCCATTTCCCTAGCGGGGTAGGCAGAAAGAGCCGAATTTTTAGTTAATTTCCTTAGTGACTATGTAATGTGTTCTATCTAGGGTGAAGCCGCTAAAGCCAAATCTGTTTAACAATATTACATAACAGTTGTTACAGCTTATTTACCTGAAACAAGAAAAATGTTATATTATATCAATCTTCAATGCATCTATCTATACTAATATTATAAAGAGGAAATATTTGTATTTTTGTGTGTGTGTATGTTTGTAATTAACAAACTCAAAAACTACTGTGCTGATTTCAAAAATTCTTTCATCATTTGAAAGCTACATTATCCGGAAATAACATAGGCTATATTTTATCCCCATATTCCCACGGGAACGGGAACTACGCGGGTGAAACCGCGGGGCGCTGCTATGTACAATTCGTATAGGCATCATAACTTACAAACGCGATCATTTTTGATCGGAGCAACATTAATAAAGCCAAATATATAAAAATAATTTAAATACAAATGGCATTAGCATATTATTGTTGTTTTTCTGTTCAAGGCAACATGTACTTATATACGAATTTGTCCATCAGTTACATTCACTCCTAAACTAGTTGATATATTGAGATGAAATTCGGTAAATCAAATGTTTTTTTGACTGGCGCAGTCGAGTGGTGATAAACTTTGCCCTTGGGCCACGGGTTCGAATTCCGCTAGAGGCAAATGTTTCGTGTGATGAACATGGACATTTGTACTCGAGTCGTAGATGTTTATGAAGGTGTTTAAGTATGTCTATTCGTTCACCTAGTATCCATAGTACAAGCTGAGTTTATAACTAGGAAATTGGTGTCAGTCTGAATAATTTGGATTTGGAGAATTTTTAGACCCATTAATAATGTTTCTTTATCAGATCGCCATAATTTATTTTTCTTATTCTGTGAAAACGCTATAAGCCACCACATTCAGAAGGAACAGCTCTTAGCTTAACAGTAACTTAAAACTCATGTAGGCCTTGTAAGCCGTGTCACGAAATAACGAACGGTTAAGTAAAACTATTGTAGGCATAATTAAGTTTAAGTTAGCACTAGAAAATACTATTAGAGCCGTAAGTACAACAGTAAGTACTGACAAGTCACAAATCGATTTTCTACAAAGTTTTTTATTAAAAAACTTAGCCCCTCTTTCTCAATGTCATCATTGTCTTTCTGGCGTTATGTCCCATCAATAGTAGGAATCTCAATCTTCGATTTAGCATGTCTATTACGTTGAAGCGACTACCATCTTACCTTCATGACCGTTATAAGGGAAAGCAAATTGCATTACACTTACACATTCCTAGTATTTTTTCATTGCTAAGCAGGTGGTGATAGAAATAGAAATAGAAATAGAAATATCTTTATTCATGTAGGCTCCACAAAAGCACTTATGAATAGTCATAATAATACAAAAAAATGATTCTACCGCCAGGTTCGGAACATATCTACTTCTACAAATTTATATAATTCAAATACAATTAATGTAATGCATTACAATAGTAGAGTAGACCGTGCAAGAATTAGAGCGCAGACTGCAGATTCCAACAGTACTTCATTTGAAAAATCCAGAGGTACATGCCTGGATTTGAACCAGCAACACTCGAATATAAGACTAGGTAGGTAACACATGTCTATTGGAATGTTGCCCAAATAAGGGAGCTATGGTGTGAGTCACTTAAGTACATTTGTTTTTAATGGCTCATGTATAAGGAATTTTCAATAAAATCAAGTCAAGTTGGGTAAAGTGAATGACCTTATCAGTTGGTGTAGGCATATAGGCTTCCTTGGTCATTCATTGATTTATGTATTTTGGGAAAAACCATTCGGAATTTGGGTTTACTACCGTTTTATTGTACTTTGAAGAACTATCGTATTATTGGAATTTATAAGAAAAAATTGGCAAATCTAGGTATGTACTTTTATACAAATTTCAATAAAAAAAAATCTCCGGACTACACCAATTCCCTAGTTCCAAACTAAGCTTAGCTTGCTGTAGATAATAGGTGAACGAATATACTTAAATACGTTTATAAACATCCATGACTCGAATAAAAATGTGCATGTTCATCATACGAAACATTTGCCCCTAGCGGGATTCAAACCCGCGACCATTGATTTCGGGGCCAGGGTCTCTGACCACTCGATCAACGGGCCAGTTGTATAAGTAAGAATGATAAGCGCATTTGCAAATTGAAGCTCATTCCTAAAGCAAGGTTTTTTCCTTCATCTTCGTTGTATCTTATTGAAAAACAAGTCAGAGTTCTTCTAGCTAATTATGCTGTTCTTGTGTTTTTGTTTAAAATTGACTAATTCACCTTCGATGGCCTCAGATTGAAGGTTTAACGTTTTGATACGCCATTTTTCCACATATTCTTATTGGGTTAGATTTTTGTAGGCGACGAACTGGCCACTTGTAACTTTTTTTTTTCACAATTTTCCAACTAGTACGAAGATTTTTTTTTCACAATTTTCCAACTAGTACGAAGATTTTTTTTTCACAATTTTCCAACTAGTACGAAGATTTTTTTGACAGGCCGTTGGTCGAGTGGTCAGAGAGTTACGAAACCAAGGATCGCGGGTTCGAATCCCGCTAGGGGCAAATGTTTCGTGTGTTGAACATGGACATGTGTACTCGAGCCAAGGATGTTTATCCATAGCACAAGCAAGAAGCTTAGATTTGAACAAGGGAATTGGTGTGCCAGTCCGGAGAATTTATTATTTTATAATTTTTTTTATAACATTTTTGAATCTATAGCGGAAATAGGTATGAAGAGTTCGCTGCGCCTTGGGCTCTGCCAATTCCATGACAGTTTAGTATACTGGTCATTCTTTATTTAGAAGCGTGGCACTGCCAACTTCAAGAAAACATAACTAGTAAGCAGCAAACATGAGTATTTTAAACACAAGAACCATTGACATTTGCATAATTCAAAAACTAATTAACATAAACTTTATGAACACATTAAATTCGGTTTAAATATGAAGGCTCCCTATACAACCTATTTTATTTTTTATTTTTAACCGACTTAAAAAAAAAGGAGGAGGTTCTCAATTCGACTGTTTTTTTTTTATTTTTATTTTTTTTATACCATTTATTTGGTGGCGAAAGAAAACATTGTAAGGAAACGTGCACATTCAAATAAAATTACTATGCATGAGTGAACATGATGCAAATTTTATGATTTTCCTGTCATACATTCTGAGGACTGCAAAAGTTAGGTGGCATTCGCTTCAATGTAATAGCGACGCTAAATGACCATGTCCTAGCAGACCCCAATTACGTAAGTTTCGTATCGCGCCCTGCTTTATGAAGTAATTAACTGTTAATTAACTAACTAAACTTTACGCCACTTCCCTAGCGGGGTAGGCAGAGAGAACCGAACGCCATATGGCACGATCCTTACACACCTCACTCGCCTCTTCAACATGATCCTTTCCTTTTATTAAATTTCACCGTAATAGCCAATTGTAACATATTTATAGGATTTAAGTAAAGTTTGAGCTATTCTCAATTAAGACATCATCATCTTCCTAGCGTTATGTCCCGTGCTTAGACGGGGTCCGCTTAGGCCATGATCCAGGATTTAGCGAGTCTGGTAATTACATTGAAGCGACTGCCGATCTGACCTTCGTAACCCTAAGATAGGGGAACCAGACAATTTTTGGATCATGGTTACAAATCCAAAGTGGTTTGAATTTGCAGGTTTCATCACAATGTTTTCCCTCACCGTCGAGCTAATGGTATGAATACGTACATAGATTTGAAAAATCCAGAGGTACGTGCCCGGGTTTGAACCCGCACTCCTCGGTTAAGAGGCGCGTGTCCTTACTATTGAGCTACCACAGCTCTATTCTCAAATAAGACACCTGTTAAATTTGTAAACAAAGTCTCATGCTGTTCGATCGTTCGCCCATTCAACAGTTCGGTTACGTTTCGTTACACGCAGAAGCAATCGTTGGAACGCAAATCAATCGAATAGTTATAACATTGCTTATTCAATTGTTTTAATATTAAAAAAGTATTGTGTTTTGACAGCCTACTTCCAATTTTTTTGTCGTTGGTGAGTCATTTAAAATGCGTTATGGGCGTGAGAGCTTAAATTCGTTTTTATTAAGTGGTTATTATTTACTTTGACCTTTATTTAATATTTCAAGGTTTTCTGAGTGCAAAATATTAATATTTTATGACTGTAAGTTCAGTGTAATAATAAAGATACAAAATCGTTGCTCTGAGAGACTTGCTTTGGATTAGATTAGATTTTAGTCCTCCTATTTCTCTATTAGGAACTTCCTTAAAAATTGCAAACAAAGTTCTCTAATACTTAATTGAAAATTACTCAATTAGGACAGTTTTCTGTCAAAAATATACAAAAATAATATCTTTTCTGGAGGTGCCGACCGATGGTGACATCTAGTATGTTTTGTATGAATTTTTTTTTTCTAAAACCACGGAAGGAAGTAGGTACACTTAATAATAATAATAACAAAAAAAAACATTGAACATCTAACATCCAACTCGCTAATTCAATACCCAACACGCCCACAAGGAACAATTCCAAGGTCCAACAACAAATGTCATGAGACCTTCATCATTCTTATCTCGGACTGAGCGTGGGGGGTCAAACATAAATGGTCGTCGTCACCAATTAAGATGGACCTCTCAATCTCTACCTCACGCTTACACATTAAACTCATTCAAGGGTCAAGTTATGCTGGTTGTTTAAGTAGTACTAAAAATCATTTTGACCTCGGCTGTAGGTCTACACATGTGTCAATTGTTACGATCGGCTTATGTAATGTTTAGAACTGTAGAAGTGTTATGCCGATATGCAAGCTAGTTGCATTTATGTGTTTAAGAAGGCTGTTTAAACAGTTGTGTTGTGAAATGTAGGTTATGTGAAAGAATGGTTCTTAAATGATTGAAAAGCTTTGGAGATTTCATATTTATAGGCGACTAGGGCATAGCGGAAAGGGTTACGATTTTGTGTATGAATCTTTGTATTAATAATATTAAATAACAATAATAAATAATAATAATAAATATCCGACTACACCACATACATTGATCTGACTCTAAGGTAAGCTTAAGCACTTGTGTTACGGATATCAGAAACAACAGTAGTATTACAAATATATAATTAAATATTGGGTATTAACACCCAGACACGGAATAAACACAAGTATTCATCACACGAATGTTTGTCCTGGGTGGGGATCGATCCCATAGGTTAGACAGAGTTAAAAAAGTATATATAATGAAGAAAATATATTATTCCGGTATAAATATAACGTTATGATGTTAAATTGACATAATGTTCCATTTCTGGTTAAGGCAATCTCTCACGTGAAATTATCATCGTGACGTTAAGGGTTCGTGACGGAAATTATGAGAATTGTTTAGAACACAGAAGACATTCGGGATTTTATAATTAAAAAAAAAAGTATCAGTCATATTAAAAAAAATAATTGAAATAGGTAATTTCTATCTGCGTAGAAATAAAGATTTTTTAAATGATAGTAATCTACTGTCTGCTCTCTAATTCTTGCATGGTCTACTCTACTATTGTAATGTATTACATTAATTGTATTTGAATTATATAAATTTGTAGAAGTAAGTAGATATTAAGTAGCATTGTTATTGTATACAAGGCGATTTAAAAGAGTAACTACCGAGTTTCATGCCGGTTCTTCTCGGTAGAATCAACGTTCCGAACCTGGCGGTAGAATATTTATTTTGTATTATTATGACTATTCATAAGTGCTTTTGTGGAGCCTACATGAATAAAGATATTTTTATTTCTGTTTCTATAGAATCGACCACGAATTTTCATCGAAATGTATTCATTTAGTCAATTGTTTAGCCATGAGTACGCAAGCAAACAAATATTTGGGAATTAATGACATGCATAGGTATTGTACACCTCCATAATTTAAGCGGTCGTCATAAAAACCATAAACAATTCCCCATAAACCATTTAGTCACACCATTTAATTCCCCCCGCCAAGGGCATAGTAACAACCGCGAAAACTAATTTTTCGCCAAACCATTCATGGGTTCCAAACACCATTATAACGAGAGCCCCCAAAAATTTACATAAAAATTAATTGCTACCTTATCACTTATAAATTAAGACTCAATTCAGCTTTGTCGCAATCAAAGACAAGTTAATACTTAACTTTGTAAAGAGGTACCATTTTCCCATGTTATTAGCGAGCTATTGTTGTATGGGAACGTTTTGAAATGATTCTTTTGTAAGACCGACCGAAATCTGTTTTAAAGTCTGATAACGTTATTATTAGTTACGAGAGGTTATGTAATTTCCTCTGTCTGTCTGTAAACATTATGACACTTGAGACCTAGTTAATTCTAGTGTTAATACTTAACCTATATTATGTGTGAAGTTAACATTTAAAGTAAACTAAAATTACTTGCACAATTTTGTACGAGAATATTAGAAGTGTTTCATAACTTATTAATAGGAACACACGCCTGACGTACCTACATGTTAAAGGCATATTTGGATGTTATACTATTAATGTATTTATACTATAAGCATTGCAATTGAAGTGTAACTATGAGGAATGATCAAATGTTCCCCTACCTCAGGGCTACGAAGGCCAGATGACCACTTTAATGTAATCGTTAAACACATGGTCATGGCCCAAGTTTTTTAAAACAGGTACAACACAATTTTAAATTTAAATAAATATCCGACGACATCACATACATTGATCTGACAACGAGGTAAGCACTTGTGTTACGGATATCAGAAACAACAGTGGTATTACAAATATATACTTAAATATTAAATATTAACACCCATACACAGAACAAATACAAGTATTCATCATAATAATATGAATATTTGTCCTAGGTGGGGATCGAACCCACAACTCTTGGTGCATGGGGCAGGGTCACTACCGAATGCGCCATCGAGCTTGTCAAATATAATAATACAATTATGAATACAAAACATGGGGCTTTTAAATTAATAAAATATTGTCCATTAGATTTGCTATAAAATTTGGCATGGCTAAAGTTGAAATCTTAAGAAAGGTAAAAAGTATAGGATTTTTACTCGGTTAAATTTTCAAGACATAGGATACTAGATAGTCTCTGTAACTTATCGCTGCGCGGGCGGAGCCACGGACAAAAACTAGTCACAGGACAAATTCCATCCATTCATAATACAAGTATCTCTCCTAATAAGCATTACGTGCCTTTTTATGAGAATTGCGCGGACGCAGGAGTATTCGATTTGGCACAGTTAAAGTTTATATGGAGAAGGAATGCAGAAAGCTAATATTTCAATAAATAATGTATTACATACATACATGACATCACGCCCGTAATCCCCGAAGGGGTAGGCAGAGTCAAAGGAGTAGCATGCCGCTTAAACCACATTCAGCCAAAAATAAAGCTGGGCTGGGTTAGATGGAAAATTGTGAAAAAGCAGTGACAAGCGGCTAACCTGTCGCCTACACAATCACACACCCAAAACCCGATATACCATTAGTCGCTTTTTACGTCATGCTAGGCAAGAACCACAGTTGGCACATTTTTTTTTTGTACCAGATCAACATGGGCCAAGTCCCAGACCAACATGGGACTATGTATTAGCAATACTTTAAACAATTAAACACAATGGTCGAATTACGACCAGTGGGCTACCACTAGTTTATACAATACTTCTAAAACAGTAGGCAATGATTTAAAGATATTCTTTTATAGCAAGCAATCAAAACAGAATTACGTATCTAAGTGGAGTTATTATAACTTAATCGGTCTAAGTTATTCACTGACTTAGCTAAATGACATCACCGGTGATGTAACACAAGCAACGAGTTGGCATTTTATTCTTATTTTATCAAGCTTGTGAATGGAAAGTAAAATCGTATTGGATGTTTAATATCTATCAGTCACAACGAGAGTTTATCTTGTAGTTTTGCAATGAATCTCAGAAGGTTTCAGACAGTTAAAAAAGCCTTAGCAACCGAGTGGTCAGGTCATTCTGGCCAAGAAAATAAAAGTTCCAATCATGCTAGGGGCAAATGTTTGATGCCGGAGGTGCTTAGCGAAGGCTGTGCCGAGATTCCCGTAAACACCTCCACTCAGGCGATGAGGGGTGCTGCCCCCCCCCCCCCCCCCCCGGGTAGAGTGACGCGGCGTAACGCATTTCTTCGCGAGCAAATGTTTATGTTGTGATAATATGGACATTTGTATTCAAGTGATGGATTTTTAAAAATAGTATTTAATTAGGTTAACTTCTTCTACCTACCTAGCATTTTGCCCCTTTTATGATATACTTGTTTATTTAGCAAAATTTTCTAAGAATTTGAAGCGACGTCGTAACACTGATGCATAAGAACTAAACAAATTGGATTATAGTTAGACATCTATAATTATTTGAAAAGAACGTGCAGGTTTCTTCACAAAGCATCCATCTTCGCTAAGACAACAGTATAAATAGCTATTTTCCTCAAAAAATTGTATAGTCCACTATTAACTGGCAATAAAAAACATTGTTTTCTATTCTATTGAGATTACATAAAAATATTGCTTACGTATTTTTTCTTTTGTTAAACAAACTAAAAACGATGAAGATACAGCGCGTTAAAGTATCGCATGACGTCACTAGGCGTGTAAAATTTTACCGTTAGTGACGTAAAGCGCTAAATTCTAGATCTTTAAAGCGCTGTATCGTTGACATTTTTCGAGTATCAGATAAAGCAAAAAATACGTACGCAATATTTTTTGACAATCTAACTTACGAACTAAAAAAAAATTTTGAAGATAATAATACCCCATTGAAAAAAAAAAAGGGTACGTGCTAAGGTTTGAACCACCACACCTATCATTTAAGACGCTAATCCTTATCATTGAGCTACTATAGTTAAAACATCTTAATCTATAATTAAAGTTAACTGAGAAAGCCTTGACCTTTGCTAAACTTGATACAGATCATAAGTAGGAATTGATTTAGGAATTCATGTCATGCGAACATAATATGAAATGTCAAGGCATGCGACATTACGAGGTGACACACATTTTTGACTGTCTCCATAATCTTCTTGTCGATGGTTGATTGTGCATAGATAATATCAAAATTATAACAAAATGGCTGATGTGTTGACAGATCGTTTAAAAGTTGATGCAATCATCTTTGATACAATAACGCGATGAAAAAAACGGTAGTGGCTTAGTGATATGGGAATACGGCTTTCATACGAGAAATGCTGGTTCGAACCCTTTTTAAATTATCAATTACTAGCTTTTGACACCAGCTTCGCCCGCCCGAGGAATTGTGTTTGTTACAGAAACGTTATTTTTCATACCCTATTTCAACCGCTTCAGGCCATTTTTGGCGTCAAAAAGTAGCCTATGTAATTTCTTGAGGTTTACTCTACCTCTATGTCAAATTTCATTAAAATCAGTTCAGCGGTTTCGGCGTGAAAGCGTAACAGACAGATATACTTTAGCATTTTTAATATCATACTTTATATTAATAATAAAAAGAGAAAATATTTGAATGTTTGTTTGTATTAAATAGGCTCTGAAACTACTGGAACAATTTAAAAATTATTTCACCAAACGAAATCTACTTTATCAGCGAGTAATATAGGCTTTCATTTATCCCTTTATAATAATCTAGTTTTAACGGATTTTCCCCCAGGAGACTTAAATATCGTACCCCTTTATTTTAACAAATTTGATCAGTACCAATTTTCGTGAAACCCCCAGAAGGCTTCACGGAACCCCAGGGTTCCGCGGAACAAACCCTTCTGCCCTCATATAAGACATGAAATGAAAGCATAGACGCATCCCATTCTCATGTATTATTAACCTCCTTCCACCCCCTCCCCTTCCATCCCCTCTCTCCCCCAATTCTAGACATGCTACTGTTATACTGCTAAAAATTACGATCAAACTTAGAAAGCTCAAGCCCAGTCTCATCTCACGTCTCACGTCCGTCTCAGTTTCAACATTGTTTGCCAATAGCATCGCCAGCTCACCTGCGCCTGCGCAGATGAGACTCGCATATCGGGTATTACCGGTGAGGTATTACCTCGCCAACCTCGGCGCGAGGTCGGCTGGGTTGCCAGGTATTTGCCCGTTTACATTTGTTTATGTTTATCGTATTGCTGAGCAGAAGTAGGTATTGTTAATATTTATCACGTTCTAGGCAGTAGTAGATACGGGCTTTGCTTCGGCGTTGATTTAAATTGGGTAGTTAGTTGATTTAAATTAGACATGGTAGGTAGACAGCAAAAATATCTGATTGGTTGAGTAGCCAAAATCTAATAGTTGGGTTTGAATCCCTTTGGGATATGTTTGGTGTGACGGACATGGTACTTTTTTCTCGATTCATGAATATTTATAAAAATATTTAAGTACAGATGCCGTCGTTGGTTGCTTATGAGCTTAAACGCTTAGTATTGGTCTAGGGTAATTGGAGACAGACTAAATAATTTATTTTAAGTATTTAAGTATGTACGGAAAAAAAACTAGTATTAATAAAATTTTTACACTTTTCAGAACTTTCCCTAAATTAAGGGTAATATTGTATGTTAGCAACACCACAACCTACACGAAAGCATAAAAGGCACATTAAATATCAATCAATAACTTTATCGCGCACAAAACAAAGTCCATATTCCTTTGAATCGCGTTAACGTAAAATGCGTTTTGATTCATCTCTGTAGGTAATTTATTTTGTAATTTTTTTTTAACTCTTATTGTATATGTAAGAGGGTTGAAATTTGATTTTCTATAAAGATATGTGCGGAATGATTTTTCTCATAGATATTACACATGTTAATTTGTCACTATTGTGTGTTAGGAGTTTCGTTTTTATGTAATAACTGGTAATGTCGGGTTCTCCGCATCCGGCGTTGGAAGGTCTTTAATTGTCGCTTTAAAGGTCAAGCAGCTCTCGCCACTGGCGGAATCGAGATGGGTGACCACAGTTAAGTTTAATAAGCATTGCTTCCTTGGTTTAGATGGCTCGTATAATATAATTGTCAGGTAACTTTGACAGTTGTAGTAATGAAAACAAAAATCACTTATTATTATACTGGATAATGTCCCATGTTGGTCTGGGACTTAAAAATGTACCAATTGCGTCTTTTCCTAGCATGTCGTAAAAGGCGACTAATTTTTTGTTGGGTATTGGGTGTGTGACGACAAAATTTTTAACCTAACCCAACTGGTTATATTTTTTTGGCTGACTGTGGTTGAAGCTTAGGCTTTGCTTGCACCTTAAACTCTCTACCCCTCCGGGGATTGCAGGCTTGATTGTATATACATTATTATTAAATCACCTCGTCTTTTTTAAATTAATTTGATTAGTAGCTGTTCAAAAGATTCATGCTTACCCGACTTGTAAAGGTCGCTATATCATTCTCACGTGGGTTTTTCGCAAATCCTGATGGCCTGTAGGCGTTTGTAGCCTTACAAGCCTACGCTACTACCTTATAAAACTATAAACGTTTCCTAACATATTTGCCTGACCATTCGGATTTCCATATTCAAAACCTCAAGAGCCTTTTAGAGGTTTTTAATTATGAAATGGCGGGTTTCTTAATAGATGAAACGTTTTTGGAGTTAAGTTTTCTAAGATGGTGTCGTTATATGACAGTCTATTGATTTGGCTGTCGAAGACGTATTCTTTTTTTTGAAATTTCTAATCAATATTCGTTAATTATAAGGTTATTGGCTCACCTGATTTAATATATTATGAATCGATTGACAATAAACGAAGCTTTCTTTTGAGTTAGGTATCAAGAAGTGTTAATGACTTTTCATCTTCCTAGCGTTATGTCCCGCGTTTAGACGGGGTCCGCTTAGACCATGATCCAGGATTTAGCGAGTCTGGTAATTACATTGAAGCGACTGCCGATCTGACCTTCGTAACCCTTACATAGGGGAACAAGACAATTTTTGGATCATGGTTACAAATCCAAAGTTGTTTGAATTTGCAGGTTTCATCACGATGTTTTCCTTCACCGTCGAGCTAGTGGTATAAATACTATAAATACGTACATAGACTTGAAAAATCCAGAGGTACGTGCCCGGGTTTGAACCCGCCTTGGTTAAGAGGCGCGTGTCCCTACCATTGCGCTACCACCGCTCAATGAATTTTATATTGCGGGTTAAAAACTAAGATTTATTATGGGAATCATCACGTCTGTAATCCCCGAAGGAGAAGGTAGGTGTCGAGGAGCAATAAAGCTCCTTAAAACAATAAATAACGTTGGAGTTGATTAGTTGGAACATTGTGAAAAAGTAGTGACAATTTGGCTGGTTGGCATTGGCCCAATGCACAATTAGACGCCTTTTTGACTCGTTAGACAAGGAACAAAGATGGCACATTCTTTTATTCCGTGAATCCAACATGGAACACGAATAAATAACAAAAAACATTATAAATAATAATAATAAATAAATATCCGACGACATCACATACATTGATCTGACTCAAGCACTTGTGTTACGGATATCAGAATCAACAGTGGTATTAAAAATATATACTTAAATATTGTATATTAACACCCAGACACAGAACAAATACGAGTATTCATCACACGAATGTTTGTCCTGGGTGGGGATTGAACCCACAACTCTGGGTGCATGGGGCAGGGTCACTACCGAATGCGTCATCGAGCCAGTCAAATTATGGAATATACATTTTTAAAACTACGAATATAGAAGGCCCTTTGGTTGTTTACCCGATTATTTACCCGAAATATATCTGCAATAATACTCGTATGCCATAATTTTAATTGCCCGAATGTTTTGTTTACCATAAAAGATGTATAACATAGTCTTATTTGCCTGTACGTTAGATTCCATAATGATACGAGTGTCATAATTATCGTTATGCATTTTATCAATTGCAATAATATTATTTAACAGAATATTTAAACGCCATCATATTTGGCTCTCTAGCATTTCGCCGGCCGCTGCCGCGGCCCGCTCGCTTCGCTCGCTCGGCTCGTGCGTTGTTGTCTTTCATGTTCTAACCTAACCTAACCTAACCTAGACAAAACTGTACTTTTCTCAAAATGTACTTTTCTCGAAATCTCTTTTCAGGGCAAATCCTACTCGATGACAAATTATGTTATGGCATATGATAACTACGGCTTACAATGATGATAACAAAGGATGTTATTGATATTGACTTTATGGGAAACAAAGAACTTTGTTACAGTATACAAATTCAAATCTCTATCACGTGACTAATATCTACAGTAAACAATTAGTATGACGTATGAAATTATGAGAAACAATATTATGTCTATTGAACATTATAGAAGATGAAATTCGGGCAAATGAAATTCTAGCAAGTGGGTGTATACCAGGCCCTTCATGTGAAAACTACAGTTACTCTAATGAATGAATACCATATTTATACATATTCAAATCTCTATTCATCTTCACCAAAACTGCTTTCCATTTACAGATATGGACACTTTACAGCTAGTAGCCCGTCGTACGTTACAAAACGGTTTCCTTATAAAGCTCGTCACGTCGACAACGAAGGTCAGGGAATCGAACCTGCAGGTACAAGGACCTGCGCGGGCGCCGGTTGGGCAATGTGGCGCATTGGCGGATTAGCTTCAAAGACGAGCGTTAGCCTTGCTTGTTTGTACGAAATTGGTGTATTTGTTTAGTTATTAAATTAACTTTAGACCTTAGAAAGCCTTCGAGATTAGGATTATATGAATAGTAATTTAAATCTAGAAGATTGAATTGAATTTTACTTTTTTAATTGTATTTGGAATTTTTGCTAAGTAAAAGTAGTAATTAAAATTCCATATATTAATTTTACCATGTAGGTCTAGAACGCTAGACTAGCCAGCCACTTGCCGTCCCTTTTCACTATTTTCCGTCTAACCCAACTCAATTAAGGTTGAAAGTGGTCAGATAGCCTCACTTTTTTCTTGGATTCTGACTAGATTTGATTATTGGATCCATTGGTTAATAAAGTAAATAAAATAGTAATCTAGAAAAATAGAGCGCATTATGTTTTTTTTTTTTTTTTAATTCAGTAAGTATAAAAAAAATCCAATATTTGCTTTTTAAAAATCCCTGTGACACATTTGTTCTTTCACCATAGCTGGGTTTGCTTAACTCAACGCTCTACGACTATTAAGAATCTCATCTCAGTCAACCATGCACTCACGACTAAGGTCAACCGATACCCATACTTGGGCAACCAATATCGTCGTTCGAATTCATCCTCTGCGCCTACGCACCTCATGTTTAATGTATGCCACAGACAGACAACTAATGGTTCCAGCGAACCGCTCGCGATAACACTATTGCGTCATTGTACTCATGTTTGTGGAATCAGAACGAGGTTGGATAGGACGCGAAGGATATAGATACGACTTCTATGTCGGTTTGGGACTTAAAAATGACTTGCTATATATGTTCCTTGCTTAGCATGGCGTTAAATAGGGCATTGGATCAATATTCATTAAACAAACTATCGGGTTTGTGTATTGAATTAGTATGTAAGCGATGAGTTAGCTTTTTTCCCTTACGCACCTTCATGCCGTCCGCAAGAGGCAAGATTGTGGTGGTCGGCGTATACCTACTAAACCCCTGCATAGCATTAGTTGACAGCACTAGGGGAAATCAAATTAACCTTAATGCCGACTGCTCATAGAGGAGATGACACATGTATTTCACTAGCCCATTCCAGTTTTTTTTTGCCCAAACGTGGTATAGGGAAATTATCGTCTGAGACTCTGACTACCCCTTCGGAGATAGGCGTAATGATATGCAATATAAAAGTAACTCGTCAGTCTTTCAATCAATAGGCAAGGCGACTAAAAAATTCTGTTCAGTCCGTCAGTTAGATTAAAAAAAAATATTTAACACGTATTTTTTTATTTATTTGTCAAACAAATATTGTCGAAGATGCAATGCATTCAATTGCGCGTGACGTCACGCTTTCGTACATTTTTTTTATAAAATAGTGACGTCGCAAGCCCCCACTCCAAAACTTTGATGCTCTCTATGTTTGTGATTTTTTGTTCATTTGATAAAGCGAAAAATATGTGTCTAGTATTTTTATATAATCTTACTAACGGACTAAATAGAATTATAGTTTTTTAATGCAGTCATCATCCCTATTAGTGTATCTAGTTCCGTTATTACTTCTATTATAGCATTGTGTTTGTGTACATTACCCAATAAATGCATTGAAGGACTAAAATGTTTATTGCATATTCCCTATTGAAGTAGATGCATTCGTAAAGGTACATAATGTGCATCTGCAAATAGCCTAGTGCATTGTGCAACTAGTTCAATGTCTCGCCGGAGCCGCAAGGTCATTCGATGTGGTCTGAGCGACAATGTGCATAGGGACAACTGCATAGTTGTAGGACTACTAGGTTGGTTACCTTTTAGTTACAAAACTATATTTTCTTCTGTTTTCAGTACTACTTATTGAAGCAATTAAATTTAAATTTATGTGAAAATTAAAAAAAAAAATCTCCAGACACACTAATTCCCTAGTCCCAAACTAAGCTTATAAGCTTGTCCTATGGATACTAGGTTAACGGATAGACATACTCAAATACGTTTATAAACATCCATGACTCGAGTACAAATGTCCATGTTCATCACACGAAACATTTGCCCCTAGCGGGATTCGAAACTGCGGCTCTTGGTTTCGTGGCCAGGGTTTCTGACCACTTGACCAACGGGCCTGTCAATTTATAAAGTCATTTGTTTAAAATACATGTGTAATATATAGTCTTGTAGCACTTATAACAATATATACTTATATAATCAAAGGAATCAAAAATCGAGATGAAATTTCTGTGACACTAAATAAATTGAAAAATGAACCAGACTGGTTTTAGAATTGAGTACATTTCCTTAAGAACCTATTTAACTGATAATTGGTACAAAAATATTAAGCGCAGCATGGAGTTCTTAGTAAATGAACCAACCTTGTTTTTAATTTAAGAACTTTACGTTTAAAAAGTCTTAAACTGTCAAAAAACACGTGTGCTTAATTTAAAAAGTTCTCTCTAATAGTTAAAAAACAAATTTTAAACAACCAATGAGATGAACCAAAAAAAGATTCCAAGGCTTCCAATCTCCCTTCTGATTTTGGAGCCTTAAAAACCGATTCGACTTGGCCAGACCACATTCAGCCGGACAGTGGTCTGCCCACGTCAACTCATAAATAATGTATATCGCATGCTAAGCGCCTTACAACTTAAAGTCGAGTTTACTCAACGTCTCCAAATGAGAGAGGTTTATTGAAGTTGCTTCACCGCTCGGCGGCGCAAAAACGACGGCTTTTATTTTGATTACATGGGACAGACATCAGTTTTAATTGAAGGAATTGGTCCTTTTTTAATGTAGTTAGCAGTTGGACTTAAATTAAGGTCGTGGTTAAAACGGAGCCTGATTAAGAACAGGACATAAGGCCAGGAAATAGATACTTCTTTATTGCAAGAAAAAATATTTATGCATAAGACATATGCATAAATAATAAAATCTGTAGACTATTTGACTGGCCCGTTGGTCGAGTGGTGAGAGACCCTAGCCACGAAACCGAGGGTCGCGGGTTCGAATCCTGTTAGGGGTAAATGTTTCGTGTGATAAACATGGACATTTGTACTCGCGACTTAGATGTTTACGTATTTAAGTATGTCTATCCGTTCACCTAATATCCATAGTTCAAGCATAAGCTTAGTTTGGAACTAGGGAATTGGTGTGTCAGTCTGGAGAATTTATTATTATTGTATTCTTTAAACCTTTACCTTTAATGGCCTCTAAAGCATTAGCTAAGCTTTACTCAGGACAGGTGACCGCTTTCAAAATGCCTTTGACCTCGCACAAGTCATAACTGACGTCCGCAGTCAGTGCTGACTCAAAGGTCTTATTGGTCATGTGCGAAACAAGATTGGACGACGTAATATTATGTAATGTGAGCGTATAAGAACATACCATCACGCTTGCAATCCCTGAAGGGGGGTCCATGAAGGAGTAGATAGAGTCAAAAAGGCAGCAGGCCCCTTTAACCACATTCAGGCAAAAACATAACTGGGCTGGGTTAGATGGAACATTGTGAAAAAGTAGTGACAAGTGGCTAGCTCGTCGCCTACACAATCACACACCCAAAATCCGATATACCATTAGTCGCCCTTTACGACACGCTAGGCAAGAAACACATTTAGCACATTCTTTTTTAAGTCCCAGACCAAGATCGGTCCTTATTACACCTTAAAATAAATTGTCATCCATCTCTCTTTCTATCTCATCAATCGTCTCGTTTTGATATGTCCTACATTAGTAATAGAAACCATTTTATCCACTGCGAAGCTTAAAAAAGTAGCTTTGCGCTTGCGCAACCTAAGCCTAAGTATAGTCCGTGTTGTTTCAAAACTTGATGTATCGATATTGCATTTAGATTGTATGGGAACATCACGTCAACATTATCTAATCGTATAGAAGTTTATCTTTATAGATTGTGTAGGCATGTTAAAATCTTAAGAATTTGGTAGCGTTGAACAGAAAGCTTGATTGACGAATATTAATATATTTTTTATATGAATTGTATGTTAGTTTGTGTGCTAGAGTACTTAGAAGTCATAGAGATACTTAAAACATTCCTCTATATCAAATAAATATCTAATTAAATCAAATTAGCTTTTTTTTTCAAATTAAATATACCTACTATACTCCTTATTCTTAACAAACAGCGCCTCGCGGTTTCATCCGCGTAGTTGCCATTCCCGTGGGAATTTTATTTATTTATTAGAATCTCCAACATAGGATAAACACATTAAACAGAATTATAAAAGGCCTAGAAGTAATAACATTCGTTGCTCGTGCTCCCACAATTATAGGAGATCACAGCAAGTTCATATACATACATACATAATATACATAACACCACGCCCATAATCCCCGAAGGGGTAGGCAGAGTCAAAGGGGCAGTATGTCAAAGGGACCCTTCAACCACATTCAGCCAAAAATAAAGCCGGGCTGGGTTAGACTGAAAATTGTGAAAAAGTAGTGACAAGCGGCTAACCTGTCGCCTACACAATCACACACGTAAAACCCGATATACCATTAGTCGCCTTTTACGACATGCTAAGCAAGAACCACAGTTGGCACATTCTTTTTAAGTCCCAGTCCAACATGGAACAGTGGTCATGTTAATATAGTTTTGTTACAACCAGACTACAATAGTGCTATAAACTATACGAACTTTTTTAACGATAACTTAATCTAATTAGATACTAAATATTAATATATTACAGTTGGTAGTGGTGGTAGTATAATAACTTATAACTATTATAGTATATTAGGTACAGACTTATGTTTCACAAGATCAATTATAGTTCTAATAATACTAATAGTTCTAGGAATAAAACGTAGCTTATGTTACTCGCTGATAAGGTAGCTATCCATTGATGAAAGAACTATTCAAATCGGTCCAGTAGTTTCGGAGCCTATTCAATGCAAACAAACAAACAATCAAATCTATCCTATCTATTCTTATAATAAATCTGTAGAGAGGTCAATTCTGTACATGAAATATATTTTCAATATAACTATCAGGGGGTGATAAGTGATCTATACTGATGCCAAAAATGCAATCAGTAAAATTTTTGTCTGACTCTCTGTCTGTCTGTATGTATGTATGTTCCTTATAAACAAAAACTACTCAACGGATTTTAACGAAACTTAATACAATTATTCTTCATACTCCTGGGCAGGTTATAGTATACTTTTCATCACGCTACAATCAATAGGAGCAGAATAGTGAAGGGAAATGTTGGGAAAACGGGAGAAGTTACTCCATTTTTAAGCTTCCGTCGCGTGTGCAGCCTTAATGGTTAAAGTTACATAGAAATCATGTATGACGGAAATAGTCTTTATAATATTAACCATAAAAGCGGGTGACATCGCTGGCACAGCTAGTTTAAAATATTAGTATAGATTTATTATTAGGTATAGCGCATATCTGTATGTTGTTAAATATAATAATGTAAAATCTTGAGCACTTCTGCAATTTATTTATTATTATTTGTATACGCCCCGCGGTTTCACCCGCATAGTTCCCGTTTCTGTAGGGATAAAATATAGCTTAAGTTACTTCCGGATAATGTAGCTTTCCAATGGTGAAATATTTTTTTAAATCGACACACTAGTTTTTGAGTTTATTCATTACAAACATACACACCCACAAAATACAAATCTTTCCTTTTTATAATATTAGTATAGTATAGATTAAATACTTACTTTAATTTATAACATATTTAAGATTTTTAATCTATTAACACAATAATAAAAAAATATTAAACACGTATTTTTTTATTTATTTGTTAAATAAACCTTGACGAAGATACAATGCATTGAAGTTGCGCGTGACGTCACGCTTTCGTAAAATTTTTAATAAATAGTGACGTCGCAAACCCCCACTCCAAAACTTTGATGCTCTTTATCTTTGTGATTTTTTGTTCATTTGATAAAGCGGAAAATATGTGTCTAGTATTTTTGTTGAATCTAACCGACGGACTAAATAGAATTATAGTTTTTTAATGCAGTCATCATCCCTATTCACCGTTTGCTGTAGATTAGGGTCAACGAACTGAATGTAGGTGCAAGATTCCTATTATAGATACAGAATCGTAAAATGCATTTTTATTGTCTCTATAGACCGATGCTGTGTCTGGTAAGAATAACTGCGATAAGGCTAAAGGTTATTCTATTGTATGGTGTTTTTAATATCATGGTGACTAGTTACGATTATAGGCTAAATGTTATCTATTGTCATCTTCCAAGCACAATTTTCCATCTAACCCAGCCCATTGTTCCATATTGGTCTGGGAATTAAAAATAATGTTGCCTAGCATGTCGTAGAAGGCGACTAATGGTACCATTGCGGTGCCATCGAGGACTGTGCCCAGCACACGCTGGAGGTGTGTCCGGCTTTTGCCGGCGAGCGCGCAGCGCTCTCCGCCGCCGTTGGGCAGGACCTCTCGCTGCCATCAGTGGTGTCAGCCATGGTGGCGAGCGAGAGCTCCTGGGAGGCGGTGCTCTCCTTCTGCGGCATCGTTATGTCGCAGAAGGAGAGCGCCGAATGTCAGCGCGAGCTTGACGATCCCGCCAGACGCAGAAGGCAAGGCCTCCGTGGCGATGGTGTCTAGCCCGGCGGCGCCCTACAGGGGGGCTCCGAATACTCGTGTGGTATCCCTGCCTGTCGTAGGAGGCGACTAAAAGGGCCTTCGGGGTTGTGGAGTGTTTGTTTCACTTCGTTCAAGCAGCCCCAGAGAAGATGACTACCGTGGATCTTCATCCGCTAAATAGGATGGGGTGACACTGTGGTCTGTGCCGTCGTAAGCACCGCGAGGTGTGCTGGGGGCGAAGTTGCCTCTCCCTCGAGATGGGCCGCACGGATCGGCAGCGGCGTAGACGTAGATGTCGCGAAGAGTCCCGCAGTGGGGAGCACGGAATCTGCGCCACGCCCGAAGAATGACCACCGTGAGGTTTCTCGCTACAAGGAATTCTCGCTCATTACTGTACTTACATATTTAACAGGGAGCCTAAAGTTGAAGCTGCGTACTTAAATCTATCGTTACGCTTTTATGCGCTGGCATGGCGCCTCGGAGATGTGAAGCTCATTAACCTTAACCCTATTCTTGATAAGGCTTGACAACAGTAACAACTAATAGATAATGGAACCCTTAAGCTTCGGTCTCCATAGAATCCGGGTTTGAACTAACACCCTTCGCACGAGGCAGCATACTTATAAGTAGACATAACCGGCGTACATAATCAGCATTCCGAACCGGTGGTAGATTAGATTTACATTACAGATTTTAACATAAGTTTTTTTTACAGTAAAATTTACAATTTATAAGTGTTTTTTGAGGCTTACATAAATAAAGACATTTTGAATATTGATTTTTGATTTTGACTTCTTTGACTTTCATTTGACTGGTTCTTTGGCTCATTTAGTCGTGACCCTATGAGCAAGAGTTGTGGGTTCGATCCCCACCCAGGACAAACATTCGTGTGATGAATACTTGTGTTTGTTCTGTGTCTGGGTGTTAATATCTAATATTTAAGTATATATTTGTAATACTGATGAATCTGATATCCGTAACACAAGTGGTTAAGCTACTTAGCTCGAGTCAGATCAATAAATGTAAATGTTGTGAGATTTTTTTTATTTCTTTCCTAAGAGACTTAGATATGGAATCAAATAAATTGGTTAATGGTTACACATCCATAGATATTTAACCGTGTAAGTTTCTTTATAATATTTTCCATCACTGGCGAGCTAGCGGTATAAATATTATAATATATGTATTTAGACTTGAGACATCCATAGATTCGGGTCCGGGTTTGAACCAACACCCTTCGCACGAAGCATACTTATAATTAGACATAACCGGCGTACATCACTAGTCTAACTCTAACCACAGATTAACTTAACTAACTGAAACTAGCAAACGAACTTACACATA
Source organism: Glyphodes perspectalis (assembly GCA_951394215.1). Classification (NCBI taxonomy): domain Eukaryota; kingdom Metazoa; phylum Arthropoda; class Insecta; order Lepidoptera; family Crambidae; genus Glyphodes; species Glyphodes perspectalis. The sequence continues at coordinate 4,115,597 of OX596227.1, forward strand.
TATTATTATTAATACACAATAGACAAGTCAAGGTTGAACCCACGACCGGTGCGCCTACGCAGGCTGTGACGTCATCGTTGCACAGCCGGAACTGAAGGCATGTACTATGAGGTAATCATATAGCCTAGATACCTAATAATATCTAGATATTATAAGGCATATAAGATACCCTTACTCATCATCTTCCTAACGTTATGTCCCGTGCTTAGACGGGGTCCGCTTAGACCATGATCCAGGATGTAGCGAGTCTGGTAATTACATTGAAGCGACTGCCGATCTGGCCTTCGTAACCGATAGGGGAACCAGACAATTTTTGGATCATGGTTACAAATCCAAAGTTTTCATTTCATCCAAATTTGAATTTGCAGGTTTCATCACGATGTTTTCCCTCACCGTCGAGCTAGTTGTATAAATACGTAACATAGATTTGGAAAATCCAGAGGTACGTGCCCGGATTGTCCTGTGTCTGGGTGTTAATATACAAAATTTAAGTATATATTTGTAATACCACTGTTGATTCTGATATCTATAACACAAGTGATTTAGCTACTTACCTCGGAGTCAGAGCAATGTATGTGATGTAGTCGGATATTTAGATTTAGATAAAAAAAAGAAAATGGCCGCTGTCAGAATAGGCTGAAGGTTTTCAATGATTTTAACCCAAGCTTTTGTCATTACATAAGTTTGTCAGAAAACTCAAGGTTGAACCCACAGCGCCTACACTAGTGACGTCATTGTTCACACAGCCGGAACAGAACTGGCGTGAAGTCATATGTTATTGAATAAATGTGTAGGCATGGGCTTGCGATTATGTGCGATTTATAATGCGAAAGTGAGCCTGTGCTATAAAATTGTTGATACAAGGTCTTGGTGTAATAAATGTCGATGTATCAAGCTAATTGATGTTGATACGATATTATCTGCATATAAGCCAAGATCTTTTTAACTGGTTAAAATTTTATGTTACTTTATTGAACTAACTTACCAACTAAACTTCACGCCACTCCCCTAGCGGTGAGCCCAAAACAATGTATATTGTTTTATAACTAAAAAAACAGAGTGTGCCAAAATGGTGCCCACTCAGCTCGATTGTGGATGTAATAGTATGTATTCATTATTGAGTTACAGGCCGTCCATTAAAGTACGTCACACGAATTTTATGATTTTTTGAGCCCAATTAAGGGTGTATTGGAGTGTCGGGGTATTGGGCATTGGACCACAGTTAAGTATTAACATGTAGGTATAGTTTACGTTTTTGTGTCTAAATTTATAAATAAAGAAAATATACAAAATATTTACAAAAAAAACCCGCTGACAAAAGTGCTTCTAAAATGAAACTTTCAAACCCAAAATTGTTATTATCCCACTGCTCAAATGTTTTGTGTTGATCCATCCGTGACAAAATGTTAGGGTGGTCGCTCAAAAGGCGACAGGTGTGCTATGGTCACCCTCTGTCAGTGGAATCGATCCAGTGCCCGCTTACTGAAAAAAAAAAACATGAAGCCCTATGTTGACTTTATCTATGGGATAGATTGTAAGATAGATAATCTCCTGTTTGGGGAAATTTTTTTTTTAAATGTCATGTAATTAGTCAGATATCTTCATTAATCTTCTTTATCACATTATTCATTATAAATATTTCTGTATTATATTTCTTCTTTATCATTCACATAGTATAAAACAAAGTCGCTGCTTCTATCTGTTCGCTCAAATCTGTAAACTACGCAAGGAATATTGATGCGATTTTCACCAATAGATGCAATAATTCAAGAGGAGGGTGTGTGTCTTTGTTGCTATCAAATCATGTGTGTGTCTAATAAAGTAATTTCTTTCTTTCATCTTTCTTTCTTCCTTTTTTTCATCTTTCTTTCTTCCTTTTTTTCATTTTTCTTTCTTTCTTTTTTTCTTTCTTCTTTCTTTCTTCCTTTTTTCCTTTTTCTTTCTTTCTTCATTCTTTCACAACCTCTTAATGGGTATACAGTCCGAGTCCGAATTCCTTAATCACATGTAGCCAAAAAAAATTCTAGGCTAGAGGGCAAAATTGCAAATGGCTTGCACATCGCCTGCATAGCCAGTACGCCATTAGTCGCATTTAAAATAGGCCAAACAAAGAACACATTTGGTGCAACACTAACGTCGAAGTCAAATCAATGTATGTGATGTTGATGTTGTCGGATATTTATATGAAGCCCGTCTCTATCCACCGATCTCTCCAACAGTATGCAATAGTAATTTAACCACGAACTCTTAAGCAATTGGATTAACTGAATGAAACGAATAGAACGTTGTTTTTAGTCGAACGTGCGCAAAAAACATAAGTTAAATTACGTTTGACCTTACCGAGCGAACGAGAATAAAGGTTTATCAATCGACTGAGTTTTTGTGTTAAATAGCCAGTTGTTTGTGTTGAAGACTCTTCGGTTTGTCTATACTAGCACTATAAAGAAGAAAGATTTGTATTTTTGTGTGTTTGTAACGAGTAAATTCAAAAACTACTGGACCGATTCCAAAAATTCTTTCACCATTAGAATGCTATGTTATTTTGAAGTAACATAAGACTTCACTTATTCTTAAATAATTAAAGTTATATTTGAAGGCGAAAAATATACAAAATTCGTAAGAAAAAAAGTGAAAAGTTTAATGTGGATAACAACTATTTGTGGGCTTTGACTAGCCCGTTGGTCGAGTGGTAAGAGACCCTGGCCACGAAACCAAGGGTCGCGGGTTTGAATCCCGCTATGGGCAAATGTTTCGTGTGATGAACATGGACATTTGTACTCGAGTCATGGATGTTTATAAACGTATTTAAGTATGTCTATCCGTTCACCTAGTATCCATAGCACAAGCATCAGCTTAGTTTGGAACTAGGGAATTGGTGTGTCAGTCTGAAAGATTTATTTATTATTTATTTATTTATTAACTACATTACATGTATAGATTTTACTGACAAGTGCAATTTCATACATTTCTCCAGTTATATAATTACAGTGACCGTCTATGATTTGTTCTCATAGACATCCGAACTAACGCATACCTTTTGATTCAACTATCTAATTTCGAAAGTATTTTTAAACCGATCAATAACTTCAGAGATACCTTCAAAGTACTGCGTACAACCAAACAAATTCATATGTCAATTATGTAATTATACAGCTTTAATGGATCACTATAATCCAAATACACAAATCTAGATACCACCATAATGTGAGATTACGTCAGCATTATGTAGGCCTATGACCCAGACTGGTCTTAAACCAGTCTTATCATGGAGTCTCGGCCCCATATGAACCGGTCAGCGCAACCTTGCGTAACTTATGTGGACCAACTCTTACTTGAAACTTTAAAACATTAAGCCCTTGGAAGTTGAAAGACTTTTCATTCAGTTCTAGTAGTTATATTTGAGGGTATTACTGGGAACTTCTAATCAGTCACTCGTCGTCTTTCTAGCGTTATGTCCCGTGCTTAGACGGGGTCCGCTCAGACCATCATCTAAGATTTAGCGAGTCTGATAATTAAATCGAAGCGACTGCCGATCTGAGCTTCGTAACTCTAATATATGGGGAACCAGACAATTTTGGATTATAGTTACAAATCCATAGTTGTTTGAATTTGCAGGTATCATCACGATGTTTTCCGCCAAGCTAGTGGTATAAATACGTACATGGATTTGAAAAAAACAGAAGAACGTGCTCTGGTTTGAACCCACACTCCACGGTTATGAGGCGCCTATCCTTAACATTGAGCTACCATCACTCAAAACTTCAAAACATTCACTGCCACTACTATTCTCATGATATCTTCTGGGATGCTGCATTTTAGCGAGAAACACTGAACCCACTAGGCGAGTCGGTATAAGAATAAGATTTACGAGAGGTCTCCAAGCGAGTCGGTGGCATGGGACATTAAGCCGGGTAGCTCTATTGGAAGCTAGTACCGTAAGTCCCAGGACTTCTGTTTCATCTTAATACTGGTACATACACATACATAGCATGACGCCTATAATCCCCGAAGGGGTAGGCCCAGTCAAAGGGACAGCTGGCCCCTATAACCACATTCTGCCAAAAACAAAACTAAGCTGGGTTAGATGGAAAATTGTGAAAAAGTTGTGACAAGTGGCTAGCTCGTCGCCTACACAATCACACACCCAAAACCCCATATACCATTAGTCGCCTTTTACGACATTTTACCTTTTACGAAACACAGTTGGCACATTCTTTGTTAAGTCCCGAACCAACATCGGATTGGTAAGTTCCAATAGTACCCTTGATGGTATCACTGGGAACGCTTTGTCTCCGATGAAGCAACTTTTAAAAACCTGAGATGTTCCTCTAAGGCCTTTGAATGCTGTGATTATTTTATGTTATATCTATATCTTACATATCCCTTTTATATGTAGTTCTTTGATAGAACTACTAGGAAACATTTGATCTCTCTGCTCCTCAAAAAGAGCCTCAGTTTTATTTTGGGTTTTTTATTTACGTACATCTGGGACAATTTTCCTCGCATTTATTTCTCAGCAGCTCCAAAGAAGTAGTTAACTTAAAAGAGTTTACTCTCCTTGAAACTTCTCAGACTTACAGATCAAACGCCCGGAACTAATGGGGACAAACTATACTAATATAATACGGCGGAAGAGTTTGTTTTTGTTCAATCGCTCTAATCGATAGAGCAATTGGTTGACTCTATATTAGATAGAAAACTCGAATGTCGCAGCGTACATTGTAGAGACCTTTTGAATTTTGAAAATTAGAAGATGCAACGCAAGCACTTTTATGGAATTTAAATATATCGTGTCCATCTAACCCAGACCATTTCCATTTGGTTGAAAGTGGTTAAAGGGGCTAGCTGTCCCTTTAACTCTACCTACCCTTTCGGGAATTAGGGGCGTGATGACAATAAAGTACATCGTATTAGCGATAGGCATACTGTATATTTAAAATCGAAAAACCAAATTATTACCGAATTTGTTTTTCAAGTTGTAACTTAACTGGTATATCTCTGCTGGTATTGCGAATGTTCATAAGAGAGAACGCTTCATTCCAAATAAGTGGCTTGACCACTTTTTATGGAAATCGAAGAAGGTTGCCCCAACACCCAGACTCGAGGTAGATACTGGTTTCATCAGTCATAATTTAGTGTCAAGCGAGAATTGAACCCGCGTACATTGACTGCCATGTGGTGCCAGTAGAACCACTGAGCCAAACTGATTGTTACAATGTAGATTGTAGAGTTTAATTCAAATATATTGATAAGCGGGTAAGTACATAATTAAATATAAGGTAAACAGTTTTTTTATAATGTGATAGTAAGAAGGATTGGTAATCATAATTATTTATATGGAGACATTTTATTAACAATTACTTTGAAGACATAAATATAAAGCACATAAGTTAATTTATTGATCTATCTCTATCAGAAATATATTTAAACCCATTATCAGTAATTGAACAAAACAGTTAGGTACTTAATTATCAGAATACAGTTAAGTCATCTTACCTTATAATGAAAACTTATTTTAAAATCCTCCACTGGCACTCTACACCATTAAAAACAATGAGAAAAAAGAAACAAAACGCACACAACACTCGCCTCTCTTGCATGGGCACTAAAACCACATTCCTTTGAGCTCGATTTGAGAAAAAAGTTCACATCCTTGGACGGGCCATATGCTCGCGAATGACAATTTGTTTTTTAATTTTCGAAACTCTCTTTTACGGCACTGGATTTTTGGATACTCTTTTGAATTTAGGAAGGAGGTTTAGTTACAATGAAGGTTCGTTTTCGTTTGTTAAGTTATTCGTTTTTTTTCGCATGGCGTCCGCTCTCCGCCCGGTCCGGTTGTACACTGGCGCTTGCGCAGGTGACGACTAAACCAATAAGGTCGTATGTACAACTCTTAAATTGACAAAGGATTTTGAGTCTTATTCAAATAAGTTAAGGATTGAGATGGTTTAGGCTTTTTTGTTGGAATTGAGCGATTTTGGTCTTTATTAATATTGAATAAGTGATGGAGATGATGTCAGTTGAGGATGTTTTAGTACCTTGGTGCCTTAACGGGAATTGGTATAAGACTGATACTGAGAAATGATATTGTAAGATTGGTTTAGTCCAATAAGAAAGATTTAGATAGATAAATATCTTTCAACTTAATTATTAAGTAACTAAAAAAAAGAAGATCCGATGACAAAAAATCTCGTACTGAAAAGCTACACCTATGTATCTACTTTTTTACAATTTGATTAAATAAATAAATAAATATCCCACAACATCACATACAATAATCTCACTCCGAGCTAAGTAGCTTAAGCATTGTTGTACGAATATCAGATTCAACAGTGGTATTACAATAATACTTAAATATTAGATATTAACACCCAGATACAGAACAAACACAAGTATTCATCACACGAATGTTTGTCCTGGATGGGGATCGAACGCACAACTCTTGGCGCATAAGGCAGGGTCACTACCAAATGTGCCATCAAGTCAGTCAAAATAACATATGTCAGTCATCAATATCGGATAGGTAGTTTAAGCACTTGTCTTCGAATAAGTAAAGTCGAGGAGCAATAAGATTTATTAAGCATCTTTATCCAAAAACTAGCTGTGCCACGGTTTCACCCGCATTTATGGTTAATGTTAAACAGTCTACTAGCTTCTGCCCGCGGCTTTGCTCGCGTGGTACGTCGATAATTCATAGCCTATATGTTATTCGGGTGTATAAGCTATATTTTTGTAAAGTTTCATTAAAATCCATTCAGTCGTTTTTGCGTGAAAGAGTAATAAACATCCATACTTACCTACAAACTTTCGCGTTTATAATATTAGTAGTGATAGCTTTCCTCGAAAAATGGGCTATCTAACTCTGAAAGCATTTTTCAAATCGGACTAGTTCCGAGCGTGTATGAAAAGACTTATGAATGTAGAAGAAGCGAAAGGTGTATGTCAGGATCGTAGCAAATGGAAGTACGTGATCTCTGCCTACCCCCATGGGAAAAAGGCGTGACATTATGTATGTATGTATGTACTAGTTCCTGGGTTAGCGCGTTCAAGCTAACAAACAAATACTATTTAGCTGTGTAATATTAGTAAGTACAGATAAAATTAAGGGTCGGATGGCGAATTAGGATACTGTAGTGACAATGTGGCTAGCTTGCACCACAAACGCAACACCCAATACCTATTTTTTTACAACATTAATGCAAGGAACTCAGTTGATATTTACATTATTTTTAAGTCCCAAACCAAGATAGGGCAAATAATAAATAATAATTATATAAATAAATTCTTCAGGCTGAAACACCAATTTCCCTAGTTCTAAACTAAGTTTATGCTAGTCCGATGTTCGTCTGGGACATAGAAAAAAAAAAAAAAAATTCAGTCGAATTGAGAACCTCCTCCTTTTTTTTTAAGTCGGTTAAAAATTAGTGACCACTTCCACTGACCTTAAGTGGACAAAGCTACCCTTTATTATTCGTATAAACCAATTCCCACCAAAATTTAAACCTTACTTCTGAGACATATGATTGAAAATCGAAAATCAGCATTTCCAAGCATTTTGCAAAACAAAAAAGGATGGTCCGATCGAGTTTTACCACTGACCTTTTGTCCTTAAGCACACGAATCGAAAAATTATTCAAATACCAACTTTAAATCTAAATAGATAAAACTGATTTTTTATTGGCGCAAAAATTCTCATGTGCAGTTTTTCTCCCGACAGCATACGGTAATGGAAATTATGTCATATAGGCTAGTTGTTAAGGTTCAGTATTCTTCGTGAGAGAGTCTATGCAAACTTTTTATGTCTGTTGAATGCGTGGTAAGTATTTGTATAAAATTACTAAGAAATGTTACTCCAGCGAGATTCAAATCTTTAGTGCATATTTCCTGTTTTATTTTTAGTTTAAATTACGCATAAATATTATTAACTATTTCACCTACTTACCTATATTAAAATCACCTTAGTTATATAAATACTTCCTGAAATTATATCAAATTATTACTAGTTTACTATTAATTTACTACATGCCCAGAAATTTTGTAGGATTTATTATTAATAAATTAAATGAAACGCCGGTGGAACATAAACGTATTTTTAATACAACCAACAACAGCAGAATGACACAATGTCAAAATCAAAAGAAAACTATTTAAAATTATAATTACAAAAGGAGGTCCCATTCCGGGACAATAGTCTCTTCAATTTGATAACCAGGATCAAACGTATTATCACGCTCGAAATCCCCGGAGGGGTAAGCAGAGTCAAAGGAACAGCAAGCTCTTTGTTAAAAGTGGTTGAAATGTTAAAAGTGGTTAAAATGTTAAAAGTGGCTAAAATGTTAAAAGTAGTTAAAATGTTGAAAGTGGTTAAAATGTAAAAAGTGTTTAAAATGATAAAAGTGGTTGAAATGTTAAAAGTGGTTGAAATGTTAAAAGTGGTTAAAATATTTAAAGTGGTTAAAGGGGCTTGCTGTCTCTCAACCAGAAATAAAACGTTGATGTTAGATCAGATAGAAAACAATGGAAAAAGTAGTGATACATCCCCCCTCAAATTACCAGTTTTGATAAATGTACTCTACATTTATCGTTTAGGAGTAATAAAAACCGTAGAGCTTGTATGAAAAGGATTATTAATGTTAAATATATTTATATTTAATATCCGACACCATCACATAGATTGATCTGACTTCGAAGTAAGTAGCTTAAGCACTTGTGTTACGGATATCAGAATCAACAGTGGTATTACAAATATATACTTAAATGTTGGATATTAACACCCATATACAGAACAAACATCGATCCCACAACTCTTGGCGCATAGGACAAGGTCACTACAAAATGCGCCATCGAGCTAGCTATGTTGAAGAATGAAGATGAAGATGTTGATGAATGATGTTGAAGAAGCGACTGAGGTGTGTAAGGATTGTGCCATAATATGGCGTTCGGTTCTTTCTGCCTACCCCGCTAGAATTGGCGTGAAGTTTAGGTAGTGAGAGTCTTTTGCCGCAGATCCCCGATCAAGAACATAAAAAGAAAGTATATAAACATAACATAACATCACGCCCATAATCCCCGAAGGGGTAGGCAGAGTCGAAGGGGCAGCATGCCCCTTCAACCACAATCAGCCTAAAATAAAGCCGGGCTGGGTTAGATGGAAAATTGTGAAAAAGCAGTGACAAGCGGCTAACCTGTCGCCCACACAATCACACACCCAAAACCCGATATATCATTAGTCGCCTTTTACGACATGCTAGGCAAGAACCACAGTTGGCATATTCTTTTTAAGTCTCAGACCAACATGGGACAGTGGGCTGGGTTGGATGGAAAGCTGTGAAAAAGGAGTGACAAGTGGCTAGTTCGTCGCCTACTCAGTCACATACCCAACCTCTTAAACCATTAGTCGCCTCTTACGACATGCTAGGCAAGAACCACAGTGGGCACATTCTTTTTTTTTGTCCTAGATCAACATGGGCCAAGTCCCTGACCAACATGGGGCATGGGTAATTATATACGGAACCTATAAAACACAAACGCCACTCGCATTACCCGGTTCTAACGTTTTCCAGCCATTTCCCCGCGGTGATTGTGCCGCAGAACAAAAGACACCAACGCTGCAAGTTCAATGACACCAAGTATTTTGTGTTTTTCAAGTATTTTACGAGTATTGTTTGGATACACGTAGCGGTGGCGGTGGTAGCTCAATGGTAAGGACACGCGCCTCTTAACCGATGAGTGCGGGCTCAAACCCGAGCACGTACCTCTTGATTTTTCAAATCTATGTACGTATTTATACCACTAGCTCGACGGTGAGGGAAAACATCGTGATGAAACCTGCAAATTCAAACAACTTTGGATTTGTAACCATGATCCAAAAAATTGTCTGGTTCCCCTATTTTAGGGTTATGAAGGTCAGATCGTCAGTCGCTTCAATGTAATTAGCAGACTCGCTAAATCCTGGATCATGGTCTAAGCGGAACCCGGGACGGCACGGGACATAACGCTAGGAAGATGATGATGTTTGGATACACGTAAGTGCTTTTTGTTGTAACATTTACGGCAATTATGGTATTTTGAACTTTGGTTGGAAATTGAATTGGGTATTTTGCCACTATGAAGCTGAAAATATAACTTGAAATAGTTTATTGTAGATTTATAGCATTACTGATTTAATGACTATTGAACATTACAATAGTAGAATCATCTTGTCCGATGTCATTAATTTGATGAACGAAATGAAATGTATTTATTATAGTTAAGGAATTTACGTTGTAGAATATATATACATACTTATATATATCTAAAATTAATCCCTATTTTCCTTGGTCACGGCATCAGCGAGAACGGCTGGACCAAATTCGCTAATTTAGTCGCGTTTGTTATTATCAAGTAAAGGTTCATAAGAAATGAAAAAAATAATAAAGTTGCGCAAAAAAAATAGAAAAAATCGAAAATCCGAGAACGGGGCGTTACGAAGTGCCGGGTCAGCTAGCATTTTGTAAATACATATTATTTAAAAATATACCTGAGATATATATAGATACAATTTCTTCCTTAGATAGAGATAGAGTCAAATGAAACTCAAATGTTAAGGTTTGCTAATCAGGCTTTAGAGCCCCCCAAGCTTGGGGCTTCGGGGCGCCACCCCGCCTTGCTCCAGGGCTACACCACTGGAATAAAGACATTGTTTTATATTCAAAGCCCCTAAACTAACGAGTTATAGTATATTTTTTAATTTAAATATTTATTTTATTATAGGCTTGACAATTTTTTTTTGCCAACCTATTTTGATTATGTTCAGAAACATTTTTATTTTATAAATTTTTTTTTTATTCGTTTTACAAATAGGTGAAGGTCGATCTTACTTCGGATCTTAGACTATAAGCCATAATAATAATATTAAATAAAAAATAAATAAAAATCCCCTAGCGAAACTCGAACTTCTAGAATTGCATGACCAAGCCAAACACTAAAATGCTAATGATAAATCAGTTTTGTTTATATAACTAAGCAAATAAATATCAGACTATATCGCATACATTGATCCGACTCCGAGATAAGCAGCTTAAGCACTGTGTTACGGATGTCAGAAACAACAGTGGTATTACAAATATATAGTTATATATTGGATATTAACACCCAGACACATAACAAACACACGTACCATCACACAAGTGTTTGTCCTTAGTGGGTATCGAAAACACAACTCTTGGCACATGGGCAGAGTCATTAGATAAAACGTTCGCAATTTATACATGGTGCTGCCATCTATCAAATGCTTTTATAACAAACGCTTTTACTTAGAAGTTCCGAATGTGGCCAAGAGATGTCACTATACGTTTTTACATCGCGATGATGTTACGTTTTGTCGGCAGTATATATAGTCCGAGGAAAGTACATTTATCAACGACTGCGAAAAGGCTTGGAACTAACAGTTTAATGTGCATTTTTTGAGTGCAACTTGTCGTATGAGACATTGGTTGCTTAAGATTGGTAACAGTTTCGTTCTATCCGGAAGATTTTATGATTCGGGATGGGCAAATTAGGGATGGCGATTCTCGCCGAAAAAGATCGATTTTTAAATCGATTCGAATCGTGACCTGATGAATCGATCCACAAAAAAATCAAGGTCTAAAAGATCGATTTCCAAAAAATTGATCTTATTTCAAATCCGCTTTTACAATGTAAGTATAAATAAATTAGATTAAAAACAAGACATGTCTTGTTTTAAATTTTATTATGATTAACGATACTTCATTATAATAAATTTATTTGTTATAAAATTAACGATCTTTTAATCAGGGAATTCGATTATAACAATTATTTTTATCACCATATCAAAGATTCAGATTAAGTAGACAACGAGGCATTTATTTCCATTTGGTCATAAAGTAAAGCAATTAGATAATTTAGCTTATATTTCCCATATTATGTCTAAACTTTTTAAAAACAACAGTCAGTCTGCTGGGATCCAATCCACAATAATAAACTCAACTTTTTTTAAATTGAAGAGAAGTAAGGCGAAGGAGACTAAACACACAGCCATCTCGCGAGTTTTTGAGTAGTACTACAGGCACCTTCAACTAATTGTATGGTTTATACCAAAACAGAAAAAATCGAAAGTCGATTCTAAAGGGTGATGTGTCGATCCAATGAATCGATCCGGTACTACATATCGATTTAAAAAATCGATTTAATTAGCTTGAAAAATCGATTTTTCGATTAATCGATCTCAGATCGCCATCAATAGGTAGTTGAGCGTACTCGATAGATCGTCGAAATTTTCATCACCAAATTTTTTTGCTAGGTATTGTGCATAAGAATTCGTTTGATTGTTAACACTAGATTAATTCAAATTATAAAGTAACAAATCTATACCTCCTAGGGTTTCGGGGTCAGCACTACAATGGGACAATCCCGTGATGACGTCATCAATTGGCATCATAATTTTTAACAAAAAAAACGACTTAAAAAACGAACCTAATAAAAGCAAAAAATAAATTTACTTAGGCCAAAGTAATACGAATTTTAATACTTATAAATTTGAAGTCGGTGCCAAGTTAAAAAAGGTTCTGTAAAGAGGATAAAGAGAGATTCATTAAGATATAATAAATAAAAATAAAAAAAAAATCTCCAGACTGACACACCAATTCCCTAGTTCCAAACTAAGCTTATGCTTGTACTATGGATACTAGGTGAACGGATAGACATACTTAAATACGTTTATAAACATCCATGACTCGAGTACAAATGTCCATGTTCATCACACGAAACATTTGCCCCTAGCGGGATTCGAACCCGCGACCCTTAGTTTCGTGGCCAGGGTCTCTGACCACTCGACCAACGGGCCAGTGAATAATAATATTAGATATACTTCTTTGATCCCTGTTTTTAATAATTAAATAAATATACCTATGTGTCTTATCTTACGGAAGCCGCCGATATGTGAGCGCTTGCGTTGCGTTTCGTTTAGTGGCAGTATTTATGACCAACTACTCTACATGTCTATTATATCGTAACTTGTTTTGATCTTGTGCTGAATCAATATTAAGATGACTCAGTATGTAATGTTTGTTATTATTCACTTAATAACCTGTTGACATTTAAGAATTTCCTGTTTATAATAAATTCTACAACTTCATTAACATTATAATTATCTACATCTTGCCACTTCATATTCATTGTAAATAAATGAGGAATATAATTGTTTTGTTTTATCAAAGAATATTTAAAGTATGAGAGAAAAAATACGATTGTGTTATTTCCTCGTTTGGTTTTTTCATCTTAATCATTTTTCTAGTGTTACGTTCACCGGTTAACCATGATCCAAAAATTGTCTGGTTCCCCTATCTTAGGGTTACGGAGGTCAGATCGGCAGTCGCTTCAATGTAATTACCAGACTCGCTAAATCCTGGGTCATGGTCTAAGCGGACCCCGTCTAAACACGGGACATGACGCTAGGAAGATGATGATGGTCACCGGTTAGGTACGTTTTATTCCTAGTTACGGTCCGTCATCTTCCTAGCGTTATGTCCCGTTTAGACGGGGTCCGCTTAGACCATGATCCAGGATTTAGCGAGTCTGGTAATTACATTGAAGCGACTGCCGGCCTGACCTTCGTAACCCTAAGATAGGGGAACCAGACAATTTTTGAATCATGGTTACAAATCCAAAGTTGTTTGAATTTGCATTTGTTTTTCTTCACCGTCGAGCTAGTGGTATAAATATGTACATAGACTTGAACAATCCAGAGGTGTGCCCGGGTTTGAACCCGCACTCCTCGGTTAAGAGGCGCGTGTCCTTAACATTAAGCTACCACCGCTATTCCTAGTTACGGTCCGTAAGAATATTAAAAGATAATTTAAAAGAGGGTTAAAATGGAAAATTGTGAATAATTAGCTAGTTCGTCGCTTATCTATACTTATAATAAATCTGTAGAGAGGTCAATTCTGTACATGAAATATATTTTCAAAATAACTATCAGGGGGTGATTAGTGATCGATACTGATGCCAAAAATGCAATCAGTAAAATTTTTGTCTGTCTGTCAGTCTGTCTGTCTGTATGTTCCTTATAGAAACAAAAACTACTCGACGGATTTTAACGAAACTTGGTACAATTATTCTTCATACTCCTGGGCAGGTTATAGTATACTTGTTGAGCCCGATGGGGCAACCGCACAGGAGGGGTGTCGTTGGCGCGCGCTGCGATCCCAGGCCCCCTCCTACTGCGATGAGACGGAACACCGCGGGGTTTTAGTGGGTATACCCCGGCCACTACCATCTTGGCCGGAGCAGGGACCTCCTTTTTCCTGAGGTCCCCGGGAGTCCCACACACCACCCTACCCCCCCCTGGGTAGGGTGACGGTGCGTAACGCATTTCCCCGCGTCAAAAAAAAAAAAAAGGTTATACTATACTTTTCATCACGCTACAATCAATAGGGGCAGAGTAGTGAAGGGAAATGTTGAGAAAACGGGAGAAGTTACTCCATTTTTTAAGCTTCCGTCGCGTGTGCAGCCTTAATGGTTAAGGTTACATAGGAATCATGTATGACGAAAATAGTCTTTATAATATTAACCATAAACGCGGGTGACACCGCTGGCACAGCTAGTATATAATAAATAATAAATATCAGACTAGGTACATCACATACATTGTTCTGACTCCGAGGTAAATAAATAGCTTAAGCACTTGTGTTACGGATATCAGAATCAACAGTGGTATTACAAATATATACTTAAATATTAGATATTAACACTCAGACACAGAACAAACACAAGTATAAATTATACGAATATTTGTCCTGGGTGGGGATCGAACCCACAACTCTTGGCGCATGGGGCAGGATCACTATCGACTGCGCCATCGAGCCAGTCAAAATTGATATTGATGATAGCGTGAAGTCCTTCTTTTTTACTAGTCCGTGGTGTATTCTCATCTTTTTACCAATGTTGTTAGTTCTGTGGCTAGCACCATCTCTCGGTAACTTTTATAACTAAACAGTTTACTTAGAGACAGGATATTTTTTTGTGCACTAAGTACTAGGTATCAAGTTTAAATAGAAAAATAAAGATGTCGCCATCAAATGAGTTAAATTGCGTTGGGACTTTGAAAGTAAATTAAGTATGTAACGTTTTCTTCCATAGAATAAGAAAAGAGTCCCGTGTTAGTCTCGAACTAAAAAAATGTGCCATCTGTGTTCCTTGACTAGCGTGTCGTACAGGCGACTAATGGTATATCGGGTTTTGGGTGTGTGATTGTGTAGGCGACGAGCTAGCCACTTGTCACTACTTTTTCACAATTTTCCATTTAACCCAGCTTAGTTTTTATTTTTTGGCAGAATGTGGACAAAGTAGCTAGCTACCCCTTTGACTTTGCCTACCCCTTGGGGGATTACGGGCGTAATAATATGTACATAATAAATAAATATCAGACTACATCACATACATTGAACTGACTCCGAGGTAAGTAGCTTAAAAGCACTTGTTTTACGGATATCAGAAACAACAGTGGTAACAAATATATACTTAAATATTAGATATTAACACCCAGCCACAGAACAAACACAAGTATTCATCATATGAATATTTGTCCTGGGTGGGGATCGAACGATCGATCACTACCGAATGCGCCATCGAGCTTGTCATAATGAATAAGTTTCATTAACTTACTTAATTCCTTTTTATGCAAAATGTGTTTGTGTACCATTTTCAACCGACTTCTAAAAAAGGAGGAGGTTCTCAATTCGACCGTATATATATTTTATTATTAACTAGCTGCGCCAGCGGTATCACCCGCGTTTATGGTTTATATTATAAAGACTATTTCCGTCACACTTGATTTCTATGTAACTTTAACCACAAAGGCTGCACACGCGACGGAAGCTTAAAAAATGGAGTAACTTCTCCCGTTTTCCCAACATTTCCCTTCACTACTCTGCTCCTATTGATTGTAGCGTGATGAAAAGTATACTATAACCTGCCCAGGAGTATGAAGAATAATTAATTGTACCAAGTTTCGTTAAAATCCGTCAAGTAGTTTTTGGTTCTATAAGGAACATACATACATACAGACAGACAGACAGACAAAAATGTTACTGATTGCTTTTTTGGCATCAGTATCGACCACTAATCACCCTCTGATAGTTATTTTGAAAATATATTTCATGTACAGAATTGACCTCTCTACAGATTTATTATAAGTATAGATTTACGATTGTTAATAAGGAAAGTCAAAACACAGTGTTTACCTTTCAAAACAATTTATTTTTACAAAAAAATAGAAAAATAAAAAACAAAACAATCATCTTAAATACTAAAACACAAAATAGTTTAAATAAATAATATTAACACTAAAAATATTTCTATCAAAAATAATCGGATCACATTGACCGTCTTGACATTTTCATCCTAATTTAGGATTAACTTTACATAGTAACTTGATTTTACAATCAATATTATTGTTGCTCAATTGGTTTTTGATTAAAATAAATTTTAATCATTGTTTTCACTACGATTTTTTCAATTTAAAAGTACTGAATTATGAATACGGTAGATGACGCCACCAAATATTTAAACATTTCACAGATTAGTTTACTCAAATTCTCATTTCCTGTTGCAATCATCTCTGATTGCTACTCTAAAGTTTAATGATTGGTGATACATTGAGGATGATATTTGAATATAGATGATGAAATGGTAAAAGCATGGCTTCACGATCTGAATGATGATGGTTTATGAAGCTATGTCGATAATGATATGAAATGTGAAAATTATATGAATGAATCATAGCATAAAGAAATGATTATGTCTGATGATAGTAAGAATGATTGCAATGATACAAATGTAGTGATATGATATTAATAATATTTTTAACATTTATTTATACAAAATGAACAAAATTCGCAAATGTATGAATGATGAAATGTAATCATGAACGTAAATGATGCCTATGTGCTTCAATTGGAGTTGAGATTATGATAATGTAGAAATAAGTGTCATTGGTAACATTCATATTATCTATGCAAATATTTTCAATCATGCTGGCGATGGCAAATCATCAGAAACAGTGTTTTATGGGGCCTGATAAATCATGGTGACACATAATGACATGATTAAACACAATACGTGAATGATATTGAAAATGACAGATAATGATATGATGGAAATTATATGAATATTATGATGCATGTAATGATGTGATGTTGACAATAATCAACAAATTAATAAAAGCAGTGCAGTGATATCAAAATGGGGTATGACATGATTATTTTAGCAGTAGTCGGTTGCTGCATTGTAATAATGATGAAATAAGATTATATTTTGTTTAATGTAAATGATTGAATTATATTAATGACAATGATAGTGAATATGAATAATTATGTTGATTTTGATATGAAATATCAATGTACATGCATTTTATTTGTCGTACTTTTGAATGATTATATGAAATCTAATGGAATTGTGATAGTTATGACATAATTAAATAAATGTTTCAAGCTTAAAATAGGTGAAAATATGATACGACGACAAATTAAAGCTAATGATGGCAATGAACTTAGATGAGTAATGAAAAATGCAAGTAATTATTAGGCGATTCTACAATTGTGTATAATATTATATTATTATATGATTTGATTGCAAAATGATGGAAGTTAAATGATAAGCTTTACTCTATCCGATTTTCTGTATGAATTATTCATAATTAATACAAATTCTGTTAAAATTGTTCATAAAGAACATTTTCATTGTTTATTAAAAACGATGTACGTACACTCTAGATATCAACAAATATCTATTTACAAAAATCTTATGTCAAAATATTGTCCGATTTCAACTCGAGATCTTTAAAGTATCCAAAAATGTTGGGGTGCCTACAAAATTTGTCGTTTTAATACAAATTGCCTATGTAACATTTCTATATATTGAAAATATATTTGTTGCCAAGTTTAAATTCACTCTTTTGTGAATAATTTTCAAAAAAATATCCCACAAAGGTAGCATACAAGCCTACCACCTGATGGTATCATGGCCACTGTAGCCTATAGGCGCAACATTAGATGTAGCTTAACACTTTCCGCCGGTTTCGCCTGCTAGCGAGTATGTTAACCTTTCAACTGTTGCTACACCGGCTCCCGGTATGACTCAAACAGTCGTGATCTGTGACCATACCAGGAATCGGTTTATGCTTTGTCTGTGACTGTACCGGGAATCGGTTCCACAGATGCGCAAAATCGTCCCTAGAGGGCCCCACGGTTGAAAGGTTAAAGACTAAATACATATAAACACAGTTTATATAATCTTCCGGGATGTTGTCAACTAGAAACCATTAATCAAGATTGACCAGCTTATCTATCTAAGCAACAATTTCTGTATTTTTATATAAGTAGACTCCGGACAAGTTAACCGATTTATTTTCCTTAACGTCAATGTGAAAGTTCTTCAGAAAATATTTACACACTTTTTGTCACGTTCCGGGAATGTTAAATTCAATAGTCAACCACTAACGATATTGGATCATTGAGGGTTGACTGGCTTATCTAACCAGGTATTGAACTTTTTTGTATTTGTTGAGAAGCTTGACTTCAGGTAAATACCCGAAAATTTGACGAGCAATGGTATCTATGAAGGTAGACCAGCTCATCTATCCTGGGCGCAATCTTCTGTTTAATAGGGATGTTGACTGCTACCATTAGTTGCTGTCAAAACGAAATCACTTCATAAATTTTGTGTGGGCTTGTCAACGTGTGACGTCACTAGTTTGTATAGTCAACTGACTTAATATTAAGCAGTTTTTGTAAAATTAAAAATCTTAGACTCAATATGATTGAAAATCAATACGGCTTAACAGCATACTACGATACTTTATTTTTCAGAATTGATATTTCAAAATTAAATATAAATGGTGTCCACATCCCAATTGTATAGAACTCAGACAAGTTCCTTATGTCAATGTTTAATTTTTCTGCAACGCTGATTTAAATACACTTTTTGTGATTTCCCAGTATATTGTCAACCACTATAACAATAATTAATCATTGAGGGTTGACCAGCTTGTCTATCCAAGGCACGAATTTCTGTATGTTCGTGTAAACCCCTGGGAGGTGCTCCCTCCCGCAGCCGATGCCCCAGGAGACAAGCCCGATTAGGGTACTTCGCCCCTCCAGTTTCATGGTGAGCGGGCCGCCCGAGTCGCCCTGGCAGGAGTCACGGCCTCCCTGGGGATTAAAAAAATATGTTGAACTGTAATGCTGTTAGATGGTGAATACAACAGCTGAGTCTAAAAGTCTCAACAAAAAAATATGATGTTTTTGAATAAACGTTTTTAAGAATTAAAAGCATGATAATAACCATTTAATTATGGAATAACTAATTCTTAAGGAGCAAATACGTATAGGTAGATAGTTATTTTTTTTTCTGATATATTAACGCTATGCTAGCTAGCTTTGGGAATAAATATTCCCAGCACCGAGGAGTAAGTTACAATTTTCCACCTAGCCTAAACTAACTCGACTTCTTTTGTGACCTAAGGAATTTACTCTCTTCAAAAAATCATTGTATTTTAGCTCTGAGTACTGAAACTAATGGAGACGACTGTGCTATACAAATACAAATATGATTAATATCGATATTGTATTCATAAACCTCTATCTATCTCTTTTTAACAAGCCTACAATACTGCACGTAAAAAGAGTCAACAACATATTTGACTTAACTTTTTTTGGTAACATCATCAAGTGACGTCATAGAAATGCCTAAATGACGCCAGCTTACCATTTTAGTTTCTCGCTTTAAGTTGTCAATGTCAGTGGAATTTGCAGTGTATTCTGCCAATATTGCTAAAAGGTGTGATTATAACTTAATCTAACTTGAAACATTCAGAAACAACGTCATAAATAAATTGTTCAGAGACCTAAAGTATGTGAATAAGTAAAGTGGAATGACACTACGCAAAGGCGCCATATTTGTTTCTCACTCAAATTGGGCTTCAATTTTGTGTAGGTACGACATCTCCATTGGTTTCACTACTTAGAGTATTTTAGCGCCAAATAAACGTATATTCATTCACAAGGAACGGGTCAGTGGTAAGAAGCTTACCTCTTTGTACCCAGCGCACAGGAACACGTCGTGAATGGTCTCCCGTCGGCCAGCTGCTCTGAACCACCTTTGACAACGCTCATTCGGGATAACTTCTACGTCTACTTCCTGAAAAAAAAGTTTAAAAAGTTTAACCTTAAAAAAAAGTTTAAGTTTGTGTTTAAGTCGGCCACGAGCTAGCCACTTGTAGAACATTTTTAGGGTCCCGTACTCAAAAGAAACGGAACCCTATTACTAAGACTCCGCTGTCTGTCCTTCCGTCTGTCACCAGGCCGTATCTCATGAACCGTGATAGCTAGACAGTTGAAATTTTCACAAATGATGTATTTATTTTGCCCCTATAACAACAAATAGTAAAAACGGAATAAAATAAATATTTAAGGAGGAATCTCATACAACAAACGTAATTTTAACGCCGTTTTTTGCTCGATATTGGTTCGGAAGCCTTCGTGCGCAAGTCTAACCCGCACTTGGCCGGTTTTTCTACAACTAAAATTATTTTTTGTTGAAGTTTTTTTAAGATTATTGCTCTAGGCCTCTGTCAATACTTCGGAGATTGCGGGTGATTGTATACCTACGTGTGAAATTAGGATTTATACCAGTTGCTGAGCGTCAGGAAGACCTCGTGATGAAACCTGCAAATCCATTTAACTATGGAGGTGTAATTATGATCGACAGTACCGGTTTTGCCATTTAGCAGGTAGCAAATGCTACGGGCCCCGCGCTACATTTGGACCAAGATCCAAACAAAGGCAATTTTTTATGCAAGTACCTTCCGGTTAGTATTTGCTACGAGCCCCGTACTGGCTAGATCCAGCGCTGATGTTCAAACTTATCTGGTTATGCTATACCCAGACCACTTAATCCTCGATCATGGTCTAAGCGGACCCTGACAGCGCCAGGAAGATGAAGATGATGACATAAAAGCCGACTTAAAAATAAGTAACAACGTAAATTAAAGTTAATTGAGCGGTGGTAGCTCAATGGTAAGGACACGCGCCTCTTAACCGAGGAGTGCAGGTTCAAACCCGGGCACGCACGTACCTCTGAAATTTTCAAATCTATGTACGTATTTATACCACTAGCTCAACGGTGAAGGAAAACATCGTGATGAAACCTGCAAATTTGGATTTGTAACCATGATCCAAAAAAATTGTCTAGTTCCCCTATCTTAGGGTTACGAAGGTCAGAGTCGCTTCAATGTTATTACTAGACTCGCTAAATCCTGGATCATGGTCTAAGCGGACCCCGTCTAAGCACGGGACATAACGCTAGGAAGATGATATATTAAAGTTCGTACCTGTAACACTGAAGGGACGGTGCTCTGGCCGTGTCTCGTGCGGCCCCAGCCAGCAACCGTCGCCATCTTACCAGCCAGCTTCATCTGCTTCTGAGGTAGACATACCTGGCAATGAGAAAATAACGTTAGCTAAGGACAATGCTACCCTTGAACTTAACTTAGGTATACGAGTATACGTCGACTTAGGGATGATGAAACTGTGGCCACGGTACTAATTCCTGGGCCTAGATAGTACTAAATCTCGCACACACATAACATCACGCCCATAAACAAAATCCCGGAAGGGGCAGGCAGAGTCAAAGGAGCAGCAGGCCTCTTTACCAACATCCAAGCAAAAACAAAACTGGGCTGAGTTAGATAAAAATTGTGAAAAAGTAGCTTGTTCGCCTACACAATAACATACCCAAAACCCGATATACCATTAGTCGTCTTTTACGACATGCTAGGCAAGAACCACAGTTAGCACATTCTTTTTTAGTTCCCGACCAACATTGGACCGAGGACTAAGTTTGATACATACAAGCTAACACGCCCGCGATCCCCGAAGGAGTAGTCAGAGTTCAAGGAACAGTAAGCTACTTTAGTAATTATCAAAAAACAGAATTAAGTTATGATGAATAAAAAAAAACTCGTGGTTTAATTAAAAACTGGCAGCGCCCACTTAGTTCCCGTTCCCGTGGGAATACGGGGATAAAATATAGCCTATGTTACTTGCTGATAAAGTAGTTTTACATTGGTGAAAGATTTTTTTAAATCGGTCCAGTAAATTCGGAGCCTATTCAATACAAACAAACAATCAAATCTTTCCTCTTTATAATTTTAGTATGAAGTATGATACATCATCTATTCATCACCTTTTAGGCTAATCAATAAACACAGTTAGGAGATCATTTTGAATTCCAGACTGTATTGTCTTCAGATAAGGCTTCTTGGTCCACAGCATCCTGGGCTGCAGTCCAAAAAGCCCCGTTTTGAACAATAGCATCAGCTCCACGTCGTTCCTGAACTCCGTCTCTGAACCCTTTTTCATCGTCTACAGAGCTGCGAGTAGGGCTGCTGAGAGTGGGGGTGGTTTGGGCGGGGGGCTAGGAGTTGCCGGGAATGGGGCTTGGTTCTGACAGTTGATAGGACTGGGGGTGTTGTGATTGGGGGATGTTGGAAGTTGGGGTGTGCTGAACTAACGATAACTCACCGGCAGTATATGCTGCTTGAACACCACCCCCCTGTCCAGCTGCACCAAGGCCACGTCGTTCCGGAAGTCCGCCGGCTCGTACGCCGGGTGCACCTCCTTGCGCTGCACCGCGAACTCCTCGTGCGAGTAGCGCTCGCCCGCGTCGCGGACGTCCCACTCGCCTAGACGGACGCGGAGCTGCGAGTTGGGGGTGCTGGGGAAGAAAAGACAAGATCACAAATAAGAGCGGTGGCAGCTCAATGGTGAGCACGCGCATCGTATGCGAACGGGACTGGTCCAGAATCATGGTCTAAGCAGATGCTGACTACGTACGAGTTTTAACATTAGATATATAATAATAATAAATAAATTCATTTAGAGCCGGTTTTTCAATGGTGAGATAAGAATTAACCGACTGATAAAGTCACCAATTTGCGGATGTCATACGGTATTTTACTAACGAAACAGCCAATGACATTTTACAATCACCCGAATTGTGATTTATCCGATTGTTATCTTTTATCTGACTGTTGAAAAATCAGCCCTCATTCAGATAACATTGATCCATTTTTGGTTAGTAAGTAACAAAGTTACTTAATCTATTTATCGTAACTGCAAATTTCAACATGGAAATTAAATTGACTATAATATTATTGAATTAAATTACCTCGAATTATAAACTATATGTAACAAATAATTAAGTGTTTCAAAGAAATAATTGGTTTACATAAAAGCTCAAGTGGCTAAGACTCACTTTGGGTTGTTGCACTAACTTACTCAATAAAAAGATCTTGTACTCACGTAGCCACACAATGCGCAGCTGTTATGACCCATCTATCAGAGATCAGCGCCCCACCGCAGGCCAGCTTCTTGCTCAGAAAACCTGACTTGATCAGAGCGGCCTGCCAAGGGTGGGAGCCGAAGCCGGTGCTGTGCCCCCCGACGATGCGGTTGGACCTCGTGAAGTGTTCACCACAGCCTGGAATGAGGATGGAGATTAAGAAATTGGTAGAGATGTTGATAATCAAAATAATATTGATGGCGACTTAAAGAGCCAAGGTTATGGGTAAATTACGAATAATTTAAATAAAAAATTGACGGAAAACAATGAGATTGATATAAGTAAATTATGATTTGAATTATGAAATTTAATGGTTCCAAATGATGGTTGTTACTTATGAAATTCGTAAAAAAAGAAAGTTGAAATATACTGCTGTATATATGATGGAAAAAAGACAAATATTCATTAAAAAACAGAATAAAGTACGATAATTCGGAGCACATCTTAACAAACAATAGATATTAAAATATAAATAAAATAATAAGACTAAAGAAGAAAAACAAAACGCAACTACTAATATATAAAAATTAATACATTTTAAAGTAGACAGATAACTAAAGGTACATTATACAATTACTAATTCAAAAATATATAAAAAGATAAACAAATAACATAAGAATAATATAGAAAATTAACTTAAGTTTGAGTTTATTGATATAAAACTTGAATTTTGTGAAGTATTTTATTGTGATAGTGCTGAAGAATGTTTTGAGGTCAATTTTGATAATGTAGGTTCATTAATGTGTTGTAGGTAAAACATATAACATTTATAGCATCTTTATATACATGTGCAGGATATAATAACATTCATAGTCCGATAGTCATGAGATGAATTTGAAACGTTGCACTTTTTCTTGACAATCATACATAAATCATAAGTCACGATCACAAATACGGCACATGCATTTAAAATACATCCCGAATTACAAATACGACCGTAATAATTGAATGAAAATGTTAATTATTTATAATTAAATGAATAATCTAGATGATTGACTATTCAATCACATTAGACATGACTTATGATTAGTTTTTTTCATGATGGAATGCAAAAACTGTTTATTAAAAGTGCTGTGTTAACGACCACGTTAAATGAATAGGGCGTTGACCACACCAAAACCAGAAGCGAAGTGTTTGTATCTAATCTAGCTCATGAAGCAAATATTATCCATTCGTAGTAAAATATATATCATAGTAATTCGTACGATGTTACAGATATAGTTGTGGAATTAACTACTGCTGATGGCTGACTAATAAAGTAGATAATTATACTGTGTAATTGAATTCGTTAATTGATTATCTTCTAGAAATATTAAGAATTTTGCTGATGTTTTTTTAATATAAAGCAATTTTATTTTATTAAATTTAATATTTTTATGTGAGATAAATTTCGTTTTCACAATTTTTTTTATTTAAGCAATTTTTAAGTCCAGTTTTATTTTTGGCCGAATTTAGTTAAAAGGGTTGCTGCCCCTATGACTGTCTATCCCTTCGGGGATAACGGGCGTTATGTTATGAATAAATTTCTATCTGTTTGTCTCACTTATATTTCATTGGAATTAATAAGAATGCATTTACATGTTTCTGGTTTATCTGTGTAGACAACAATTAGTATTCAGATTGTATTTAAAATTGCCTAATGGTTATTAAAGATCTGCAAATGAAGAAAGCGAAACATGCCGCTGTCATTGACCCTATTTATACTAATATGATAAAGCTGAAGAGAGAGTTTGTTTGTATGCCTGAACGCGCTAATCTCAGGAACTACTGGTCCGATTTGAAAAATTATTTCAGTGTTAGACAGCCCATTTATCGAGGAAGACTATTAGGCTATATAAAATTAACCATTAACGCGGGTAAAACCGCGGGCACAGCTAGTAAATTAGGTACTCTTTGGTTTAGAAACAGGAATAGATTTAAAATTATCTCTATTCGTGTTGGCTTTACAAAAGCTCTTACTAATTGTCATAATACGTTACATTACATTATATAACAATTTAAGTTAAGGAGTCGTATAATGAATGGATAAATTATAGTAACATATGTATAAATATGGTGTGAGTGAAGCGTGCATTGTGCAGTTTATGCGTGGTGATCATGAAAATGCTGTGCCTTTGGAAGCGAGAAAGAGATAGCTCGGCCTTCGTCGCGGGGAAACTCGGGTCGCCGATTGCGTCAATATATTTGTGATCGATTTTTCAATTAATATTTGTGAGATATACATATTTTATTGTAGAGTTTTATAAAACGTTCATATATTTATATAAAGTGAACATGAAAAACAGAAAAAACATTCTGGTTTTTTCTTTTTATGTTAATTTATATTGTAGAGTGAGAAATAATGCAATAATGCATTATTTCATTGATATTTGACAAATACTGACCCGTAATTTACTAAGGGAATTATGTCGTTTTTAGCGAGGTAAAGGACATATTTTCATTTTGCATAATTAATATGCATAATTGTATATTAAATATAATGGTTATATAATTTTAATATATATGAGACAAACAATATTTATTTGGTTATTGAAAAATCGATCACAAGTATACTCAAGTAATAAAAATACTTTATAAATTACTACATAAGCTTTTTAAATTAAATATATAGGTAGCAGCAATATAGCAAAAGCTACGCTACATAATGATTTTAATGTTTAATAAATACGAATATATTGTATTATACACGTAATTTTACAAAAATAAATGAAGAAGCGTAACACAATCTTACTTATTTCTTTGTTTTACAACATTAAATATAGATATATGAGTATATTTTAACTTTTTTAAGTGAGTACTACTAACCTACTAATATTTGACTATATGTAGAAAAGAACATTTGTAAGTATATAAAACATGTTCATATGAAAAAAAATTACTAAAAGAATTAAATTTGCTCAAAATTAATTAAATTAAATACTATATATCGCTGTAAATATAAATCGGAGTCGGTTACGTGCTCAATTATTCTTTAAAAAATCTAATCAATGATTCAGGAACTGTTTTAACATACAATATAATCATCTGATGTAATATTCTCAATTTGACATCGAATTTAAAAATCGTTAGGTACGCTATAAATTTTAGACCGACTTGAAAAAAGAAGGAGTTTATCAATTCGATCGTATGTTTTTACTACTAATGATCTTGGTTGTGGTGATAATTTGATAACGTAAATGTTGCCGATCTCATACAACCAGAGAACGTCAAATTGTTGTTTTTAAATTCATCATCCTCAAGAGAATTATAAACACTTAAACTTCATTTATGATTCCAATTTCAAAACCATTCCATTAACCATTGATTCAACAAATGATCGAATCGATTTGACAAACGATCCAAAATATATGACAAAGAATCTAACATAACTTGAGCACGCAACGGACATCGGCGACCGAGTTCCACTACAACATTTAAAAACAACATCTCACCAGGATACGGCCTCGGCTTATGACCACTATGTACCGGCACATACTCATTATCACCCTCTGTCTCCGGTCTCGGATACTCAGTCTGTGTAGTAGTCTCGTGGTATGATGGTTTCACGTGAAAATAGTGGTTCTGGTATTCCCAGTCCGGTTTCTCGTCTGGTTTCGGTTTGTGTGGTTTCGGCCGGTTATCTGTGTAGATGATGACCGGTTCCTCGAATTGGTTCGTGTTTTGGTAGTCGTAGTTTTCGTGGGGGAACGATCCGATCAGTTCTATTAGATCACCTGTGTTAAATATACAAGATTCACGGTGGTTAGGGGTTAAAGGTTATTTTAATGTAGTGTGTTGCAGTGTACATATTGTAGAGTCATGTGTATGGAGTTCAATAGTGGTTTTTATTTTAAGGACATTTTGATGAGAGTTTTCTAAATAAAATAGCTACCAGATGGCTTAATAGCATAGGATTTAATTACTAAAATTTATTCTTGAAGATTTAATTACTAACATTTATTTCTTGAAGATTAATTTAAAAAAAAATATTTCTTGAGAAAAATTCTTAATATATTTTGAGAGGAACATGAGGTGTTATGGTCATATTGTTACAAGATCTGTTGTCTTATTTGTGTAATGCAGTGGGTGATTATTCAGAAAACCCTCATTTGTATCGTTTTTAACATGTGTAATTTTTAATATGTGTGTAACAAGTCTATAACTAGTCTTGTCTATTGGACGTTGGGTTCTTAAAACAATACTGACTATACTAAATGATTCAAAAAGAAGTAGATTTTTTGTTTTAATATAGCATAATAATCGCTTATAAATAACCTAGTATATATTATTGTACTATAGATACTAGACAACTTGAAACACTTAAATACGTTTATAAAAATCCATTGTTCATAGTACAAATTACCATATTCTTCACACGAACATTTGCACCTTGTAGGATTCAAATCTATGGTTTTTATTTCGAGACCAGAGTCTCTCGCCACTGTACCAAACCGCCTATCAATTGTGGTTAATTTAAGTTCCTTCAGACTTGGCCGGACGCACTACCATGCGCCTAATACATACATAATTTTCTAATCCTATCGTATGATGTATCGCACATTTACCTTAATGTATACGGACATAATATCCGTGTTTTTCAATTAAAATTTTACAACCATTACGCAAATGAAATCTACACGCGATATTACGGAGCGAAGGAAATACATTTCAGCCACATAAAGGTAACAGACGAGCAGTGG
Organism: Glyphodes perspectalis; assembly: GCA_951394215.1. NCBI lineage: Eukaryota > Metazoa > Arthropoda > Insecta > Lepidoptera > Crambidae > Glyphodes > Glyphodes perspectalis. Next base: position 4,143,679 of record OX596227.1, read on the forward strand.
GAGAGAGTGACTCATTTGCAAGTGGTTTCGGTTTGAATCCGTGAAAAACATATCAATGATCATATACATGGCAGGGGTGGTAGCTGAATTGTAAAAGGACACATGCCCCATATATGAAGGGTACTGGTTCAAACTCGGGCAGTATCCGAGATTTTTAAAATCTACGTCCGAATTTACACCTCTACATGGTGAGGGAAAAAATCGCGATGAAAACTGCATATTTAAAACAACTATGATTTTGAAACCATGATAAAATTTGCCCAGTTTCCCTATTTTACAAAAGCTACGATACAAAGGCTACAATAGGCGGCCGCTTCAATGTGATTACCAGACTCGTTAAATCCTGGACCATGGTCTAAGCAGACCCCGTCTGGACACGTTACTTACTTGGAAGAAGTTAATAAGTATTTTGATTTAACAAATGTGTCTTAAATGTTGGTCTAGGACTCATGTACCAAGTTTGTTTCTTGTCTAGAATGTCGTTAGTATTATGTAGGCGACGAGATGGCCACTTGTCACTACTTTATCACAATTTTTTATCTAACTTTTTGGCTGAATGTGGTTTTATGGAGCTCATTGCTCCTTGGACTCTACCTACCTCTTCGGGGATTGCAAACGAGATGGTATGTAATGTCCTCCTAACCGATATCGGTCACGGCGGCCAATCTTAACGAGGATTAGCTAACTGCGCAGGAGATATTATAGTGCACGAGTGTTTGTGAAAACACAGGTGCATTCCCTGTTCCTTCACTCTCATAGTCCGGTGAGACGGCAATTCGACGTGACCGAAGAGAGGTCAGGCGCAACTTAACGTGCTTTCCAAGGCATGGGGGTGATTAAATCGCCAACTTCCTGACTCCGGACTGTTACTGAGTAATTTCAATATTGAAATACCCAGCCCCAAATTTTGGACTGACCCGGAAATTGAACCTGGGACCTCTTTGTCCTTAGGCGGCGCATGCGCCCACTAGACCAATGAGGCAGTTAGATGGTGTGTATGTGTATGTATCAAATGATTGACCTTTGTCATCTACTTTTTGAATTCAACGTTCTTCAAAACCGGACATCCGCTTTCTTGTCGGTTACGTAAATTGCGTTTCGTTACACATACCTTCCGGGTACTTAGAGAGTACGTTTTGATCTTTTATTACCAAAACGAGATGCAGTGAAATTCCCCCGGAGAAAGTGAACATTATATCACGTCCATTGGACCGTGAACGTTAAAGCTGGGACGCCACAAAGATGCGGACAGCGATTAATCGAGAATATCATGGCGATTTGTCTTGTGTGTCTTTTGTCGGAGGAGTAATTTGTGTTGAAGTGTAAAAATCGAGGAAAGGATGCCATAGCGTTGCGGATTACGATTAGTCAATTGCTACGGAAAATTGATTCTAGTTATATAATGTCTGGCTCGATGGCGCATTTGATAATGACCCTGCCCCATGCGCCAAGAGTTGTGGGTTCGATCCCCAACCAGGACAAACATTCGTATAATGAATGCTTGTGTTTGTTTTGTGTCTGGGTATTAATATCTAATATTTAAGTATATATTTGTAATACCACTGTTGATTCTGATATCCGTAACACATGTGCTTTAGCTACTTAGCTCGGAGTCAGATCAATGTAATGTCGTCGGATATTTATATTTATATCATGTCGGGGTCGGCTTAGACCATGATCTAGGACATAGCGAGTCTAGTTATTATATTTAAGGGAATGTCTATTTGACCTTCTTAATCAACAGGGGAAACCAAACAATTTGGATCACTTTTTAACATTGTGGCACTTCATAATGTCCTTTAGGGTAATTTTTGTGCATGTTTTCAACGACACATTTATGAGGAATGCCATAACATTCACCGAGGCACCATAACAAGTGACTTAGTAAAACTGTTGTGGTTAAGTTATGCAAGTTACGTCGTCTAATGGAGCGGAAGAAAGTTTGAGGTATCAAATCACAGTAGCTATCGTTGCGGTTAAGTTATTGTGTCATAACTATTTCGATGACAAAAATAATATAATTGTATAACTTAACTCTTATTTCATGTAGTTTCCAATCGTTAACAATAACACTACAAAATTTATTTTTATTTTCTACATACTTTAATTTTAATTTTATTTGCAGCTGAATGTGGTTAAACAAGCCTGCTGGTCCTTTGATTCTGCCTACCCCTACGGGGATTATGGGTGTGACGTTATGTATGTATGTACATACTTTGTTTTATTTTTAATCTCACCTATTATTTAATTTTGCCTATAGTGGTAATAGGGGCTTATTGCTCCTTCGAACTCTGTCTAATACTTCGAACGTAACATACAAACAAACAAAATATTTATGCAACTTATACGAGCCTTCACCCTATACTCGGGGAATCAGAGGGTTGTCGGAATCGAACCGACCAAAACCCCATTGTGGCCAACTTCTGCAGTGCCGGAGAAGCCAGTATCCTTTTGGGACTAGCGGCACCTCAATATTAATTACACTAAGCCACCGACAAACGACGATAAAAAAAATAAAATCGCAACTCTGTGGGAAAATTGTTTACACACAATTAATTCGGACGGGCATCAATCTATAATGAGATGGTTGAGTTTTTTAATACTTACATTAAGAGTTACGACGTTTGTAATAATGCCTTCATATATCATAGTTGCTATAATTAAATTTTTATTTAATAGCGACTAAATTGCTTTGCGAGATTAATAAGTATAATTCGCGTAATAGTATCTACGATTAAAAGTAGAAGAAGTGAGATTTATCGTTATAACTATGTGCATAGTTATAAATCTGTCTATCTGTCTATCTGTAATCTTAATCCTGTAATGAAATTGTACGCCGAAAGTTTTAATTAAGGAAGGACAAAGATTATTTTTTCTTTTGACCCCGGAAAATGGATAAATCACATGCGTGATATCGTGTGCTTTAAACATCTATGACTCGAGTTCAATTTACCATGTTCATTACTCGAACATTTACCTCAAACCGGAATCAAACAGCACTTTTACTGCCCGACCGGGGTCTCCAATAGGGATGGCAATGCTGAATCCACCATTCCAGTTAGTCCCAGCACAATTTTAGTGCTGCCGTCATATATGCCGGTTCAATGCTATTGGATTTCAATCCCTCATCATCTTCCTAGCGTTATGTCCCGTGCTTAGACGGGGTCCGCTTAGACCATGATCCAGGATTTAGCTAGTCTGGTAATTACATTGAAGCGACTGCCGATCTGAGCTTCGTAACCCTAAGATAGGGGAACCAGATCATTTTTGGATCATGGTTACAAATCCATAGTTGTTTGAATTTGCAGGTTTCATCACGATGTTTTCCTTCACCGTCGAGCTAGTGGTATAAATACGTACATAGATTAGAAAAATCCAGAGGTACGTGCCCAGGTTTGAACCCGCACTCCTCGGTTAAGAGGCGCGTGTCCTTACCATTGAGCTACCGCCATCGAGCCAGCCAAGTATGTTTATCTGTTTACCTAGTATCCATAGGACAAGCATAAGCTTAGTTTGGAACTAGGGAATTGGTGTGTCAGTCTGGAGAATTTATAATTTCATACCAAAGTAAATCAAATTCGTTCCAATGAACGATCCTCAATTCTCATCTAATTGACTAACAGTTTACTTTCTACTCAGTTACTTCACTTGGCACTGATCCAGTGAAACTAGGTCATTGGGAATGCACCAACACATCCCATTGTACTTCAAAAGTGAGATATTCATTATTCATAAGACGCCGTCTATTACGAAACGTGACGGTATAATATGTGTTTGCAGTACACTCTCTCTAGTTGCTTGAGTCATGGGAGATAGCGTGTAGATGCTAACTTTGGCCCACGACTTCGCTCGCGGTTTGATTTGTCATAAGAAGTCTACTGTGCATTTATTAGGGGCAGAAAATGCCTTTGAAAGTGTGTCCTTTAAAAAGGACGTATTTTAAGTCATGTCCTTTAAAAAGGACGTATTTTAGGTCATGTCCTTTAAAAAGGACGCATTTTTAAGGTTGAAACTTTAGACATGCTAAACTCATAACTCACATAAAAAATGAATTCAATAATGATCGGGTAATGTTCAACAAATTTTATTTGTTTAAATAACTGTGCACAATTTTTATATTCGTTTTCAATTACTTTCTTGAAGTATATGCTATAGCAAATTAATCGTACATAATTTTTTATGCTATTTTTTTTTTGTTCCTTGTCTGGGATTCATAAATAATGTACCAAATCTGTATTAAGCCTCAGTATTGTAATTATGTACGAGAAAAGCTAGCCACTTGCTATAAATAATCCAAAAATTGTCTGGTTCCCTTATCTTAGGGTTACGAAGGTCAGATCGGCAGTCGCTTCAATGTAATTACCAGACTCGCTTAATCCAGGATCATGGTCTAAGCGGACCCCAACGAAGCACGGGACATTACGCTAGGAAGATGACAAGCTAGCCACTTGCAACTACATCCAATGGAACTCAATTTCATTTATGACTGAATGTATATATATATAAATATCCGACTACACCATACATTGATTTGACTCCGATGGAAGTAGCTTAAGCACTTATGTTACGAATATCAGAATCAACAATGGTATTACAAATATATTCTTAAATATTGGATTAACACCTAGACACAGAACAAACACAAGTATTCATCATACGAATGTTTGTCCACAACTCTTGACGCATAAGGCAGGGTCACTACCGAATGTCCTATGGAACCAGTCAAATGTGGTTTTGGTAGGCAGCTAATCGCTCCTTGTACCTTGCTCCTTCTACCCTTTCAAGGATTGCAGATTGCACATGCCCCGCCTAATCCTAAAATTCTTGGGTATCTCTTCAACCGCTTCAGCTTACACCTTGTACACCCTCCCCGCAAGTTCACGCGCTGATTGTTCGTCTTCGCACAATAATTGTGGGCGGCCGCTTCCGCCGTATGTACGGTGTCTTACCACTGTTTTGTAATATGTTATTATATCTTCACACTTTCACAAGCACGCCTGTTAACTTGATAATGTATGCGGTTTTAAGTGCAATCTTTGATGCGATTATTCTTTGTATTATATCTCATATGGATGATAAAATCAATGTGTTGGATAATACTAGCTCTGTCCCGTAACTTAGCACGCTCGGGATTCAACTTGGCGAACCTACATTGTGAGTTCTGTTAGATCAAGGTTTCTCAAACTTATGGCTCCACGTACCCCTCAGAGTAGGTTCAGATCAAACAGTAGGTTCAGAGCGCACCCGTGTTCATCCTCCATTACGTAAATCTTCCCGCGAACCCCCTATGATCGAATGGCGAACCCCTAGGGGTTCGCCTACCCCCCTTTGAGAAACGCTGTGTCAGATCAATACATTTTACATACATAACATCACGTCCGTAATCCCTAAAGGGGTAGAGTCACAGGGTCAGCTCCTTAACAACATTCAGCCAAAAATTCAACTGGATTGCGTTAGATGGAAAATTGTAAAAAAAAGACAAGAGGCTAGCTTGTCGGCTACACATTCACACACCCAAAACATCATTAGTTGCTTTTTACGTGCCAGGCATGGAACACAGTTGGCACATTCTTTTTTTGGTCCCAGACCAATCTGTACATTTTTCCGGAACTAAAAGTAAAGTATGCTATTTCTTAGTATCAAAATTGCAGAAGTGCCAAATGTCATCGCAATCGGGTACTTTGAAGGTTATGTTGAGGAGTCGCAAACCAGGCGTGATGGACAAAAGCTTAGGGCTTCAATGTTTGAGCCTCCGGCAGTCTCAGACGTTTTTGACACGGTTGTCTTTCTGTTCGGGGTGTCCCATGTTGGTCTGGGACTTAAAAAGAATGTGCCAATTGTGTTTCTTGCCTAGCATGTCGTAAAAGACGACTAATGGTATATCGGGTTTTAAGTATGTGATTGTGTAGGCGACGAGCAAGCCACTTCTAAGGCTGAATGTGGTTAAAGGGGCCTGCTGTCCCATTGACTCTGCCTACCCCTTCGGGGATTATGGGCGTGATGTTATGTATGTACCTATGTCTTTCTGTTATTTACGCTCTACTTATCTATGAACGTCTGTGTATCTCATTATCGCAGTCAATCGTAAAAAAATATAATTGAATAGTCTATGAATCATAGACAAGTGGTGAAAGTTTTTAAGTGATGACAGGCTTATTGTTTTGGGTCGTCATAAATATTAATTCAGTTAGTGTTTTATTAAGTACGTTATGACACAGTGTGTTAAGTTAGTCACAAGATTAACACAATGATTGCGTAAACACATTTGAATGTTACATTATGTTAATTATGTAGTAATGTATTGTTTTGTGGACTTACTTAATCGTTAATAAGTAAAAGTTTGTTTGTTGTTAACCGACTTCAAAAAAAAGGAGGAGGTTCTCAATTCGACTGAATGTTTTTTTTTTTTTTTTGGTAAATTGTTCTGTTCCGACCTGTTCTTAAATTGTATATGAATGATTTTCTCATTCAATCCAGCTCTCCTGCATCATTATACTTAAACATTACACATTAGGGATGAGTTCGATATATCAAAACGTAACTTATATCGGATATGTGTTTAATATCATATCATATCGATAGCCAAATCTACATAACCGATATGACAAAAACTATAACGAGTCAGTTATATCCACCAAAAGCCAACAAATAACGGGAACGCACGAAGTACGAACAAAACGCAAACTTCACATCACAGCGATATGAAATCGAAACAGTTATTCGCTTTGTCTCTGTCTAACTATTTAAGTTTTACTGGCGTAAAAGAGATGAAGCGAATATAACTTTAGCAGGTATTCGCTTGGTTAATGCAATGCGTAATATATCTTAACGCGTTAGCAATAAGGTCTAGATTCTATTTGTTTAGTTACAATAACGTGGTCAAACGTGGGTAGTGATATCAATAATCACGGCTACGTGTGCATACCGTCCTAAGTTACTGATTATTGATATCGATATCCAAAAACGGTTTTCGATATCGATATGAAAACTGAATATCGGTTACATATCCGTTTGCGACAAAAACCGAAAACGCCCATGTCTATTACACATGGGTCTAAATGCAAACTGTATTATGTAGTCCGTTGTGACTAAGGCCGTTGCAACACGGCAGAAAGGTCAAGCTGCGACACGGCCTAGTAAAAAAAGAAGGACTCCACGCCATCATACTATAGCGTGAAGCCACGTTTATGCATGTGTGAGTGAGATACTTATGGATACCAGATATCGGATATCTGTCATTTGGAGCAGTTATTATGTCAATGTGTGACGTAAGTTGCGTGTCAAGGTGGAGCCCCTGAGGAGCTTCAATGTCTAGTGAGTGGCGCGGAGTCCTTCTTTTTTTATTAGTCCTAGCTGCGAGTACCCACGTAATTTATAATGCATGTCGCGTTTAGTCGCATATGTGTATTTTCAAGTCTCAATACAATCCGAAAGCTTAATGTCCTAATGTCGCTACTGTATCCGGGTTCAGAGAAACGGTTTTTAATAAATATAACATGCCGTATATATAGCATGCTCTATGAATAGCAATCGCAATCATTCTATACATTTACCCACTCTCCATATATAAACTATGAAAACATAGTGTATTTCCCAAATAATATAAATTAAAAGCTATTGAAAACCTTGGCAGTCATTTGAATATATTTTCTCAAATCATATTTTCCCATACTACCTGTTCCTTTTAAGTTAAAATCCAATATACAGGTCCTCCAATTAATTACATGCCATTCTTTTAAAGACTTTTTATTTAAACCAAACAATCCTACAATAGGCCCTACAATATTCAGATCCACACACACTATTTGGTTTATTAAACGACCTGTATTTTAAAATGTCTATTCCAGAATACAGGTCGCTTATAAAGCAGGTCGCCGACTTATTACTAATGAACTTACTTGCGTTATGGACCACAGGAGCCACCTCGCTTGGCCTCTCAGTGGTGTCTCTGTCCACACAACAGGCCCAGATCATGCCTCCTGAACAGAGGTCCAGAGGTTTCCCTCCTCCCAGGACACAGGATATGCTGAGTCCGCAGGGGTACCGAGCGCCGCGGTATCGGCATGTTTGGGGGATCACTGAAATGAAGAAAAACGGGATTTTAATTCAGGAACCAATTTACTATGACTGAAACGCGAATAAGATTTTATAGGCCGCATGGTTTAGTGGTTAGATGCCCTGGTCACAACAACAACCCCAGGTTCGAATTCGTAGGATTCGTGTATAAGTTCGTATGACGCAGTAATTGTTATTCTCGTAATAGATGTTTATAAACTGTATAGTATTGTTTAGTATTCACAGCACAAGAATATAAGCTTAGTTTATAGAATAGCGACCTGCTCCGGCTTGCACGGTGAGTCCAAAACAATATAAAACTTTACACATGGATAAACCTTCCTCTCGAAACATTATATCCATTGGTGAAAACCGTATCACCATTGTTTAGTAATTTAAAAAATCTAAGCGAACAGACAGAAGCGACCACTTTGTTTTATACTATGTAAAGATTAATGTGCTAGTATATTATATAGAAAAATATTTAATAAATTTAATACAAAACATAGTTACTCTTTATGGAGCGATAGTAGCTCAATGGTAAGGACACGCGCCTCTTAACCGAGGAGTGCGGGTTCAAACCCGGGCTCGTACCTCTGGATTTTTCAAAATCTATGTACGTATTTATACAACTAGCTCGACAGTGAGGGAAAACATCGTGATGAAACCTGCAAATTCAAATAACTTTGGATTTGTAACCATGATCCAAAAAAATTGTCTGGTTCCCCTATCTTAGGGTTACGAAGGTCAGATCGGCAGTCGCTTCAATGATTTATATATTATATATAAAACATTGAAGTTATATAACTACCAGACTCGCTACATCCTGGATCATGGTCTAAGCGGACCCCCGTCTAAGCACGGGACATAACGCTAGGAAGATGATGATAGCTACTCTTTAATCTACCCAGGTGATCGAATGAGGTAGGCCAAAACTTTAAGAAAGAAGATAAGCTACTATTAACGCAAACATTTATATTATCTCACGGTTATAAAAACCTCTATAATTAGATGAGATTTAAAGATGACAAATAGGTCGCCAAATATAAAAAAATTGACACACGGCAACAATGGCATAAGTTCTAAAAAATGCTAGATAACAAAATTAAAGCAAAATCGTTGCAAAATGCAAATAATTACTACGAAATCTAACTTTAATTTAACGTTTGAATGAAACTCGTCTTAGCAACCTTCACTGAATGAACGACATTTATTTAACAATACGAATTACTCAATTGTCATCTGAGTTAAGACCAACGTAATTAGTTAGTGACAAAATAGTCACTGTAATAAAGATGCTTACCTGATAATTTCATGTTACTTAAGATTAAATTTATACATACATACATAACATCACGCCCATAATCCCCGAAGGGGTAGGCAGAGTCAAAGGGGCAGCATGCCCCTTCAACCACATTCAGCCAAAAATAAAGCTGGGCTGGGTTAGATGGAAAATTGTGAAAAAGCAGTGACAAGCGGCTAACCTGTCGCCTACACAATCTCACACCTAAAACCCGATATACCATTAATCGCCTTTTACGACATGCTAGGCAAGAACCACAGTTGGCATATTCTTTTTAAGTCCCAGACCAACACGGGACAGTGAGCTGGCTTGGATGGAAAGCTGTGAAAAGGGAGTGACAAGTGGTGGCTCGTCGCCTACTCAGACACATACCCAAAAGCCCGTAAACCATTAGTCGCCTTTTACGACATGCTAGGCAAAAACCACAGTTGGCACATTCTTTTTTTTATCCCAGATCAACATGAGCCAAGTCCCAGACCAAAATGGGACATACAATTATTTTTGGGTGAAAGTGTTCTAAGTCGCGTTTCGTTCCTATGACTTTACCTACCCCTTCAGGGATTATGTGTGTATATCCAATATAAGAAGCTATTCAATGTATAATATTTCTTATGTCTTATTTTTAGTCTGGAGCCAACTTAGACTATGGTCTAAGTTTAAGCATGTTATGGATATCAAAAACAACAATCGTATTACAAATATATACTTAAATATTGGATATTAACACCCAGACACAGAACAAACAGAAGTATTCATCATACTATTATTTATCCTGGATGGGGATCGAACCCACAATTCTTGGCGCATGGGGCAGGGTCACTACCGAATGCGCCATCGAGCTTGTCAAAGCTAGTATTATCACGCGTTTCAATTATCACGTCATTCATTTACCTATGTGTCTAATAATAAATAAATAAATTCTCCAGACTGACACCAATTCCTTAGTCCCAAACTAAGCTTATGCTAGTGCTATGGATAGGTACTAGGTGAACAGATAGACATACTTAAATACATTCATCAACATCCACGACTCGAGTACAAATGCCCATGTCAATCACACGAAACATTTGCCCCTAACGGGATTCGAACCCGCGACCCTTGGTTTCGTGGTCAGCGTCTCTGACCACTCAACCATCGGGCCAGTAAAAAAAAATATGGTAGGGAAATTTAATAATCACGCTTTTCCTACGTCATGATTTTACTCAAGTAAGCCATATTAACTTTTAATGATCATCATAAACCTCAATTACAGATTCAATTAAACCAGATAACAATCACGCAGTGTTAATGACATCAAAATTAAATGGTTGCAAACAATGAAACACGGCCGTAGACACACAAACAATTACCACGATTCATGCAAACTTAATTTTAAGTGTTGCAGCTAGATTGACAAAAAAAACGTCAAATTGAGAACCTCCTCCCTTTTTGAAGTTGGTCAAAAAATCATAAAAGGACTATCTTTTTGGCTTAATGTAGTCAAGAGGGCTAGCTTTTTTTTCGTTATTTATATAGGTTTCAAAGAAACACATATAAATCGTCAAAAACAGTTAAAGAGATATGATTCTACCACCGGTTCGGAATGTTGCATTTACCGAGAAAAATCCGGCAAGAAACTCGGTAGTTACTCTTTTCAACAACAGTATTAACAAAGTTGTAAGAATCATATTTAACTTTGAACCAAGTTTCAAAGTGGGCCTGGTGTGAAATAAGAAAATAAAAAATTATAATTACTAGAAAAAAAAAAATTAAAAGCAAAAAAATTTACACGACCAGAGCAGACCAGTCCCCAAAGGCACCTGTTCCCAAGCATAACGTATGTGTCAGCCATCGCTTCACTCAACCATATTTTAGGGAATGTAACGACCCGCCATATAGCGCCACCACCCTAGCGACATTTTGACTCTGCCTACCCCTTTGGGGATTACGGGCTTGATGATATGTATGTATTATCTTTGAATTTATTAAATACATACTTAACAATACGGCCGCAATCCCCAAAGGGGTAGGCAGAGTCGAAAGTTCAGAGATCGTTCAACCACTTACAGTAAAAAATCAAATTGAGTTTTTTCACATTTTTGTATCTAACTCAGCCCATGGTCCCATGTTGGTCTGGGACTTAAAAATAATGTGATAACTGTGGTTCTTGCCTAGCATAGGTATCGCAAAAGACGACTAATGGTATATCGGGTTTAGGGTATGTGATTGTGTAGGCGACAAGCTAGCCACTTGTCACTATCTTTTTCACAATTTTATTTTATGTGTTTAATTATTGAATGTGGTTAAAGAGGCCTGCTGCCCCTTTGACTCTACTTACCCCTTCGGGGATTATGGGCGTGATGTTATATTATGTGTTATGTTTATTTGTTAGACGGATTTTTTTTAAAGTATATCGTTGACTTTATATCAGAAACCTCATAGGTTGCTACTGTATTCCTTGTCTAGTAAGTAGAAAAAGATGTCTAATATTGTATTGGTTTGTGATTATGTAGGCGACAAGCTAGCACATGTCGCTACTATTTACAATATGGCATCTAACCTAACTCAATTTCGTCTAATTGTGGTTCAAGTAGCTCATCGCTCCTAGGACTCAGCCTACCCCTTCAGGAATTGCAGGCATGATGATCTGTATGTATAGATATCACAGGACTTACGAATCCGTCTCCGCAATAAATCAAAATCGGATAATGTTAGTTTTTAGATATATATATAAATGGTATGTGCAAGATGAATACGTTATAGGGGTGGTAGCTCAATGGTAAGGACATGCGCTTTTTAACCGAGGAGTGCGGGTTCAAACCCGAGCACGTACCTCTGGATTTTTCAAGTCTATGTACGTATTTATACCACTAGCTCGACGGTGAAGGAAAACATCGTGATGAAACCTGCAAACTCAAACAACTTTGGATTTGTAACCATGATCCAAAAATTGTCTGGTTTCCCTATCTTAGGGTTACGAAGGTAAGATCGGCAGTCGCTTCAATATAATTACCAGACTCGCTAAATCCTGGATCATGGTCTAAGCGGACCCCGTCCAAGCACGGGACATAACGCTAGGAAGATGATGATGTGCAAGATGAATACGTTAACATGTTAGTTATTACCTTAACTTTCGCTTTTTAATTAAACAACGAATATATTTCCCGACGATAGACGATAATATTAGGTATAGACTTATTACAAAATGGCGGATTACCCAACGCTACTACAGCGAACAGATTGTTGATCTTAGATCAATGCGGTGAACGAACCATCGATATTTTCACTATCGCGCCTGCGCAACACGCTTTTACTATCACTGAGGCGATCTATAGTTGTTATTTATGGTTCTCTGTGCGTTGTATCATTTTTCATTATAAGTTATTTTATGTCTGTACTTGGTATAATTAGGATTTAACACGTTCGCGTGAGCTACGTCGCACGACGTCGTCAGTATATGCTTAGGAAACGGCGCAACGTCTTATGACGTCCTAAAGATTATGATATGTATTTCGGCGGAACGTCGCCCGTCGTCTAATTTAAGAGTAAATTCATATACCGTTGCTCCTTTGCGCCGCATTACATCCCATTTTTGTAGTTTGTTGCGCCGTGTAGCTTGGTTACATGGTGTATGTCTTACGGCGCGACGTCTTCACACGTTGCTTTATTTTGTATGGAAAAAAGTTGCGCCGTTATGCAACATTTTGGACATGTGGTTGCTCACGCGATCGTGTTAAGAGCGGTTGTAACTCAGTGGTAAGACTCTTGACTAAAAAGTGCGGTTTCAAACCCGGCCACATACCTATTTTTAAATCTATGTTACTAGTTTAAAATAACTATGGTTGTCTAACCATAACCTAAATTGTCTGCTCCCTATCTTAGTGTTGCGAAAGTTAGATCGGCAATAGCTTCAATGTAATACCCCGAATTACTAAATCTTAGATCATGATCTGAGCGGACCTCGACTAAGCACGGAACATAACGTCAGGAAGATGATGAAGATGATGCCTTGGTATCATCAGTGTTACTGATTATTACTCTTGATATACCTACAGGAAGTTAGACCAAAAAGTAACTACCGATGGTTCTAACTTCGCGTCGAACGCAAGGAGCGCAGGTTCGATCCCCGCGGCAGTACATTCGTTTAGGATAAAACGGGTATTTGTCTCCGGATTTGAGGTTGTCACTTTTGTTGAATCTGATTTCCATAACATAAGTCTTGAAACTCACTATGTAATAATATTAATGTATATGATGTTTTTTTTTATTTAATTTTAAAGTAATTGTTCGTTATACTGCTCACGACACCCAGACCCTGAAAGTCCCAAGTACCTTGTAGTCCTACATACATACATAACATCTCCCTCGTAATCCCCGAAGGGATAGGCAGAGTCAAAGGGACAGCACGCCCCTATAACCACATGCAGTCAGAAATATAACTGGGCTGGGTTAAATGGAAAATTGTGCTAGAGTAGTGACAAGTGGCTAGTTTGTCGCCAACACAATCACATACCCAAATCCCGATGTACAAACAGACGCCCTTTACAACATGCTAAGCAAGGATCACAGTTGGCACAATCTTTTTAAGTCTCAGACCAACATAGGAACGTAGTCTCTCCACAGTATGAATTACCGCGTTATGGAACTTTATCTTTCTGTCTGTTTCATCTGCACACTTAACACTTACAGATTGTGATAACATTTTGGATATCAGAAAAAGGATAGTCAAGTCAAGTTAAAACGTTTATTGCATTCATGAGTGTAAATTAGTTGGTGATACAAGTTGCAGTACATCGTGTTACCCTTTTGGGCGTAGCTTATGAACGTGTAACGGTGTTTTATATCTTATCATTAAAGTATTCACTCAAAATAGTACCCAGCATTTGGAGATTAAAAATTGTTTAAATTTTTTCTTAAAAACATTTATATTTGGCTCTAGCCTTAGTTGATTCGGTAAATGGTTATGTATTTTAATTGCGTTACAGTAGGGGCTGGAATGGAACATAGCCATGCGACTTTTGGGTAGCTTAAATTTATTTAAATTATTTGTGCGAGGATTATAGAGTCTACACAATGAAATTTCAAAAATGTCAGGATGGTATCTTATATTATATCTGATATATCTGGATGATATTGTTTATCTCGGAAAAAAAGGTACTATAAGATACTTAATAGAGTCCGTATAACTGACCGACTTTCACGTTAACGGATCCACGGGCAAAAGTTAGTGTAAGTATAAAAATATCTAGTAATTGGTTTAATTGGTGTATTACAATACAGTTTAAAAAAAAAATCGTATTCGGGAAGTGCATTGAAGTAAATGAAATATTATTTTACATTTTGTCAATTTAATATTTCGCGTAATTTAGCTCGTTAGGCTAATGAGTTGAAGTTTATATTATAATAATGATTTAAATGTTAATTGTACAAATCTTTTACAGTAATTTATATATTTTAGTAATTAATTTATTAGACAATCGTATATTCTAAGAAGTCATTTAGAAACCTAGTAGAAAGTTATAAGTATAATTATTTATTTTGTAAATTCTCCAGACTGACAGACCAATTACCTAGTTCCATACTAAGCTTATAAGCCTGTGCTATGGATACTAGGAAAACGGATAGACATATTTAAATGCGTTTTTAAAACGTCCATGATTCAAGTACAAATGTCCCTCATCACACGAAACATTCGCTCCTAGCGGGATTCGAACCTACGACCCTTGGTTTCCTGGCCAGGGTTTCTGACCACTCGACCAATGTGCTTGACAATACTTAATTGTTTTTTGAGTTCCGTACCTCAATAAGCGACCTTCTATCGTAATACTAATAATATAAATACCTAATCAAGATTTTTTTTATATATTTAATAAGCTTATGCCCGCAGCTTTGCTCGCGTGGTACATCTATAAAACATAGCCTTTACTTTAATCGGGTGCTTATGCTATATTATTGTAAAGTTTCATTAAAATCCATTCAGTAGTTTTTGCGTGAAAGAGTAACAAACATCCATACATCCTCACAAACTTTCGCGTTTATAATATTAGTAGGATGTTAAGGAATATAATTTAACTAACTAACTAACTAAACTTCACGCCACTTCCCTAGCGGGGTAGGCAGAGAGAACCGAACGCCATATGGCACGATCCTTACACACCTCACTCGCCTCTTCAACATTCATAATCCTTTTCATACAAGCTCTACGGTTTTTATGACTTCTAACATCACCTTCTGTTAATACACGACCAATCTGGTCGTGGTAGGTGAACCTGGGCCTTCCGCGTCTCCTACATCCTTCCACTTTCGAATTTAATTTAAAACTTCTGAAATCGAACTCAAAATTCATGCTACATTTTCTTTTACCCACAAACCTATTCTCAATTTGATACTTATATGCTTATAAAACTAATATAAAAAGTTTCAGAATATTAATTTTCTTATTTGATATAAAAAGCGTGATTTAGATATAAAAAAGGGAAAGGGAAGCCGCTAGGGAAGTGGCGTGAAGTTTAGTTAGTTAGTTAGTTAGATATAAAAAGATGTCTATCTGCCATAAATACTTAGACATAAATATATAATATTTAACCCTGTGTGTCAAGCAAACTTTGTGGTATGATGATTGTTCTATTGATTCTCTAAGTACTTACTCTTTCCCAGCAAATCCATTATAGAATCATCCTCTTGCGATGAAGAATACGAATTATGGTGATACGAGCCCTTTCTCCTCCCCAAAGCGTCTAAGAGGAGAATATCCTTCTCCTGCTCATTGGCCGGCCTCCTCCTATCCGACGCTGGGTCATCCTTCACATCCAAATCGTCTTGCAACGTCAAAACGTCATTTTCAACGTCCGAACACAAAACACAATTGAAAAATGCTGCGAAACACAACACTAGAGTCCCGACCGCCATGATGCCACTTTCCCGCGTTCTTCTTCGAATTTTGAAATTTTTATTTCCATTTATCACGTTCCGTTCCGCGCACATGTCACTTTTTGAAACTCATCGTGATTTCGTTTTTTATCGTAATCGCCACTAATTGATAATAATTCGGTGTATTTCGAATGCGTATTCACGCAATTGTATTGTATTTAAATTCAATGTTCTAAATATATTCACGCATTTTTTAAATGTTGAATTGTTTTTTTTTTCTCCGCGCCCGCACGTCTAGCTGCGGGCAGTCTTCTATCGGAAGTAAACACCGCTTAGCTCAGTTGCATTCCTTTTCACTTTCTGCGGCAGTTCCATTTGCTTCGGCCACAACAAAAGCTTCATAATTAGCAATCTGTAACTTTGACTTTGACGTTTGCCTTTTTAATTGCTTTTCCCGGGTTTTTACTACTAATAAAGTTTCATTTGTCTTTGGATTTTTTTTAAATTTCACGTCTATACCTTGACGTTGGATGTTTTTTTAAATCTTAGGTTCAACTGAAAGAGGTTTTATTACTAAGTCTTTGTGTTAGTCTTAGCGTTTCGTAAGTGCAGTTTTAATTTTCTCTAACATGTTATTAACAATACAATGGCCTGTCTGGATGTGCGTGATGCGTACAAATATGTTTTTAATGGCGTCTTACCTTCTAAGATGATAATTTGTTTAATTAGATCGAAATTTCGTCATTCATCTTTGTATGTGGAATATAAATTTTGAGACGTGGTCTTTTGCAAATAACACATGACTATCTTTGTCTAATTTTATGAAAATATGCTTAACACACTATTTCACTTTGAGATTTCCAAAAATAATTAAGTTACAGATTTAAGTTATTTATTATTTTTAATGTTTTTGCGATCTTCTTTTAATTATTTTGTACCAATTTATTTATAAGATCTTATATAAATTAGGTTTGTCATTGTTTGTAAAGATTAAAGTTAGGCCTGTGATAGGCTCGCTACGTCCACGTACTCAAGATTTGTATAATCCGAATACAGATGTATACAACCTCCTAAAAACCAAACTTTTACATTCTTATTGATTTAAGTGTAACCGTGAACCAATTTATCTAATCCTTTTCTCTGAGTTACCGAGAGCAGAATAATCCCTTCAATGTATACAATCCCCTCTTTCCCACTGGGCACTTTGGGCATATGCCCAGGGCCCCCACGATCTAGAGGCCCTCCCCAGTTCTAGATTACCAATGGATCATCGACATTTATTACCCACAAACATATTAATTTACTAATGTGTCCAGGGCCTCCATTAGGTCACAGACAGAATGTATCGAAGACTCGCTAAAACCGGGAACAAGTTCTAACGGTCCCCGACTAAGTCCTATAGGGATGTAACGCTAGGAAGATGATCATTTCATTTGACCCCGATTAAAAACGAATACTTACATAAAATTTGGAAAATATCGACTTGATGAAATTGGCAAATGAGCACAGACAGTCGTGTGCATAGCAGTTTTAATTAGAAACTGTAAAAGCTCAAGCTATTTTAGAACTTTATTATTCATGTCTGACACCAATTGGTTACTCTTCAATGCTAATAAAACTAGCCTTTATGTAGGCAATGCATAAATGCATTTAATAACAGAATTTTAATCAATGAAAACTTGTTTGCAATTTCTTGTTGTATGATGAAGATTTGAATTCTTGTATAGGCTTCAAACCATATATGTAGGGTAAGTAATATATTTAGTCTATTGGGATATCTATGTTTATATAAATTTATTCATTAAAATATATATTTATATGATTTTATAAATAAAATATTCGTTTTCATGAATAAATTAAAAAATTCGTAGTAGGTACGTTCGTGACTTGAAATGAATATTTTATACAATAAAGCAGCCGTTCAGTTTCTACTACATTTTACTTTTTCAATAATTATTAAATGTTCTTGAGACATTAATGTATATTTTACAATTGCTGAGCAAAATAAAATCAAGTGAACAAGTAACTTCACAAAAAAACCTAAAAAGTACCTAGGTATTTTTTTACTGTAAATATGTAGCTTTATGGTTATTTTATAAAAAAAACCCCTAATACTAGATTTAGCGAGGCTGGCTAATAAATCTAATTGAACCGATTTACCACCTGATCTTTGTAACCCTTAGGGTAACCAGATAATTTGGATCATGATCACACACCCATAATTAAAAGTTTACATTTCTTCACATTACTTCTAATCTAATCTAGAGATATAAATATAAAAATAGATTGATGAAAACCTATACGTACGGGTTTGAACTGACACTCACCACATATGAGACCTGCGTCCTATGCACTGAGCTATCACTAGCAAATTATATTCTCTATGAAAGTATTACGTTTCCCAATCTTCAATCTAACCCAACAACATTCAACTTTTAGCTACAAGTAGTTAAAACATCTTCCTCTTTAGATTCTGCCTACCCCTTCGGGGATTATATGACGGTATGTATCATCATATCATCAGCATAACTGAATCAGACTGATAAAAATGTTTGGACAGAATAGTCTGCTCGCATGTACAGTGAAGTTTTAATAATGAAATTGTAATGTAGGTACCACATATTAGAGATAAGTAAACCATGTTTTTAAAAAAGGCTGTCTGATGAGATTCTTGCGGCACCTCTTCTCATCAGGCCATTCACGTCGAGGTGCTGGTAGGGTAAAAAAGTGTGACGTGCAAAAGAATTTGTTACAAATCTACTTGCAGAAATAAATCATTTCATTTCATAACATCACGTAATTCCCGGGGTAAGCAAAGGAACAGCAAGCCCCTTTAACCAGATTCAGCCAAAAATAAAACTGGGCTGGGTTAGATGGAAAATTGTGGAAAAGTAATGACAAGTGGCTAGCTCGTCGCCTACACTATCACATACCCAAAACCCGATATACCATTAGTCGCCTTTTACGGCATGCTAGGCAAGGAACACAGTTGGCACATTATTTTAAAGTCCCAGATATCAGGTATTGTATAAGTTACTCTATGGTGCTAGACCAACTTGGGACAGTATGTATATATTAAATTATTATTCAAGTATCAAGACGCCGTGGTCACACTCCGCGAGGCGTCAACTAAGCAACTTTCGCTATACACCATAGCTTTCGAAACGCCACTCAAACGACAGAAGGTCGTATCTACAACCTTTGCACACAAATATCAATCTTGCACAATTCTAACAAAGCACACTTTCCTTTGTCACCTTTGGACACCTCTTAAAACGACACGTGATAGTGAAACGATGTAGTGAAATTGAATTTTAGTGTACAGTGTTAAGGGTTAATTTTGAGTGGCGCAAGTGAGAGGTAGGATACACGTAATTTGGTATAATAGACAGGTCTGCTTTCTTCCCTAACTACGTTCGTTTCGGTTCATTCGTTGCGTAAACTGTTGCTAATTCGATTTTGATAGGGAGGTGCGAGAGGGACGGAGATAGTTGATCAGTTTGGGAAAATTCGTCGGACTTTTTCCCACGAGAGTGAAATAATTGGGCGGTTAAGTGTGAAATTTGGTCACTCATTTGAAATGTTTAGGCACCTAATTGTAATTGGTATCACCTCTTTGAGAAAACATTTGAGCAATAAATGTTTACATAACATACATAACATCACACCCATAATCCCCTAAGGGGTAGGCAGAGTCAAAGGGGCAGCATGCCCCTTCAACCAAATTCAGCCAAAAATAATGCAGGGCTTTGTTAGATGTAAAATTGTGAAAAAGCTGTGACAAGCGGCTAACCTGTCGTCTATACAATCACACACCCAAAACCCGTGAATGTTTATTTTTCATAATTTCAAAGTAACAGCGTAAATAGACCTTCAAACGGTAAAGTGCTACCCTTACTCAAAAAATGGTCGCAAATTTTTAGAAAGATTAAATATTGTTAGTATTTAACTGTCCCATATATGCACTAATCGGTAAGGGAGAGTTCTGGATGCCCAACCCCCCACAAGTTCGGTAATGCTTCTGGTGTTGCAAATGTCCAAATGGTGACTGTAATACCATCAGGGAAACTGTATACATATTGGTAAAAAATATCTAAATGCATGACTTTGTCAGTATGTAGCAGTAATAAATCTCGATTCCTTTGCCTACTTGCACAAAAAAAAAAATTGGCGACTATCTAACAATTTGTTGCTGCTTGTCCACAAATTTTCAATATAATATAAATAAATATAAATAAACCTTGTTTTTTTGGCTTAATGCGGTTTAAGGAGCATTATTACTCCTTAGACTCTGCTTAGTCTTTCAAGGATTGCGGGCGTGATGAATATGTATGTTTGTTTACCGTAAACCTAACACTATATGCCTACCATTAGTCGTTTTTTTCGATATGCTAGGCAAATAACACAGTTGGTATTCATTCTGAGTCCCAGGACAACATAAGTTGCGTGTATGAATACAAAAAAAAAAACAAATGAAAAGAAATATTTTTCATCAGAAACAATTTGAAACATGATTACGAAACCACTCCAGGGTTATTCCTCGAGATAATGACTTCAGATCAACTATTTTCTCTGAGTCAGATCATTAATTCATTCGCGGATTTGTTACACAATCATCAAATTAGTGAACGCAAATCATTGGCTAATGATTAAAAGAAATTCGGTTTCTAATTCTAAATGATCCATTATTACATTCACGAAATCAAGACTTGAGATTTTTGATGATTCAAATGACGTAAGTTAAATGACAGTTGGATACCTGAATTAAGGAGTCTTTAATTTAAAGGCGACTAATGGTGTATTTAGGAATTGGGTTTGTGAGTAAGGCGACTAATTTATACTTGACTAGCTGTGCCAGCGGTGTCACCCGCGTTTATGGTTAATATTATAAAGACTATTTCCGTCATACATGATTTCTATGTAACTTTAACCATAAAGGTTGCACACGCGACGGAAGCTTAAAAATGGAGTAACTTCTCCCGTTTTCCCAACATTTCCCTTCACTACTCTGCTCCTATTAATTGTAGCGTGATGAAAAGTATACTATAACCTGCCCAGAAGTATGAAGAATAATTGTACCAAGTTTCGTTAAAATCCGTCGAGTAGTTTTTGTTTCTATAAGGAACATACAGACAGACAGACAGACAAAAATTTTACTGATTGCATTTTTGGCATCAGTATCGATCACTAATCACCCCCTGATAGTTATTTTGAAAATATATTTCATGTACAGAATTGACCTCTCTACAGATTTATTATAAGTATAGATTAATATTATAAAGCTGAAGAGTTTGTTTATTTGTTTGCTTGAACGCGCTAATCTCAGGAACGAATAGTCCGATTTAAAAAAATCTTACAGTGTTAGATAGCCCA
Source organism: Glyphodes perspectalis (assembly GCA_951394215.1). Classification (NCBI taxonomy): domain Eukaryota; kingdom Metazoa; phylum Arthropoda; class Insecta; order Lepidoptera; family Crambidae; genus Glyphodes; species Glyphodes perspectalis. The sequence goes on from OX596227.1 coordinate 4,165,259, forward strand.
TTTATAGAGGAAGACTATAGATAGATTCTCAATCTTTTTGGTTTACCGCCCCCTTTGTAAAAGAAAAAAAAACATCCACTGCCCCCGTTCACATTATACCAATTATTATCTATTAATAATTTCAAATTTGTAAGTTTCTTATTAAGTAATGTTGTAAATAATGCACTGAGATACTTTATATTTAGATATAATTGGATTATGTACTTTTTCTATTGTACATAAACATTGACGTTTCACAGAGTAGAGACCATAGAAAAAAAAAATTAGTAAGGTTGACAGGAAGGTGCGAAATTTATGACACTTTACTTTAACAAGTAATACTGTCTAATGCCACTCTTTTGTCTTTTGGGGCCGCCATCGCGTTCTCGAAAAACCTCCAGCGCCCACTAGGGGGCGCCACCTATTAATCATAAACGCAAGTATAACCGTAAGCATAGCTAGGGGTGCAATAATTAATTAATATAATTGCAAGCGTATTAATATAAGGCAAGGAGCTGGTCACTTGTGACTACTATTTAACGATTTCCGTATTTTCTAAAGTAAATTTTTATTTTTGGCTAAAATAGGTCGAAGGAGCTTAGGTATACTCCTTGAACTTAAGGCTTTTAAATATGATTAGGTTTACCATATCTCAAGATTGGTAATGAATTCAAATTTATTGCATTGCATTCAAAATAAAATTACGATTATACATTTCTATAATTTGAGCATTCAAACAATAATTTATGGTAACTTAAACTCTTACTCTGGGTGGTTCCCAATCACTTCTGTAATTTTACTTTTATATACCACAATACTGAAATTAAACAGTATATAATTTTATCCAAAAAACAATTTTAGCTTACAAACCACCGATGGTCAGCAAATTACTCTTTAGGAACCAACGCTCTAGATAAACTCTTAATAATGTAACATCACGCCAATAATCCCCGAATGGGTAGGCAGAGTCAAAGGGGCAACAGGCCCCTTTAACCACATTCAGACAAAAATAAAGCCGGGGCTGGGTTAGATGGAAAATTGTGAAAAAGCAGTGACAAGCGGCTAACCTGTCGCCTACACAATCACACACCCAAAACCCGATATACGATTAGTCGCCTTTTAAAACACGCTAGGCAAGAACCACAGTTGGCATATCCTTTTCAAGTCCCAGACCAACATGGGACAGTGGGCTGGGATGGATGGAAAGCTGTTAAAAAAGAGTGACAAGTGGCTAGCTCGTCGCCTACTCAGTCACATACCCAAAACCCCGTAAACCATTAGTCGTCTTTTACGACATGCTAGGCAAGAACCACAGTTGGCATATTCTTTTTTTTGTCCCAGATCCAACTCTTAAAATAAGAGAATAGTACAAAGCCCCTCAATTTCTTTGAAACAACTCATTCAATCGTTATTTAGATTAAGAGTCATCATAATATTAAGGTCGTTATGCTTAAAAACAAATAAAAAGGTGTTTCGGGCACATACACGTCACGACTCTGTAAACAGACCATGGAAGACAGAATGTCTAACGTATGTAATTAAGATTTAATTAGGTGGAAATGGTTTTACCATTTCTCTCTGTATATTCCTGTTTTTTAACCGAGGTTGCGACGTAAAAGAGCGATAATGTTGTTAAACCTTTTTATTTAAATATTTCATACACAAAGAAAAAACCTAACCATATATATACGTAGTTACGTTTTTTCTTTGTGTATGAAGTTATGATCCTACGATATAGACATTATACTATCTAGTCTCATGATTCTAACGTTTGCGAGAAACGAGGAAGCCTTTTCAATTGCTATGAGAATCTTGTATGTCTCATTTAGTAAAATGATCTATTACGACAAGTGGCTTGCACTTAAATTGTTCTTTTTTTATTTATTCAATGGCAACCGATTCTCTCTGAGTGTTTTTTTTAAAATTACCATTTAATATATTTGGAGTTTCGGCAATTGTTAGTATTTTACCTTTATTTTGTAAATTTTATGACTATTATTTCCGTAATAGCAGATTTAAGACGTCATTAGGTCCAAGAGACATACGTACATACTTATTATGACGCCCGTAATCAGGTCCTCTTAACCATATTCAGGAAAATAGTATATAAAACTAGGCTGGGTTAGATGGAAAATTAGGAAAAAGTAGTGGCAAGTAACTAGCATATCGCCTACACCAATCACACGCCCAAAACAAGATATACCATTAGTAGCCTTTTACAACATGCTAGACAAGTAAAACTTTCTTTCTTTAAGTCCCAGACTAACATGGGACCCTAAAACTTAGTCAATTAATTCCATCAAATCCTTGCTAATATTATAAATACGAAAGTAACTATACCTTTGCCCGTAATATTTTCTTGCTTTGGATAAATTTCCCCATCCTGTCTATCATTATGTCTCATTCCTTGTCGAGGTCCCCTTTGATTTTTGGTATAAGATTTAGCAAGACTCATTACACTTAAGTGCCTGTCATTATGATTTTCGTAAGCCTTAGAAGAGGAGCCAAACAAATTATGTCATGGTTATTTAAAAGTGAAGGTTGCCTTACTACCGAAATAGCGACCTATAGGTCCGGAATTCAAAAATGCCTCTGAACCAAGATCTCCCGCAAATAAGATACATATCCTAACCATTGAGCTACTAACACTATCATCATCATCTTCCTAGCGTTATGTCCCGTGCTTAGACCATGATCCAGGACGTAGCGAGTCTGGTAATAACATTGAAGCGACTGCCTATCTGACCTTCGTAACCCTCAGATAAGGGAACCAGACAATTTTTGGATCATGGTTACAAATCCAAAGTAATTTGAATTTGCACGTTTCATCACGATGTTTTCCTTCACCGTCGAGCTAGTGGTATAAATACGTTACGATTGAAAAATCTTAAATCTTAATCTTAAATACGATTACAATATGCTACGATTTGAAAAATCCAGAGGTACGTGCCCGGGTTTGAACCCGCACTCCTCGATAAAGAGGCGCGTGTCCTTACCATTGAGCTAACACAGCTACTAACACTAACATCACATTAAATATCATCCTTACTATTAGTAGTCTAGCTAACCCTACGTGGGCTCTGTATCAAATATATTGATTTGTTTTTCGTCACTGATATATCTTTGTAAACAACTATATATTACGATTTTTATGAGCCCTCCCTATCCATCAGAGGCCACTGTATATCAGAGGTAATACAAATCAGGCCCCCTATCATTGATACGGTAGCTACCCCCACTCACCATGGAGTTAATCTCAAAATGTCCCCAACCATTAACCATAGATTTTGAAACCGCACATCTGTCAAGACTTCAACACATCCGGTTCTCTACAATCCGCAATTGTCTATGGTTACGCCAGAGGGTTACGCGTGTTCACGCTCTGGTTGGGGCAGTTGTCGTGACTGCATCCGAATGCAAGCTTTGATTCGTTTAAAATGGCTGACCTTAATCGCTAAATGGGGTATGACTTCACTGGCTGTTTTGGATCGTGAGTGATATATATGTCTTTAACACATATATATAATCATACTATACATACATACATATAATCACGACTGTAATCCCCGAAGGAGTTGGTATAGTTAAAAGGGCAGCCATCTTAACCACATTCAATGAAAAATAAAAAAAATAGTATGTTGTTAGGCCCAGGCTCACCTATCACGACCAGATTGGTCGTGTATTAACAGAAAGTGATGTTAGGAGTCATAAAAACCTAGAGCTTGTATGAAAAGGGTCATGAATGTTGAAGAGGCGAGTGAGGTGTGTAAAGATCGTGCCATATGGCGTTCGGTTCTCTCTGCCTACCCCGCTAGGGAAGTGGCGTGAAGTTTAGTTAGTTAGTATGTTGTTATTTTAATCTCGCAAGTTTTGAAGAGGTAAGTAGAGTTTAGGAAGCAGAAAAAGTAGTAGTTAGCTCGTCTCCTACACCACTATAAACCTTTTACAACATGCTAACAAATATGGCACATTCTTATAAAGGTCCAAACCCACATGGGACTGGTAGACCGACATGAGATTGTAATATACTTGGTAAATGTGGTTTTAATGTATAAAGTTAACCATACTAGATTTGTCGAGATCGCGCCACAGACTTATTTGGATGGACACATCGGGGACTAACTCCGAGTTCCGCACTATGAGTTCTTAGTGAACAAGTTTGTGGCGCGATACGAGCGATAGCGAAGTTCGTTATGGAATCGCTTGTCCCATGTTGGTCTGGGATTTGGCCCATGTTGATCTGGGACAAAAAAAAAAGAATGTGCCAACTGTGGTTCTTGCCTAGCATGTCGTAAAAGGCGACTAATGATTTACGGGCTTTTGGGTATGTGACTGAGTAGGCGACGAGCTAGCCACTTGTCACTCCTTTTTCACAGCTTTCCATCCAACCCAGCCTACTGTCCCATGTTGGTCTGGGACTTAAAAACAATATGCCAACTGTGGTTCTTGCCTAGCATGTCGTAAAAGGCGACTAATGGTAAATCTGGTTTTGAGTGTGTGATTGTGTAGGCGACAGGTTAGCCGCTTGTCACTGCTTTTTCACAATTTTCCATCTAACCCAGCCCGCCTTTATTTTTGGCTGAATGTGGTTGAAAGGGCATGCTGCCTCTTTGACTCTGCCTACCCTTTCGGGGAATATGGGCGTGATGTTATATATATATATATATAATAAGTGCCGGATCGCCTCCCTTGTCCCCACCAAGCTACGCCACTGCAACTAACAGAGCTTCTTGTAATAGAATAAATACCAATTGTTATTCTTCAGTAGTAAAAAAAATAATTTCATAAAGAACTACAATAGAAAAGACTTCAACGCAATACTCAATATGCCTAACGTTGTGTCCCGTTCCGAGTTAGGGTAAGCTAGAAACATTATCCTAGATTTAGCTAGACTGATTACTACATTTAAGAGATAGGCTGACCTCCATAACGCTTGGATAGGTAAAAATTACGTGTGAACTGTGTACCTTGCCTAGCAACCGTAAAAGGCGACTAATAGTGTATCGGGTTTTGGGTATGTGATTGAGCTAGTCACTTGTCACTACTTTTTCACAATTTTCCATCTAACCCAGCCCTGTTTTATGTATAGCTAAATTGGTTAAGGGCTTTCTACCCCTTTGATTCTGCCTACCCCATCGGGGAATACGGGCTTGATGTTATAATAAAAAAGTCTAATACTTAGATATATCAGACTACAGTCTACATGACATACATTGATCTGACTCCGAGGTAAGTAGCTTAAGTACTTGCAGTCATAATTACGGAAATTTCCTTAAATCACTTCCATATACAATTTTACCGGTTTGTATACGGAACCGTCTTAATGACTCCGACATACAAAGTCGCTTGAACAATAGCCATTCTTAGGTATACATTAAAACACTTTGTCTGACCATTAGTGTGTTTGTAGTATGGGAACTATGTATGTAAAATTCATACATACATACATAGATACATACATGACCGCAATCCCTCAAGGGGTCGGCAGAGTTCAATGAGCAATATCATCTTCCTAGCGTTATGTCCCGTGCTTAGACGGGGTCCGCTTAGACCATGTTTAAGGTTTTAGCGAGTCTGGTAATTACATTGAAGCGACTGCCGATCTGACCTTCGTAACCCTTAGATAGGGGAACTAAACAAATTTGGATCATGGTTACACATACATACTCGTTTGAATATGCAGGTTTCATCACGATGTTTTCCCTCACCGTGAAGCTAGTGGTATAAATATGTACATAGATTTGAGTCCGATGTTGGTCTGGGACTTAAAAAAGAATGTGCCAACTGTGTTTCTTGCCTAGCATGTCGTAAAAAGCGACTAATGGTATATGGGTTTGTGGGTATGTGATACTGTAGGCGACGAGCTAGCCTCTTGTCACTACTTTTTCACAATTTTACATCTAACCCAGCCCATTTTTGTTTTTGGCTGAATGTAGCCTACTGCCCCTTTGACTCTGCCTACCCCTTCGGGGATTATGGGCGTGATGTTATGTATGTATGTATATATGTACCACTGTTGATCCTGATATCCGTAACACAAGTGCTTAAGCTACTTACCTCGGAGTCAGATCAATGTATGTGATGTAGTCGGATATTTATTAGTTATTATTTTTATATTAGTTGCTTTTTACAATATGCTAGGCAACGAACACAGTTGGCACATTCTTTTTAAGTTGCAGACCAACATGGGACAAATTAACATTGGCTAGAAGTAAAGTACTTATTAATAGGTAAAGTCTGTCTACCTTATTCGGGATTGTGAACGCGATTATATGTATGTATAATGTACATATTGTAATAAGTAATACATGGCACTTTAATGTCAATATTTCTATACTATCAAAGGAAATTAAATGAATATTTATAAAGTCTACTGGTCCGCACTCCTTCTCCATATAAATTTGAACTGTGCCAAATCGCATACTTCTTTTGTTAAATGTTCGTAAAAAGGGATACAAAGATTATGCTTCATGTGTTAATTATATGGATTACCTTCCGTCTATTTAGAGTAATAATATATACATCTAAACTAAAGGCTATTTTTTTTTGAAGTCAGGCTAAAAATAACTAACAAAACAGATGTTTTTTTTTAATGTTATTAACTGGTATGTACGTAGAATACTAACTTGAGAATTCATAATACAAACTTTTTATTTTGATGTTCGGTTAAGTTTTGAATGTAAATGTTCGTTACTCGTAAATCAACTTATCAAATATAATACGTATGCTTAAACAACATTTTAATGTGACTCCGAGATTATCTATGTACCTATGTATTAATTCTAGATATTTCGTTTGCATCACACACACCAAAAAGTACCAACTTACCAAACGCAAGCCATAAATAGGAGAAAAAAAAAACAAAATCCCTACTGTCACTTTTAAACGTCATTCCCAATACGGTTCGAATTGCACGCCATTTTTTGACGTTTCAGTTTGTTTTTTAAACGCGCGCTTGTTTTTTTTTTACGCGTGCTTTTTATTTTAGCATCTCCGCGGCACTGGCTGAATGGTATGACGGGCTAGATGAGTCGCTTTGCCGCGTGGGGTGGCAAACATTCCACTTTCGTTTGCTTTTCACAAACATTTATATGGTAATTTGGCGAATTTTTCCTTGACAGATTATTCAATTTATTACTGCTGCGCATTCTGTTACGCAATTAACTGGGTTACGGAATTTTTAGCGGTTTTGTTGTTGTTATGTATGTATGTTTTCTTCAGCACACGAAAGTCACTCAAGCATTGAGCAAGTAATACCTATTACTTATATAGTAGTTGCATATAAAATGTTATTACTCACAAAAATTAAGTAATGATATTTAAAAACAAGTATAGGGACTTTTTCCTTACCAAAGTATAAAAAAATTCTAATTACACTATCATAGAAAAAAAATCAGCGACTTGAAGCATACATGTAATTTTTGTCTGCTACATTACGTTTTTTAGCTCTATTTAATAAATATCATCTTTCTGTTATATATAATTAGCTATAAAATAATTATAACACATTTTCAATCTAGGCTTTTGCTATAAATGAGTAAGCTATAAATAACGCTACGAAAAAGAGAAAGAGAATCATTTAATTTTCTAAAACGCAGTAAAATTTTTCTCACTTTTCACTTCTCTACACAAAAAACCAACCATTTTCTTTTGCATGCGACCTGCCACAAAAAATGTTGCGCAGCCCACCGGCGCCAGAGAGCGGAGACGGCGGCGAGAGCGCTGGAAAGCGGCAGCTCTAACTTTTTAATTTTTATATTTAGAACATGGCCAGTCCACATCTAGATTTGTAGATTAGGACGCCATTTGCATTTCAATTTGAACGACTTTGTATGCGGCCAGTGTCGGACTGCTAATCTGTGAAATGTCATAAATGCAACAGTCAGGTTTCCCTCGTCCTTATCTGGGTCCTGATCTTTATTGTTGTCATTATAAGGCTGATTTTCCAACGGGTTAGATGTACGACTGAAGTTACATATGAGCATGTATTTAGCATGTAAAATTTACGTTCTAAAAGGGTTTATTTTTAACGGTCTGTTCCTTTTTCAATTTGATTGAAGAAAATGAGGTTGTTTGTATTACATACGACTGAAAACATATTTTACTTGGGAAATAGAATACTTATTTTTAAATCTAAGTAGATATTTTATTTATGTACACATGACAGGACTTCAGGCTAAACACTGCGTACCTGGTCTTGTTCCGTTGTAATAAGGGCTGTTTCGCAACAAAAATTTATAGCCTGATTTGCTGCCGTCTGGCTTCACGGGTCCAGGAAATAGCCGTAAGGGTCCATGAACCCAAAAACCGTGGGAGTCAGCCGATGGCAGCCACAACGGTCTCGGAGTCACGTCACGGCGCGTTACGTCACACTTGAAGGTTGCGGGGAAAGTGGTTGCAGTTTTGGAGCTGGGCAAAGCTGCGTCTATGGTGGATCAACCACTTAAAGATTACATGCTATTGATGGTTTGAAACAAGCATACGACTTGTTTGATGGTAAACGGTCACTTTACGGGTCTCCGATTCAGCGGCTCCTGGAAGTAGTGTTGCCGAAAAATCGATAGTTTCGATAGCTTTGTACTATCGATAGTCTATTCGGTATTGAAGAGCAGTACTATCGATAGTATCGATACTATCGATAGTTCATTGGTTAGCAGCGATCAAAAGTATCGATAGTATTGCTGTTCACCGATAGTTTTTAATATCGATTGTCTATCAATAGGCTATCAAGCGGCAAGACTACCTGGAAGGTACCACATACCCCCTTCGGGAAAAGACCGAGGATTTGAGCATTTGCTACTTATAACATCGACGTTTTGAATTTCTAAAATTTTTCATATGAAAATAGATTTGACTATGATCTTTCATCATCTCATCATGTCAATCATTTTAGCAATGATTCTACAGAGAGAAACCGTACAAAATGGACCATTGGATTGTCAAAGTTGGATAATATATAAATATATATAAATTCTTCGGACTGACACACTAATCCTCTAGCTCCAAACTAAGCTTATGCTTGTGGTATGGATACTAGGTGAACGGATAGCCATACTTAAAAACGTTTATAAACATCCGTGACTCGAGTAGAAATTTCCATGTTCAGCACACGAAACGTTTGTCCCTAGCGGGATTCGAACCCGCGACCCTTAGTTTTGTGGCCAGGGTCTCTGACCACTCGACCAACGGGCCTGTCAAATAATGATATAGCAAATGTTATGTACAAATATCTATGTTTTTACCAGCACTTTAGCATGTCGTAAAAGGCGACTATTGGTATATCGGGTTTTGTGCATATGATTGTGTAGGCGACAAGTGGTCCTTTTCACAATTTTCATCTAACCCAGTCCAGTTTTTTTTCGGCTGAATGTGGTTAAAGATGTTTCCTGCCGCTTTGACTCTGCCTACCCCTTCGGGAGTTATAGGCTTGATGTTATGTATGTCTCAGCACCATTTTTCTAAGTTAATTTAAACGTCAAGTACACCATTGTGACCTCGGCTTTACAATGACTAATAAACGTTGAGCACTAACCCGGACTAACTTTCTCTCGCATCGTGTCGTAACCTTACCGAATACCGACGTAACACATTATAACAACAGCTCATCAGCTTGTTATTTTAGAACGGTAGTGGTAGCGGTAGCTTAGTGATTAGATCACTGACTCACTTGCGAGGAGTGCAGGTTCACGGGATTTTTCTTGCCGAATGCCGACGTAACATTTATAACTATTTATCAGTTACTTTGTGGTTAGGATACCCTCTCATATGCGAGAAGTGCGGGTTCATGGGATTTTTCTTGGCAAATGCCGACGCAACACGTAATAATAACTGCTTAGCAGTGAGATTAGAGGTAGTAGCTTAATAGTTAGGATGCGCGCCTCACTTCGAGTTTGTATCTAAAATGTATACCATTAAAGAGCTCTTTGAGCAATAGTTCACAGATTTTCGTCGAACGTAACGTAATGTCGAAGAAAAGGGCGCGGATTCGATTCCCGCTCTATAAAATGTATACTAATTGAGAGCTCTTGGTGAATAGTTCAGATATCACGTCGACCGAAACGTAACGTCGAACGAAAAGGGCGCGGGTTCGATTCCCGCTCTTGAACAAACAGTTGTTGATATACGATCTGGGTGTTGTCTGCTATGATTGTAATTTTGACTGCCTCGTTGGTCTAGTGGTAGCATGCGCCGCCTAAAGACCAAGAGGTCCCGGGTTCAAATCCCGGGTCGGGCCAAAAATTTGTGGCTGGGTATTTCAGTATCCAAATTACTCAGTAACAGCCCGGAGTCAGGAAGTTGACGGCTTAATCACCCCCGTGCCTCGGAAAGCACGTTAAGCCGTTGGTCCTGCGCCTAACCTCTCTCCGGTCATGACGAATTGCCGTCTTACCGGACTCTCAGTGAAGGAATAGTGAGTGCACATGTGCAAGCGCACACACTTGTGCACTATAATATCTCCTGCGCAGTTGGCTAATCCTCGTTGAGATTGGCCGCCGTAACCGATATCGGTTAGGTTAGGTTAGGTTACATTATTATTATTTTATTGATTGTAATTACAATTACAACACAATCGCTGAAACTACGTACTAATTTTGGGTTCGTATGCTTGTAGAAGCATATGATACGCTCAATATTTTCAAGTCCCAGACCAACATGGTACCTTTTCCCAAGTATTATTTCATAAATGTACTTAATGGCATACATACATACATAACATCACGCCCATAATCCCCGAAGGGGTAGGCAGAGTCAAAGAGGCAGCATGCCCCTTCAACCACATTCAGCCAAAAATAAAGCCGGACTGGATTAGATGGAAAATTGTAAAAAAGCAGTGACAAGCGGCTAACCTATCGCCTACACAATCACACACCCAACCCGATATACCATTAGTCGCCTTTTACGACATGCTAGGCAAGAACCACAGTTGGCATATTCTTTTTAGTCTCAGACCAACATGGGACAGTGATAGTACTTACTGGCAATAAATAAATATTCATATATAAATACTTACGCCCTATTTCATCGAAGAACTTTGATTGTGGTCTGATCCCCTTCTGTTTGTCTGTTTGTCCATTTAACACACTGTCTGTCACAGGCTGTTCCAACTGATTTGTCACTTGATCACTATTACTATCACTGTTATCGTCATTGTCACTTATACTATTCACATTAAGTCTATCACTAGCCGACTTTACTTTTACACTCTTTACCTGTCCATCATCGTCTAATATTGTAATGTCTTCGTATTGATTCACAGCATTGTTTTTATCTAATTCTAATGATTGCGAGTTCAAATATTCGTTAGGAATGACAATATTTCCATATTGCACAAAGTTTTTATTTGAAGAGTCCGAGTTATCACATTTCACGCCTATCTTTTTTATTAAATGCATCAAAATAATCACTTTTGTTGATAAAATTAGTTTACTGGTCATCTTGTAAAATTAAAGGTTGGTTTTTAAAACTTAATGACCTACAATACTTTATTCTAATAAAGTATTATACTTATAGGTTTAATCATTTATAAAAAAAATTCAGATTTTTCAAAAAACGGAACTTGATACAAATGTCACAGTTAATACAGTTTCACACACGTTTCGCTTCCCAAGCCTCCGTTTGCATATCCCAATTAAAAAATAAACTGTCACTTGCTATTCCCGCGCTTTTTGACACAACGTTTTGTTTTTAATTCTGCACAGCAAGTTGGCTGAAGTAATAAAGAGTCCGGTTATAATTTGCCAAAAGTCGAAAGTGTCTGTGCCGCAAGAATGCGACACTTGGACTGAACTGTTGAAAATCGGTGTCTTATTGAGAGAAATGCATTATGTAACATCTTTGACATTGTAACGATCGCCGATATCCGGTTTACGCTTTCCGAGTCTGTCGAAAGTTCAAAGTCAGTGGATTTGTATTAAAATATTTTTTATTGCCCGTCTACGGTTATATTTTATGTAATAATAGGTAAATAGAGAGATGTTTGGTCTGGGACTTGAAAATAATGTACCACCTGCATTTCTTGCATAGCATGCCGTAAAGACGACTAATGGTACATTGGGGTATAAACTAGTGATTGTGTAGGCTGTAACTTTCTTATAATTTTCTATCTAACTCAACTTAATGGCTGTAAGTGTTTAAACGAGGTTGCTGTTTCTAGGACTCGGCGCAACAACCCTTTCAGAAAAACGGGCGTGATATTATGCACATGTTCTTAAAGGTACATAATATACACGTACGAGTAAAAAAAGAAAGGATTTCGCGCAACTAACTAGACATTGAAGCTCCTCAGGTGCTCCGACTTGACACGTACGTCACACATTGACATAATAAGCGCTCCAAATGACAGATATCCGATATCTGGTATCCATAAGTATCTCACTCACACATGCATAAACGTGGCTTCACGCTTTAATATGATAGCGTGCTATCCTTCTTTTTTTACTAGTCCGTGATAATATACAAGGTTATTTTTATATAGTTTATACGAAATCACTTACCTACCTACTTATTTAATTAATTATTTTAGAGAACTAATTTAAAGTATTTTAGAAAGTAAGTTTTTTTTTACTTTCCAAATAGAAGTTGATCAACTGATTGGCTATTTTGTATGAAAAGTAAAAAAAACGCAAATATTTTATTTACGCAAGCTAATTAAGTGTTGCACGACGTGACGTCACAACGTGCTAATGTCATGCGAAGTCTATATAAGTTTTTAAAAAGCATACTAAAGTTCGTTGAATAAAAGCGGTGGTAGCTCAATGGTAAGGACACGCGCCTCTTAACCGAGGAGTGCGGGTTCAAACCCGGACACGTACCTCTGGATTTTTCAAATCTATGTACGTATTTATACCACTAGCTCGACGGTGAGGGAAAACTCGTGATGAAACCTGCAAATTCAAACAACTTGGAATTTGTAACCAAGATCCAAAAATTGTCTGGTTCCCCTACCTTAAGGTTACAAAGGTCAGATCGGCAGTCGCTTCAATGTAATTACCAGCCTCGCTAAATCCTGGATCATGGTCTAAGCGGACCCAGTCTAAACACGGGACATAACGCTAGGAAGATGATGAGTGACAAGTGGCTAGCTCGTCACATAAACAATCACATACCCAAAACCCGCTACCCGCTAGACAAGGGACATAGTTGTCCCATTATTTTTAAGTCCCAGACCAACATGGGACACACAAACAAATAAACGAGTAAGTAAACAAAAATTAACTTTATTAAATAATCATCACAGTTTGCTTTTAGAATTGTTCGCCATTTTTCTCAGCACTTGTCTCTGTAGCTTGCCTGTCGCGTTTTTGGGTATTTCGTCAAGGAAACGCACGCCGCCTCGTAGGTGTTTCGGGTTCGATACCTGAAATAAAATAGTAAACATTTCAGCCAAAAATCTTTCTACAGTCTGTACTTGAGACACCCTTTGTTTGTCTGGTTCCCCTATCTTAGGGTGACGAAGGTCAGATAGGCAGTCGCTTCACTGTAATTACCAGACTCTCTAGAACCAGAATCACGGTCTAAGCGGAACCGAGAACGGTACGGGGCATAAATAAATAAATTCTCAAGACTGCCACACCAATTCCCTAGTCCCAAACTAAGCTTATGCTTGTGCTATGGATACTAGGTGAACGGATAGACATACTTAAATACTCTATAAACATCCATGACTCGAGTACAAATGCCCATGTTCATCACACGAAACATTTGCCCCTAGCGGGATTCGAACCCGCGACCCTCGGTTTCGTGGCCAGGGTCTCTGACCACTCGACCATCGGGCCAGTAAGTAAATATCAGACTACATCACATAGGGGGGAGGCAGGGGGTCTACGAAGTGCGACATGGTGTGACAAGAGGTGGGAGGGTTCTAAGTTTCGTGACATCACATTTCAAAATTTAATATCCTATTAATATTATGAATGCGAAAGTTTGTATGGATGGATGTTTGTTACTCTTTCACAACAAAACTACTGAATGGATTTTAATGAAACTTTAGAATAATATAGCTCGTACACCCGATTTACATATAGGCTATGTTTTATCGATGTACTACGCGAGGGAAGCCGCGGGCAGAAACTAGTATCAATAATTTGCAATTTTTTTATGTAAAATTGCATAAGTTGTGAAGTCACACTTGGGAGGGGGGAGTTTGTCAAATGTGCCCAGCTGTAACAATGACTTGGGGTCAAAAATCATGAAATTCGTGTGATGTAGTTTATGGATGGCCCCTAAGTAGCTTGAGAACTTACAAAGGTATTACCAACACACTTAAACATTAGATATTACCCAGACACGTAACAAAGAAAAGTCTTCATCACACGTTTGTCCTGGGTGGCGATCGAACCTACAACTCTTGGCGCATAGAACAGGGTCGCTAACAAACGCGTCATCGAGTCAGTTAATAACGACATATCGCTAGGAAGATAATAAACGTAAAAATTGTATAAATAAATAAATATAAACAAATCTTGGACTTCATCATATACATTGAGAAGAGGTAAGTAGCTTAAGCACTTGTGTTACGGATATCAGAATCAACAGTGGTATTACAAATATATACTTAAAAAATTGGATATTAATACCCAGACAAAGATCAAATATAAATACTCTTGGCGCATGGGGCAGGGTCACTACCGAATGCTAAAATGAAAAATACGCCATCGAGCCAGTCAAATATATAGTTAAGATAAAGATAATAAGCTTCCTCTCACCCTCGCAGCGACGAACTGCTGTATCTCCCTCTCTGTCGCCTTCATCCCCGGCTGCAGAGCCACATACGCAAGGGGTAGTTCCCCAGCATCCCTGTCGGAGAGGCCCACCACGCCTGCTTCTCTCACTGCCTCATGCTGCAGCAGCAACGCTTCTAATTCTGCAGGAGCTACCTGCAAAAGTAAAAAAATAAATTAAAACTTCAGTCTAGCTTACAATTTTTCTAGATACATATAATTCCCACAGATTGCTAATGCGATAAACCTTGTCTAATTAACACTCACGTGACGTCACCCGCAATAATACTCGTTGGTCAGTTTTGCGAACGATACTGAGTGTTCGATACGTCACGATTATGTCACCAATATGGCGGCCAGGCACATTAGCAATCTGCGGGGATTATATCAGGCAGTCAAAGTGGCAGTTAGCCCCTTTAATCACAATCAGTCAATACATAACTGGGCCGGGTATAATAAAATTTACCATATACAATTGTAAAAAAGCAGTGACAAGTGTCCAGCTCGTCGCCTACACAATGACACACCATAGCCATAGTCTGACCAATTAACCAACCACCAGTCTATATTAAGCTAAATATATTTAAAAAAATATATTTTTCACATTTTTCCAGGCGATGGTGTAGGCGACAAACTAGCCACTTGTCACTACTTTTTCACAATGTTCCATCTAACCATATATTATAGTGTACTACTAAAATGCTTAATGTATATGTTGTTAGTATGACTTAATAAATAAATAAATAAATAACCCAGCCCAGTTTTGTTTCTGGCTGAATGTGGTTAAAGGAACCTGCTGCCTCTTTGCCTCTGCCTACCTCTTCGAGGATTATGGGCGTGATGTTATGTTGTTGTTGTTATACTAATACTCTAATAACTCACCTGATTCCCCTTATACTTAATCAGCTCCTTCAACCGATCCACCACATACAAGTACCCCTCCTCATCATAGTACCCCACGTCACCTGTCATGAAAAACCCTTCATCATCCAAGTATTCCTTAGGGTCCTTCCCTACGTAGCCCTTCATCAGAATATCGCCTTTAACGCAGATCTCTCCATTCTGGTTCGGGCCTAATGGTTCCCGGGTAGCGGGGTCTGCAATCTATGGAACAAATGAATTCAGAGAAGATGCATAAAAATATTTCAGGGATAACGGGCGTGATGACATATAACATGTCCCATGTTGGTCTGGGACTTAAAAAGAATGTGCCAACTGTGTTCCTTGCCGAGTATGTCGTAAAAGGCGACTAATGGTATATCGAGTTTTGGGTATGTGATTGTGTAGGATACGAGCTAGGCAATTGTCACTATTTTTTCACAAATTTCCATTTAACCCAGTCTAGTTTTATTTTTGACGTCAACGATATAACATCGCGCCCATTTTTGACGAGTGTTATTAAAGGGCCCCTTTGAGTCTGTCTACCCCTTCGGGGATTATGGGCGTGATGTTATGTACGTCTGTATATTTCAACTGGTCGTGATTTCAACCAATGTAAATATAATACTAACATTAATAATTCTAAAAAGCCATTTTCAAATAATCCTGAAACTAAAATTGTGGAAAATAAATAATTGTTTAAATGAAAACAAGTTTGGAATGTAACTAATTTTTTAATTTTCACAATTTATCATGTATAAATATTTAAATGACCAACTTACAAATTATTGATTATTGTGTATATTTAAATAAGTTTTTTTATGTATAATATGCTCAATATTGTGTTAGACGTTGTTGTGTTGTGTTGTTAAAGCCCATATAAATATTTTACTACAGCTAATTTGCAATATTATAAACGCGAAAGTTTGTATGGTTGGATGTGTGGATTTTTGTAACCCTTTACGCAAAATGTACTGCAAGGATTTTAATGAAACTTTATAATAGTACAGGTTATACATTAGAATAACACATAAGCTATGTTTCACTGATGTACCTACCACTCGAGCAACGCCGCGAGTACATTGATGGAACGTCAGCTCAGCTAGTCAGTGATAATGCTTAATATTTGTTTGATTATTGTTTTTTTCCTCGTTGGTTAGGCAAAAAACACAGTTGGTAATTAACTCCAAAAATAGACCACATCGCCACTTGACTTACCTTAATAACAATTTGATTCATAACTTTCCCAACAATTGCTGCGCCGTTGGTTTTGGGATCCAAAAAGCTGTTTTTTGCTATTGCCAAGCAGCATTCAGTCATGCCATATCCTTGAATGATCCCCGTCACATTCGGGAACCTGAAAGAATGTTCATACCACCATGACAACAATCCCGGAAAGGATAGACAGAGAAGCAAGTTTCTAAAAGTCAAAATATTCTTTATTTTCACAATAAAAATATCAATAGCCACATTGTTTCCCGAAACCGAAACCGAATTTGCTTTAGTCGGCTGCTCAAACTGAAACCTAAACGTCTTTAATTAGGTGCTCAAACCGAGATTTAAAATACTTTATTTGGTTGCCCAAACCGAAACTGCTTTAATTGGCTGCTCAAATCGAAAACTGCTTTTAACTGCTTACTTCTGCAAGAACTCCTGCGCCGTATCCTTGTGCATAGGCGCCGCACCCACTAGCAGCCTCTTCACCGAACTGAAGTTGAACTCGGCTGTCGACTTGGCAATGGCTATGACCACTGCTGGCACCCCTACTAGCATTTCTACCTGAAATCAAAAATGGAAGATGGCAAGTATTAATTGGTGCAGAGATTCCTACATTAGGAGTAATGATCGTCCAATAGGGTTCCTTCTATCTGGTAGAATTTTGATGCTTCTTAAATTATTTGGAATCATTTTCTGGAATAATTTTAACAAAGTATATTGTCATCTATTTACCTTTGCTGAATGTTATATGTACGGATTAATACCACTTCCTCAGTGGTGAGAGAAAACATCGTATTCTGATTACTAAGTATATATAACCAAGATCTAGTTTACATTAATTACTATTATTTATTATTTTAAAACATTGAATAAGACGATAAGATATGAAATATCATATCGGATATTTTTATCAGATGTTTATTAGCGAGGGTTATCTAATATTGATCGCCCCCTGGTCGAAATTCGGCCATTATAAGTTTGATTTCTTTATTGTTATTTATTGAAATATTAGCTTTCTGCACTCTTTCTCCATATAAACTTTAACTGTGCTAAATCTCATACTTCTCCGTCCGCGAAATTTTGTAAAGACGTGTTGGTTTGGGACTTATAAAGAATGTGCCAACTGTGTTGCTTGCCTAGCATGTCGTTAAAGGCGTCTAATGGTATATGGGGCTTTGGGTATGCCATTGTGTAGGCGACGAGCTAGCCACTTGTCACTATTTTTTCACAAGTTTTCATCTGACCGAACCCATTGTCCCGTTTTGGTCTGAGACTTAAAAATAATGTGCCAACTATGTTGCTTGCCTAGCATGTCGTAAAAGGCGACTAATGGTATATCGGGTTTTGGCTACACTCATGTAGGCGACGAGCTAGCCACTAGTCACTACTCTTTCACAATTATCCATCTAACCCAGCCCAGTTTTGTTTTTGGCTGTGTGTAAATGTGGATAAATAGGCCTGCTGCCCCTTTGACTCTGCCTACCCCTTCGGGGATTATGGGCGTGATGCTATGTATGTAGATACTTACGCTGTATCTCTCAACAGTCTTCAACATGTTTTCCACCTCAAATTTTGGGAGGAACGCAAATGTCTTCCCCCGGGTGAAGCCAGTGAATGTGCCTACTAGACCCATGGCGTGGAACCATGGGCCTATGGTCATGATGACCCCATCGCCATATTCCAGCGGCCTGGAACATAAAATTAAAATATTTTTTGCTTCTTCTGTATGTGCCCAGACAAATTGAATCCTACTAATACCTTTTATAAATGCGAAAGTTTGTATGTATAGATGGATGTTTGTTACTCTTTCACAAAAAAACTACTGAATGGATTTTAATGAAACTTTAGAATAATATAGCTCATACACCCGAATAACATATAGGCTATGTTTCATCGATGTACCACGCGAGCGAAGCCGCGGGCAGAAGCTAATCTAGAATCATTCTGTCTAGTGTCATGGTCAATAAGTTCCGTTCTTGCTAATTAAATATATTGGTGTTTTGTTTAACAAGCTGTGTTTTTGATTCTAAAATCCGCTGACGAACTTTCTCGCCAGTAAATAAAACTCTTATTAGGTTAGTTTTAGTTTGTAAGCAAATTTTGTAATGTGCCAAATAAACATTTATTCTATTCTATTCTATTCTATTCTATTCTATTCTATTTGTATTATAAACGCGAAAATTTATGTCTAGATAAGTATTTGTTGGTCTTTCCCTTAAAAACTACTGCATGGAATTTAATAAAACTTTACAATAATAAAGTTCATAAATCCAAATAACTCAGGTTATGTTTCATTGATGTACCACGCGAGATATCATTCACTTTCAGTTCATACTTATTCGTTAAAGATTTCGAAACACAAATAATTCTATAGATACTTACTGACATTTACACATCGTAATTAGATTGTGGTGTGTCAGCATTACTCCTTTAGGCAAACCAGTGGTGCCAGATGAGTATAGAACAACTGCAGTATCAGTTTTCCCATTAACACCAACAACATCTATTTCGTTAGCCTCAACATTTTTCGTTAATTTCACGTAATTTTTCAAACTGCTTTCTTTATCCGTAGAAGTGCTTCTAGCGAACATAGAACTGCTTTCGACGACAGTAGAAGTGCTTTCGTCAACAATCGCCAACTCGTTATATCGAAGTGCGTTTTTTATTTTAGCGTCATCATCAATAACAATGATTTTCTTGAATTGCTTATAAGATTTGATTGCTTTTTCTTGGCTTTTGTAAGAGGTACTTGTGCAAAATAAGTAAGTTGGCTTTGAGATGGACAAAATGTGTTGAATTTCTCCTGAAAATGAATGGAAATGAATTAGAAAATATATTTTTTGCCACATTCTTGGTACTAACGACTTATTTCCCTAAGATTTACATGGTACATTTACTTAAGTAAGCTACCTACCTAAGGCGAATAAAATTATACACGTCATTTTAAGTGCGGGAAATAGGTTTAGGCTTAAACTTCGCCAAGGCGAGGGTGGGTCAGAAAAAATATTACTACTTGATTAATTACAGGCAACCCTTTCTATGGAAAAGGAAAATGCGACGGTACTTAACGCTAAGGTAAATCTAACCTTCAGTATATAATTGGTTTATTGTGGTCACCACAGCCCCTGTACAAGCTGTCCCCACGAAGATGCTGAAGTACTCTCTCCTGTTTTCAGACATAATGGCCACCACGTCTCCCTTTCCAATGCCTATACGTGTGAGAGAGACGGCTAGATTGGCCGCTTCTTGGGCCAGTTGACCATATTTGTTGACTTCATGCGTTGCTCCGTTTATCTGGAATATTTAGAAGTAAAAGTGAAGTGGTGGTAGCTCAATGGTAAGGACACGCGCCTATTAACCGAGTAGTGCGGGTTCAAACCCAGGCACGTACCTCTGGATTTTTCAAATCTATGTACGTGTTTATACCACAAGCTCGACGGTGAGGGAAAACATCGTGATGAAACCTGCAAATTCAAATAACTTTGGATTTGTAACCATGATCCAAAAATTTTCTGGTTCCCCTATCTTAGGGTTGCGAAGGTCAGATCGGCAGTCGCTTCAATGTAATTACCAGACTCGCTAAATCCTGGATCATGGTCTAAGCGGACCCCGTCTAAGCACGGGACATAACGTTAGGAAGATGATGATTATAGAAGTATAAAAGTGACATGTCGATTTAGGACATCGAATCGACTTCGAAATTCGACTTCAAAAACAAACCAAGTAAATGCTTTAATTGGTATAGGTACAATTATCACTCAACAGATACATTTTTGGTGATAATTACCTACTAATATTAGCTTCAATTGTACTGTAGTCATTGTTTAACTTGGCACCGACTTCAAATTTATAAGTATTAAAATACGTATTACTTTGGCCTAGGTAAATTTATTTTTAACCGACTTCAAAAAAAAGGAGGAGGTTCTCAATTCGACTGAATTTTTTTTTTTTTTTTTGTATGTATGTTACTCGATATCTCTGAGAATTGTTAACCGATTTCCAAAAATTTTTTTTTAATCGAAAGGGTTTACTCCCGAATTGATCCCATTGCCACCAAGTCAGGATCTGATGAAGGGATCCCAGGAAAATCGAGGGCAACCCTCAAACTTTATAGGCACGTACAATGTGTTTTAGACATTTTCTAAGATTTTTCAAGTATTTACGTATGGTACTTATCAACTTATGATGGTGAGCTGATGATGGAAGGTACAAATCCTTAACGATTAGGAATTAGTTTATGATTCTTTAAATATTGATATCTTCGAGAATTGTAAGACGATTTTTAGAGTTCTTTTTTTTATTCAAAAGGGTATATCCTGGAGTTGGTCCTATTGGTACCACATCTGGATCTGATGAAGGAATCTTAGGCAAATCGAGGGAAACCCTCAAGTATTATAGGCGCGTACAATCTATTTTAGTTATTTTCTAAAACAGTTCAAGTATTTACGTCTGGTATTCATAATCTCATGTTGCTGAGCTGATGATGGAACGTGCAACTCCTTAACGATTAGGAGTTCGTGGATAATTCTTTCAATATTACAGGGCCATATTGAATGTTATTCTTGAGATAGTCTTAATTTCACCAAGTCTTGGTCTAGTGATGGGGTTCCATGAAAACGAGGGCCACTCTTAAATTTTAACGACATGTTAAGTGTTTTATTTATTGTTTCTAAAACGATTCCAGTTTTTGCATCTCGTACTCATCATGTTATGTTGCTTAGCTGATGATGAAAGGTATAACTCTTTGAAGATTAGTAGTTTTAAGTAATTCTTTAAATATTAAAGGCTCGTTATACCTTTTCGTCTTTAGTCTCATAAGACCGGCACTGTCTCATTAAAGCAGCTCGTTTTGATTTGGTCTACCTACCTATTAATAAATTTCACTAAAAAGTAACAAATAAGTTAAATTTTAACAAAAATAAAAACCGACTTCAAAAAACCCCGCAAAAAATGTTTATAAAAAAACACAAGTAAAAACTGCCTTAATAGCTATTTAAATGTCCAAACACTAAAAAGTATAAAATAAATTCTATCGACTGCTTCGATGAAAGTATTAATCTTTAACACGTATTTAAATATTTACAATAATCAGTTAGTTTTGGAGTCGGTGCCAGCCAAACTAAAAAAAAAGTAGACACTTAATAACAAATTACCTTACTAATAACAATATGAAACAAATTAGTTAAAATATGAGTATTAACTTACTATTGATTTTGTATATTCAAAACCTATTTTACCACCCTTCACCAAGGAACCAAATAATTGCAAATTCCGAAATGATAATATAATTACGCGCGCTGGCACCAACTCCAAAACTAACTGATTATTGTAAATATTTAAATACGTGTTAAAGATTAATACTTTCATCGAAGCAGTCGATAGAATTTATTTTATACTTTTTAGTGTT
Organism: Glyphodes perspectalis; assembly: GCA_951394215.1. Lineage (NCBI taxonomy): Eukaryota > Metazoa > Arthropoda > Insecta > Lepidoptera > Crambidae > Glyphodes > Glyphodes perspectalis. The sequence goes on from OX596227.1 coordinate 4,187,462, forward strand.
TGGACATTTAAATAGCTATTAAGGCAGTTTTTACTTGTGTTTTTTTATAAACATTTTTTGCGGGGTTTTTTGAAGTCGGTTTTTATTTTTGTTAAAATTTAATTTACTTTTATTAGGTCGTTTTTGAAGTCGGTTTTTTTTTGTTATAAATTATTTTATTTTACAATTTTAAGTGATGGGTAAACCTAACCTGTATGAACTGAACATTTTGGCATATTGAACCGTATGATGTAAGCCCAACAAAAGAAAACTGCTGTAAATCTTTGAGGAATTTCCTCAACTGTCTATGGTCTCCATCATCAGACTTGTAATGGCACTTATATGGGTGCAAAGTTCTCATCAATATAAATAAATTAAGTCCAAACACTAAGTAGTTACTGTGAACCGTTAAGGAGTTCCCTTAACTGTTCTTCGTTTTCATTATCAGACCTTTAATGACAGTCGCACGCCAACTAGGTGTTAAGTCCTCATCAATACAAATTAATCAAACCCAAACACAAGGTAACTGCTGTTAATCGGTGAGGAGTACCCTCGACTGTCTTTTGGTTCCATCATCAGATCGATTTCAGACCTTCATTAAATTGTTGGGCTTTATAATAAGGTGAAAAACATGAATATAAAATATTTTCTAACCAAAATAATCCTTGTTTTAAAACCATGAATTTTAAACAGATGGCGTAATTATTACGAAGAAATAACTAACCTATGCTTGTAGCGCCATCTTGACAAACAGACTAAACTTTAATGTAGTTCCAATTACTCACCACTGTCGCTGTTCTTGCGCGAGTTATATTAGTAACTTTTCAAGTATAGGCAGTGACCCTCTGTTGTACGTAGTATAATATTACTCTGTGACTATACGAACTAGTGACGTCATATGTTGACAAGCCCATACAAAATATATGAAGTGATCATGTTGTGACAGCTTTTAAAAAGTATCTCAATTGACTTACCAGTCAACATCCCAATATAAAGTAGTGCAAATATGACAGAACGCTAGGTGGATCTTACAATCAGAAACTCAGAATATCAATATCTGGTATATTGATATTCTATAAACACGGACTAGTAAAAAAGAAGGACTCCGCGCCACTAACTAGACATTGAAGCTCCTTAGGTGCTCCACCTTGACACGCAACTTACGTCACACATTGAAATAATAAGTGCTCCCACTGACAGATCCGATATCTGGTATCCATAAGTATCTCACTCACACATGCATAAACGTGGCTTCACGCTATAGTATGACAGCGTGAAGTCCTTATTTTTTTACTAGTCCTAAATAAATAAACTATTTATAAGACTTACCAAAGCTGTAACATCTTTATAAGCCCAAAAGGTGTTTAGCATAAATTCACCAAAGTTGAGATGAGCCGGCACTTCCACATCTCTTGGTCCGTAAAGGTATTTTCTATTCCTTATCATTGTTACTTGACAAACACTGGTGTTGAACCAACGAAAACCAACTTCATACTGACAATGTATTCAGATTATACATTATGGTGAATGTATTCAATATTAAACCTAGGACACACTGGTGCACGAACTAAGGTTATGTGGTTACAAGGCTATTTAGCTTTTATAACAAGGAATGACGCAGTAATTTGACATTTAAATGAACTTTTTATTGCAATTCATTATCATAATCATTCTTAGTATAAGTACAAGCTTATTTTTTTAAATTGTTTAGCTGATTAGCTATTTTGTATGAAGAGTTAACATTTTATTTGCTGTTGTCTAAAATCCTTCATATTGCTTCCTTAAAATAATGAGTTCATTTAGTAGGTAAGACGTTTTGCGTAGACTAAATAAAATTACCTTTTATATTAATATTTATTTATACTTCATGAGACTAAAAAATAATCTACCAGCTGTGTTCATTGCAGCCCCCCTTGGAAATCGTGTGCCAACGTTTTTGTACTACTATCAACAATATTGTATTTGCCTAGCATATCATTAAAGGGGACTAATAGCACAGAGTAATAATATACGTACAACAGAGGGACACTGCCCATACTTGAAAAGTTACTGCTATAACTCGCGCAAGAACAGCGACAGTGGAGAGTAATTGAAACTACAGCAAAGTTTAGTCTGTTTGTCAGGAATAATACAAGATGACGCTACAAGCATAGGTTAGTTGTTTCTTAGTAATAATACGCCGTCTGTGTAAAATTCATGGTTTTAAAACAAATATTATTTTGGCTTGCTTCTGAAGGAAATATTTCATAAACATGTTTGCACCTAAATTTAATAAATTATCTAAGAAATGACGTAAATAACTAATTTTATGAAAAAAGCATTTTTAAAAAGTGAAAGAAATTACGTTTTTATTCGGCTTTATCTCTCAATCAGTCTAAATGATGCCTGTAGCGACATCTGTCTGTGTCAAGTCTATATAAAATCTAAAATGTATGTGACTGACCAGACATGCTAATAGTACTACACGTTCGCCTCGAGTTGGCCGCTCCCACCCTTCCCGCCTCACCGCACCGCACCCCTAGAGAGACCCTTATAATACGCTATCACGTACGCCCGTCCGTGCCGGTCGCTACCATCTTAGTTTAAATAGGGATGTAGACTGGTTAGTCAATTGAGATACTTTTTAAGAGCTGACAAAACGAAATCACTTCATAGATTTTGTGTGGGCTTGTCAACGTGTGACGTCACTAGTTTGTATAGTCAACTGACTTAATATTAAGCAGTTTTTGTAAAATTAAAAATCTTAGACTAAATCAATAAGACTTAACAGCATACTTACGATACTTTCTTTTTCAAAATTATTATTTAAAAATTAAATATAAATGGTGTCAACATCCCAATTCAATCATAAAAAAATTGCAGTACAAATACGATTATTTTTTTTGGCGACTTGACACTTGATGCGCTTGTGATGTCATTTTGTAACAGTCATCGACGGGCCAACTTGAAGCGAATGGGTAGTATATTGACTACTGGGTTTGCCGTTTGTGATTGTGTAGGCAACGATATAGCTACTTTTTACTCTATCTATCTCAATGTTATCTCAATGTTCTGATAAACTAAGTTGCAAGTAACTGTTTAAGAACCATTGCTAAGTAATTTAGACAGGAGTTAACTTAACAAAAAATATTTGACGTATGGATGATGGAAAATTGTAAAAAAGCAGTTACAAGTGGCTAGCTCGTCGCCTACACAATAACATACCCAAAACCCCATACACCATTAGTCGCCTTTTACGACATGCTATGCAAGAAACACAGTTGGCACATTCTTTTTAAGTCCCAGACCAACATCGGACAAATTCTAAGCTGTACATACATACATAACATCACGCCCATAATCCCTGACGCTGTAAATATTGAAATAGTGTTGTTTTCAATTTATTTAATATAAAGTATACAAACGAGTTATATCTTTGTTTTTCCCCAACACAAATAATAAATACATAGTATACACAAACACACTCATGAAGCCTCAGCCTTACAATTCTTATCTATTTCATAACTGATAACAATATATTTTTATTATTAGCCAAAAGACTCGTATCTTGACTTTTTTTAATCATTTAATTTACAGACTGTATAACTAATAACATGTAATAATGGTCATCTACTTGGTAACTTACAAAAGTCAAGCGGTCCTTGGTGTGGGTGGAATCGAGATGGGTGACCATGACTAAATTTATATATAAGCCAACGTACCACACAAACATGGGAATACTTACATAATAGTATATATGTACTATCTCAGTTTCTTTTTTTTAAATAGATATACTGATTACGCAAGATGAACTGCTTATTTAATGTTTTTAGACACCAAATTTTATTTAATAACATGAGTCTGCAATACTTATCATATGACGAGTATTATATGCAACGATAAAACGAAAACATCGTTATATAATTTGTAACGTAACATACATGAGTCTGCCCACCCCTTCGGGGATTATTGGCATGATATTATGTATGTAATTAAACTTATATAACAGTTTATCTATAGTACGTATCAGAAACACCTATCTACACTATCTACTATATACTATCACTATTAATATAAAGAGAATGATATGTATGTATGTATGTATGTACATAATAAATAAACTCAAAAACTACTGGACCGATTTCAAAAATTCTTTCACCATTACAAAACTACATTATCCCTGAATAACATAGGCTATAGAATATTTTGAAAAAGTTAGGGATCCGTAAGGAAAACTTGGATATGTAACTTAAGGTGTAAAAAAGATACAAAAAAAATCCATAAACAGCGTACGCTGCTGAAACTATTGACAATAGAGCAAAGTGATGTACTACAGTTTTATACAAGACATCTAAATCTACAAAAAAGTTCAGGAAACCGTAACTCTAATAATAGTCTGCCGGTACAAACTTGCCCACATTATCGTACCTTGGTATTAATCCTTGTCCAAATAAATCATTTCGTATTAAAGATTGTTTCAATACCTGTAGATTACTCTTTGAATTAATGAAATCGGACATTCCATTCCAAAGATATTGCGGATTTTGTTCTTTGGTTTAATGAATACCTTGCTTGCGACACATCCGTGCGAAGCCGGGGCGGGCCGCTAGTGTTCAATATAAGACTTTTATCTAACCTGTAAATTAGCTGTACTTACTTACTGAACAAGCTGCATCGTCCATGGAATAGGGATGATGACTGCATTAAAAAACTAATTCTATATAGTCCGTCAATTAGATTATACAAAAATACTAGACACATATTTTTCGCTTTATCAAATGAACAAAAAATCACAAAGATAAAGAGCATCAAAGTTTTGGAGTGGGGGCTTGCGACGTCACTGTTTTGTAAAAATTTGTACGAAAGAGTGACGTCACGCGCAATTTGAATGCATTGTATCTTCTTCAATGTTTGTTTGACAAATAAATAAGTAAATAAATACTTGTTCAATATTTTTTTATTAACAAACTGACGGACTAAAGAGAATTTTATAGTAATCCAGCCTATATAACTTACTAGTAGTCGCTCAGTGGTCGAAATTCGACCATAATTCGTTTAATTTTATTTATTGATTGATTCTATTTTAGATGTCTTCTCCGTATAAACTTTAACTGTGCTAAATCCGAAAAAAATTCGTAAAGTGTTACAAAATTTTTATTCTCTTTTAATACAATACATAGATTTAACGCTTCTATGAAAAGGATCACATATATAACGTACTTACACCCGTGTTTATGGTTAATGTTATATAGCATATATCCTTCCTCGATAAATGGGCTATCTAACACTGAAATAATTTTTCAAATCTGACCAGTAGTTCCTGAGATTAGCGCTTTCAAGCAAACAAACAAACTCTTCAGCTTTATAATATAAGTTAGTGCCAGCGGTGTCACCCGCGTTTATGGTTAATATCTTGAAGACTATTTCCGTCATAAATGATTTCTATGTAACTTGCACACGCGACGGAAGCTTAAAAAATTGAGTAACTTCTCCCGTTTTCCCAACATTTCCCTTCACTACTCTGCTCCTATTGATTGTAGCGTGATGAAAAGTATAGCCCAGGAGTATGAAGAATAATTGTACCAAGTTTCGTTAAAATCCGTCGAGTAGTTTTTGTTTCTATAAGAAACATACAGACAGACAGACAAAAAATTTACTGATTGCATTTTTGGCATCAGTATCGATCACTAATCACCCCCTGATAGTTATTTTGAAAATATATTTAATGTACAGAATTGACCTCTCTACAGATTTATTATAAGTATAGATGAATAAAGATATATCATATAAAAAAAGGTATACAATCTGTACTACATATGTTTTAGTTCGTACAGTTTACTGACATTGACCGTACGAAACAAACAATGTATCACGATTGCTTACAACGATATCAACTTGGCGTCGATTCAGTACCAAGTTGTATATCGGCCGCGAAGGACGACTTCACTGTGGAACCTCGAATAACTAGTGTTCCGCAATATCTGTCGACATGCTGAGAAATCCGTACTATCAGTATGGGCCTTCGGACCTGAATATACCGGCAAAGTTGAATTTTGGGGAATTTATCTTAGGAAGAATGTGGAATGAGAGGAATAGAGATGCCTTTGTGAGTAGTTTTGTGTTTATTCGACTTTATAATTTAAGACTTAAGGTTGCTAATGAAGTGGTCTCTTTTTAAGATAGAGGTTATGTTTTGTCTGTGGTATTATTATCTTGTTTGGCGCATACGTCGGCCCAGATATTCGGGCAGCATAGGTATTTGGTTTCGTATGCCTTGGTTTTTAAACTACATCAAATTGTTCTAGTTTTAAAGTGCATAATTTCGAGGGCAGGTGTATTAAATGTTTGCAGCTAACCCGTCTCTCCTTTTTTTTTTCTAAAACCATTTGTATCTACCTAATCCGGGCTATTATTAAATATAAAAATTATTTAATTATACAACATACATTACAACATTAGAAACTTAGTTCTACATTAATAATTAAGTAATATAAATTTCATAGTGTTTAAGACATGGGATATCACTGTTTATCACAGCAGAATGATTTTATTCGATAGGTAGGTACATAAATTATTTCAATGCTCACGAAATCTTTTAAAATGTTAGCTTATAAATATATTATTATTGGAGAAGATGCTTTATTTTGTTATCTCAAGAAATATTATGGCTTCGAAATATTAGGTATTCTCTCTATTCTACAAAATATCAGAAATGTGACTTGCAATATTTTTTTTGAGGTGTTTTTGTCTCATTAATTATTTAATGACAAGCTTATCTGTCATTAGGTATGTATGTGTCAGTATCATGATGTCAGATTGAACTTTAGACCATCGCCCATACCAACTGACCTACCTAATAAAATACATTATTAACATTTTACCTTAGAATAAGGAAAACTGTGTTTGTAGTCAATAAACTCTGAAATTGTCGAATCTATTTAGTTATTTCTTTCCCCTTTGGGACTTTTATATTCAAATGTAACAACCTCAATTCTACTAGTACCGTTAAATTTGTTCAAAAATATAAAAAAAAAATTACTGGCTCGATGGCGCATTCGGTAGTGACCCTGCCCCATACGCCAAGTTTTGGGTTCGATCCTTACCATACATAGGACAAACATTCGAGTGATGAATACTTGTGTTTGTTCTGTGTCTGGGTGTTAATATTATATCCAATATTTAAATATATATTTGTAATGCCACTGTTGATTCTGATATCCGTAACACAAGTGCTTAAGCTACTTACCTCGGAGTAAGATCAATATGTGTATATCAATATGTATGTGATGTGGTCTGATTTTGATTATTTATTTAAATGAATGAGTTATTCCGCTTTTCTGTTAAATTTACACGTCAAAACCACTGAAGAGGTTGCAAAATATATAATTGAAGCACAAACGAAACGAACAAAAAACCTTCTTAGGATTCTCTTAAGTGGAGTATTCCAACTTGTCATCCTCGTAGCGTTATGTTCTGTGCTTGGACGGGGTCCGTTTAGACCATGACCCAGGATTTAGCGAGTCTGGTAATTACATTGAAGCGACTGCCGATCTGACCAAAGTAACCCTATGATAGGGAACCAGACAATTTTTGGATCATGGTTACAAATCCAAAGTTGTTTGAATTTGCAGGTTTCATCACGATGTTTTCCTTCACCATCGAGCTAGTGGTATAAATACGTACATATCTACATTTTAACAGACAGTCTTTTTTTTATTTATAACATCACGCCTGTAATACCCAAAGGGGTAGGCAGAGTCAAAGAGGCAGCAATCCCCTCCAACCACAATCAGCAAAAAAAATTAAATGGGCTGGGTTAGATAGAAAATCAACACAAACAATCATACTTTTAATTTGTAATACCAGTAATGGTTTCTCGAAGGGACTTCTTTACTTTAAGATAATTCTATTTTGAAAGTTATTTTACAACTTAATACGTGAGTACCTAAGGCTTTTTTTCAGTTAGTACCTAGAGGTTAAAAAGGTTAACTATTTGGTCTCCAAAATTTTAACAATAAACATTTAGTTACTTACCTACTACCAAAAAGACTTAAATTCCATAGATAGGACTGTAAATATTTAAAAAAAAATATATATACATATCATAACGCCTGCCATCTCTAAAGGGGTGGGGGCTGAAGACTTTGAATATTTTTAGGTTTACATGTAATGTCCCATGTTGGTCTGGAACTTAAAAATAATTTGCCAACTGTGTTCCCTGCCTAGCATGTCGTAAAAGGCGACTAATGGTATATCGGGTTTTGGGTAGGCAAAGTTAGCCACTTGTCACTACTTTTTTACAATTTTCCATCTAACCTAGCCTAGTTTAATTTGGTTGAAAGTGGTAGGGATTAGTTGTACCTTTGACTCTGCCTACCCCTTCGGATTGCGAGCGTGTTTTATGGGTGTATGTAATGTCCCATGGTCGGTTTGGGACTTAAAAAATTTAACACTAATTGCCTTCCTTGCCTAGCATGTCGTAGACGACCAATGGTTTATTGTTTATGTTTGGTTTTTATCACTGCTGCATATCCAGATAAATACACATACACATACACAACATCACGCCCATTACCCCCGAAGGGGTAGGCAGAGTCAAAAGGGCAGCAAGCCCCTTCAACCACATTCAGCCAAAAATGAAGCCGGGCTGGGTTAGATGGAAAATTGTGAAAAAGCAGTAACAAGCGGCTAACCTGTCGCCTACACAATCACATACCCAAAACCCGATATACCATTAGTAGCCTTTTACGACATGCTAGGCAAGAAACACAGTTGGTATATTATTTTTAAGTCCTAGACCAACATGGGAAAGTGGGTTGGGTTGGATGGAAAGCTGTGAAAAAGGAGTGACAAGTGTCTAGCTCGCCGCCTACTCAGTCATATACCCAAAAGCCCATAAACCATTAGTCGCCTCTTACGACATGCTAGGCAAGAACCACAGTTGGCACATTCTTTTTTTTTGTCCCAGATCAACATGGGCCAAGTCCTAGACCAACATGGGACAGATAAATGATAATAACATTCAAATATACAACTTAACTATGTGCATATATTTAAAGTAGGTAAATGATCTTGTAAGTAGGTAAGTACGTAAAAATGATGAATGACATTTGAATAATTATGAATAATTTAACAACATTGATGAGTATTACCTAATTAGTTTTAACTAAACATTTTGAAAGTCAAAGAAGCCGTTCTTTAAGGACAACATCGACTCAAATACAAAAAACAATAAACATCTGTGTATCCCAATGACCTAACCTAAAACACGTCTCGTCGCCTACACAATCACATACCTAAAACCCCATATGCCATTAGTCGCCTTTTACGATATGCTAGGCAAGATACACAGTTAGCACATTCTTTTTAAGTCCCCGACCATCATGTGACGGTTTTTTTAATGCGCTATTTTACTTAAAATTCATAATTACTGTCCATATCGATCGAGAAAATGTAAGCTTTTCTTACATTTTCTCGATAACAAATGTTTGTAATAAATTTCACTATCTTTGACTGTCTTAACTTTAAACTGCAATAGTACGCAGAAATGCCTCATTATGCACCTAATTTTTTGTATTATTCTGCAAGCTAAAGAACCTACAAAGTTTTTAAAATTACTAACAAGTCATTACATCGGGCCTAAGTGTGTTTTTTTTTCAAATTGAAATATATCGCTTATTTCTCTGAAACCTAATTTTATTTTCCACATTTTATTTTTTGATACATTTTTGAGCTTTTAATCGCAATAAAATGCGTATATTGTGTTTTTTACAGATGCCTACACTCTTTAGGTGTAATATAGACAAAACATATTATAAATAAAGATGAGACAAAAAAGTTATAACCAAAACCACTAACCGATATTTGTTATTTGAGCTTAAAAGCTCAAATAACAAATTATTGCATAGTTAAAACTATGCAGTCCAACCTTTTTTTTATGGAAGACTCATTGACTTGCCCTGGATTCCGAGGTTTTACAATTTTACGCCTTAGTGGAGTGCCCCACTAACTAGCAAAAGAACAGAATACGTTTCAATACGTTTATAACTACCCATGACTCGAGTACAAATGACTGTGTTTATAATTATTATTATATAAACGACGATTTGCCCCTTAATGCGATTCGAACTTCCGACCTTGAAAACTCTAATCTTTAACCGTCTGATTAGATACATTTATATCCATAGTCCATTATTTCTATTTAAGTAACATTTAAGTTTAAGTGATTACATGTAGGTATGGTAGAATCCCCTAAGAGGTAGGTAGAGTCCAAGGGGACATAAGCTTCGTAAACCACATTTAACCAAAAATATAATAAATTGACTTGGGTTAGATGGAAAATTGTAAAAAAGTAGTGACAACAGGCTATCTATCTGTACATTTAAGTATTAATTCAAAATAGCTCGTCGTCTTCACAAGTACAAGCCTAAGTCGATACACCATTACTCGCCTTTTACCACATGCTAGGCAAGGAACACAGTTAGCACGTTATTTTGAGGCTCACACCAACACGGGACATCTACTACACTCCAGCGTTATTTTCCGTTCATTCTAAAGATTATCACTTTATTGTCTTGAAAATAAACAGCCTGTTATCTAAAGTAAATGCTTAGTGCATTGCACCTAAAGATACATTATCAACAGTAAGTATTTAATAAACTTATCTTATTTCACTTAAACGATATAATCAAGTAAGTAGGTACGTAGAAGGACAAAGGTCTCCTAATGAGACTGGCATTCGGAAATTACCTGATTTCAAATTTCAAACGCTTGAGAAACTGGATATAAAATAGGGATGATAACTGCATTAAATGACTATAATTCTATTACGTCCGTCCGTTAGATTATACAAAAATACTAGACACATATTTTTCGCTCTATCAAATGAACAAAAAATCACAAAGATAAAGAGCATCAAAGTATTTTGTAAAAAAAAATACGAAACCGTGACGTCACGCGCAACTTAAATGCATTGTATCCTTGTCAATCGCTACCCAATACAACATTAGTCGCCTCTTACGACATACGCACATCCTCTTTTAATCCTAGACCAAGATAATTTATTGCCTAGCGCGGTCGTTCAAAACCAGCGGCCCGCGACCGCCGGTGGTCCGCATGACGTCCGACTGCCTGTCCACCGGAGTGGGACCAAGAAAATTGCATAAAATCTCCACACCTCTTTAGTTGACGTTTTCTTTTGGGGGATTTTCAACTCGCTCACCTCCCCGCTACCTCGCTCCAGTCCAGTGGCCAGGCAGCCTTATCATTTGGTCCGCGCAAGTCCTATAATTTTATTAGTTTTAAGTGAAAAAAAGGTTATTTATAATTAACACAGTTAATTTTCGACCTAGTGGTCCCTGATAACAATAATGAAATCAAAGTCGTCCTCAGTCACTAAAAAGTTGAGAACCACTGGCCTAATTCAATGATTATTACAAACTAAGAATTTTATTTTTTACATAACATCACGCCCATAATCCCCGAAGGGGTAGGCAGAGTCAAAGGGGCAGCATGCCCCCTTTAACCACATTCAGCCGAAAATAAAGCCGGGCTGGATTAGATGGAAAATTATGAAAAAGCAGTGACAAGCGGCTAACCTGTCGCCTACACAATCACACACCCAAAACCCGATATACCATTAGTTGCCTTTTACGACATGCTAGGCAAGAACCACGGTTGGCATATTATTTTTAAGTCCCAGACCAACATAGAACAGTGGGCTGGGTTGGATGGAAAGCTGTGAAAAGGTAGTGACAAGTGGCTAGCTCGTCGCCTACTCAGTCACATACCCAAAAGCCCGTAAACCTTTAGTCGCCTTTTACGAAACACAGTTGGCACATTCTTTTTTTTTGTCCCAGATCATCATGAGCCAAGTCCCAGACCAACATGGGACAATTATATTTTTTATTAATGATAATTAATTGTATTTTCAGATAAACGGCCAAACAGGTGAAACGACCACATATGAAACATTATGCCAGCAAGCCATGAACTTCTCCGTCTCCCTCTCTCTCCTAGGCGTCAGAAAGGGAGAAACAGTCGCCATCTGCTCAGAGAATAGGCCAGAGTTCTGGAGTACACTGGTGGGGATCTCGTGTACTGGAGCCACGGCAACCACCATGAACCCAGGATACTCTGAAAGTGAGTATCTTGTATCTATTTTTCTAAAGTACTTATCTAACAATATCTATTTCCATAGCTGATATGAATGATTTTTTTAATCTTTTTATGATAGGGCACCAGGGTCGTGTCAACCATATCGGGGTACTTAGGCATTGAGGTTCACCAGACCCCTTTCTTTATATTTAAATATTTCCAAAAATATTGTTATCCTTTGAGCCCCTAGGTTCTTTGCCTCTCTCGCAGTCAGTATACTTTCATAAAGCAAAAACCAACTATCTAAACTTCACGCCACTTCCCTAGTGGGGTAGGCAGAGAGAACCGAACGCCATATGGCACGATCCTTACACACCTCACTTGCTTCGTCAACACTTAAATTTAAAAAGAACTAAACTTTTATCAACATTCATGATCCTTTTCATACAAGCTCTACAGTTTTTATGACTCCTAACATCACTATAAATATACATATAACACCATCATAAAGCAATTGAGTTTTTTTACATATTTGTAATAATATCTGTAAGTTTATATAATATAATAGGTATATCAATGTAGAATTTAAGTAAAACCTGTTAATAGTTTTTCATGAAAAATAAACCTCCTTATTATGTAGGTAGAAAATAGGTATGTATTCAAAGTCAAAGTTAAAGTCAAAAATATCTTTATTTACGTAGGCCTCAAAAAAGCACTTGTGAATCGTCAAGTAAGTACATAGTAGAACAATTTGAATCTACCACCGGTTCGGAATGTTGCATCTACCGAGAAGAAACCGGCAAGAAACTCGGTAGTTACTCTTTTCAATGCCAGATTAAATATAAAAATTAAAATTTACAGATTAAGTTAATATTAATACCAAGTCATACAGTTAATGTTCGTCAAAGATTCAGCCGAGTATTATTAGAATATTATTTAAGCATAATAACATGTTATTTATTTATTTTCAGGTGAACTGAAACACGTCATGAAAATATCAAAACCCAAATTCATAGTTGTCTCTCCAATGTCATTCAAACTGCACCAAAAATATTTAACATTCCAAAAAAATTCGACAGTCATTTTGATTGGAGATCAAAAAACCAATAACGTTATTATGTACAACGATTTGGCTGTTTCGAATAACGGTGACGGTAACGTTATCGTTAATAACCGTTTAGCGAGAAACGTTAAATTTGAGGAGTTTGAAGTGGCTGACGTTGCGGGACAGACAGACACTCTGCTTGTTTTATATTCGTCTGGTACTTCTGGATTGCCCAAAGGAGTGATGATTACACATCTTAATGTTTTATCGCAGTGTGTACCGTAAGTATTATCTGCCTATCTTTATAAACCGTCTCAAATTTAAATTATTTATTGCATGTCACAGTATAGTAAGAGGTGGTACATTGTAAATGAAGGTTACATGTGACGCCCTGCAAGGGCATTGCATGTATCTTAATTAGGTACTAAATTAAAAAAAAAACTATTTGTGTATTCAAACATTAAATATTTATGTTACACATACTATTAGGTATATTATTCATTATATATTATACATTATTAACATTATTTATAATTATAAGAGCTAACCAACTGTCATTTACTTGTCATTCCTTTTTCACAGCTTTCCATCCAACCCAGCCCACTGTCCCATGATGGTCTGGGACTTAAAAATAATATGCCAACTGTGGTTCTTGCCTAGCATGTCGTAAAAGGCGACTAGTGGTATATCGGGTTTTGGGTGTGTGATTGTGTAGGCGACAGGTTAGCCGTTTGTCACTGCTTTTTCACAATTTTCAATCTAACCCAGCCCGGCTTTATTTTTGGCTGAATGTGGTTGAAGGGGCTTGCTGCCCCTTCGACTCTGCCTACCCCTTCGGGGATCGTGGGCGTGATGTTGTGTATGTGTATGTATGTATGTAACAACTATCATAACTTACTGCACCTTAGTATCTCTTTCTACAAGCTTGTAGACAACTGGCGATGTTCATTTAATTATAAGTTGTCCATTTAAATTTTGCAATCTTTATATTAAATTTATAAATTTGTCCGTTTTATTGTATACAATTTGTAAATAGGTTGATAACTGTACTTCTATACTATCTAATATATAAAGCTGCAGAGTTTGTTTGTTAGTTTGCTTGAACGCGCTAATCTCAGGAACTACTAGTTCGAATTGAATATTTTGTGTTGTATAGTTAATACATCGAAGAAGGATAGGCATAACATTAACCATAAATACGGGTGAAACTGCAGGCACAGCTATAGCCTTCCTCAATAAATGGGCTATCTAACACTGAAAGAATTTTTCAAATCGGACCAGTAGTTCCTGAGATTAGCGCGTTCAAGCAAACAAACAAACTCTTCAGCTTTATAAATTACATACATACATACATAATTTCACGCCTTTTTCCCATGAGGGTAGGCAGAGATGATGTACTTCCATTTGTAACGATCCTGACATACGCCTTTCGCTTCTACTACATTCATAAGTCTTTTCGTACACGCTCGTCGGTTAAGGGTGCTGTTTACCTGACCTTTTGTTAATACATTACCAATCTGGTCATGGAAAGTCCGTTTAGGTCTTCCCCTCCCGACGGCTCCATTTACACTTGCCTTATATATCTCTTTCGTCAATCTTCTTTCATCCATTCTCTCAACATGCCCAAACCATCCAAGCATGCCTTTTTCAATCTTAGTCACTACATCTTCTTTCACTCCACATCTATAAATTAGTATAGATTTATATCTCGTTTAGTCCTGTTAACTTTCATGTCTGTATTTATCCTACCTTTACCATCAGATCTTGATCTCACATACTATTTTAAAATTCCAGCTCGCCCCAAGAGGTGATTGTCAGGACAGTCCTCTCCATCACCCCATGGTTCCACTCCATGGGGCTGGTCGGCATTATCAACAACCTCGTCAAGGGACGAACCGTAGTATATCTCCCTAAATTCGATGTGGATCTGTTCTTACAAACCATTGAAAAATACAAGGTACCTAAATACAATTTGACATTGACAATTTGACAAGCTCGATGGCGCATTCGGTAGTGATCCTGCCCCATGCGCCAAGAGTTGTGGGTTCGATCCCCACCCAGGACAAATATGCGTATGATGAATACTTGTGTTTGTTCTGTGTCTGGGTGTTAATATCCAATAATTAAGTATATATGTATTTGTAATACCACTGTTGCTTCTGATATCCGTAACACATATGTGCTTAAGCTACTTATCTCGGATTCAGATCAATGTATGTGATGTAGTCTGATATATAATACTATAGATAGGTATTATCTAACTTATACCTAGCGTCATTTACAAATGATCTAAACTTTGCTCAGCGTGATCTTTCTAGCGATGTGTTCTATTTTTTTTCTGGGTCCGATTAGTCTGTGATCCTAGATGGAAGGAGGCGTGTACTATGAAGCAATTGTAATCTGACCTTTGTATTCATTAGCTATGGTCTCGCTAGATCATAGGTTCCCAACGTGGGGTGGTACCGGCCCCTATTGGACGCTGAAGCAGTTCAAAGGGGCGGTAGCCAGCCCAAAAGGCAATTGGGGGGTAACAGGACAGCTAAGTGGACGGTACTATCTAATAAAAAAATTACATAATAAAATACTTGCCTCTATTTTTAGGAAAAAAAATGTATCTAGCATTCTAAGATGTTTCTCTATCAGCCACGACCACTAGCTACCGATTACAAGGAGTTAACTAATTGAATTCCTAGCGTTATGTCCCGTGCTTAGACGGGGTCCGCTTAGACCGTGATTCAGGATTTAGCGAGTCTGGTAATTACATTGAAGCGACTGACGATCTGACCTTCGTAACCCCAAGATAAGGGGAACCAGACAATTTTTGGATCATTGTTACAAATCAAAAGTTGTTGAATTTGCAGGTTTCATCACGATGTTTACGCTCTCCGCCGAGTAAGTGGTATAAATACGTACATAGATTTGAAAAATCCAGAGGTACGTGCTCGAATTTGAACTGGCACTCCTCGGTTATGAGGCGTGTGTCCTTACCAATGAGCTACCGCCGCTCTTTATGCCATAAATATGTATAATATATATGCACCTACGACATTTTTCAGTTGCTAGCAATCTCCCTAGTCCCACCAATCATAGTGGCTGTCAGCAAGGTGGAGCGGGAATACGACCTCAGCTCGGTACAGCTGGTCTTCTCAGGAGCAGCGCCTCTTCACAAAGACACCGAGGAGCTGGTCAAAGCTAAGTAAGAAACTTAATGGTGTATTAAGAAATTAACAGCAGAGATCATTCTGTAACAAACATTATTTATTCGTGCCACTTGGCAAGGGAACAACTTTGCTTTGGTGTGAAGAAGAAGAGGCATAATCTGAGGATCATCCTTTAGGACTTCCCGAGATCCCTACTTGGTACCTAAGGTACCTTAGATAAGGCTTTGAAGAAGGATGCCCTTATTGTTCGTTCATAATATACCGTAAAATGGTTCAAATAAGCGTAATTATACATTTATTTCTGTAACTTATGCGTAATGGAAAAATAAAAGACTATACTATTCTATTCTATTCTATAAGAATTATTTTGCCACTTCAAGCTGGCTTTGTTGGCGTAATCTACCTCAGAAAAAAAATTATTCAATTATCAGTGGTTCGCAAAGTTGTCTGGGCTACGGCCCATCTAATACAAATTTACAAACTTGGGACCCAGCTCTAGGAAATTTAACCGGTACCAATATGAATAAAGGATAGATGGTTTGTGTGCCATTATATAGGCAGGGCCCACACAGAATTTGCTCGCGACCCACCAGTGGGTTGCGACCCATAGTTTGGGAAACCCTGATTTATAGGGTTTTGTGTATGTGATTGTGTAGGCGACGACCTAGCTACTTGTCACAATTTTTTTACATTTTTCCATCTAACCCAGCCCAGTTTTATTCTTTGGCTGAATCTGGTTAAGGAGACTACATGCTCTTGACTATGCCTACCCTGGGAATTACGGGCGTGATGACGTGTGTATATGTAATTCTATCTTTTCTATATATATCTCCACAGCCAGAATGGTCTGCTAATTCTTCTTGCCTTTCACCACCAGGTTCCCATACGTCATTGGAGTATTCCAAGGCTACGGCTGTACAGAAGCCACCATGGCTCTGACGTTGAGCATCACCGATGAAAGTGCGATACCTGTAGTCAAGCCGGGCAGCGTGGGGAAACCAGTGAAAGGTGTGGTGCTCAAGGTTGGTATTCAAAGTCAAAGTCAAAGTCAAAATATTCTTTATTTATATAGGTTTCAAGGAAACACTTATAAATCGTCAAATACAGGTAAAGCCACAGCTATATGATTCTACCACCGGTTCGGAATGTTGTATCTACCGAGAAGAATCCGGCAAGAAACTCGGTAGTTACTCTTTTCAATACAAATTATACAAGGTGTATGAATCGTAATTAACTTTGAACCACGTTTTAGTGTGGGCCTGTTGTAGAGAATCAAAATAAAAATATATAAATTACAACCAAAAACTTGACCCGACCAGAGCAGACCAGTCCTCAAGGGCGGCACCTGTTCCCAAGCATAATAAAAATATGTATAAAATAAATTATCTAGACTGACACACCAATAGTAGAAAAAGTCATGTATGATTTCTACTCTGAGTACTGAAACATATGGAGACGACATAATGTTCTATACGAACAATATGATACAAATATTATTAATATCGATATTGTATTCATAAACCTCTATCTATCTCTTTTTAACAAGTCTACAATACTGCACGTAAAAAGAGACAACAATATATTTGACTTAACTATTTTCGGTAACATCATCAAGCGACGTCATAGAAATACTTAAGTGAAGCCGGCTTACCATTTTGGTTTCTCATTTAAGTGGTCAATGTCAGTGGAATTTGCAGTGTATTGTGCCAATATTGATAAAATTTATGATTTTAACATAATCTAACTTGTAACATTCAGAAACATCTTCATAAATAAATTGTTCAGAGACCTACAGTATGTAAATAAGTAAAGTGGAATGACACTACGCAAAGGCGCCATATTTGTTTGTCACTCAAATTGGGCTTTACTTTTTCGTAGTTATGCCATCTCCATTAGTTTCAGTACTCAGAGGATTTGTACTATAGCACAGATAAACAAATCTGGAAGTTTTTTTTATCTTGATTACTGACCAAGTC
Source organism: Glyphodes perspectalis (assembly GCA_951394215.1). Classification (NCBI taxonomy): domain Eukaryota; kingdom Metazoa; phylum Arthropoda; class Insecta; order Lepidoptera; family Crambidae; genus Glyphodes; species Glyphodes perspectalis. The sequence continues at coordinate 4,205,698 of OX596227.1, forward strand.
ATAAAGGTTCACAGTTGTAGGTTAGACAGAGAGATCCGATGTTGCTTGTCACGTTAAATGATTTTCTATGCACGCCATACTATGTGCATTACTAATATTTATTTCTATTATCAATGGCAAAATATTCTTATATACAATCCAGCAGACTAAATACTTCGTTAGTGGTCTTAAAAAATATTTCTCATTTCCCAGGTGGTAGACACGGAGACCAGGAAAGTTCTAGGCCCAGGGCAGCCGGGAGAGATCTGTGCTAAGGGCGTTATGATCATGAAGGGCTACGTGGGGAAGGACAGGGCAGCAGACTTTGATGATGAGGGTTTCTTCAAGACTGGCGACGTAGGGTACTATGATGAGGAAGGCTCGTTCTTCATTGTTGATCGGTTGAAGGAACTGATCAAGTATAAAGGTTTTCAGGTAAATACATAACTAACTAACTAACTAAACTTCACGCCACTTCCCTAGTGGGGTAGGCAGAGAGAACCGAACGCCATATGGCACGATCCTTACACACCTAACTTACACGCTAGGGAAGTGGCGAGAAGTTTAGTTAGTTACTTTACTGGTATAAACGGTACTCAAACAAGGAATGTTGGTTCAAATCTAGCCACAAAATGTCTAGTCTAACAAACTAAATATCTGTTAACACTTCATTGACAATACGTTTAATGCGTCGTCAAATACATACACACAATTCTCAGCCTTGGAATTAATGACTAACAGACGGAAATCAGACGAATGGATTTCCGTAATTAAAGAAGGCTGATTTCTCGGTCGGTCAGTCGGTCCGTTAGTTGGTTAAATACGTAACTGCGACGTGTTACTTTGCTAACTAAGTTTACTGCCGGGTGTGATAACTTACTTTATTTAAATGCGATGCGCAGATAACTTATGTTAAAAATAAGTTGTGCCCGTAGTTTCATCTGCATTTATGGTTAATGTTATCTATACTTATAATAAATCTGTAGAGAGGTCAATTCTGTACATGAAATATATTTTCAAAATAACTATCAGGGGGTGATTAGTGATCGATACTGATGCCAAAAATGCAATCAGTATAATTTTTGTCTGTCTGTCTGTCTGTCTGTCCGTCTGTATGTTCCTTATATAAATAAAAACTACTCGACGGATTTTAACGAAACTTGGTACAATTATTCGTCATACTCCTGGGCAGGTTATAGTATACTTTTCATCACGCTACAATCAATAGGACCAGAATAGTGAAGGGAAATGTTGGGAAAACGGGAGAAGTTACTCCATTTTTTAAGCTTCCGTTGCGTGTGCATCCTTAATGGTTAAAGTTACATAGAAATCATGTATGACGGAAATAGTCTTTATAATATTAACCATAAAAGCGGGTGACACCGCTGGCACAGCTAGTACTGAAATAATCGTCTTTTCGTCATTGTTATTTTTATGTAATACAAACATATTTAAAATCCGTTATTAGCTTTACGATAAGAATTAAAGTTTCTTGTAAAATTAATTAAGAGTTGTGGACTTTGTGTAAAATACAATAAAATATTTTTTTTACCAATCGGACCAGTTATTCCTGAGATTAGCGCTTTCAAGCAAACAAACAAACTCTTTAGCTTAATAATATTATTATAATCCCCGCAGATTGCTAATGCGCTAAAACCTTGTCTAATTAACACTCACGTGAAGTCACCCGCATTACTCGCAACTGGTCAGTTTTACGAACGGTACTGAGTGTTCGATTACGTCACCATTATATGGCGGCCAGGCGCATTAGCAATCTGCGGGGATAATAAATTCGTTTTCTTCATTCACAGGTAGCTCCAGCTGAAATAGAAGCCCTTCTTCTCCAGCACGAAGCTGTAAGAGATGCTGGTGTGATCGGCATCCAGGACAGAGCTGCTGGGGAGGTGCCCCTAGCCTTCGTGGTGAGGCAGCCGGGGAGTAGTGTGAGTGAGAAGGAGATACAGCAGTTCGTTGCTGACAGAGTGAGTATTTGATGTGCAGGTATCACTTCCGTTTATCTTTATACCACTTACACACTGTCACACGCATGGGTGTACGCAAGGCAGCTGCTATCTATTTACTATAAGTAACCTACCAATAATATTTGACCACAAACAAAAAAATGCCCCGTCCCTGTACCAAAAAAAAAATTTAACAAACAAATATAACATCACGCCCATAATCCCCGAAGGGGTAGGCAGAGTCAAAGGGACAGCAGGCCTCTTTAACCACATTCAGCCAAAAATAAAACTGGTCTGGATTAGAGGGAAAATTGTAAAAAAGTAGTAACAAGTGGCTAGCTTGTCGCCTACACAATCACATACCCAAAACCCGATATACCATTAGTCGCTGTTTACGACATGCTAGACAAGAAACACAATTGGCACATTCTTTTTAAGTAATGTGATGTTATACAAGGCCACTGTATATTGGGTTTGCGATTATGCGGGTGACAAGCGTGTTACTTTGTCTCAATTTTCCATCTAACCCAACTCCATTTTATCGTCTTTCGGGATTTGCGGTCATGGTGGTATGTACGTATCATCATCTTCCTAGCGTTATGTCACGTGCTTAGACGGGGTCCGCTTAGACCATGATCCAGGATTTAGCGAGTCTGGTAATTACATTGAAGCGATTGACGATCTGACCTTCATAACCCTTAGATAGGGGTACCAGACAATTGTTACAGATCCATAGTTTTTGGAATGTTCAGGTTTTATCGCCGCCGAGCTAGTGGTAAAAATGCGTACATAGATTTAAATAATCCAGAGGTATGTGCCGGGTTTGAACCGAGGGTAAGAAGCCCGTGTCTTTGCCACTGAGCCACCGCAGCTCTGGTGTTATATGTATAGTTGTAGAATATATATTTATTTTCATTCTTGTTACAGCTATCTAACCCAAAGCATCTTCGCGGAGGAGTTCGATTCATCGAAGCTATCCCGAAAAACCCCAGCGGAAAGATACTCAGAAGAACGTTGAGGCAAATGGCTAAGTCGGGAAAGAGCAAATTATAACTACGCACAAATATATCTGACTGAACTTTTGATGAAAACTTTTAGCGAGTACCTATTGAATATAAAAGAAATATGGGATGGAAATATACAGTTTAAACCGCCCTTAGTACTGAGTACTATGTACGCCTTATATGTGTGAATTTTCTTTGCTCGATAGTTTGGTGATATCTAGCCATAATACTATCGATACTATCGATAGTATTGCAAGTCATCACTCCTATCGGTATTCTAACTGATTTTCGAGGTCAACTATCGATAGTTTCTCGATAGTCGATAGTGAAACTATCGATAGTTCGGCATCGCTAGGGCTTAGTATACAAACCGACCAAAGTCTGAGGAGGCCACTAGTATAACAAGCAGGATCTGTAATTACTTCAAGTCGTTAACAACAAGGTAACAAAACGTCTTACTCCTGAACACAATACCAAGGCACTTACATTATTAGGTCAGTTTGCAGGCATTTGCGGGAGCTCGGCTCGCACGTCCACACTCAAATGTTATTTCTCATTTCAATGAGGGCTTTTTGAATTAAAACATCAGTTATAAAGCGGAACTGTAAGTACGGTCTTGTCCCCCTACTCATTGGTAAGTTTTCAGAACAAACTGACATACGTATCACATTGTGAAAGGACTTGTCAGCAAAGAGCCAATAGACTATTTCAAGACAGATTTGATAGTATAATAGTATGTATATTTATTTAAGGATGTGGAATGATATATCTAAGCTTATTTATTGGTAATAATAAACATATTAAAAATCTAAAAGCAACATTTATTTAATTAATTACTACCCTAATGTGATGTTCCGTCAAGTTGAAGTCAGTAGTTTGAACGAGTCTGGTTATAATATTAAATTGACTGCAATGTGACCTTCGTAACACTTAGACAAGGACCCAGATATATTTTTGTTCTTTTACCCAAAGACCCTACGGGACTCCAACGGACCCTATTACATTTGGATCTCGTTTGTAATCTTGGGTAATCTACAACCAGACGGACTGGTAGATTCCCCATCTGTCTTTTGCCCACAGACGAGTAATGTAAATGCTTTTGCCAGTCTGTCTTTCTGTAGACTGTATCTTTTTACTTATAACCCTCTTTCTGTTTCTAAACCATAGATTTTAATGTAACATAGACGTAGTCTTTTGAGGACACCCGCAAAGAGTTCTGTTCCAAAAATCTTTGTTATAAAAGAAAAAGCTGTAATATTATTTAATTATATATTTTTTTGTTACTGACATATAATTTAAATAAAAAAAACTTCACGCCATTTCTTTTTGGGGGTAGGCAGAGGGTGCCGAGCGCCATATAGGTACCTATGTTCAAATCAAATAAAATATTTATTTGCTCACTAAGTGTACATAGTATCTAGGTGTTAACATACAATTACAATTTAGTTACTGTTAAGGTATAGTAAAATAAAAAAAAAAAAAAAAATATTATTAAACTGTTCAAAATGATAAAAAATTACGGAAATCTTCGTTTCTAAGACTGGTCTTACTGATTCCGTCTTTATACTACATTATGTATAATTTAAAGTTATTTCATCGTTCCTTGCACTTAGTTCTGCATTTGTGGACTAAGTAGGTAGTCTTATGCATTAAAAGTCAAACGAGTTACAAATAATAAATACTACAAGCTATATTAGACTTTATTACCTCGGCATAAAACCCACTCGATACGAGTGATATTTATATAATAAATTTCACATGACACTTTGTCAGATAATTTTTATTACAATATTAACTAAGTATTTATTTATAAACAGTATATTATCAGCTCAGTGTTTCCCAACCAGTGGTCCGCAAGACTTATCATTTGGTCCAGCGAAAACCTAAAATATTAATAATATTTCAGGTTAGGACTACCTTCTGCCCGCGGCTTCGCTCGCGTGGTACATCGATGAAACATAGCCTATATGTTATTCGGGTATATGAGCTATATTATTATAAAGTTTCATTAAAATTAATATAGTAGTTTTTTTGTGAAAGAGTAACAAACATCCATCCATACATACAAACTTTCGCATTTATAATATTAGTAGGATTTGAATTATAAACAGGTTATTTTTGAAGTGGTCCTGAGTCACTAAAAGGTTGGGAACCCCTGATCTAGCTGGACGCAATACTTATCAGTATATTATCGTACTAGGGTATATTAGGACGTGCGTAAAAAAACAATATTACGAAAGAGTTATAAAGTGAAGGAGAATGTTGAGAAAACCGAATTATGTGTACAGTTCTGAAGATATCCAGGTATGTTGACTTGCGCCCTGCAGGGGGGGCTCCGAATACTCCTGAGGCATCCCTGCCTGTCGTAGGAGGCGACTAAAAGGGCCTTTGCCTTGGAGCCTTCTAGCATTCAATCGTCCCCGGAGAAGGCAACAGCTCGCGTGTATCACCCGGTCCGTTAGGATAGGGTAGGAACACAGCTGTCTGTGTTGTCGCACTCACCGCAGGTGTCTGGGTAGAGAATTCCACTCTCCCGAGATGGGCCGCTAGCAGCGCGCGCTGCGTAGACTTTTTGTGAGAATCCCGACAGTAGGGATCCTGATAGTTTTGCGTACAGCGCCCGAATAATGACAGCCGTGAGGTTTAGTCGGTAGGGGAACTGGTGTTGCCAGCCGAGTTCCGAGTCCGACACACCCTTGTAGACTCTTACTCAGATCTACCTGGATGGCGCGTAAATGCATTCCTCATGTTCAAAAAAAAAGGTATGTTCACTTAAATATTTGTATAAAAAAAGTATAAGTAGGTACATACATATGCAGAGGGCCTAAATAAAACATACATTCTTCGATAATATTAAAGTAAGTAGAGCATAATTTAGGCATTTGATAGGTCCTAGGTATATCTTTAAGGTTGGATAATTTATTTATTTATTATTTCTATGTTATTTCAGATTGAATTTAATCAAATAGTCTAGATAAAATCTACACCGATATCTATTAATCTAGCTAGAGGGACGGACAGAAAACATGCCAAAAACAACAGAAACATAAGTATTTAATTGATATTTTCTGACAGGTAGTCACAACAAGATATTAGTTCAAATTCAAAATTAGCTGAGAGTTTGATTAAGCTATGGCTAAAATTAATTATGTACCTAATTTTGTAGATATTGTTATTTTACAAAAACGAACGACGTTTTAGGTTGGTAATAACAAATAACTCAACAATGTATTTTATTAATTTCGACATAATGTCATATGATTAGAGCCGCGAATAAGTTCTAATACCCGACAAAAAATTTACCTACCGCATTTCCATTGTTAATCTGTAGATTCTAGTACTATCTATTTGTCGACAAACACAAGACTTTTAGACATTCTAGATTTCTAAGAATTTTGGCACGTCTCTAGTGTAGTATCATAGTATGATTAGCTAACTCATATAAATCAATGCTAAGAATGTTACTTAAAGGATAGGTTATACTTACATACATTCAGTACAAAATATCTAGTTGTTGACTTATATAAAATACTCACTACACATCTCATATATGCACAAATTTAACTTAAAAGGATGTTTACAGACCTACATATTTACTTGCAGTAAATTATAATTACATTGTATGCAGGTGCCAGCACGGCTGCACTTTGGAGAATACATACTGCAGCAGATGCATACATTACGAGATAAAGTGGCATTTGTAAGTATAATAATATCTTCTTAACCGGTTTCGGTCAAACGGCCAATGTGGCCAACTATGCAGGAGATAGAGTATATAGTGTATAAGTTTTTTTTTTATAATATTGAATTAAATAAATAAAACTCAGACTACACGACATACAGTGATCTGACTCCGAGGTAAATAGTTTAAGCACTTAAGTGTTACGGATATCAGAATCAACAGTGGTATTACAAATATATACTTAAATATTCAATATTAACACCCAGACACAGAGCAAACACAAGTATTCATCATACGAATGTTTGTCCTGGGTGGGGATCGAACCCACAACTCTTGGCGCATGGGGCAGGGTCACTACCGAATGAGCCATCGAGCCAGTCAAAAGTATCGTGTTTTTATAATATTGGATTAAATAAATAAAAATCAGACTACGAGACATACGTACAGTGATCTGACTGCGAGGTAAGTAGCTTAAGCACTTGTGTTAGGAATATATTCTTCAGACCGACACACCAATTCCCTAGTTCTAAACTAAGCTTATAAAGCTTGTGCTATGGATACTAGGTGAACGGATAGACATACTTAAATACGTTTATAAACATCCGTGACTCGAGTACAAAATATCCATGTTCATCACACTAAATATTTGCCTCTAGCGGGATTCGAACCCGCGACCCTTAGATTCGTGGCCAGGTTCTCTGACCACTCGACCAACGGATCAGTCGAAATATCAGAATCAACAGTGGTATTACGAATTGGTGCTATTGGTGCTGGTGAACTAACTCAACTTCACAAGGAGCCTCACTCTTATGCCGCCGACCCTTTGAAGGTTTTGTTCAGGTTTTACTGCGCCGGCGACATAGACTATCGATTAATCAAAAACTAAAACTAAACTTTACGCCGCTTCCCTAGCGGGGTAGGCAGAGAGAACCGAACGCCATATGGCACGATCCTTACACACCTCACTCGCCTCTTCAACATTCATAATCCTTTTCATACAAGCTCTACGGTTTTTATGACTCCTAACATCACCAATTAATCAATCACCTTACCAATATAATAAGGCGAAAGTATGTAAGTTTAGATGTTTGTCTGTTTGTTGCTCTTTCACGGCAAAACGGCTGAACCGATTTGGCTAAAAGTTGAAATTGTGATGGCTTATAGCTTGGATCAGGACAAAATCTACATTTTATCCCGAAAAAAGTTCCCAAAGGAATTACACTTTCGAACTCCACGCGGGCGAAACCGCAGGCAACAGCTAGTTTGTTTATTGTGTAAAACTTCAATAAAACTATGCTACACTGAAAAGAGCGCTTTCTTTTGATAAAGGTTAAATTATGAGTCCTTATCTGATAACACCGAATACTTATAGTAGATAAGATAAAGAGACATAGTTTTCAAACTACATACTTGCGTAATTAATGATAATTTATATAATTTGTGCGAAAATATGGATCCAATAGATATAAATATCAGACTACATCACATACATTGATCTGACTCTGAGGTAAGTATTAAGCACTTGTGTTACGGATATCAGAATCCACAATGATATTACAAATATATAGGTAGGGACTTAAATATTCAATATTAACACCCAAATACAGTACAAACACAAGTATACATCATACGAATGTTTGTCCCGGGTGGGGATCGAACCCACAACTCTTGGCGCATGGGGCAGGGTCACTACCGAATGAGGCATTGAGTCAGTCAAATAGATAGGTACGTTTCATGTTAAATGCTTGCTGAGACAGACGATCGAAATCGGCTTTTACTGTTTTAAGGTTAGGTAAAAAACCTCAAGCTCTATCCTAGAAACTTTATTCTTAGAAAACAAGTATCTATTTAATTCTATAAAAATGCTTGTACAGATAGCGACTTAAATATGTTACTGAACATAATTTGTTCTTATTCAAATTCCAATTTATGTTGGCTTCAAGAAAGCTACGGACTAGTAAAAAAAGAAGGACTCCACGCTGTCATACTATAGCGTGAAGCCACGTTTATGCATGTGTGAGTGAGATACTTAAGGATACCAGATATCGGATATCTGTCATTTGGAGCACTTATTATGTCAATGTGTGACGTAAGTTGCGTGTCAAGGTGGAGCACCTGAGGAGCTTCAATGTCCAGTTAGTGGCGCGGAGTCCTTCTTTTTCTACTAGTCCGTGAAGAAAGCACTATAAGTCAAATTTAAATCCTTCAAGCTTCAGGAATCTACCTCGCGGTTCAGAATGTTGATTCTACCGAAAAGAAACCAGCAATAAATTCGGTAGTTGGGTACTCTTTTCAGCGTCAAACTAATAATAATTTTACAATTATTGAGTTCCAACTCATACCATTATGTATCCAACTTATTATCATCTTTCTAGCGTTATGTCCCGTGCTTAGACGGGGTCCGCTTAGACCATGAACCAGGATTTAGCAAGTCTGGTAAATTACATTGGAGCGACTGCCGATCTGACCTTCGTACCCTAAGATAGGGGAACCAGAAAATTTTTGGATCATGATTACCAATAATCAACTTATGCTTACAAAAAATAAATATTAATATTTTTTTATAAGAGCCACATTGTATTATGATTATCGTGTTCTTCGTTCACTAGCCAACTACATCTTGTTCTTAAAATGATTTTTGACTCTGAAATTAGGTACAAAAATACGACGATATTAAAAGTATCTACCTACATGCAATGTCTAATTATTTTGCTCATCTTAGCGCGTATAGATAAGGCGTTATAGATAACCTGTAATAATAGGGCTATTTGATAAGAATTATCTAGATAAAGAAAAAATATTACCTACTTAAACTTTGTTGCTTATTTATTATTGCATATATCTGTTATGGACTGAAAAAGATTGCTATGTTTTTGTTATTTATTAGGAATACCTACCTACATGATAAAATACTTTATGACTTTTTATGATCAATTTAAATTTTTGATATCAAGTAAAGCTGTTTGTTTAAATTATAAACTAACTAAAACTTCACGCGACTTTCCTAGCAGACTAGGCAGAGAGAACCAAGCGCCATCTGTAATTATAATGTTTGCAGAATAGATAATTGATCACATATGTATGAAAATATATTTATTTATTGATATTTAGTTACTTAAAGTATAGGTAACTACTATATACCTACTTAGTTAAGTATAAAAATGAAAGGAAAGCAAAACCTTTGAAAATGTTTCTGACATGAGTTGAAGTCGTGAGAGCCTATGGAAGGAAAGGCGTGGAATCTTTTAGAGTAATATGCCCACTCTTTGCACATTATTTTCGCAACATTGGTAAACCTATCTAATGTAATCATAGTAATATTAAAAAGAAGAAAGATTTAATTGTTTGTTTGCTTTAAATACGCTCCTTAACTACTGACCCTATTGAAAAGTTCTTTCACCAATGGAAATCTACTTCATCAACGAGTAACACTGGTTTCCCGTATTCCCACGGGAACTATTCGGATGAAACCACGCTAGTGAATTTTTTTTTTTCACAGATCAATGGTTCCACCAACGAATCTATAACGTACGGTCAAATAGTACAAGAGGCTATGAACTTTGCTGTCTCTCTCACTCTTTTGGGTGTTAGAAAGGGACAGACTGTGGCGATATGCTCTGAAAACAGATTGGAGTACTGGGGTGTTACAATAGGAGTATCATGCGCAGGAGCTGTGCTCACCACCGTCAACCCGGGCTACTTGGATGGTAACCATTATTTATACTTACTGTATGTATACTATTAGGTATAAATAAGAAAGATGAATTGATTGTTTACATTGAATAGGCTCCAAAACTAGTGGAACAATTTTAATATTTTTCACCAATCGAAAGCTACTTTATCAGGCTATATTTTATCCCCGTATTCCCAGGGAACGGGAACTAACTACACGGGTGAAACGGGTTTTTTAATGCTTTAATAAGGTATACTTACACATTACGCTCCTTTGTCTATTTGGTTCAGGTTCCGGTCTGAGACTTAAAAATAATGTACAATCTATGAATCCTTGTCTATACCCAGAGGCGTAGCTACCCAGCGACAGGGTGGGGCCGCGCCCCGGGGCCCCAAGTTTGGGGGCGCCTAAGATCAGTTTAGAAAACTTCTGTTTTATTTGACTCTACTTTTATTTTAAGCTGCATAAGCTCATGGGCCCCAGTTTCTGCTTTTCCTCAGGGACCTCTGTTACCTAGCTACGCCACTGTCAGGATCTCGTGTGTGTTGGGTCTGTGATTGTGTAGGCAACGAGTGGTCTCTTACATACATACATACATACATACATAACATCACGCCCATAATCCCCGAAAGGGTAGGCAGAGTCAAAGTGGCAGCAGGCCCCTTTAACCACATTCAGCCAAAAATAAAACTGGGCTGGGTTAGATGGAAAATTGTGAAAAAGTAGTGATAAGTGGTCTACATTTAGTCGCCTTTTACGACATGATAGGCAAAAAACATAGATGGCACATTCTTTTTAAGTCCCAGACCAACATGGGACGTGTGCCTTTTAAAACTTCTTATTTACAAATTTCATCACTTTACTTTGTTTTTGGTTAAGTTTTAAAACAGCTTGGCTCTTTGGACACTTTCAACACCTTCGTGGAGTGCAGTCGTAATAACAATATTTCTATATAACATTATGTAGGCATATTATAAACATCACATCTTCCCTAAGAGTAAAAGAGGCAAAAAAATACATGCTTCTAATTAATAGATACGTTTTGACCACGGACTAGTAAAAAAAGAAGTACTCCGCGCCAATAACTACACATTGCAGCTCCTCAGGTGCTCCACCTTGACACGCAACTTACGTCACACATTGACATAATAAGTGCTCCAAATGACAGATATCCTATATCTGATATCTCTAAGTAGCTCACTCAGACATGCATAAACGTGGCTTCACGCTATAGTATGATAGCGTGGAGTTCTTTTTTTACTAGTCCGTGGTTTTGACTTAAATAATTTAAAGCGCCTACAAATGTTTAGTAAGTTCTCATTTGATTTCATTACTAATAATGTTAACGATAAATTTTCTCTTTACAGAAGAACTAAAGCATATTATTAACATCTCAAAACCCGATTATGTGGTTTTATCTCCAAACTTGTACAAGCTGCATGGTAAATTCTTCAAATCCCAACACTGTGTTAAGGGCATCATCTTATTTGGAAATGAGAAATTGGACAACGTTATAATGTATAACGATCTTGCAATGTCAAATAACGGTAACGGAGATGTTATCGTTAATAACCGTTTGGCGAGGAATGTCCGTTATGAGGAGTTTGAAGTGGTAGATGTAGATGGCCAGAAAGACACTCTGTTTATACTGTATTCTTCTGGTACGACGGGATTACCGAAAGGAGTAATGTTGACACATCTCAATGTGATTGGACAGTGTCGTTTGTAAGTATATTTATATTATGGTCGAATGCCTCGTTGGTCTAGTGGTGGCATGCGCCGCTTAAGGACCAAGAGGTTCAAATCCCGGGTCGGGCCAAAAATTTGTGGCTGGGTATTTCAATATTGAAATTACTCAGTAACAGCCCGGAGTCAGGAAGTTGGCGGTTTAATCACCCCCGTGCCTCGGAAAGCACGTTAAGCCGTTGGTCCTGCGCCTGACCTCTCCGATCATGTCGAATTGCCGTCTCACCGGACTATGAGAGTGAAGGAATAGAGAGTGCACCTGTGTTTGCGCGTAAATTTGTGCACTATAGTATCTCCTGCGCAGTAGGCTAATCCTTGATTGGCCGCCGTGACCGATATCGGTTAGGAGGACATTGTTATTATATATGTATTATGGTAACCATGTCGGACGTTCAGAAGAATGTGCCAATAACTTATATTCTTTTTTACAACATGCTTTTGATAAGCATGTTGTAAAAGGCAACTTACAGTAACTTTTTTGTGTTTGAGTGTGTGCGCGATGAGCCAGCCACATCTTACTAATATTATAATAGCAAATGTTTGGATGGATGGATAGAAGGATATGTGGATGTTTGTTACTCTTTCACGCAAAAAGTACTGTATGGATTTGAATGAAACTTTACAATAGTATAGCTTAAAGACTAACACATAAGCTAATGTTTCATTGATGTACCACGCGAGCAACGCCGCGGGCAGGAGTTATATATTATCACAATTTTTCATATAATATAAAAGGATACTGAGCGATCGGATAGACATACTTAAATACGTTTATAAACATCCATGACTCGAGTACAAATGTCCGTGTTCATCACACGGAACATTTGTCCCTAGCAGGATTCGAACCCGCGACCCTTGGTTTTGTGGCCAGGGTCTCTGACCACTCGACCAACGGGCCAGTCAAAGTTAAATGAGCTTAATGCTCCCTGGACTGTCTCCCCATCCAGGAATTGCGATAGTAAATATGTGTATGTATTAGTGGCAAACAAACAACAAATTGTTCCTTTCAGACCGATGTCACAAGCCCCAGGTCTGACAACAATGTCAGTTTTGCCATGGTTCCACGTCATGGGGTTGGTCGGAACACTAGTGGGGTTGTGCCAAGGCAGAGACACTGTGTATCTGCCCAGGTTCCAACTGGATCTTTTTCTTAAGACTATTGAGAAATATAAGGTCAGTAAGTATTCATGTAAGACGCAACTAAGCTACAGATAGCGCGCGAGATGAATGCAGAGTTTAGGTATGTCTCGTCTTAGGCCCCGACTGCGTTTAACTCGCGCGCTATCTGTAAGTATTAATACGTATACTTTTTAAGTCAGCACTAAAATAAAATAATTTCCGGGGTGTTCCGCTCAGTGGTGGATTAAAATTTTCAATCCTCTCCTAGCGCATTTTTGGAGGATGGAATTTGCTATACATATTTAAATTCTCTTCACGCCTCGTCTCGTCTCGCCCCTCTGGTGGAAAATCACCTCACCTTTAGTCCGGCACTGGTTCCGCTTCATTGTTTATAAGGACCCGACAAATCGTTGTCAACCAATGGGGACAAATAGGGCAGGGGTTCAACTGCCCCCCCTGGAACTCGTGTGCCAAGGTTCCTGCTGGTCTATTTACGACAAGAACCTATCAATTATATTGTATTCCCCCCATGGACCAAAAAATATTTTATTGCCCTCCCCCCGTTCAAAAATAAATTGTATTGCCTCCCTGGACCAAAAGTTGCGTACGCCCATGTAAATACTTACCTAATTACCAAGGAAGAAAGTAAGTAAGTAGCTTACTTAAAACTAGTGCCCCACTTACTTTGGAATCAGATTAATGTCAATTAGCAAGTAAAGCTTAATGTTGTGTAATTTATTCATAATTTTAAATAAATTAAATTATAATTAGTCCTTACTAAGCAATACTTCGCTCTTATGTTGCAAATGCCTATTGCTCCAGTAACTGCCTACCGGGCAAGTCATAAGGTACATTCGCCACCTTCAAAGTATGTAATAGACGGTAGTTATTACAGGCAGGACAAATAATATTAGTGCCCCCGATCTTGGTTGCGATATGCAAGGCCTCTGCACAATACGACTTAAGTTCTGTGAAACTGGTTGCGTCGGGTGCTGCGCCGCTGGGCAAGGAAGTGTACGAACTGGTTCATACCAAGTAAGAATTCCTTTTTATTAACGACATCATTATCAATCTGGTTACACATTCACGCATAAACCATTTCACCAAAAGTTTAAACCGTACATACGTACATACATAACATCACGCCCATAATCCCCGAAGGGGTAGGCAGTCAATGGGACAGCAGGCCCCTTTAACGACATTCAGCCAAAAATAAAACTGGGCTGGGTTGGATGGAAAATTGTGAAAAAGTAGTTACAATGGCTAGCTTGCCGCCTACACAATCACATACCCAGAACCCGATATACCTACCATTAGTCGCCTTTTACGACATGTTAGGCAAGAAACACAGTTGGCATATTCTCTTAAGTCCCAGACCAACACGGGACAATTTTTTTGACCGTAAAAAAGGACATATATACTCGTCAATACGCTACCTATAAGGACGCTATAATACCCTATTAGTTGCCGGTAACTTTAAGAAAATAATTATTTGCTATAAAAAAATATATCTATTACATATACAACATCACATACATTGACTGACTCCAAGATAAGTAGAACTTGTGTCATGGATATGAGAATCAACAGTGGTATTACAAATACATATCTACTTAAATTTTTAATATTAACACCCAGACACAGAACAAACACAAGTATCTATTCATAACACGAAGGTTTGGATCGAACCCACAACTCTTGGCGCATAGAGCAGGGTTACCACTACCGAATGCGTCGTCGAGCCAGTCAAAGACTAATCCATGATTATTCCAGATTCCCAAACCTGATTGCTGTTACACAAGGATACGGTATGACGGAAGTGGCCTTGGCCGTCACCAGGTTCCCCTATGATCAGATGAGCACTATTGGAGTGAGAAAGAGGGGAAGTGTCGGCATAATAGTTAAGGGCGTTACTATTAAGGTAGATATTTTTAAAATCCCCAAATAGGGATGATGACTGCATTAAAAAACTATAATTCTATTTATAATAAATAAATATCAGACTAAATCACATACCTACATTGATCTGACTCCGAGGTAAGTAGCTTAAGCACTTGTGTTACGGATATTAGAAACAACAGTGGTATTACAAATATATACTTAAATATTGTATATTAACACCCAGACACAGAACAAACACAAGTATTCATCATACGAATATTTGTCCTGGGTGGGAATCGAACCCTCGAAAATCTTGGCGCATGGGGCAGCGTCACTACCGAATGCGCCATCGAGCTTGTCAGTCCGTCAGTTAGATTATACAAAAATACTAGACACATATTTTTCGCTTAGCTAGGTTGTCCAATGTTGTGAGTAGTGTTGCCGAAAAATCGATAGTTTTGCAATCGATAGTCAAACGCTAAAATCATCGATAGGACAACTGATAGTATCGATATCTCTGTTATTGCAATACTATCGATAGTATCGATACCACTGATAGTATTGTTCTTCAATATCGTAAAGACTAACAATAGTATCGATACTATCGCTAGTTCGACTGGCCCGTTGGTCGAGTGGTCAGAGACCCTGGCCACGAAACCAAGGGTCGCGGGTTCGAATCCCGCTAGGGGCAAATGTTTCGTGTGATGAACATGGACTTGTACTCAAGTCATGGATGTTTATACTTAAACGTATTTAAGTATGTCTATCCGTTCACCTAGTAAGTATCCCTAGTACAAGCATCAGCTTAGTTTGGAACTAGGGAATTGGTGTGTCAGTCTGAAAGATTTATTATTGTTTATAGTTTTTGTACTATCGATAGTCTATTCGGTATTGAAAAGCAATAATTGATACTTCATTTGTTGGCAGCGATCGAAACTATCAATAGTATTGCTGCTTACCGATAGTTTTTCAGTATCGATAGACTATCGATACTATCGATTTTCTTCAACTAGATAGGCTATATATCGATAGACAATCGATATTGGCCTATCGAGCGGCAACAATAGTTGTGAGACATATATCCCTATATATTGGCGTTTGTATCAGCGACGCCTATATCTACTTAAGATCCCTCTGGTGTTGAAAATGTCCGTAGTCAAGATCTATTAAAAAAAAGGTTAATAGGTAACCTACTCTAATCAATAAGTAGGTAAGTAGTTATTGCATCTAACCATCGCGCCCGAATTTGACAAGAACTTATCTGCTCAATTTAGACCTTATTTATTTTTCTACAAGAGCTTCTATAGTGGATTTCAAGAAGTTTCAATTTAGTTATAGAGGTACATAAATCATAATATTAGATCATCTGTATTGATATTTTTTACAGGTTGTGGACGTTGAAACCCGGACGCCTTTAGGTCCAAATCGTTCTGGTGAGATCTGCGCAAAGGGCTCCGTCGTCATGAAGGGCTACGTGGGCAAAGACAGACGAGAAGACTTCGACGATGAAGGGTTCTTCAAGACTGGCGATGTGGGGTACTATGATGAAGAGGGATGCTTTTACATAGTGGACAGGCTGAAAGAGCTCATCAAATATAAGGGTTATCAGGTAAGAAGTATTTTGAATTTGGGCGCCATGGATCAATTAGTGGCTAAATATTATCTAGTGTCGGTTTTTTTTTTTTTGACAACATCACATACATTGATCTGACTCCGAGGTAAGTAGCTTACGCACTTGTGTTACGGATATCAGAATCAACAGTAGTATTACAAATATATACTTAAATATTGGATATTAACACCAGACACAAGACAAACACAAGTATTCATTATATGCGCCATCGAGCAAGTCAATGTGATTTAATGTGGAGAAGGCATTTGAGCATCGTCAGCCCCCCAGGGAACGACGCAACGTGGCGTTTCGGGTCTCACCCACCCTGTAGAGGGAATAACGGACGTGAATAGCCACTAAACCATGGGGCACTTACAGAGCTCGAATGGTGGCAACTGTGGGACATCATAATACGTCCATAGCCCCCCACAAGCGGGCTTTTTATGGCATTAGAGTCAGTAGGTACACCTCGGATTAATACTCCGAGATGTATTTACAGGTTTAAACTTTTATATAACTTTTGTTAAAGACCTTATTTCGTTGGTTATGTTATATGTCCAGCCGAATTTATTAAACGGGATAAAAGGTATTCTATAGGGTTAAAATCTTTAGCATCCCTACCTACCAATTGGTATTTTTAACTGCCATATGCCTATTATTTTAGACATGGCGTAACAGACATATTTTTGCATTCGTATTATTAGTCGCTTTTACGACGTGCTAGACAAGAAACACAGTTGGCACATTCTATTTAAGCCCCGGACCAACATGGGACAATGGTGTAGGGGTTGTGGGTAGATATGTGATTGTGTAGGTGACGAGCTAGCCACTTGTCACAATTTTCCATTTAACCCAGCCCATTGTCCCATGTTAGTCTGGGAATTAAAAAGAATGTGCCAACTGTGTTTCTTGCCTAGCATGTCGTAAAGGGCGACTAAAGGTTTATGGGGTTTTGAGTATGTGATTGTGTGTAGGCGACGAGCTAGCCACTTGTTACTACTTTCTCACAATTTTGCATCTAACTCTGCCCAGTTTGGTTTTCGTCTGAATGTGGTTAAAGGGGCTTGCTGCCACTTTGACTCTGCCTACCCCTTCGGAGATTATGGGCGTGATGATATGGTTTAAGTTATATCATCATCTTCCTAGCGTTATTTCCTGTGCTTGACGGGGTCCGCTTAGACCATGATCCAGGATTTAGCTCAATTTATTCAACATTGAAGCGACTGCCAATCTGACCTTCGCAACCCTAAGATAGGAGAACTAGACAAATTTTGGATCATGGTTACAAATCCAAAGTTGTTTGAATTTGCAGGTTTCAATTACGATGTTTTCCCTCACAGTCGAGCTAGTGGTATAAATACGTACATATATTTGAAAAATCCAGAGGCATGTGCCCAGGTTTGAACCCGCACTCCTCGGTTAAGAGGCGCGTGTTCTAACCATTGAGCTACCCCCGCTCCTCCACGTAATGAAATGTATAACTCTAAAAAAATCAAAATTTTGATCGGAGGTTTTAAAATCTTACACATTGTACACCAACTTCTTCAGGTAGCCCCAGCCGAGTTAGAAGCTCTCCTGGTGAAGCACGAAGCCGTTGCCGATGCTGGAGTGATAGGAGTCCCAGACCAGAGCGCCGGGGAACTGCCCATGGCTTTCGTGGTGAAGCAACCGGGGAAGAACGTCACGGAGAAAGAGATACAGGAGTATGTAGCGGGGAAGGTATTGCACAATTCAAACCATTATTCCAGCAGCTCTGCCACATTATTATGTGCGTGTGGACCGAGGGACCAGTCCTGGGATTCGCAAAAAAACTTTACCAATATTTAGTAGTAGTCTTAAAACAATTGTAGAAACTATTTAGGAATTTGTAAAAGGAATAATTTAAAAAATTACAGCCCTTTACGTCTGGTCCCTCAGTTCCGACAAGCCGTAAGCGAGATCTCGGAGGATCTTGAAAATAAACCTGCTTATTTTTAGTATATCGCTTGTAAAGCTTATTTACTAAATCTAAATGCATCTCAGTATTTTTTTTCCTTGAGAAATGGGAAGCACTTAGATTAGTGTGGTCGTAGTGTGATCTGAAGTATTATAAATTTTCTTTGCAATTGTGTAAAGAACTTATTTTGCTAATTTTCCTACATGTTAGGAGCCATAAAACCGTAGACCTTGTATGAAAAGGATCATGAATGTTGAAGAGGCGAGTGAGGTGTGTAAGGATCGTGCCATATGGCGTTCGGTTCTCTCTGCCTACCACGCTAGTGGCGTGGCGTGAAATTTAGTTAGTTATTTATCCCCTAATTCATCATATTTAAAGCTCATCTTGCCCATAATACTTACTTCCTTCATATTATTACAGCTGTCACCTACCCCCTACCCCCTAATACTTACTTATTTTATTTTCCCCCTGATAGTTACTTCATCTTATTCCAGCTCTCAAACCCGAAACGCCTTCGCGGCGGCGTCCGCTTCGTCGACGCGATACCGAAGAACCCGAGCGGTAAAGTGCTTAGGAAGACTCTCAGACAAATGGCCAAGAATAGAATTAGTAAATTATAATACTCTTATTATTTATACATTAAATACCGTGCATATAAATACGTTTATAATTATCTTCCTAGCGTTATGTTCCGTGCTTAGACGGGGTCTGTTTAGACCATGATCCAGGATTTAGCGAGTCTGGTGACATAGGTGGTCTGGTGACATCTGGCGACATTAAAGCGACTGCCGATCGGACCTTCGTAACTAATTTAGGGGAACCAGACAAATATTGGATTATTGTTACAAATATAAAGTTATTGAAATTTGCAGGTTTTACGATGATTTCCCTCACCAAGCTAGTGGTATTAAATACGTAGATTTGAAAAATCCAAAGGTATGTGCTCGGGTTTGATCCCGTACCCCTCGGTTATGTCCTTACCATTGACCTAGCAAATGCGTATAAATGCGTTTATAATTAGTTTGTAAATGATTTCCCTTTTAAAGCATCGGTATTGTGTATCCTCAATTATTAGAGTATCCTAAATTGTTATATATAAATTTTAACTCAATAGGGATGTTGACTAATTTTTGAAATTGATTTTGTTTTATAGATAGACCCTATTTAAATATGAAAATAATAATTTCATGAAAAAATATGTAATATTTCAATAAAAAAATACGTTATTAAAATTTGTTTTTAGAAATCCCGCCAAAACGCTCCAAAAGTAACTGTCACGTGCCTATAATAGGCTAGATGACTAAAAAATTCTGTTTAGTCCGTCAGTTAGATTATAAAAAAATATTGAACACGTATTTTTTTATTTATTTGTCAAACAAACATTGACGAAGATACAATGCATTCAAGTTGCGCGTGACGTCACACCTACGTAAAATTTTTACAAAATAGTGACGTTGCAAGCCCCCACTCCAAAACTTTGATGCTTTTTATCTTTGTGATTTTTTGTTCATTTGTTATAGCAAAAAATATGTGTCTAGTATTTTTGTATAATCTAACGGACGGACTAAATAGAATTATAGTTTTTTAATGCAGTCATCATCCCTATTACCTCACTGACCGATAAAAATTCTCGCGTTCTGTCAAAGTGAATCAGATCTTTAGTGAGTACTAAAGAATATGTCAGCTTGTATGGCGGACAGTGACGTCATCGCGCTTTGATGGCGTTCGCAGTCACGTGATAATGGATATTAAATAACGCGATTTGAATTAATTTTCTTTAATTTATGACGAATAAATATATGCTTAAAATGTTATTATAGGTTTTTAAATACTGTCTTCAATGTTTAAAATATAATTTTACATGAATTGGTAACACGTGTCAACATCCCTGTTGCTTGGTGGGTCGACTTGAATTTTACTTCAGTGCTGGGAAATCGGCGCTAAAATAAAATATGGCAAGAATAAAGTGTGACTTAATCTGAGGTGCTTAAAACCTAACATAAGTTTCTTTAATTAAGTTCTGAGATTTTTATGTTTAAAGGCATTCAATTAATTAAAATAGCAGACTAATCTAACGCCTAAAGACACCAGATTCCACATATTTTGACTGGCTCGATGGCGCGTTCGGTAGTGACCCTGCCCTATGCGCCAAGAGCTGTGTGTTCGATTCCCACCCAGGACAAACATTCGTGTGATGAATACTTGTGTTTGTTCTGTGTCTGGGTGTTAAAATATAAAATATTTATAACAGGGCTATATACAGTTGATTAGCTTTTAATGGAAAGTAAAAAAAAAAAATTCTAATTTTCTAAAATCCTTTAAATTAGTTCCTTAGAATAATGAATTTAGCATTAACTAAAAATAACCTTGTATTGACCTGAGACACCTCTATAATTTGTATACATACATACATAAATAACATCACGCCCTTATGTGTATCTATAGTCAGCGGGAACACCTATTCTTTTGTAGTAGATAACTAACTAAAAAGATCTTTCCGTGAAATAGATCTATAATTAGGGCTACCAATGGTAAAACTTTTTTTTTTTGTTTGTAAATGTATTGCTTATAGCACAGGAATATCCCACTATTATAAATGCGAAAGTTTGTACGTATTAATGGATGTTTGTTACTCTTTCACAAAAAACTACTGAATGGATTTTAATGAAACTTTAGAATAATATAGCTCATACACCCGAATAACATATAGGCTATATTTCATCGATGTACCACACGAGCGAAGCCGCGGGCAGAAGCTAGTAAGCAATACATTAAGTATTGCTTACAGTCCTTACCGCCCCTTATTTTACGCTACTCTACAATAGTTCTGTGTGCGCTCTTTTACAATTCAACCGTTAAAATAATTTTGTGGAGTCGAGAAGAAATCGCCATGTATCTGTTTTAACAAAAGCGGTACCCAGAAAGCACAATTATTTACTTTGTACAAGCGAATAGCAACCAATTAGTATTGATACATTTCGAAAGACGTTTGTTGCGTATTAAGATTTCCCGATGACTAGAAGTTTTTTTTCATCACGCCCACAACCCCCCAAGGGGTAGGCAGAGTCGAAGGGACATCATACCCCTTCAACCACATTCAGCCAAAAATAAAGCCGGGCTGCAAGCATCTTTTTATTTTATAACGTGATATTTAGGTTTTGATGAATGAAACCTATTTCTTTTTTTTTCATATGTATAAAAAGACAGTATAGCACTAATGAGGGTTTTTTGAAAACATCAGATAGATGGCGTGACTGTGACTTGCGGTCTTGTCACCCTTCTCATTGGTAGGTTTTCAGAACAAACTGACATGCTGTCAACAAGGAGCCAATAGTGACAGTGATAAGACCGCAAGACTCCCTCGCGCCATCTGGCGGTTTTTAATGTTTGAAAACATTAATTATATAACTATATTTCAACATGATCACTCTCATAGCAAAAAAGTTACCCACTGGCTGTAAGAATAATTTCAACGGCCTATTTTTCTGGAAATAATACGGAACAAATTCTAGTTGTTTTACCATTCCTAGCCCTAATTATATAGATCCATTTCATGAAAAGATCTACTACAAAAAAACAGGTGTTCCCGCTGACCATAGACACACCGCCCATAATCCCCGAAGGGGTAGGCAGAGTCAAACGGAGCTGGCTTCTTTAACCACATTCAGCCGAAAATATAGATTGCATTTGTCAAAAGAACAGTAGTTAGAATGGCATATGCTAAAATATCTAGCAATGGGAGATACTTGCTAAATTATTATTTAGTATAATCATTAATATAGATTTTAATAGCAAAAAAGTAACGAAACTGTTAATGGAATTGTCCAGGTTATTGACTCTGTAACTTCCATGTTTCGTCGGAAGAAACTTTGACGTCACGCCTATAGGCGTGATTTTACGTCGTAACGCTTTTCAGAAACCTGTGAATTAGGTAATTGGTTTACGAATGTACGTAACGACTTAAGCCTTCCATATACGTCAAGAGGCGTATTGAATACTATATCAATGGATATTCCATAGGCTTCCTATAGGGGTTTCTTGACGCATATAGGCGTCGATAGACGCATATATACGTCCATCGACGCCTAAAGGCGTATAGAAGTCTCAACGATTTGATTTGTCGGGTTTTCCTAATTCAACATCCATTGCTCGCTCTATTAGCGAGCAGACACTCGGGGCGGCAGGGGAAGCTCAAATGAAACACTCGTCTCCATTACACGGCAGTAATATTGCGCGCGCGCGCTCACGCCAGGTAGCTGTACGTGTCCTTCTCGCCCTCCGTGCGCTCCAGGTACTCCTTCTCGATCAGTATGTCGATGCATTTCTGTGGACAGGCAAAAATTTGACTTAAGCGTTCACACAGTAGACAGACAAATATCAGACTTATGCGTTAACACTTAGAGTTCATTTTTGATGTACAATTCTTCCAACTCATCCGCGCGCGATTTTAAAGAATTAAGACTTTTTGCGAGGTCTTATTCCTCTCAGGCATTGTACAAGCACTTTTAATTCCAAGGGCCATAGAAAAATCAGACTTATTTGTTAACATCTAGAGTTTAATTTCTAATGTTTGTTTTTGAATTCTACCAGCATGCGAGAAGTCCAATAGTTCATTTCTTTCCTTCAAGAACTTCATACCAGGCTATTGTGAAGTACAAGGACTAGCCAGGAGTAACATTGAAGTAGTCGTTATCGCCTTTATTCGTAAGCTTCTCCATAGACAAGTCCGGAGGATCCGATCATAAAATCTATAATGATCATAAAAAATAGAGAATCCGAAATCCGAATCGTTTCAAAACCGAGAACATAACCTCGGTAATTAGAGGTATACGTTAGTAAATCCCTTTCTTCTGGAACGCCGTCTATTATCAGCCTAGTGGTTGTTTACTGTGCTGTGACGTCACTCACCTTGATGACGGGCACGCGCGGCTTGAACCGCGACGAGAGCTGGTTGAGCACCTCCACAACCAGGTGCTGGTGCTTCAGGGTCTTGCGTGTCTTCATTATCCTCACTATAGCTGCCTGCAATTGGAGTACATCAACTTAGTACATTACACAATGGATAGCGGTTTATATTTATACTAACTAAACTAAACTTCACGCCACTTCCCTAGCGGGGTAGGCAGAGAACCGAACGCCTGGTGTGGACTTGCTTCTTCAACATTCATAATCCTTTTTATACAAGCTCTACGGTTTTTATGACTCCTAACATCACCTTCTGTTAACACAAGACCAATCTAGTCGTGGTAGTTGAGCCTGGGCCTACCGCGGCTACTACATCCTTCCACTTTCGCAATGTATATCTGTTTATATTAATAAGCTATTATTTTTATAGTTACACATAAATACTATACTAGCTTCACGCTATTTCCCTAGCTGGGTAGGCAGAGAACCGAACGCCATATGGCACAGTCCTTAAACACCTCACTCGATTCACATACACATAATAAAATGGAGTTGCGTTAGATTAAATCTGTTTAAACATAGTGGCTAGCACACCAGTTTTTCATGTAACTGACTCAAAACTACTTTTGGCATAGGGACGGTGGTGAACCTTATTTAAAGACGTGCCAGAGTTTTTAGATTTCCAATATAATTGATTCTTTAAGTGCCAGGGGAGCGGTTGATGTGAATGTTACTGTTAAACAATTTTGATATATTTATGATCTCTTTGGCACGCGTGCCAATGGTTCGCCATCCCTGGCATAGGGAGTTTTATACACCTTTTTAGCGATTGAAGGCGTGATTGTTTGTATGTATGTACTTCATTTATGTATGTTAACTAAAACCGGTTAGGAACCATTATATATTATTACTAGCTGACCCGGCGAACTTCGTTCCTTCTAACAGTCAATCGGGTTAAATAAATTGAGATGTAAGCTATCCTATCTTCCAAGTAGGATCAAACTGCACACGGTGTGCAAATTTTATTAAAATCGGTAAAGTAGTTTCGGAGTCCATCGCGGACAAACAACGTGATGCGTAATTTATATATATTAAGATAAATAGGGATGTTGACTGGCAAGTCAAATGAGATACTTTTAAAAAGCTGTCAAAACGCAGTCACTTCCTAGATTTTGTTTAGGTCTGTCAACCTATGACGTCACTAGTTTGTATAGTCAATTGACTAAATATTAAGCAGTTTTTGTAACATTAAAAGTCGTAGACTCACTATAATTCAAAATCGATAAGGTTTTACAACATACTACGATACTTTCTTTTTCAGAATTGATTTTTCAAAATTAAATCTCAATGGTGTCAACATCCCTATTATAAGTGTATGTATGTATGCACGCACCTGTATGAGCATCTTGCGGTCCTCCTCGATGTGTTTGTGCGTGGCCTCCTGCTCCACCTTCAGCTCCGTCTTCAGCGGTATGTTGATGTTCACGCGCAGCTTTTTGCTGAAAAAGGGTTAAACGTTAACAACAATAGGGAACTAACTAACTAACTAACTAAACTTCACGCCACTTCCCTGGCGGGGTAGAGAATCGAACGCCATATGGCACGGTCCTAACAGATAACTTTCCCGGGTGATAAAAGACAGAGATAAGTATACTTAGTCTTTAAATATCGAATACCGTAATTTTTGGTTTCTTCGAAATATATAAAGATACACAAAACATAGTAATTATTTGTATGTGAAGGTCTTGCGCACAGTGGTGTCGGCTCAATGGTAAGGACATACGTCTCTTAACCGAGGGGTGCGAGTTCAAGCCCGGGCACGTACCTCTGGATATTTTTTATCTATGTATGTACCTATGTATGACAAGCTCGATGGCGCATTCGGTAGTGACCCTGCCCCATGCGCCAAGAGTTGTGGGTTCGATCCCCGCCCAGGACAAACATTCGTGTGAAGAATACTTGTGTTTGTTCTGTGTCTAGGTGTTAATATCGAATATTTAAGTATATATTTGTAATACCACTGTTGTTTCTGATATCCGTAACACAAGTGCTTAAGCTACTTACTTCGGAGTCAGATCAATGTATGTGATGTCGTTGAATAATTACTTTTTATTTATATTTATTTATTTATTTATGCATACCACTAGCTCGACGTTGAGGAAAAACATTGTGATGCAACCAGCACATTCTAACAACTATGTATGTTTAACCATGGTCCAGGTGGTCTGGTTCCCCTATCTAAGGGTTACGAAGGTCAGATCCGCATTCGCTTCAATGTCAAGACTTGCAAAACCCTGGATCATGGTCTAAGCGGACCCCGACTAAGCACGGGACATAACGCTAGGAGAGTGATGACAGCGCTTCGTTCTAGAGTGGGTCATGGATCGTGGTCTTGCAATCATAGTTGGAATATCGACAATGAAGTGACAATACCTCCTAACTAATATTTTTTAAGAAATATACTTTTTTAATACAGTTGCTTAAAAAGTGGCGTATTGCAGGGACGTATAGCGTTCGGGATGTGGGCTATTACATACTCGTGCTTTTTTTTTGCCTTTCCCGAACTCGTGCGTTCTCTTTCCCAACTGTCAAAATAATGTCTATTAAAAAGAAAAAAACGGTACCAATGTCAATGTATATGTGAATAATAACTTTTATAAGAATTAAATGATTAGTTAGTTGAGTTTATGGTGTTTTTATTATTTTATTAAATTGCTTCATTTTTTCGCAACTGTATTAAAAATAGTCGTCCAGTACACGTACGGAACCGTCATTGCAACTTGTTCCGACTGTCAACCATCGCCTTCGGCTGCGCCTCGGCTCGGGTAGACATTTGTCGGAACTCTTTGCAATGACAGCCTTTCCGTACTTGTAATGAAATATACTATTTTAATGCAATAGCCTTAAAATTCAATTTCGCGTGGACTATAATTTTTTTCTCGTCTGTTATCAAATAATAAAGTGATCCTGTAAACATTACATTAAAAGTTATATGAACGTCTTATGATCAAAACCTAAAAATTTGGTTGTTTTATCATTCTCCTATAAAATAAGCATATCTACAGTTAGGAGGTATTGTCACTTCATCGTCGATATGAAGATCTTGCACGAGTATCGTCACGATGTTCCTTTACCAACGATAAAGTCGGACATATTCAGGCTTTTTGATTGCATGTACGGCCAAAATAAGCGGTGTCCGGCATTTAGCTTTCTACATTTCGCAAACGAGTGAGCGCCGAGCGTGGCCGAGCGCAGGCGAGTGGACTGTCGATCGCTCCCGCAGTCCGTCAATAATATGGGCCTTCGGCCTTTTTACCCTAATGTCCGGCCAAACTGGCTGGATTGACCGGCTATTAGGTTTGGCGACCTGGCAACCCTACTCCATACTCATCATCATCTTCCTAGCGTTATGTCCCGTGCTTAGACGGGGTCCGCTAATATTATAAAATACGAAAGCGAGTTTGTTTGTATAATCCCCGCAGATTGCTAATGCGCTGGAACCTTGTCTAATTAACACCCACGTGACGTCACCCGCAATTCTCGCTGGTCAGTTTTGCGAACGGTTCTGAGTGTCACGATTACGTCACCAATATGGCGGCCAATCGCATTAGCAATTTGCGGGGATTATATGTTTGTTACGCTATCACGTCTAAACCACGGAACCGACTAAAAAAAAAATTCACCAATAGATAGCTACGTTATCTTATTTTATATTAGGCTATATTTTATCCCCTTATTCCCACGGGAACGGGAACTACGCGGGTGAAACCGAGGCAATGCTAATACTAATTGATAGTTATCGACTCACTTCTTATAACCTAGGTATAGTTCGACCACAGACGATTCCGTCAGCTCTGACTCGTCATCTTGGCACACTAGCAGTTTTGCCTTCAGCAGGATTTGAAGTACCTGTGGAAAACAAGACGAGTTAATAAAGATCATACGTAACGGCTCGCCCGTAATCCCCGAAGGGGGAGGCAGAGTCAAAGGGGCAGGGGACTTTAACCACATTCAAGCCAAAAAAAAATCACATGTTAACTCTCATGTGATTAATGGACGGCCCCTTTCTCGCGTTCTCGCATTCCCGTTGTACTGCAGCAGCACCGCCACCTGGCAGCTGCTCGCTCGCAGCGTGCGACACGCTCAGTACCTGCAGCAGGAAGTCGCCCTTGATGCCGGTGTGCTGCTCGAGCTGGCGCACCGTCCACGCCGTGTTCTCGTTGTACTGCAGCAGCACCGCCATCTGGAAGGTGCTCGCTCGCAGCGTGCGACACGCTCGGTACCTGCAGCAGGAAGTCGCCCTTGATGCCGGTGTGCTGCTCGAGCTGGCGCACCGTCCACGCCGTGTTCTCGTTGTACTGCAGCAGCACCGCCATCTGGAAGGTGCTCGCTTGCAGCGTGTATCTGCAATGAAAATATGGATTTGAATTTTCCAGTTCAGCTGCAATGAAATTCTCTAGAACGAGACAACACAAAAAGCTTATAACTTCGTATGAAATGAAAGTATTTGACAGAGTTTTCCTATATACTAAAAAATAAAATTGCATGTCGCATCCATCTGGTAGAATTACCCAGCTTATTAATTGCCTAGTTCGTTAATCAAACGCCGGCATCCACTTTGTCACACAATCCCGATATTTAATTAAACTAAAATTAACGTTTAGCAACTTAGTGTCGTGAAAAAAATTATTTTTCAAAAAAAAAATTGGATTTGGTTAATATCCAATTTAACTAAATGACTACACGAAGTTCAGCCATCTGGTGAAAAGTTTCGACTTGGCTAATTGTTCTTCAGCCATTATATTGGTCGCCGGCGTTTAATGAAACGGGCTAGACGTCCAATAAGCTGGCTATTTTAACTAGATGGCTTTTATCTGGTGGTATCTTAGCTACTTATTTAACACATTATTCTAAACAAATTAAAAAAAATTGCAAAAACATATTTTTACTTCCCATAAAAACTAGCCGACCCGCTAATCCACTTTTTCATGGAAAGTAAAAAAACAATCAATTTTTTTGTTAATTTTCTAAAATGCTTTAAATTGGCCCCTTAGAATAATAAGTTAAATGGGATTATTCCATTAGTCACCCTGCTCTGTCCCCTCAGGGGGACAGAAGGGAAAAAAGTTTTGATCTGTTCCCCTAATAGCGACGAGGGGACAGTTCAAACTTTTTTCACTGTTCTCATTTCGCCCCCTATCGCCAATCAGGGGACAGATAAAATTTCTTTAGTAGGTACAGATAGCGCGCGGGTTGAATGCAGAGCTCATGTATGTCCAGTCTAAGGCCCCGACTGCATTCAACTCGCGCGCTATCTGTATTTAGTTTTTCATAGACTAAAAAAAGCCTCGTTGATGTGAGTTCACTGACCTGTTCTTGAAGCAGTTGGTGACGAGCTCTCCCTTGCTCATGTTGTAGAGCCAGTTGAGCTTGCGGCCCGAGTGCTGCGCCGAGTAGAACGATGTGAACCTGTGCACCGAGCGCTCCAACTGAGGACAATAGGACACATACACTATCTGTAAATGAAGGGTCAACGTGAAATTTGATTTCTCACTCTTGAAATACTGATATATTATATATAGACGCTCTTGAAGTACTGTCTGTACTTCAAGAGCGTCTATAATAATAAATAAATATCAGACTACATCACATACATTGATCTGACTCCAAGGTTAGTAGCTTAAGCACTTGTGTTACGGATATCAGAAACAACAGTGGTATTACAAATATATACTTAAATATTGGATATTAACACCCAGATACAGAACAAACACAAGTATTCATCACACGAATGTTTGTGCTGGGTGGAGATCGAACCCACAACTCTTGGCGCATGGGGCAGAGTCACTACCGAATGCGCCATCGAGCAAGTCTATATAATCTATATCTATATCAAGCTAGGCTAATAATATGCAATTACATTATGAATAATAATAATAATAAATTGTCTAGTCTGACATACCAATCCTCTAGTTCCAAACTAAGCTTATGCTTGTGCTATGGATACTAGGTGAACGGATAGACATACTTAAATACGTTTATAAACATCCATGACTCAAGTACAAATGTCCACGTTCATTCCACGAAACTTTTGCCCCTAGCGTGATTCGAAGCCGCGACCCTAGGTTTCATGGCCAGGGTCTCTGACCATTCGACCAACGGCCTTTCAAATATTAGCTTAATGTTAAAAAAAAAAGCACTTTAAGCCGTTAGACTGCTTAGTCTTAGTCTTAGTTGCGCCTGACCTCTCTTCGGTGCTTAGGTCTTAGGACCCTTACACAATGCGACTTTTTGCAACGATACAAACGCTATTCAGTCTGTATCGATGCAGCATCGATACAGACGCAAGACAACCTTTACACACACGCTTTACCAAAAGCAGCGATACAATCGCGATGCAGTCGCGACTCAGTAAGTGGTAGACGCATAGATGCAGGAAACGCTACAAACGCGCGTTGCCATCGATATAAACTCATGTTGATCGCTGGTGTCACATTCACAAAATTCGCAATGTGTAAGGGCCCTTAGGTAAGTTCAAGCATGTCTGGCCAGTCACATACATTTTACATTTCGTATAGACTTGACACAGATAGAGGTCGCTACAGGCATCATTTAGACCGATTGAGAGAATAAAAACGTTATTATTTCACTTTAAAAAAAATCTTATGGTGTATCTCAGGATCGTAGCAAATGGAAGTACGTGATCTCTGCCTACCCCCATGGGAAAAAGGCGTGACATTATGTATGTATGTATGTAAAAAAAATCTTTTTTCATAAAATGTGTTATTTAACTAAAACTAACTAACTAAACTTCACGCCACTTCCCTAGCGGGGTAGGCAGAGAGAAGAGAACTGTTATTTACGTAATTTTTTTGATAATTTATCAAATTTAGGTGAAAAACGTGAATATAAAATATTTTCTTCAGAAGCAAACTAAAATAATCTTTGTTTTAAAACCCTGAATTTTACACAGATGGCGTATTATTCGTACGCATATATACGTAGTATATATTATGTTTTATCTCTGTTTTGCTTAGTTTATTTTGTTTAGTAATTTTAAGTGTTAATGTAAGGTGTGTTTGGGCAGCACTAAACGCCCCGATCTCTAGGCATCCGTTGAAAACCAGCGTCGCGGTGAGCGTAGCGCCACCGCGACATATGCTGAGCGGAGACCTTTTAGGTGCTACATTATGACAGTCTGTCATTTTGTATTTGTTATGTGTGTATGTGTGTTATTTAATAAACATTTTTCTTTCTTTCTTTCTTTCTTTCTTTCTTTCTTTCTTTCTTTCTTTCTTTCTTTCTTTCTTTCTTTCTTTCTTTCTTTCTTTCTTTCTTTCTTTCTTTCTTTCTTTCTTTCTTTCTTTCTTTCTTTCTTTCTTTCTTTCTTTCTTTCTTTCTTTCTTTCTTTCTTTCTTTCTTTCTTTCTTTCTTTCTTTCTTTCTTTCTTTCTTATATTATATTATATTATTACTCTGTGGTTCAAGGTCCTTGATAGGTGTAGCGTAAGGCACTTACCTCTGTCGGCAGCTGGAAGGAGGAGGACTGCTGGAACGGCCACGAGCCGGAGGAGAGAACCTGGATGCTGAAGTCGATGTGCAGCGGCTGCTCCGAGCTGTCCGCCATGTGCTTGCGGAAGTTCTCGTTCAGGTCTTTAGACACGCCGATGTCCTAGAACAAACAATACATGAGGATAATCTTTTAATCGGTAATAAAGTTGCTAAAGATTTTTAAAAAATCCGCTAGAGGCAGCACTGGCACCCCCCGTACATATAATTTGGTATGGCTGCAATATTACATATATGTTTTTTAATATCCATATGTGGCAGTATGAGAAATTTATATATATTTAATATATTTATTTATTTAAAGGTGTTGCGATTTTACGCCGACTTTTTTCAAAGTTACAATTATAAAAAAATTCAGTTTCAAACTTTTTTTCTTAAATTGGCCTTTTAAAGTTAGTTTTCAAGACAGAGAAAGAGAATAGATGGATATGTGTGAAGAGTTAAGAAAATACGTAAAGAGGAAAGGCGAAACAAAAAGAAAGCTCTTCTCAGAACTGTACTCAATACTTACCTGGAACATTCTCTGGAGTTTGCTCGTGTATTCGAAGCCGCAAGCTTGTTTTAACTTTGAGATCATTGAAGCCTGAAAACAGAAAAATATTTTAGTTTACATGTAAAAAAGATACTAATCTAAAAAATAAGTGTCATGGTTACACATACACATCCATAGTTATTTACATGTGGTTTACATACATATATTTTTATTTATGACTAAATATGGTTTAAGGAGCATAACTCTCCCTGGACACCCATTCGGGGTTAGCATACATGATAGCATGAATGTATGTATGATATTAAACATGTGTGCTATGATGGGTTATAATGATTACGGGTGATAATGATGATGATAATGATGATGATGGGTGATAATGACGATGGGTGGTGATGATAACATGTGACGATGCCTCACCTCTGCGTCATCACTAGCAGACATGTGCTGCACAAGTCGCTTGGCCAGCATCTTGCTGTAAAACTTCTGGAATACGTCCTTGTCCTCTATGTACTTGAACACAACCATCTGAAACAGAGCGAATGTGTTATTTTTGGTTACCTTACAACTTGGTTGAGCATTGAACCTTATAAAGCCAAGTATACTCACGACTTGGTTGAGCGTGTCCTCCAGCTCGGCCTCCTCAGGGTTCTTGCTGGACTTCTTCAGCAGCAGGTCGCAGTACTTAGCGAGGAGTTCCGGGCTCTTTGAAGACGAGTTCGCCGCCTTTGTCACTGCGTTGCCTACAAAAAAGATTGGGTGTTTATAATCATGTGAGAGAGGAATTTTATTCCATAAACCCGGTGACTTTAATTGATGCATATTTGTCAGAGACAAGATGGTTTAAGCCTACGGCGGCCTGGCTAATCTATACTTACTAATATTATAAAGCTGAAAAGTTTGTTTGTTTAAACGCGATAATCTCAGGAACTACTGGTCCGATTTGAAAACTTCTTTCAGTGTTAGATAGCCCATTTATCGAGGAAGGCTATAGGCTATATAACAATAACCATAAACGCGGGTGAAACCGCGAGCACAGCTAGTCATTAGATAGAATCATTCTTAGTATTAGCCAACTACGTTTACGTACTAAAAAAATTGTGGCTGCATTGCGTACCAGCTTGGAGTCTTAGAATTGACGTTTTTTTAGCCCATGTCTCGGACATCACGTTAAGCCGTTGGTCCAGCGGTTGAAGTCTTACGGTCAAGTCGGTGCCGGACTGCCTCGTTGGTCTAGTGGTAGCATGCGCCGCTTTAGGACCAAGAGGTCCCGGGTTCAAATCCCGGGTCGGGCCAAAAATGTGTGGCTTGGTATTTCAATATTGAAATTACTCAGTAACAGCCCGGAGTCAGGAAGTTGGCCGTTGGTCCTGCGCCTGACCTCTCTCCGGTCACGTCGAATTGCCGTCTCACCGGCCTATGAGAGTGAAGGAACAGAGAGTGCACCTGTGTTTGCGCACACACTTGTGCACTATAATATCTCCTGCGCAGTTGGCTAATCCTGTTGAAATTGGCCGCCGTGACCGATATCGGTTAGGAGGACATTATTATTGCACTTTGATATCTCCTGCATAGCGGACTAATCCTCGTTGAGATTGGCCGCCATGACCGACGGTAGGAGGCAGTGGCGGATTCACGGTCTTGGCCGCCCTAGACTCCAGGCCATATAGTAAATACCAGCCGCCTCTTCTCAGTACTAAAGCATCATCAGTTAATTTTTTATCACGATTGGCCGCCTCTAATATCTGGCCGCCCTAGGCCCGGGCCTACTGGGCCTTAGGGTAAATCCGCCACTGGTAGGAAAAGGTATTTCGCGACCACTCACTGTTAATGAACCTCCCGCAGGCCTTGTCGAGCGCGGCCACGAACCCGGAGTCGTTGTTGAACGCGACCAGCACCAGCGCGTTGTACTTCTTATGCACCTCCAGTATCGTCGACACGTACACCTTCGGATCCTGTGAACAAAATGTATTAGTTACATACACACATAATCCCCGAAGGGGTAGGCAGAGTCGAAAGGGCAGCAAGCCCCTTCAACTACATTTAGCCAAAAATAAAGCCGGGCTGGGTTAGATGGAAAATTGTGAAAAAGCAGTGACAAGCGGCTAACCTGTCGCCTACACAATCACACACCCAAAACCCGATATACCATAAGTCGCCTTTTACGACATGCTAGGCAAGAACCACGGTTGGCATATTCTTTTTTTTTGTTCCAGATCAACATGGGCCAAGTCCCAGACCAACATAGGACATGTATTAGTTATTGAGGATATATACTACGTAGTAGATGTGATTAATTTGTTTTACATTTATTTTTTGGCTGAACGTGGATAAAGCGGCTACCTTTTGACTCTGCCTACCCCTTCGGGGATTATGGGCGTCATGACTTATACTTAGAATGCCGTACACCTTGGGTTTTATAGAATATCATTAACGGTTAGTGAGGATTTGTGGTTAATTAGAATTGTTACTTATAGTAAAGATGCCTCTAATTTCAGATCTATATGAGCGAGTTCGTCAGTATGTTTTAGTTCTATGTTTTTGTCTCTGCTTGTCGTGTATTATATCCATTCCTGTCCATCTGTCTGTCACGTCTGTCCCCTGTCAGTGTCAGTCTGTTCCCTGTTTATGTCAGTCTGTTTCCTGTCTGTGGCAGTCTGTTCCCTGTCTATATCTCTTTGTCATCTGCATATGCCTTATCTATCCCCTTGTGCGTCTCTCTGTCCCCTGTCTATGTCCGTTAGTCCCCTGTCTACACACGCGAGTACGCACCGTGTGCGCGCTGTCGCCGCACTTGTCGATGGCCTGCAGCCCCTGCGCGTGGATGTGCTGCTCGAGCAGGCGGCGCAGCTCGCACATGCGCCCCTGTCTATGTCCGTCTGTCCCCTGTCTATGTCCGTCTGTCCCCTGTCTACACACGCGAGTACGCACCGTGTGCGCGCTGTCGCCGCACTTGTCGATGGCCTGCAGCCCCTGCGCGTGGATGTGCTGCTCGAGCAGGCGGCGCAGCTCGCACAGCCCGTCCGGGATGCGCGCCACCAGCGCGTACATGCGCCCCAGGTCAGCGTTCTTGTCGCCGTCGAGGAGTTTCTGAGGAGAAACGATAAAGATATCAACGGCTAGCAGAAAAGAGCAAAAAACTGCAAGAATATTAAACAGTTTTGATGGTAGAAAGTGCTGCAAACCCGTCAATAAGCTGTGACACACACAGACACACACACACACACACACACACACACACACACATACACGCACGCAGGCACGTACGCACACACGCACGCACGCACGCACGCACACACGTACGCACGCACGCACGCACGCACACGCACACACACACACACACACACACACACACACACATCACACACACACACACACACACACACATCACACACATTCTCACACACACACACACATTTACACAATCATACACACACACATTTACACAATCACACACACACATTTACACAATCACACACACATTTACACAATCACACACACACACACACACATTTACACAATCACACACACACACACACATTTACACAATCACACACACACACACACATTTACACAATCACACACACGCAGCTGTTGGTGTGCTAGTATCCAAAAACTTTTCAAAAGCTGTTTAATATTTAGTCAGTTGACGATACCAACTGGTGACGTCATATGTTGACAAGCCCGTACAAAATCTATTAAGTGATTATGTTTTGACAGGTTTTAAAAAGTATCTCCATTGTCTTGCCAGTCTACATAACTATTGGGTCGTAACTCATCAGAAATGTATTTGTATCGTGAACGTATGTGACCACACTAAATGTATGAAACTAATGCTTCTACTCCGTCACGACACAACACGACGATGCGCCGTCACTACACCTGGAACTCGGCTCATACCTGGAACTCGGCGTGGAATATCTCAAGGTGCTTCTCGATGAGCACGCGGTCGCAGGTCTTCGCCAGCCGCTCCATCGTCGTCTCGTGCAGGTACACCTGGACGCGCCGCTGTTCCTCTTGCAGCCGTTGTTCCGCCTAGGGACAATCCAGAAGACAGATGAGCTTAGTGACGCGAATGATGGAGACCTGTAAGCTTAATATGAGCAGAAGTGTATGAAATGTAGCTCTATCGTCCGACTTGATCATAAAAACTATTGCTATTTGAGTTAAAGTTATCCTCCTTATTGCAAAATCTTCTTATGCAGCGTTGCACTTTAGCCCGTGGAGCTATATCGAACGCTATATCCAACGGTGATCCTGGATTCCCCACTGGACGAAACTAGGCCAGTTCCTTCAGCGTCTAACGCATCGCCTAATACTGTCTGTGTCGCATCTCCTCTCCACGCTAGCAGCGCAGCAGAAGGCTGCAAGGTTCCTCGGCAGCGAGAGGTAGCAGTCGAGGAGGCGTTAGGCAGCCAAGGGGCTTACATGATGTGGAACATATCCCCCCGGGCCCTTCCGGCTTAGCCAACCTGCCCCTCATGACGATGCAATATTCCACCATAGTCCTTGACCCCGGCCTACCCCATCTGGGGTGTTTGTCATTGCTCCTCGCACAAAAGGTTTTAGGACGATGTAGTAGACCATGAGAGTCCCCGGATTCCTCCTACCCCTTATGGGATTATATGATGATTGCATGTATGTATGAATGTGGAGGTGGAGTGACGATTTGCGCAATACGGCTGGCAGGAGCTGGATGAGAGTAGTCGAAAATCGATCAGAGTGGCGAACATTTGGAGAGGCCTATGTCTAGCAGTGGACTGTAACAGGCTGATGATGCTGCTGCTGATGATGATGATGATGATGAAGAATGTCATTACCTTAATCATGTACTCGGTGACGGGGTTGTTCCGCAGGAAGTCGGTGCTCTCCCGCGTGTAGAAGCGCTCGGTGTCCTCCAGGAACACGGCCTCGAACGTCTCCTTGTACACGGCCAGGTTCTGACCGCGCGCGCTCGGGTCCTCCTCGTTCAGACCCAGGGCTACGTAGCAGTCGATCACCTGGGGACGATTAGGATGAGTTACTACATGTAAATTTGCTTTATGTGTGATTTACGAGTTTAAAAGGGGTTTATTACAAATAGATACTTATAAAGAGAGATATTTTGACTGGCTCGATGGCACATTCGGTATTGACCCTGCCCCATGCGCCAAGAGTTGTGGGTTCGATTCCCACCCAGGACAAACATTCGTATGATGAATACTTGTGTTTGTTCTGTGTCTGGGTGTTAATATCCAATATTTAAGTATATATTTGTAATATCACTGTTGATTCTGATATCCGTAACACAAGTGCTTAAGCTACTTACCTCGGAGTCAGATCAATGTATGTGATGTAGTCTGATATTTATTTATTTATATTATTTATATTATATTATTTATAAAGATACTTATAATGGTATAATTACAGTGAGGCATGGTTGGATAGGGATATTTACAAATAAAGACCCAAGTAACACACAAGCATGATAACAGTACTAATGCGACTCATAACACAGTTAATAGTTACGTAACATTTGTGTTACAGTTAAGGAAATAGCTAAATTCTGACTAACGTTGTATTACGGCTATTATAATTTTTTAAGCTTAGTAAAATTTGTATAATTTCGGCTTCTTTCTTAAGGCTTAGTAATAACTTTTATTCTCAATATTACACAAACGTTTCTAAGCTTACAGAGTTTCACATAGCTTTAATTTGCAAAACAGTAAGCTAAAAGATAACAAGCTGAATAAACGTAATGTACAATACTATTATACAAACATTATTAAGCTTATTGCTGTTAAAAATGCTATATTCTGTATAAAGTACCCTCAGCAACTAGATGCTGAATAATAGTGTTAAAATTCGGTTTTAAAATGCTTGTATCTGAATAACAGCTTTAATATTATATTGAAATCTTATAAGGTTCTTTATTTTGCGAATTATTCAGCTGCTGATAAAAGGTATTTTCTGGGTTCTAATTAAGCTTATATTGGTATAAAAGAAATGTAGACATAGTTTATAACTCTCCTACACATACTTCTATTCTTATACCGAAACTAGCAGTTTTAAAGTTAGTTAAACAGTATTTACAAAGAAGAATGCTGAAAATTGCTTTATTTGTAGATATTTATTAAACGTTAGTTGTTGTTAGTTGGGCGTAGGCAGCATAGTGTTTAGTAAACTAGCTGTGGAAGAAAGCGGTCAAGCTAACCTTAACAGTCAAGTGCGATCGTACATAGAAGAGTGTTCCGTACCCGCAATTTCATATACAGACTGTGTGGGTGACGATGATTACACATCTAGTGGAGATGAATCAGATGAGAATATTAACGAATTCAAAAATACGCGCGGTCCGAATCATTTTATTCTAGCGTTTTGTATTTGTAGTACATTCAATGCGGTAGTATAAATCTACCTTTTGTTGTGTCCGAGGCTTAATGGTTAAAGTTACATAGAAATCATGTATGACGGAAATAGTCTATATAATATTAACCATAAACGCGGGTGACACCGCTGGCACAGCTAGTGTAGGTATAATATCCGTTTGTTTTCAGACAATGAAAAATTGCTACATTATCATTAGAATAGATGGGGAACCAGAAGAGACCTCGTTTCTTTTCCCTTTTTAGCATTTTAATAAGGTATACAGTACATACGAGTAGTTAACTCAAACTAGACATAGGTACGTAAGTTGAAAAAAAAAAAAACATGATTACCACAGCTTTTTTTCTAAATAAAACAAAATAAAAAAAATATTTTACATCCTTTTTACGTTAGATTGGTATACCTAAATAGCTTTAATTCATTTGCTTAATTATTATTTTTTTTATTTAAGTGAAATGATTGCATTATATAATAGTTAAATAATAAAGTTCGATCGATCACTTAATAATTTTTCCACGAAATTCTAGTTTTTGATTGTTCTGTTTTGAACCCTAATAAGCTGTTTAATAAAACATGTGAACAAATACTCAACTGTTATTCAGAAATTATTCCGCCATACCGCGCTTTGCCAAATAAAGGCTTAATATGTGACGAGTCAAAACTATTATTCAGCAGCAGCTCGGTAAAACAGCTCCGTGAGCAGCTAATAATCAGATTTATAGGAATCGCCATTATAACCTCAAAAAAAAATGTTTTTGGAATTGTTTTTACTATCAAATGCTGTGTTTTATTAATTCAGATACAAATTCGAGTATTATACATAAACTAATTATTACTTTTAAAACACTAAAATAAGGAATTACGCTAAAAGTTTTTTTTTGCCTTATTTCTGTCTTGTACATTAACTTATTTCTATCATTAAACTTCGATATTGAAGCGGCGCGTAAAACCAATAGTTACAGGACATACGTTATTGACGACAAAATTACTTGCGCAATATTATTTCACTTGTATAATAGCTAAAACTCGTATTTTTAAAAATTACTTAACAAATTCCAAGTATTCATTCCGTCCACATTAATATCTTAATAAATATTAATGATGTCAACAATTTCTTGAAGGAAACACATTTTGTTTGAAATAGTGTGGTACAAATGTGCTTATAGCTGAGTAGTTTTTGAATATCACAGCCACAAATATTTATCTGAATAAACATGATAAAACATCTGTGTATAAGTAACGACTGCCGTTTTTCAGACGTTATTAAGCTATGTGGACAATTACATTGCTACTACTCAGATTTTATATTGCTATTATTCAAATTAAAGCATTTAAAAGTGTGCCCAATTTGCTTGAATAAGAGCTGAGTACACGTTTACTCAGACATTAATCAACAGCTTTTTAAGCTTATCGCTCCCGGGTTTGCTGTTACTAAGACCTTATACTGCTATCTGTGTTACTTGGGGAGAGAATGATAGTGATGAAACATACATACATAACATCACGCCCATAATACCATTAGTCGCCCTTTTACGTGCTAGGCAAAAACCACAGTTGGTACATTATTTTTATGTCCCAGACAGTGACCGACAGACATTTTTATGACCCAGTTCGTGTGATGAACGTAGACATTTGTACTCGAGTTACGGATGTTTATAAACGTTATTATTAATTTAAATATGTCTATCCGTTCACCTAGTATCCATAGCACAAGCTTAGTATGGAACTAGGGAACTGGTGTGTCAGTCCGGAGTCTAGAGAGTCTGGAGAACTCTTTCTTGAATGTTGGAGGGGGAGGTTGAGAGGAGAACTCTTTCTCTCTCTTCTCTGCTTGGCCTCACTCTACTGCCAAGCAGAAAAAAGAGGGAAATAGTTCTCCTCTCAACCTCCCCCTCCAACATTTACGGTCACAAACGACACCGATCAACTCACCCCGGACACGAGTCGCGTGTTGATCGTCTCGCCGTTGCGCTCGCGCTCGATCAGCTTCAGCACCGCGTTGGTGACCTGCTTGTTCAGCCGCTGGAACAGGTTGTCGCGCCACGTCACCAGCGCCAGCTGGTAGATCTCGTAAATGCCCTGTAGAGATACATCAGGTTAGTGAAGTCAATGACTTGGCAAGTTGACATTGACAAGCTCGATGGCGCATTCGGTAGTGACCCTGCCCCATGCGCCAAGAGTTGTGGGTTTGAACCCCACCCAGAACAAATATTCGTATGATGAATTCTTGTGTTTGTTCTGCGTCTGGGTGTTAATATCTAATATTTAAGTATATATTTGTAATACCACTGTTGTTTCTGATATCCGTAACACAAGTGCTTTAAAGCTACTTACCTCGGAATCAGATCAACGTATGTGATATAGTCTGATATTTTATTTATTTATTTATTTATTTATGACTAGCCCTGGGAGGCTACTTCCGTACGCTGGGTCGCCTGTCCGACAAGCGAAGAATATATTGTACTCCCACGGACGTGTAGCTATTTCCCAGGGCTTAAAGACCTGGTCCTCCTCCCACATACGCTCCAGTCAAGACCAACTCCTACTCACACTTGATCCAGTGCTATTTTTGTGGGTCACCCAGGGACCACAGAAACTGCGACCTCTCCTCCCAAGACGACAAAGGCTCAGGTTTAATGATACTTGACGAGACAGCGTGATCCTTAAAGTAACTAGATACAAGCAGTCTTCCTCCAAGGTCCAAAAAAACTGGTACTCTTTACATAAAGCGGTCTAGACAACCGGAATTGGAGCCTGGTAGTATGTATATATACACGTATATGTTTATTTCCCCAGGGTCTATAAGACCTGGCGCCCTCACCTTGCGGCCCTCCTCGCACTCGCGCTTGACCCAGTGCCGGTTGAGATACGCGCACACACCATTGAGCACGCGCGACGAGAACTGGTACTCCTCCCACTGCTTCGTGTAGAACGCAAGAACATCCTCACCCATCAGATCAGCGCCGTTCTGCAATAAAGAGTGCCTTGAGGTATGGGATTGCTATTACTTGAACAAAAAATGTAATACGACGAGCTAACCACTTGTCACACCTTTTTCACAGCTTACCATCCAAGCCAGCCCACTGTCCGTGTTGGTCTGGGACTTAAAAAGAATATGCCAACTGTGGTTCTTGCCTAGCATGTCGTAAAAGGCGACTAATGGTATATCGGGCTTTGGGTGTGATTGTGTAGGCGACAGGTTAACCGCTTGTCACTGCTTTTTCACAATTTTCCATCTAACCCAGCCCGGCTTAATTTTTGGCTGGATGTGGTTGAAGGGGCCTGCTGCCCCTTTGACTCTGCCTACCCCTTCGGGGATTATGGGCGTGATGTTATGTATATATGTATGTGTATGTAAAAATATAATAATAGCCTCCTAACCGATATCGGTCACAGCGGCCAATCTCGACGAGGATTAGCCTGGTACGGGGGACATATTATAGTGCACAAGTGTCTGCGCAAAGTGCAAAGGTGCAGTCTATTCCTTCACTCTCATAGTCCGGTGAAACGGCACCGACATGACAGGAGAGGTCACGCGCAGGAGCAACGGCTTAATGTGCTTTCCGAGGCACACAAAAAAAAAATACCTTTAATTCGTTCGGTTTTCACTGCCTTCCCCGCTAGGGAAGTGACGTGAAGTTTACTTAGATATGACATTGAGAAGTCAGTCGTTCAGTCGAGGGACCCTGGCCTTAAAACCAAAGGTCGCAAGTTCTTAACCCGCAAGGGCATTTTTGGCCCTTCGTTTTGTATGCTGTAAATGGACATTTTTATTCAAGTATGTTAATCGTTGCCTGATATCCATAGCTCAAAGATGCTTAGTTTAGAGAGATTGGTATGTAAGTCTGGAGAATTTATGTAAGTATGATTTGCGGTTTTACAAAAAGGTTCAGCACCACTGCCTTAAACAGTCGTCTACGGACGCATGACAGCCCCTTTCTTAAAAGCATCCCTTTTTTTTACAGCAATTTGACAGGCCCGTTAGTCTGGTCAGACACTGGCCACGAAGCCGTGGCCAGTGTTTTTCTAATTAAGTATGTCTATCCGTTCGCCTAGTATCATTCACACGGCACAAGCTTACAAGCCTAGTTTGAAACTAGGGAATTTTTGTGTCAGTCTGGAAGATTAATTTAATTATTATTATTATTATATTTGATCCGTTGATCTTGATCAAAGAGTCAATATTTCAATAAATATTTTACTATTATATTGTCATTAAATTTTTTTTATTAGTATTTCTTCAATTTAGCAATCTCTCTATCGCCTAACGAGATTTTTTAAATGTCTCTTAAGTAATTGCTTTCTTTTTCTAACCAGCTCTCTCTTTCTCTTTAACTATAATCTTAAGACGCGGAATAGCAAAATACGTCTATACGAGTATTCAGCTTTTTATCTCTCGTTCCGAGATTCAACTCCTCAATTGTCTGAACTAGAAGTCATGTAAGTGACAGTACCTGAAGCAAGTTGATGAGATAAATCCTCAGGAACTCCCGGAGTCGCTTGTATAGCTCCAGGCCCACCAGCTGGGCGCCGCCTTGCACTTGACCACTCTGGAAACATACATCATCATCATCATCATGATGATCATCACCATAATTCCTATCATCATCGTCCCCATAATCCCCAGCATCATCGTCACCATAATCCCCATCATCATCGCACCATAATCCCCATCATCATCGTCACCATAATCCCTATCATCATTATTGATGATGATAGTCATAATGATGACTATCATCATCAATAACAACATCAATCTCTCGTAGTTCTAGCCCCGATTAGAAACTTTATTTTTACTTTCACTTTGTTTTTAATCTTTTCACATGTTTTGTTCACCTTTAATCATTGTTATTATAAGAATTTAAGTTTTATTCTTTATTCAATGTAAACAAACGCTGTTGAACCTCAATAAATAAAAAAAATTACAAGATTCGGTCAGTGTTTGACCATGACCCTGGATTAAGCAAGCTTGTCTTGAAGCGATTACTGATCTAACCTTCTTAATCAGACAAGGGAATCGGACAAGTTTGATCACGGTTAAGATCTATATTTATTTCAATGTGCATCATATGAAACTGCACCGGATTCAAGGATGGGTCAAATTTTGTATGATTAATTAAAGTAACTTCAATCCTATCCCTTTTGTTAATAATAATAACTGCCTTTTACCTAAAGATTGAATAACAAATTAAATTTACAGATTAAATTAATATTTATACCAAGTCATAAAGTTAATGTTCGTTAAAGATTCAGTCGAGAATTATTATAAGTAAAAGGTAAACCAGAGCAGACCAGCCTCCGAAGATGGCACTTGTTCACAACACAACTTGTTCACAAATCTTATATAAATAAAACAAAGTCGTGTTTGTTACACCACTTATAAGTCGAGAACGGCTGAACCGATTTACGTTGTTTTTGATTTTTTGGATTTGTCTTCGTCCAGAATAACAGAATAACTATTAAAAACATTGAAAAATTGACGATAAAACAAAATAAAAGCAAAAGTATTTTCTCATATAAAACGGTGGGATTCGTATCTGTCAATGTTAAATGTCAATTACTGGGCGATACGAAGTTCGCCGGGACAGCTAGTATTGTAATATATATGACTGGCCCGTTGGTCGAGTGGTCAGAGACCCTGGCCACAAAACCAAGGGTCGCGGGTTCGAATCCCGCTAGGGGCAAATGTTTCGTGTGATGAACATGGACATTTGTACTCGAGTCATGGATGTTTATAAACGTATTTAAGTATGTCTATCCGTTCACCTAGTATCCATAGTACAAGCATCAGCTTAGTTTGGAACAGGGGAATTGGTGTGTCAGTCTGAAAGATTTATTTATTTATTTATATATATCCACGTACCTGTTTCTTCCCGCTGGCGTACCCCATCCGGCCGCCATTGTTGGCGCTACTCCTGCCGGCTGAAGAGGAGCTTGAGCTTTGGTGGTTCACGGACGTACAGTAGTTGTATACGTGACTGGTGCGGGGTTAAGGAGACATTGACAGTATCAGATAGAAGTGACTTAGTGGTCGATGTCCCTGTTGGTCTGGGACTTAAAAAGAATTTGTCAACTGTGTTTCTTGTATAGCATGTCGTAATAGGCGACTAATGGTATATCGGGTTTTACATGTGTGATTGTGTAGGCGTCGAGCTAGCCACTTGTCACTACTTTTTGACAATTTTCCATCTAACCCAGCCCAGTTTCTTTTTTGGTTGAATGTTATAATAAATCTGTAGAGAGGTCAATTCTGTACATGAAATATATTTTCAAAATAACTATCAGGGGGTGATTAGTGATCGATACTGATGCCAAAATGCAATCAGTAAATTTTTTCTCTGTCTGTCTGTATGTTCCTTATAGAAACAAAAACTACTCGACGGATTTTAACGAAACTTGGTACAATTATTCTTCTTACTCCTGGGCAGGTTATAGTATACTTTTCATTACGCTGAAATCAATAGGAGCAGAGTAGTGAAGGGAAATGTTGGGAAAACGGGAGAAGTTACTCCATTTTTTAAGCTTCCGTCGCGTGTGCAGCCTTAATGGTTAAAGTTACATAAAAATCATGTATGACGGAAATAGTCTTTATAATATTAACCATAAACGCGGGTGACACCGCTGGCACAGCTAGTTTTATAATAATTGTACTTTACAAAGGATACGTATACAAGTGTATGTATCTCTTCTTCACCATATACTGCCTCTTGTAGACTTGTTCGATGCCTTCTTGCAAGTCACCCCATATCTGAAACACGTGAAATTATCAGTTATAGCAATGCGTAATAGGCGACGCCCTAAGCGCACTAAGCGCCCTAAGCGCCCTAAGCTAGGGACGGACTAGGCCGGATGAATTCAAAACATAGGTATCCACTTAAGATGACCTTGCGAGATAAAAAGTACTAGTAAGTGGT
The DNA here is from genome assembly GCA_951394215.1 of Glyphodes perspectalis. NCBI lineage: Eukaryota > Metazoa > Arthropoda > Insecta > Lepidoptera > Crambidae > Glyphodes > Glyphodes perspectalis. The sequence continues at coordinate 4,250,534 of OX596227.1, forward strand.
GAGTACAACTTGTTTGTCTCACTAGTTCAACTTTTGAGGCCATTGTACTAAGTTGAACTAGTGAGAAAAAAAAGTCTCACTAGTTCAACGGTTGAACAGATCAATTGAACTAATAGGAGCTAGGGGATAAGTGACAAGACAAGCTCGAAGAGCTCGCGCCAAGAGTTGTGGCTTCGATCCCCACCCAGGACAAATATTCGTATGATATTAGTAATAATAGGCTATATTTTATCCCCATATACCCGGAGAGCGGTGGTAGCTCAATGGTAAGGACACGCGCCTCTTAACCGAGGAGTGCGAGTTCAAACCCGGGCACGTACATCTGGATTTTTCAAATCTATGTACGTATTTATACCACTAGCTCGACGGTGAGGGAAAACATTGTGATGAAACCTGCAAATTCAAACAACTTTGGATTTGTAACCATGATCCAAAAAAAAAAGTCTGGTTCCCCTATCTTAGGGTTACGAAGGTCAGATCGGCAGTCGCTTCAATGTTATTACCAGACTCGCTAAATCCTGGATCATGGTCTAAGCGGACCCCTTCTAAATACGGGACATAACGCTAGGAAGATGATACCCACGGGAACGGGAACTACGAGGATGAAACTGCGGGGCGCTGCTAGTTCCAAATAAATTGATATCTCGAACACTAGTATTCAATATCAATTGATTGAACCCGCATAAATACAACCAGTTCCCCAGTCTCCCAATAAAAAAGGACGCCATGTTCACTCGTAAATTATTCAAATAAAAAAAACAAAGCCACCCTAATCGCTCGCGTCTAAACAAGATCAATATGATTTGCATAACGTAAATATACGTCACGCTTTGGGCGGGACAGTCCCGCTTTATGGTTGAATGTCCCAGTGTCCCCAGTCAGAGCAAAAATGTCCCGCTTTTGTAAACAGACCAAACATATTTATCTACTAGCAGCACGCCGCGGTTTCACCCGCATAGTTCCCGTTCCCATGGGAATACGGGAATAAAATATAGACTGTGTTACTCGCTGATAAAGTAGCTTTCCATTGGTGAAAGAATTATTAAAATCGGTCCAGTAGTTTCGGAGCCTATTGGGTACAAACAAACAAACAATCAAATCTTTCCTCTTTATAATAATAATATAGTATAGATTTACGATCGTTAGGTGGAGTTGTTTACATATTCCCATGATAACAATCCCAACTGTATGTGCGGCGACTGGCTCGATGGCGCATTTGGTAGTGACCATACCCTATGCGCCAAGAGTTGTGGGTTCGATCCCCACCCAGGACAAACATTCGTGTGATGAATACTTGTGTTTGTTCTGTGTCTGGGTGTTAATATCCAATATTTAAGTATATATTTGTAACACCACTGTTGATTCTGATATCCGTAACACAAGAGCTCGAACTACTTACCTCTGAGTCAGATTAATGTATGTGATGTAGTATAAAAAAAAGAAAAAAAAGCATTTTCGTATAATTATTGAATACGTTTAATGCCTGCCTGGAAGTAACGCACTTGTAGAAAGAGTTCCCTCCAATGAACAAGATATAGGCAAGTAAGAAAACCCAGTTAAGTGCCGCATTTTTAAAAAAGCATCTTGATTACTAAGACTCATCATCCTCCTAGCGTTATGTCCCGTGCTTAGACGGGGTCCGCTTAGACCATGATCCAGGATTTAGCGAGTCCGGTAGTTACATTGCAGCGACCGCCGATCTGACCTTCGTAACCCTAAGATAAGGGAACCAGACAAATATTTGGATCATGGTTACAAATCCAAAGTTATGTGAATTTGCAGGTTTCATCACGATGTTTCCCCTTGATTCATAGGTACGTGCTCGGGTTTGAACCTCGATTATGAGGCGCGTGTCCTTACCATTGAGCTACTACCTCTCTTAATTACTTAATGAGCTCCATTCTTACTTGAAAACTAGATCCGATATTTTGAAACAAATTTGCTCCGCTTAAACCACCTTTTACGACATGCTAGGCAAAGAACACAGTCAATACCTACTGTTTTTTGGACCAATATTGGGCCTTTTTTAATTCGGAAATGTCTCTTTTTTTATTATTACATATTTATAACAGCTAACGACAGGTTAGCCGCTTGTCACTGCTTTCTCACAATTTTCCATCTAACCCAGCCCGGCTTTATTTTTGGCTTAATGTGGTTGAAGAGGCCTGCTGCACCTTCGACTCTGCCTACCCCTTCGGGGATTATGGGCGTGATGTTATGTATGTATGTATTATTTATAACATCAGGCCCGTGATCACCGATTGCGAGGCTGAGTTATAGGGGCAGCAAGCACCCTTAACGACATTCAGCTAAAAATAGTACTGTATAGTAAAGGTTAGATGGAAATTTGTGAAAAAGTATTGACAAATGGCTCATCGCCTACACAATCAGATACCCAAAGCCCAATATACCATTAGTCGCCTTTTACGACATGCTAGTCAAGGAACACAGATGGCACATTGTTTTTAAATCCCAAACCAACATGGGACATGTCTCATTTTATTTATTTTAATAATATCATCGTCAGTATCCGCTGTTATTGATCAGAAAAATTAACATCAGCAACGACCCTGGTCACTACCAAGTACGTCATGGGGCCAGTCAAATGTGTACGCGTAAATTATTCAACAAGTAAACACTTTCACCCCAATCGCTCTCATCGATCCAGGAGCGATAACACAACACAAAATACGCAACGCAAACTAAAAATAGCAATAACGGGGTCGATATGAAACATTTTTAATTCCGCCATTTCGCTGGCGAGACGCCAGGAGATGCATACAAGATGATTTCGCTGATACGGAAACTTGCTGGAGTTCCGGATAGCACATACATACATTAGTTTAGTCCCATGTTGGTCTGGGACTTGGCCCATGTTGATCTGGGACAAAAAAAAAGAATGTGCCAACTGTGGATCTTAACTAGCATGTCGTAAAAGGCGACTAATGGTTTACGGGCATTTGGGTATGTGATTGAGTAGGCGACGAGCTAGCCAATTGTCACTCCTTTTTTACAGCTTTTCATCCAACCTAGCCCACTGTCCCATGTTGGTCTGGGACTTAAAAAGAATATCCCAACTGTGGTTCTTGCCTAGCATGTCGTAAAAGGCGACTAATGGTTTACGGGCATTTGGGTATGTGATTGAGTAGGCGACGAGCTAGCCAATTGTCACTCCTTTTTTACAGCTTTTCATCCAACCTAGCCCACTGTCCCATGTTGGTCTGGGACTTAAAAAGAATATCCCAACTGTGGTTCTTGCCTAGCATGTCATAAAAGGCGACTAATGGTATATCGGATTTTGGGTGTGTGATTGTGTAGGCGACAGGTTAGCCGCTTGTCACTGCTTTTTCACAATTTTCCATCTAACCCAGCCCAGCTTTATTTTCGGCTGAACGTGGTTGAAGGGGTATGCTGCTCCTTTGACTCTGCCTACCCCTTCGGGGATCATGGGCGTGATGTTATGTATGTTTGTTTGTTTACATACATACATACATACCATCGCGCCCGAAATCCTGAAGGCACAAGTGGCTAAGGACCGATAAGCTCCTTGAACCTTCTCCAGCCAAAAACAAAACCTAGTTGTGTCAGATGGCAAATTATGACAAGTGGCCAGCTCGCAACGCAATCTCAAACGCCACACCAAAATTCACTTTCGCAATTGGGATGTTGACACCATTTATATTTAATTTTGAAATATCAATTCTAAAAAAGAAAGTATCGTAGTATGCTGTTAAGCCTTATTGATTTTGAATCATATTTAGTCTAAGATTTTTAATTTTACAATAACTGCTTAATATTAAGTCAGTTGACTATACGAACCAGTGACGTCACACGTTGACAAGCCCATACAAAATCTATGAAGTGATTTCGTTTTGACAGCTCTTAAAAAGTATCTCAATTGACTTGCCAGTCAACATCCCTATTCCCATCCGAACTATGCGACAGTTCAGATCGGTTGGTGTGATACTCAGAAATAATGCACCAACTGTGTCTCTCGCCTAGCATGTCGTAAAAGGCGACTAACGGTGTATTGGCTTAGTGATTATGTAAGCGACGAGCTAGCCACTTGTCACTAATTTTTTACAATTTTCCATCTAACCAAACTCAGTTTTAAACTAGCTAAATGTAGTATGAGGAGTTTATGCTCTTTTGACTCTGCCTATCTCTACGAGGCTTGCGAGCATGATAGTTTTTTTTTTATAGCCATCACGATACATTTAAATTTAAATAAATATCCGACTTCATCACATACATTGATCTGACTCCGAGGTAAGTAGCTTAAGCACTTGTGTTACGTATATCAGAATCAAAAGTGGTATTACAAATATATACTTAAATATTGGATATTAACACCCAGACACAGAACAAACACAAGTATTCATCATACGAATGTCTGTCCTGGGTGGCTGGGTGGGAATCGAACCCACAACTCTTGGCGCATGGGGCAGGGTCGCTACCGAATGCGCCATCGAGCCAGTCAAATAGTATATATGTACATGTTCGAACTGGGCCGAAAGGGCCTGTCCACAAGCCCAGAGAAACACAGCTTAAAGGCGAGTCTCCACCAAACAAAAGTTGCCAACTTTAGTGTTGGCAACGCGTGTTGGTGACAAAAGTTTATGTAAAGGCGAGTCTCAACGGGCAACACAAGCAGGCAATTTTTGTTAGGTGGAGACTCGCCTTAAGGCAATCCAAGGCTATGTATGTATATAAACAAATCCAACATCTGCCTATACGACAAACTTGTCAGATGACCGCCCCCAGATTTCTGCATTATTGTAAAACCAAATGCATAACCAGCATTTTACAATGCCCAAACGAATTTAAACCTTATCTCTATACACAGAAGGTTGTTTAAAACGCTAAATAAGCAAAACTGGCTATTGTAGTTCGACCTAGATACTTGACAATGGCATTATTATCTCAACACACCTGCGTTTCGACACAGCTAATATGGGATGCGAATTTTCTGTTATTCTAATATTGTTTTGTAAGTAAACTAGGTTTGGCTACATCATCATTATAAAGCTGAAGAATCATGAACAGTTTGCTTACGACATACAATGCTTTATTACCGTCTGTCGATATAACTACTATGCTAGCTAATAAATAAATAAATAAATTTAAAATCATTGTCCTAGGTTTTAACATGTTCATACATTTTCAGTGTTTTAAATTAACAAAAACAAATGATTTTTTCTATCATTTCTTGACATTTCGAACATCTTTTCGTAAGTAAATAATAATAAATACTCAGGGAGACAAGTTTTAACAGAATAGAGTAATTTTTTTTTTGGTCGACCTTTTCATATTTGTTCCAAAAAAGACGGTGTCCTTTGTTAGGCGACGAGCTAGCCACTTGTCACTACTATTAGAACCGACTTTTAAAACGGAGGAGGTTCTCAATTCAACTGTTTTTTTTTTAATTCACAATATCCTTCTCGAAGCAACTCAATTTTATTTATGGTCCGATGTAATTAGAGACGCTTAACCTCCTTGGACTCTGCATACCCCTTCGGGGATTGCGAGCGTGATAGTTTGTATCTATGAATAATATATTTTTTCTAAGGAAAGGTCAATGAATGCTTTAGCTTCTGTCCCAGATATTAAATAAATAAATATCCCACAACATCACATTCATTGATCTGACTCCGAGCTAAGTAGCTTAAGCACTTGTGTTACGGATATCAGAATCAACAGTGGGTATTACAAACATATACTTAAATATTAGATATTAACACCCAAACAAACACAAGTATTCATCACGCGAATGTTTGCCCTGGGTGGGTTTCCAACCCACAACTCTTGGCGCATAGGGCAGGGTGACTACCAAATGCAATATTGAGCCAGTCGACTCAAGCCACTCAATATTACACTCATATCGCTTGCACAGATATAATTTCCAAATCATTAACTAATTTTTATCGACATTTCAGAGATAGCAGACAAAGAATGTTCATATTATCTGCCTCGGTGAATAAGAATGAAAACAAAACAGTTAATTAAACAAACAATACAATTTATTACGTGCTTAAATTGCACAGCGAGAATATCTCCACTAATAATATAAAGCTGAAGAGTTTGTTTGTTAATTTTTTTGCGTGAATTATTGCTTTATATAGGCTATATAACATTAACCGTAAAGGCGGGTGAAATCGCAGGCAAAGCGCATTTTTCTTTCTTCCTAGTTTACTAACAAATAAACTTTGACTCTCTCCCCCCCCCCCCGATTGTTGAGTCCCCCAACTCGAGTTGAGTTGAGAACTCGATCAACAAGATAAATGAACGGAACAAGCGATGATTTGGGTGACAGACAGTTTACATTGTTCCATTTCAATTAGTATTTCTATTAACCACGGACTAAGAAAAAAAGTTTTTTTCGTAGTCCTGTAATATACTTTAGAAAGAAGCCTATTACTACATCATAACCCTCACTGCGATGGGGGGAGGGGGGGGGGAGAGAAAGACATTTGCTCGAGTCACGTTTATACCGAGTTGGTCCATCACCAGTCCGGATTAGGCCCCTTTGAGCTGCCTACCTCTTCGGGGATTACGGGCATGATAATGATAATATGTATAAAGCTTTTAAGCTTGTGCTATGGATACTAGGTGAATGGATAGACTTACTTAAATAAGTTTATAAACATCCATGACTCGAGTACAAATGTCCATGTTCATCACACGTAACTTTTGCCTCTAGCGGGATTCGAACCTGCGACCCTCGGTTTCGTGGTTAGGGTCTCTGACCACTCGACCAACGGGCCTGTCTATATGTGATATTATGTATGTATGTACGGGCCGGATTTGAACCAACACCACTTGAACGCCTGTCCTTAGCATCGAGTCACCAATGTCTAAGGTGATAATAGCCGTCCCAAAAAAAAGACAATTGTAAAAAGGTCAAATTCTGCTACGAAAATTAATTACGTTAATGTTCTCCTATTGTTGTTACAAAATCGCCATGACAACCGCAACAAACAAACGGACACATTTACAATAGCGAAGGTTAAGCTGAGGCGTCGATAATGAAAATAGGCTACTGGATCTAGACTTAGCGGACATTATCGTCAACTTTATTTCTATATAGTGTAATTCGGTGGTTCGGACATGTGGAAAGAATGGATGACGAAAGATTGACTAAACAGATATACAATGCGAATGTGGAAGGATGTAGGAGCCGCGGAAGGCCCAGGCTCACCTACCACGACCAGATTGGTCGTGTATTAAAAGAAGGTGATGTTAGGAGTCATAAAAATCGTAGAGCTTGTATGAAAAGGATTATGAATGTTGAAGAGGGGAGTGAGGTGTGTAAGGATCGTGCCATATGGCGTTCGGTTCTCTCTGCCTACCCCGCTAGGGAAGTGACGTGAAGTTTAGTTAGTTAGTTAGTTAGTGTAATTTGGAGGCACGGACTAGTAAAAGTTAGTCCCATGTTGGTCTGGGACTTGGCCCATGTTGATTTGGGACAAATAAAAAGAATGTGTCAACTGTGGGTTCCTGCCTAGCATGTCGTAAAAGGCGACAAATGGTTGACGGGGTTTTGGGTAGGTATGTGACTGAGTAGGCGACGAGCTAGCCACGTGTCACTCCTTTTTGACAGCTTTTCATCCAACACAGCTACTGTCCCATGTTGTTATGGGACTTAAAAAGAATATGCCAACTGTGGTTCTTGCCTAGCATGTCGTAAAAGGCGACTAATGGGGTTTTGGGTGTATGATTGTGTAGGCGACAGGTAAGCCGCTTGTCACTGCTTTTTCACAATTTTCAATCTAACCAAGCCCGGCTTTATTTTTGGCTGAATGTGGTTGAAGGTGCATGCTTCCCCTTTGACTCTGCCTACTACTTCAGGGATTACGGGCGTGATGTTATGTATGTATGGACTAGTAAAAAAGAAGGGCTCCGCGCCACTAACTAAACATTGAAGCTCCTCAGGTGCTCCACCTTGACACGCAACTTACGTCACACATTCACATAAAAAGTGCTCCAACTGATATCCGATATCTGGTATCCCTAAGTATCTCACTCACACATGCACAAACGTGACTTCACGCTATAGTATGACAGCGTGGTGTCCTTCTTTTTTTACTAGTCCGTGTTTGGGGCCTTTTTATTTTGCACTAACAGCGCCTCGCGGTGTAACCCGCGTAGTTCCTCTGCCCGTGGGAATACGGGGATAAAACATAGCCTATGTTACTCGCTGATAAAGTAGCTTTCCATTAGTGAAACAATTTTTCGAGGAAGGCTATAGGCTATAAATCAACACGGTAAGACCAAAGATGAGCACCAATAAAGAATGTTTTAAAATCGCGGGTTTTTCTTTCTTTTAGGAGCTTCTGCTGCGTACGTAGGTATATGGTTAAAACTTCGCAAAAACCATTAATGACTAAATTGTTCCCCTTTGAAAGTTCTAAAAAAAATCTGCGACAGCATATGTCTTGTCTATCTTCTAGAGTTAGCTCACTACACAGACTAGTAAAATAAGAAGGACTCCACGCTGTCATACTATAGGGTGAAGCCACGTTTATACATGTGTGAGTGAGATACTGATGGATACCAGATATCGGATACCAGTCATTTGGTGCGCTTATTATGTCAATGTGTGACGTAAGTTGCATGTCAAGTTGGAGCACTTGAGGAGCTTCAATGTTTAGTTAGTGGCGCGGAGTCCTTTTATTACTAGTCCGTGGATCACTATAACCTTTTTAAAGCTAACCAATTTTGTTTTAAAATAGTGCATAATTTGCGAAAGTGCCTTTATTTATATGATATTAAAGATGTTTTTATAAGCCGTATCGAAATAAATATGTTATACAGCACAAGTATTTAATTTAAAACAAAATTGCCCTTTACAGCATTTGATTTCAATAAATATCTTAGGAGATATTGCGTTTTAAAAAAAAATTACTTCTGAGTTTTTTTGAGAAAAACCTACAATCTACTTAATATAAGATTATATGACAGTACTTTTATACCTAACGTTTTAAAGTTCCACTCTTACTGGTAAAAGCGTGATCAAGGTACCTACAGCTCCTTAACGTATGTATTTAAAAATATTGTTACATTTTTAAAATATTTAACGTAAACAAAGTCGCGAATCAAAGTTAGTGTTAGTCCAAAGTAACTACTAGCTAGTGTTAAATAAGTGAATAAAGCTCATATTTACCTGATCAAAGTCCTTCTGCCTCAGCGGCATCTGTGGCTTCACACTCGTAGTACTGCCCACAGAACTCATTTTCGCGTCAACCGTCCCACTCTCTCATAAATACAACGAAAAAAAGTTAAAACAAACGAAAAAAAAATCGAATTGCACTAAAACCAAACACGATTCATGTGAGATGTATATAAAAATAATATTATACTAGTCACGCGTAAGAGATCACAGTGGTTATGTTTTATTATTTCGAATATATTTACAATGACATAATTTGTGTTGTTTTTTTTTTTTATTATTTATTTATATAATGCTATCGTGTAGTCGGCGCCAGGTGATTCCTCTGCGCTTGTTATTTCTGAAAAGAAAGATAAAAAAAATTAAAAAAGAAATAGGATTAGTTAATCTTTACAAGCCTATGTAACTAGAACTAATCTATACTAATATATAAAGCTGAACAGTTTGTTTGTTCGCTAATCTCAGGAACTACTGGCCTGAATTGAAAAGTTATTTCCGTATTAGATAGCCAATTTATCCAGGAAGGCTATATAACATTAACCATAAATGTGGGTGGAACCGAAGGCACTGTTAGTAGGCTATAAAGATTTATCTACAAATTCCATTGCTTATTGAAGACATTGAATGGTCCCAAGGATCTAACTATATATTAGAATGGAAAATGTAATATCATTGATAATGTAAATGGAAAATTATACTTAAACAACACAAAAGCCAGTGTTGTTTAAGATTAATGCTATCTATTTCATTACGACCGGAATACTGACTTATTAGAATTTAAAAAGTCAGCAGAAGCTGACTATAATGAGTGACTGATTATTCCAGTTGAAAAGAAATAGATAGCATTAATCTAAATTGCTACATATCTAAACTAATATTTTAATAAGATGACACAACAGGATGCAACAAATACCAAACTGTCACATAACAAAGTCTAGATTGGTTTAACATTAGGCTGTTTGCGGATACTAAGCTATAAAAAAAAATTATAGACAGATAATATAGGTACTTCATTAGTTTGCTTGAAAACAATTTCTCAAGTTGCTGTGCTCTGACCAGCTACAGCTTTTTAATATTAATAAAAAATATGAGTGTGATGTTATATATAATATTTTTTGTCCATATTGCAATGAAGTGTAGGTAGTGCTAAGTACTGACAGAACATGTGTTCGATCACATGTTCGATCTCTTTATGTGTAAATACATACTCAGATTGATTAATTTAAGATTAAATAACATTTATTGTCCACATGTATAAATCGTACATGTACTATAGAGGTTTAAATAGTGCTATTTTGTATAATATCACATGTATGCATTTTTTCCGATAATTAATAAGGAAGCTTGTATGAAAAGGATCATGAATGTTGAAGAGGCAAGTGAGGTGTGTAAGGATTGTGCCGTATGGCGTTCGGTTATCTCTGCCTACCCCGCTAGGGAAGTAGCGTGAAGTTTAGTTAGTTAGTTAAATAAAGAAAAAAAAAATTTTTGCATGGGTATTTGCAGTTTATATACAATAATTTTTGGTACAGGGTAGGCAAAATATTATTGATAAGTTCTTATAGTAAATAGACCAGCAGGTCCCTTGGCACACACAAGATCCAGTGGGGACGCTATTTAATAATAAATACTGCACTCATCATTCTAAAAACATTTATGAAAAAATATACTTTATCAGAAACGTAATGGAATACTCTAGTTTTCTCTTTATTCATACGATTCAAGCAGATAGTTCTAATTTAATTTATTATTCATGTAATCTTTATATCACTAAAACAGAATGTCAAACATTAATAAAATTACAAATCGGCTTTGGGGTGTAAAAATCCCTGTAACTTACTGTAACTCAGATAAACCAAATTTAAAAACTGTCTTATGCAGTCTATAGCTGAAATGGCCGATATCCTTTTTGATTAGATGTATTGCCGTTGTATCCTGCAGTGAAAGTCTGTTTACTTGATAAATTGGATATCATTAACTTGCATTGGTCTTCTTGATGTAGAATTATATTACTCTTTATCTTAATTCTTTATCATATCCAGTTGTTGACATACTTCTTATCAACGGTCAAAATACAATAATTCCACAATAAAGCTTTATACGGGTGGCATTTTGTAATATTATGTCACAGCATGCCACACTGACAAGGCTAACTATTAAAAATAAAATGGTATTTATCAGCTACTCTCTGACCATTTCGCCAGCTATAGATATAATTTGGTTCTTCTTCTTTTAATCTTAATATTCATGTCAAAATTAATAGACACTAACACAAGCTAAACCAACACATTAAGACCCTCCATCAATATGATCTATGTTTATTAAAGAATAAAATAATCAAAATGTCCAAAGTACTATTATGTAAAATCAATAACATGATCAATGTCTGTATTACAACTAGGTGACATATAGGTACAATTACAGTAAGTTTCATCATATCATAACAAAACAATGCACCCACCAAAATACTGTTAATTGGAACCAATATTGGAAAGTGAGCAGAGAAACAGGCCTTCTGTCCTTAGTAAAACCTGTTTAATGCAATATACATGGCATGATATAACTCACTTCTATGCATCAAAAGTCATGAAAAGCAATTACCATACTGTCTAAAACAAGAAAAACAGCATTTTTTTTAAAACAAACTTAACATAATAGTAACACCTACTCAAGCAGAAACTGTGCTTTATTAGCATAATATCTTCGACGTAAATAGTTGAAAAAATGGCTCTATTTGACCATAGTGCGACATACAACTTTCTACCCGCAAAAAAAATAATCTTTCGAAATAGCGGGAAATCGGTCCACGGCACTAATAGGTGGAAAAAAGTAAAAGTGCAGTCCATCTGACAAAGGAATTGTGATTTTGCAACCAAACAAGGGCAAACGAAAACATGATACTTTTTTTTTATCCAACATCCCATCTTAGAAGGCTTTTCAGTACACACCTTTACGATTTCACTGACACTTCCCATGGCACTGTTGTTTAGAATAAAATAAACAATAAAATAACGTTTTTCTACGATGTAAAATGTAAAGAAATTACGACTGATTTGCTTGCTTCTTGTAGTTAAGTATGTACCTGTCAATTACTGACAGATAGAATTTGTAATGCGACAAAATAAAGATTGATATTAGCGATGCACAATAACAGTACTATGGTCATACTTTGTTATAGATTTTAATTTAGTCGTATCATACTTACGTAGCACCCGTTTTCACGCTGTCATCAACCACATTTTACATCTAGTCATGCACAACACAAAATAACGTTAACACGATTTGTTCACTTCTAATAACAATGATTGTAATGTATTTCAGTACTGAAAAATCAAGTTCAAATAGGCCCTATTTCGATCAACCATTCTTTGCACAATCGAAATCGAATCGAATCAAAAGAGAAACAAGGAAGAGGAGAGAACTACCGTTTCCCTCTTTTCACGCTAGGTGGCGTATCATTAGGCTGCGTTCAATATCAACATAAAATAATACAGACACATAATCAATAGATTTAATAACAACAAGTATTGATTGTTAAAAAACCTTTTAGTAAAAATAATATTTATCAATACTTATTAACTGATTGAGTATAAAGAAACCTTTTTTTCCGTTGGTATTAATAACGTTTACTCAGAAAACGTACCTATACGTCCGTTCTTCTTGTTAAGAATGAATCTTTACGTTATTTATCGCTGTTCCTATTATCAAGGTACGTAGGTATTAAATAGTAGTATCCGTGCATACCCTTGTAAGAATTATTTTTATTAAACAAACCTCTCTAATTTCGTTTTAAATGGTTATTAGGTTCATACAATGAATATACAAAGTAAATGGAAAATAGTTGGAACAGACACATTGATTTTTTTTTAAGTGACCTTTCCTTTATGTTATCAACGTTGCCTTTTAATCTTAGAAGTTATGTTATTTAATTATACAATATATTTATAACTTAATCGAATGTATTCCCGTTAAATCAAATTTGTATTGCCGTTTTTTCAGTAGGAACTTCAACTGTCAGTGTCAATCTCAATCAGCTGTCAGCAGTCTGTCATTCCATTCATCTCAAATTCCCCAGTCGCAACGAGTTGTTTATATTTTTATGTAGCTGTAATTTATTCATTTACACACGATCAACTTGATTTAACTTGATTTATCTTGCGATACCGCACGATTCATTGTGTAAGGACCGGAAATTATCGAAAATGTGTTACGTTATCATAACAGGGAGAAGTTTGGCGTGGTTGTTATTAAGTGTGGTCGCATTTATGTTAATTTTGACCGGAATCATGAGCCCTAAATGGTTGTTGGGTCAGCCTGTGGTGTTAAATGAGAACAATGTTACGTACTTCTATATTCCTAGCGTCGGGATATACAATAGGTATGTTTTTATTATGTTTTTAACTTCTACGTACACATATTGTATACATCTTTGAATACACAAATAAATCGACTTATTGGGAGGGTAAAGTTAAAACCAATTACATATAAACAAACATGTATAACTTAAATGTGTAAAAATCCGGTTATAGATAAATAAAAAAAAACATATTAAACCTTGAAATACAAACAAAAAAAAAATTATATGGATTTATATTAATAAACAAAAATGTACCTTTCTTTGAAAATCTACATTGGTAAAATTTTCATTAGAAGTAGCTCAACTTATATGAGAAATCTAACTAAACTTCACACCTACATATGATAAATCAATGTTTATTAATCAAAAGCTATAATAAATAATAAATAAATAAATTCTCCAGACTGATACACCAATTCCTTAGCTCTAAACTAAGCTTATGCTTGTGCTATGGATACTAGGCGAATAGATAGACTTACTTAAATATGTTTAAAACCATCCATGACTCCTTTCATTACATAAAATATTTGCCCCCAGTGGGATTCGAACCCGCGGCCCTCGGTTTTGTGGCCAGGGTGTCTGACCACTCTACCAACGGGCCAGTCCGAGGTCCTTACCCTATCATCTTTTTTTATTGGCCAGATTAGCCTTATCTACATAGATATATTAAATTTAATAGATTTATTATTTTTATAGATTGTATGTACAATCAGATTTGAAAATCCATTAAAAATTATGAAGAAATATGAATGAGTTTCCTAAAACCTTTTATCGATTATTTACTTAAAAAAGAAAATCTTTATCACCTTAAATTAAAGACATACTTCTGGAATATACTTTGTGTAATTTCAATGATTAAGACAGAAACTGGCTCTTTATCAGGATACTAGCAGAGCCCCCAGGTTTCATCCGAGTAGTTCCGGTTTCCATGGAAATATGGGGATAAAATATAGCCTATGCTACTTGCTGATAAAGCTTTCCATTGGCGAAAGATTTTTTTAAATTGGTCCAGTAATTTCGGAGCCTTTTCAATGCAATTAAACAATCAATCAAATCTTTCCTCTTTATAATATTTGTGTAGATACAAAAAGTAATTGAAACATAAGTAAATAATTTATTTCTTTCTCTATTTCCAGATGCTTGCGTATGAAGCATGACATCAATAACTGTGCATCATTCTCATTCTACGGTCTAGCGACAGCAGATTCGGTGTATCCAAAGCCTTGGAAGGCGGCCATGTTCTTCTTATCATTATGTAAGTATTTCAAATTAACAAATCAGTACATATTTATTAGTTATTTTAAGGATATGTTATATATTTTTTTCTGTATATCGTCGATGAAGTGACAAGTCCTCCTAACTAATATGTTTTCAAGAATCGACTTTTTTAATGCAGTAGCCTTAAAATTCAATTTTGCGTGGACTATAATTTTTTTCTCGTTTGTTATTAAATAATAAATAAAGTAATCCTGTAAACATTACATTAAAAGTTATATGAAAGTCTTATGATCAAAACCAAAAAATTAGATCGTTTTTTTCATTCTCCTGTAAAATTTGCATATCTACAGTTAGGACGTATTGTCTCTTCATCGTCGATATATTGTTTCCATCTAACCCAGCCCATTACGGTCGTGATGTTGTAGTTGTTGTTGTATATATTGGTAAAATTGTAAGAAAAACATCCAAAAAATTTTGACTTGGAGTCTCATGGATTTATGGTTTTGTGGTTCTCACATGGAGCCAATATTGTTTCGCCATATTCGACCATCTGTTTGTTAGTATGTAGCTTATTTCGAAGATTGTTAGTATTGGAAAGCTATATATTATTTATACATTAGATAATATATATATATACATGATTATATATATTAATTTTTTTTTTTTATTAAATGTCCGCAATAGGGGTAGGAAGAGTCAAAGTCAGATTGTATTTGATAATAAATATTGATGATACTTCAGCCATTGTTTTCTCCATTAAGAAAATAATGTTTTTAAGCCTCAAACATCTTACTAATATTATAAACGCGAAAATTTGTGTCGATGTGTGGATGTTTGTCACTATTTTTTTGCAAAAAGTACAGCATGGATTTTAATAAAAATTTACAATAGTATAGCTTAAACATTAGAATAACACATAAGTTATGTTTCATCGATGTAAGCAAAGCTGCGGGCAGAAGCTAGTATTGTTTATTTTAAAGAATGACTAAACTTTGTAAAGTATCCGACGACCTATTTGTGAATGAATACCGTTTCGTTGTATAGGCTTACTGATAATAATAACTGCGTTTTTCCTGTAAACAATATAAGTATGTTAATTGCCTAATTAGCATCTTGAATTGCAAAATGAAGTTGCATTCTATTGTTCCTGAATGTTCTTGTGGTAAATGATGTCATCTCAAGAGTACTTACCCAACTTTTAGACCACAGGGCCAATAGGAATGTTTCATTATCTATACTAACATTATAAAGCTTGACAAGCTCGATGGCGCATTCGGTAGTGACCCTGCCCCATACGCCAAGAGTTATGGGTTCGATCCCCACCCAGGACAAACATTCGTGTGATAAATACTTGTGTTTGTTCTGTGTCTGGGTGTTAATATCCAATATTTAAGTATATATTTGTAATACCACTGTTGTTTCTGATATCCGTAACACAAGTGCTTAAGCTACTTACTTCGGAGTCAGATAAATGTATGTGTTGTCGTTGAATATTTATTATTATTATTTTTTAAAGCTAAAGAGTTTCTTTGTTTGCTTAAACGCGCTGATCTTAGAAACAACTGGTCCAATTTGAAAAAAATATTTCAGTGTTAGACAGCCCATTTATTAAGGAAGGCTTTAGGCTATATAACATTAACCATAAATCCGGTGAAACCGTGGGCACAGCTAGTTGGAAATAAAATGATCATTTTGATCTGTCAGAATACAGAATCTTCGTTATTTTTTTGTTTGCTGGAAAAAAAAAATATATATCCAATATTTTTTTGTAATCTAACTGACAGATTTAATAGTCCTGTTGGTAAATAAAGCACTCGATTACTTGAATAAATACTTGTATTCATTTAGATTAAATAAGATTACATTATATTAATGGGGCAGCGTACACGTACGTTCCGGAGAGCACAGAGAATAGAGAGAGCGAGTAGTGCAGGGACACGTTGATAGGGATAGCCGTTCGCCGGTTATGTCTCGTGGTTGGTGGCGCCACTGTTTGCGTTTACTCCAACAAGTCCATTACTCTATTAAAAATTTACATATGAAATGAGAATGACAGTAAGTTGACTAACCTTTCCTTACAACAGAAATACCTTAAAAACCTCTCCTTACAAACGGGGGACATAAAGAAGACCATACCTCACGATAAACAGGTTTGAACCTGCACATCTCGCGTATGAGGCGCGTGTCATCATAACTATTAAGCTTATAATGTCCTCCTAACCGATATCGGTCACGGCGACCAATCTCAACGAGGATTAGCCAACTGGACAGGAGATATTATAGTGCACAAGTGTGTGCGCAAACACAGGTGCACTTTCGTTCCTTCATTTTCATAGTCCGGTGAGACGGCACTGATATGACCGGAGAGAGGTCAGGCGTAGGACCAACGGCTTAACGTGCTTTCCGAGGCACGGGGGTGATTAAACTGCCAACTTCCTGACTCAGGGCTGTTCCTGAACAATTTCAATATTGAAATACCCAGCCACAAATTTTTGGCCCACCCGGGATTTGAACCCGGGACCTCTTGGTTCTTAGGCGGCGCATACTACCACTAGACCAACGAGGCAGTCACCATTAAGCTACCACCACTGTTAATACCATGTTCTGTCGTTCCAGGCGCAGCTATACAGTTCGCGACAGTCCTGGCTGGTGTACTCGCGTGCTGTATCCAGTCGGTGTTCAAGAAGAGTGTCATATCCCTCACCGGTGCCACTCAAGCTCTTGGAGGTAAGATCTTGCATCTGACATGGCGTCATCTTGACTGGCTCTGACCTATGCACCAAGAGTTGTAGGTGCAATCAATAACCTGGTGAAACATTCGTGTGATGAATACTTGTGTTTGTTCTGTGTCTGGGTGTTAATATTCAATATTATTTTATCTGTCCCATGTTTGTCTGGGACTTGGCCCATGTTGATCTGGAACAAAAAAAAGAATGTGCCAACTGAAGTTCTTGCCTAGCATGTCGTAAGAGGCGACTAATGCTTTACGGTTTTACGTGTTTACGTATTTTTTGCTTTATCTGATACTTGAAAAATGACAGATACAGCGCTTGAAAGATCAGAGATTTAGCGCTTTACGTCACTTGGACGGTAAAATTTTACACACCTAGTGACGTCATGCGGTACTTTAACGCGCTGTATCTTTATAATTTTTAGTTTGTTGAACATAAGAAAAAAAGATATAAGCAATATTTTTTTGTAATCGCAATAGTGGACTATAAATTTTTTTTTATGAAAATATTTTATTATGGGTTGACTTTGAGGTTACGCCAAAGTCAACAATGTCTCGGATAGACACTGTTAACTTTGGCGTGTCCCCGAAGTCTACTTGAATGAAATCGGCAGGTGTTAGTGGTTTATAAGATTTTATTGAAACATTCCAGGTCTGTTCGGAGTCCTCGGTCTGCTGCTGTACCCTTGGGGGTGGGGGGCGGACCGCGTGAAGAGACTCTGCGGGGAGTACTCTGAGCCCTACATCCCGGGGGAATGTTCCATAGGTGAGTCAGTTCTGTCTTACTCATACACATAAAAATTAAGATATCTTTTAAATTAACCATCTTACAAGGTTATTAAGGATGTAGGAGCCGTGGGAGGCCCAGGCTCACCTACCACGACCAGATTGGTCGTGTATTTACAGAAGGTGATGTTAGGAGTCATAAAAACCGTAGAGCTTGTATGAAAGGCATCATGAATGTTGAAGAGGCGAGTGAGGTGTGGAAGGATCGTGCCATATGGCGTTCGGTTCTCTCTGCCTACCCTGCTAGGGAAGTGGCGTGAAGTTTAGTTAGTAAGTTTGTTAGGTACAAGGTTATTTGGTGTGTCAGTCTACAGTCTGGAGAATTTTATTTATTTTAGTTGGTTTAAACGAAACATGAGTAATTTTTTTAATTTAAAAAAACTGTCAAACAGTCTTAAAGTTTTGTATATACCTAAAATAAGATTGTATACAATTTCGGAGCCGTCTCACTGGACTATGTAGTGCATCTGCGTTTGCGCAGATACTTGTGCGTTATTGTATCATTTGCTTAGTTGAATAATCTTTGTTGAGATTCGTTACTATGACCGAAATCGGTTAGGAGATATAAGATGCATGTTCCATGCTATTTCTATGGGCCTTATACATGCTAAATGCGATGTAGGGCACTATATAACTTGACAATTTGTTCTTTATTTATTTTTATTTGACATTTTTTTTATATTTTGACTGACCCATTGGTCCAGTAGTCTGAGACTCTGGCTACGAAACCAAGGGTCGCGGGTTCGAATCCTGCTAGGGGTAAATATTTCGTGTGATGAACATGGATATTTGTCCTCGAGTCATGGATGTTTATAAATGTATTTAAGTATGTCTATCCGTTCACCTAGTATCCATAGCACAAGCTTATAAGCTTAGTTTGGGACTAGGGAATTGGTGTGTCAGTCTGGAGAATTTATTTATTTATTTATTTTAATTAGTAATTAGCATCTTACTGTATTCATATATTATTGTTGTGTAATAATTACTTTTATCATTTGACATTGTATTACATATTGTTTGTGATGATAGAATAGCATGTTAACATCTTGGGAAACTGTAAGTTTATTATTAAAGCAGTGCACATCTGCTTTAATAATAAATAAATAAATAAATAAATATAGGACATAAAAAAAAAATCAGTCGAATTGAAAACCTCTTCCTTTTTTTTGAAGTCGGTTAATAGTTATTTAAACCAAACACATAATTTTTTAAACAAACATAATCTTTACTCCAGGCTGGGCCATGTTCGTATGTGCCACCGGTGTAGCCCTGGTCTTCTTGGCCAGCGCTCTCTCGAAGACCGCAGACAAGGCAGCTAACTCTGACAAGGTGCAGTTCCAGATGGATGAGGGTAAACAACTGATTTGTCTCGCTTGATCTGAGGAAAAAAAAATAACTTTTCCCGAAAAAAAAATTCGAATATTTTCCGGGGAAAAAAATATAATTTTCCGGGAAACACCAAACTGTCTGTGAAATTCCTTATTTTTATTAAAATGTAACAGTTTTTTAATATAAAAAAATGAACGGTGGTTAAGGGGGCTAGTTGCCTCTTTGACTTTGCCTACCCCTTCGGGGATTATGGGCGTGATGATATGTATCTATGTAAAGCGTAGCGCTATCTATTTCACAGAAAATTTGGTGACCTTTAAAAAAAGTTTATACGTCCGATTCTGTAATATTCGAATCTCAAGAGCCGATTCTTTCAAAATGACACTTTTTAATTATAAATTACTTACACCATGACTGGGTTGCACCACTGAACTGATAATAAGAATGATAGACAAGTTATAAGTCGCATTTCCTTCGCGAATCGTTGTCACCGATTTGTCTCCACTTTATGTTCATTGAATATACTTATAATTTCATTTACAAGCAATTTTGAACCTTATTTTCTAAGAGATGGCGTTGAAGCATTCCTAGTGGGTTATTTAGAAAAATGTAACATGTTCTATACTCTTATTGTCAGTACCGTAAGTTTTATATAAAGTGGATTTAGATAAGCGATCGCATTTAAATAAGGCTTTAAATATTGGAAGACTACTTGTGTTGTGTTTGTTTATTTTTTTTTTTATTACTATTTATACTATATGTATAAACTATTTTGTATAAACATTGAAAATGTTGGCAACATTTAATGATCAATATTATTTTGCAATCGCAATACATTTTATTTATTTATTTACGACAAAGGTTGTTTAAACAATGCGATCGCCTTTCTAAAATGAGATTTGTTCCTAAAAATGGTTAGTCTAATACTATTTAAGGGATATATAGTCTTTTGTATAATTATATTTACAATCGCTTTTATATATACATATACTCATATATAGACGTGATTTATACATATATTTAAATGTATGAACAAGCAGAATTTGTGTTTAAATGTTTGCATATATTTTTAGAGGTTTACAAAATGTATTACTTGAAAATACCATTGTATAATTATATTTGTACAATAATTTTATTGATGTCTATATGTGTCTTTTGAAAGTAATTTACGACTATTAGATTATGTATATGTCGGAGAAGGCACAGACGGTTTACTATTTTCTGCAATAAGCCACTCCATAGTTCTAGAAGTTCACGGAAGCCTGAGAGCGAGCTGAAAGTGAGCTCTCTCTAGCCGACTGCTCCGTCGTAGACTCTGCTAAGCGTCGCTAGGTAACGCTAGCGTTCCGCTTACTCCTCTGTCAATAAAGATGGCGCTGGTATCGCGGTGATTCCGACATATATATAATAATAAGATATATATACTAAAACAAAATATGTTTTGTTACAGTGTAGTCTACACCGAATATTTTGAAGTAGGTATTTTTTTTTTCAAATACTGCCATGCTATTTTATAAGTAATATTGTTAGCCTTAAGGGATATATTCCAAAGTATTTTTATACTCGATTAGGCTTTTGCCATATTAAAATGTACCTTATTGATTTAATTTTTACATTCAAATTGTATAATATACACTGTTGTTGCAGCTTGCTATACAGAATGTGTTTTTAAAGGAAAGAAAATTAATCGATATCTCTAATTAGTCTGGTTCCACTCTCTATTGTATATGAACTAATCCGAATCAGAAACATGACATAACGATTAATATAATGGTGATATAATTAATGAATGTGTCTAAGAGATAAAATTTAACATGAAAACAAGTCTTAATATGTTTATAGTAAACTAGCTGACCCTGCGCACTTCGTAACGCCCCGTTCTCGGATAACCAATACTCTTTTTTTTTAAATTTACCGCGCAATTTTTTTTTTTAATTTTATTAGAACCACTTGACAAAAACAAACTCAACTAAAAAAAGAATTAGCGAAATCGGTAAAACCGTTATCAAGATATAGCTTTGGGGTGGACCGCCCGTATCACTTAGGGGTATGAAAAATAGATTACGACCGTTTTTTAGACTTACCGAATATACATATAACATTTTATAAAAATCGGTCCAGCCGTTTCGGAGGAGTTTGGTAACCAACACCGCGACACGAGAATTTTATATATTAGATAATTCAAATGCATAGTGTATACGTATGTATTTGAAGTAAATTCGTTAATACGTAATAAGCGAAATAGTTTATAGTTTTATTGACAGAATACCCCCCCTAAACCCCAAGTTAAGTTTCCTTTTCTTTTTATTAAAACAAAAGAATACAAATGTTGCTAAAAAATAAAACTAACTAAACTTCACGCCACTTCCCTAGCGGGTTAGACAGAGAGAACCGAACGCCAAATGGGACGATCCTTACACACCTCACACGCCTCTTCAACATTCATGATCCTTTTCATACAAGCTCTACGGTTTTTATGACTCCTAACATCACCTTCTGTTAATACACGATCAATCTGGTCGTAGTAGGTGAGCCTGGGCCTTCCGCGGCTCCTACATCCTTCCACTTTCGCATCGTATATCTGTTTAGTCAATCTATCGTCATCCATTATTTCCACATGTCCATTCATCGGGTTTTGAGTGTGTGATTGTGTAGGCGACAGGTTAGCCGCTTGTCACTGCTTTTTCATAATTTTCCATCTAACCCAGCCCGACTTTTTTTTTGGCTGAATGTGGTTGAAGGGGCTTGCTGCCCCTTCGACTCTGCCTACCCCTTCGGGGAATTTGGGTGTGATGTTATGTATGTATGTCCACATGCCCGAACCACCGGAGCATGACTCTTCTTACCTGGATTCCGACGACGTCTCTCAGACCGAATCTATTTCTAAAAAAAACTTTTAAAAACACAGTCTGTATATGGTATGTGCAGCATAAGATTTTCAAATCATTTCCATAGACTGCTAACGATGTAGAACGCTAGTTCGCTAACATATTATTTTTCACCCAATAACTACTATTGTAGTCATAGACTGAGTCTTCCAGTTTTTTAATAATATTGATAATATACACCACGATAAATTTACACTTTTTTTATTTAAATATGTAGTCATAATATCAAAGAAATTGTACTGAATACTCAAATGGTGTGTTTTTTTTAGTTAAAATATTATTTGATGCTTTTTAAAAGTAATAATTTATCGATATTTATGTTTTTATTTAGAATTATTGTTTCTCATATTTTCTGGATTTAAATTTGCATGACAGCTAAGGCTGAATACGATTAATGTGAAAAAAAAAACGATTATTTTGTTGCTTCAGTACATGAGAGGCCAAAACGAATACGGTTAAATGTTTTTTTCTTTATTTTCTGTATATTGGACAGTTCCAATAGTTGACTTATTCAAATATATATGTTTTCATGTAGAAATATCGCATATGTGATTATGTATTAAGATTTAAGATATATTTATGGACAAATTATGTGTCCACATGTTTTTACAACACATACATTTATTTACTCGAAAACCTACTGTAAAATAGTTAAGAAAAAACTCATAATATTTTTTATATAAATTACTTACCTATTATAAATGTATTTACTAAATATATTTTATATATAGTACATGCTCTACAATATCTGAAAAACTAAAAATAAAAAACAAACAAAAAGATTCCTGGCCCATGAGGGGATCGAACCCGCGACCTTCGCGTTATTAGCACGACGCTCTAACCAACTGAGCTAATGGGCCAATGGGCAATGTGATGAAATTGGTAGTTACAATATTTGTATTATTTCTGAGTTGCGTCAATCGTATCTTCTAAAGATGTGGCTATATTACACGCTATCGCCAAGATTTTTGTCTCCGTACTAACTAACTAAACTTCACGCCACTTCCCTAGGGGGGTAGGCAGAGAGAACCGAACGCCATATGGCACGATCCTTATACGCCTCACACGCCTCTTCAACATTCATGATGCCTTTCATACAAGCTCTACGGTTTTTATGACTCCTAACATCACCATCTGTTAAAAAATCAAACCTTTGCTTTATCGCGGTAATGTAGTCGTAGCTTAGCACATATAAATCTCGTGTCGTGTTTGTGGTCGAACCCTGCCGAAACGGCTCGACCGAATTCAATGATGTTTCGTGTATATGCAAGGTACGGTGTAAACAATTTTTAATCCTCCTACCCCCACCCCATTTTTATTTTGAGAACCCCATTTACACAAACATTTTAACCGAAAAAGAAATGTTCCGAACACAACACGATACTTTTGACTGGCTCGATGGCACATTCGGTAGTGACCCTGCCCCATGCGCCAAGAGTTGTGGGTTCGATCCCCACCCAGGACAAATATTCGTATGATGAATACTTGTGTTTGTTCTGTGTCTGGGTGTTAATATCCAATATTTAAGTATATATTTGTAATACCACTGTTGATTCTGATATCCGTAACACAAGTGCTCAAGCTACTTACCTCGGAGTCAGATCAATGTATGTGATGTAGTCGGATATTTATTAATATTATTTATACAATGACACATTTGACAAACAATTAAAAAGGATAGCGTGATTACGCAACAAAAACTTTTTTAGTCATAGACGTGTCAATTTGTAATTCTCTATGACTAGATGCAAAAAACGTGACGATTTCATCAGTATAGAAATCGACCAAATATATATAATACAATACTTTATATATTAATAAAGTTATGCATGTTGTGAAACCTCCTATTAATGGTTTATTTATTACTGAATCTCAGATTATTATCTATGGTTGTTATTTTGTATATTTTTGAGAAATTCCTAGAATAAACGATTACAGAAAATCCTCAATTCCAATTTGTATTATGTAGCTTTTTAAATATCATAAGAATAATGGCCAAATTTTTAAACCAAGATAAAAATCCAGGATAATATTTACATTAAATTAAACCACCTACTTTTATAAAAAATCTGATAAAACATGTTTTGTAAAATGATATGACAATTTACACAATAAATCTACAAATATTATTATAATTAAAATATTAGTATTAAACCACGGACTAGTAAAAAAAGAAGGACCGCACTGTCAACACTACAGTGAAGCCACTCTTGTGCATAAGTGTGGGTGAGATTATAGGGTAATTTGGAGCGCTTATGTCAATGCGTGATGTAAGTTGCGTATCAAGTTGGAGCTCTGCAGATGCCTTAACGTTTAGTAAGTGGCGCGGAGTCCTTCTTTTTTTACAAGTCCGTGTATAAAACAAGTGCAAAAGTGATTTTAGTCACAATATTACTAACCAGTGCTTTATACAGTGTCTAGTTGTAAGCATATACCTTATTGTGTATCGAATATACTGTATGATGTTTGTCTCTGTATTTTATATAGAAATATACAAGTTTGACTGATTTTGTTTTTTTTTTATTTATTGAAAAATTTTGTCCAGACTGACACACTAATTCCCTAGTTTCAAACTAAGCCTATGCTTGTGCTATGGATACTAGGTGAACGGATGTACAAATGTGTCATGTTCATCACACGAAACATTGCCCCTAGCGGGATTCGACCCTTCATTCTGCATTCTTTGGGGTAGCTAACTAGTCCAAGGAGCAAAAAAATTAGTTGAAGTAGATTGAGAATTGTGAAAATAACTCATCGCTTGCATAATGATAAACCCATCACCCACCATTAGGCGCTTTTTACGACATGCTAGACAAGGAACACAGGATACTTAGCCAAATGCGCGTCAGCGATTCCATATCGAACTTCGCTACCGCTCGTATCGCGGCGAGCCACAAACTTGTTTAAAAAGAACTCATAGTGCGGAACTCTTTAGGGCAGGGCCGGACCGTGAGTTTAGGGGCCCTGGGCTAATACTTCTTAGGGGCCCACCTTATTACTCAAAGTATAAGACTTAGACTTGAATTAAATAAGTTTGATCAATGGCAGGATTCGCAGGACTGCAAACCGTACGATCTGCTTAATTTAATAAAATTATAACGTCACACACACACTAACGTCTGTTTTTGACTTTGAATTCACTTAGCTGGGAGCCCCTTGAATCCACGGGGCCCTGGGCTGAAGCTCTAAAAGCCATATGGTAGATCCGGCCCTGACTCGGAGTTAGGTCCCGATTTGTCCACCCGAATAAGGCGATGGCGCGATACGAGCGTTAGCGAAGTTCGCTATAGGATCGCTGGCGCGCATTTGGCTAAGCACCCAGTTCATAGAATATAATTTTTGCCTTCGAGACAAACAAGTGACACAATTGATAGGCTATTTTACATACATAACGTCCGTAAGAATTCTGTTGAATAGGTTCAACTTAATATTAAAATACCTAATATCATGTTTCAAAAATGTTTTTTTTTTTATCTGTAATAAATAGATACATTTTAAAAAGTTACAAATAGCGAGAATCATCACGTGGCTAAAAACGCCGTTTACCTCCTAATGACTGTTATACGACATTATGTCCAGCAAGTCTAGCAACAAGTTTAACAATAGGTAAGTCCAAATTTTTCTCCTGAGTTTGACAGAATGTGAGTTTTATCTACTCAGCCGTTTTGAATCTGACGTCATTATGGCACCATTTGTAGTCTATGCAAACTGAAACGTCAACTCGTAGCATTTAGGCGGGATTTAATTCCCGAAGGGGTAGGCAGAGTCAAAGGGACAGCAGGCCCTCCTAATCACATTCAGCCAAAAACAAAACTGGGCTGGGTTAGATGGAAAGTGTGAAAAAATAGTGACAAGTGGCTAGCCTGTCGCCCACACAATCACATACCCAAAACTCGATACACCAGTAGTCGGCTTCTACGACATGCTAGACAAGAACCACAGTTGGCAAATTATTTTTAAGTCCCAGACCAACATGAGACAATGGGCTGGGTAAGATGGAAAATTGTTAATTTTGTTATAAAATGTCCATTAATCTTTAAATTATACTATTTTGCTTACGAAAAAGACTTTTTGTGTTAATTTGTGCCTACTTAAATTGTGAAAGTGGTTTCAAAAATTTGTAAAATACCTTTCCTTAGGTACAAGAATATCTGTCAGGCGCTTCAATTTAATTATCAGACTTAGGTTCTCAGATACCTACATAAAAACGTTCCACATCAACTAGGAACGGGATAGCGATTAAATAAAGACAGGTGCCTCTTAAAAATTCCTTGGATTACCATAAATACTCTTAATCCCATAAAACACAGTTTTACACCAAAAA
The DNA here is from genome assembly GCA_951394215.1 of Glyphodes perspectalis. NCBI lineage: Eukaryota > Metazoa > Arthropoda > Insecta > Lepidoptera > Crambidae > Glyphodes > Glyphodes perspectalis. Next base: position 4,277,336 of record OX596227.1, read on the forward strand.
TATTTCGATATAACACGCTATTACTAATGATAAATCATAACGCATCTTCAGCGTTTATAAACCAAAAACCGCTTGATTTATAGATTTTTGTAGTCGAAGAAACGTATCAATCAATCAAGTAGTTTAGTTTTAAAACCATTTCAGATTGCTGAGGCAAAATAAATTTTATAGAGCGCACTTCAATGGTATAATGTTTTCTACACCTTTAAGCGCACGGTATAAGGTTGAAATTGTATTCTTTTTGTTTTGTTAGACGTTAAATCAATCTTGCTGACCAGTGATTACGGCCGACGTTACCTCAGGGTAGTGGGTTCGGTGCCCGGTGAGGCATCAATCAAGACTCGTCTATTTTTCCCGGCGATCGGGATTCCTTATCCAAGAAGGTTTTTACTTTCGTTTCTAGTGTTTTTGTTTATTTCATTGGTTGCTATTGGAATGGAATAAATGTAGGTTTGTTTAAATTACCTGTAGGTTTTTTCTATGTTTCGTCTGGTTTAATTGGTCATCTCAGAGTGGATAGATCGCTCAGTTTAGTGGTTAGAGACACTCAAACCGAAAGCCTTAGGTTCGAATCCCGGCAACATTCACGTATAATATAGTCATTCACAATTTTCCATCTAACCCAGTTTTATTTTTGGCTGAATCTGTTTAAAGGTGCTTTGATTCACTCTACCCCTTCGGGGATTACGGGCTTGATGTTATGTGTATGGTTAGTATAAATAATTTCTTAATTATATTCGAGAATACTTCATGCAGGTCAATCTGTTCGGTACTTGACATAAACCTGAAAATGCAAAAGTCAATTGTAAATTATACAAAGTATGTAGCCTTAAGTTTGACAAGCTGTCTAAGAATTACCCTTAGCTCAGACTAGTTGACATTTGTAATGACACTTACCCCCATGGTTACAAAGATCAAAATAGGGAGTTAACTTCAAAACAATCGAAGGGGCTTCAATATTTAATTGCGAGTTCTTCGTCAGGCGGTTAGTCGCCATTTTCTGTTTTATATTTCAAGATGGCGGCAACGTTTTATTCTTTTGTTCGCAAGAATTGAAGTGGAATTATTGGTTAGCTATGTCTTCAAGGCTGTGCCCTATTTTAATAATAGTGATGATTCTCAACGTAGGGATTGTTATGACATTTCTGAGGTGTAGGAAACTAGCTGTATGCTAGATTGGTGGTAAAGACGAAGTCTACTTTACAAGATGTGCCGGTTCAAATCGGGGCACATACTTCTTGATTCATTTAAATTTAAGTATAGCCTATCCTATATGTCACAGTATTGGTTAACAGTAAGATAACACATCGCGAGAAAACCTACACATAGTAAGTATATTACGCCTGCAATCCCCGAAGGGGTGGGCAGAGTCAAAGGAGCAGTAAGCACCTTAAACAATATATTTATAAAAAATTATGAAATTTGTTTTATTTATTTATTTATTGACAAAAGAATGTGCGAACTGTGTTTCTTGTCTAGCATGTCGTAAAGGCAACTAATGGTATATGGGTTTTGGGTATGTGATTATGTAGGCGACGAGCTAGCCACTTGTCACTACTTTTTCACAATTTACCATCAAACCTAGCCCATTGTCCCATGTTGGTCTGGGACTTAAAAATAATGTGCCAACTGTGTTTCTTGCCTAGCATATCGTAAAAGGCGGCTAATTGTAAATGGGGTTTGGGTATGTGATTGTGTAGGCGACGAGCTAGCCATTTTTCAATACTTTTCCACAATTTTCCACCTAACCCAGCCCAGTTTTTTTTTGGCTGAATGTGGTTAAAGGGGCCTGCTGCCCCTTTGACTCTGTCTACACCTTCGGGGAATATAAGCGTGATGTTATGTATGTATCTATTGTATCAAGATACTAGTAGCAGATAACTGGATATTTGTGAAACCTACACCAAAATCGAAATATCTACGATATTTTTTGGAGTAGGTATAATAATTATATATTTTTTTATTATATCTCGGTGAATAGAGCTTGATTTTGTGAAGCAAAGCTGTATGAATAGTATTATTTATGCATCAGATTACTTCGATCTGATCCGAAAGAGTCAAAGCACTTGTGTTAGAAAAATTATAATAAACGCAGGTCCCAAAGACACCTGGGTCCCAGACCCGAGATAAATAACTGTCTCATCAATAATTTATTTGTCCCCGTGTGTTGGTGTTTGATTTCGCTCGTGTCATGCAAAATGTGCATGTCTCATGTCATGCATACTGCTGTCATACAGGAAGCCACGTTGATGCATGTGTGAGAGAAATTAAGGATACCAGATATCGGATATCTGTAATTTGGAGCGCTTATTATGTCAATGTGCGTGTCAAATTGAAGCACGTGAGGACCTTCAACGTCTAGTTAGTGGCGAAGCGTCCTTCTTCTTTACTAGTCCGTGCATATCTACATATTTCTTGAACTGTATAGACGGTATAGTATTAACGCAATTTTTACAGTATAAAAGCACCTATAATATTTTTTTTCCATGTAGATAATAAACCAGATAAAGGTGAATTCGCACACCAAAGAATAGAACGGCAAAGAAATAAAGTTTGACAACTACCTACTAGATTGTCATCCAGTTAGGACCTAATATTAAGTTAATATTTATATTTATATCTGTATGTTCCTATAGAAACAAAAATTACTCGACGGATTTTAACGAAACTTGGTACAATTATTCTTCATATTCTTGGGCAGGTTATAGTATACTTTTCATCACGCTACAATCAATAGGAGCAGAGTAGTGAAGGGAAATGTTGGGAAAACGGGAGAAATTACTCCATTTTTTAAGCTTCCGTCGCCTGTGCAGCCTTAATGGTTAAAGTTACATAGAAATCATGTATGACGGAAATAGTCTTTATAATATTAACCATAAACGCGGGTGACACCGCTGGCATAGCTAGTATATAATAAATAAATAAATTCTCCAGATTGACACACCAATTCACTAGTTTCAAACTAAGCTTATGCTTGTACTATGGATACTAGGTGAACGGATAGACATGCTTAGATACGTGTATAAACATCCATGACTCGAGTTCAAATGCCCATGTTCATCACACGAAGTATTTTCCCCTAGCAGGATTCGAACCCGCGATGCTTGGTTTCATGGCCAGGGTCTCTGACCACTCGACCAACGGGCCCGTCAGAATGGGCTACTAAAAGGAATATATATAATAAATAACTATCTAGTCTATATAAATGTTGGTGTTTGTGCACAAAAGGTATCCTGAATTCCATTCTTCTTATTTACTACATGCCTAAGACAGGCAAGGCTTACGTTTGTAGGCCATACCCTGCCATATATAAGCTGTCAGATTTCAAAAAAGGAACAGCCATGTTGCAAAGTCGTGACCGGCCGCCGGCCCTCGCGCGCGATTGGTGCGCTCTGACATATGATATTTGCGACGTGCGTACGCGCAGCGGGCATAAGGATGGGTGTGCATGGACTGGGAATGGAGGTATTTGATTTTTGGGTAGCTACATATATACCAAGATATCATCACACATGTAGTCCCCGAAGCGGTTTTACCCAAAATAAAATTTAACAAGGAAGAACATTTATATACTTATCATCTTGCTCGTATTCTCCAAAGGTGTAGGCAGTTTATCATACTAATATTGATAAAGAGGAAATATTTGTTCGTTTATTTGTTTGTTTGTATTGATTAGGCTCCGAAACTACTGGACCGATTTAAAAAATTCTTACCCCAATAGAAAGCTACTTTATCAGCAAGGAACATAGGCTATATTTTATCCCCTTATTCCCACGGTAACGGGAGCTACTCGGGTAAAACCGCGGGGCGCTGCTATTTAGAAAAAGATTGAGCTGGGTTTCATGAAAATGATGAATAAGTAGTGATAAGTGGCTGGTTTGTCGTATCACAACCTCAATACCTAACCTTAGTTACCTTTAACGACGTGCTAGGCAAGGAACACATTCTTTTTAACCGACTTCAAAAAAAAGGAGGAGGTTCTCAATTCGACTGAATTTTTTTTTTTTTTTTTGAGTACCAGATCAACATGATACATATACTTAAGTTGTTATTATTCCGTTGAAATTTAGGGTTGTTCGAATGCTAAGTTGTAGTCTAAAGGATTTCAAAATAAAATTAAAAAAAAAATCAAAATTCAAAATTTCTTTATTCATGTAGGCCTTAAAAAAAGCACTTATAAATCGTCAATTTTACAAAATCTTTAGAGCAATGTGAATCTACCACCGGTTCGGAATGCTGGTTCTACCGAAAAGAAACCGGCAAGAAACTCGGTAGTTACTCTTTTCAGCGTCAAAATATACATGAGTAATATACACTTTTTTAAATGTAAAATAGGTACGTGATTAACCTGGTAGACCCATAAAATTAACAACGAAAATATTTGCAAGCAAAAATGCAGTGTGCACTTCACCTAACGCAACAGACATATTAAAGTTATATCGGTAAGTTATACCTACATTATTATTGTTTGTTGCATTGGTACTTATTTAACTTGTTGTAAATATGTATCTGTAGTTGCCAATACAATGTAGTTTATTTGTAGATGAGTAAAAATTTTACGAAAGGAAAGTTAAGATTTAAGACGTTTATAAGTCAAATAAAGTTTTAAAGGGTAGGTCTTTTTGGGTGAATCTTATTGATGTAAATGTGAAAGTTTGTATGTTTATTAATTAATCATAGGAGCAGTGTGGTAGCTCAATCGTAAGTACACGCCACCTCATAACCGAGGGATGCGGGTTCAACCCGAGCACGTACCTCTGGATTTTTCGAATTTATGTACGTATTTATCGAGGGAAAACATCGTGATTAAACCTGCAAATTCCAACAACTTTGGATTTGTAACTATGTTGCAAAAATTTTCTGGTTACCATAATTTAGGGCTACGAAAGTCCAGTCCAGTTAGCAGTCGCTTCAATGTAATTACCAGACTCGCTAAATCCTGGATCATGGTCAAAGCGGACTCCGTCTAAGAACGGGACATAACGCTTAAAAGATAATGCTAATTTTACTCTTATCTATTAGTGAGCTAATTTATGTATGTGTCTTGATAATGGGTAATCCATTCATGTAAAAAAATAAGTTTAGCTACAAACACTAGATACAAATTACTCAATATGTCTACAATTATTGCAGTTGCCTTTTACGACATGCTAGACAAGGAATACAGTTCGCACATCCTTTTTAAGGCCCAGACCGACGTAGCACTAAACTTAAATAGCATAAAGGCTGGAATTTATTCAATTATTATTAACATATATGCTTATTGATTGACATAAAGGCTTAATATTAAAGCTGTTAGGGAGTGCCACAGGGAGCCGTGCTTTCACCTCCCTAAGCTAGACATCGGAACTATATTCCAGGGTATGTACGGGGTCAACTAGGGACATTGGGTCCACATACGTTCGTTTAATTACATCGCATTAGTAATACATAACCGGGTGTCCGTCCGTTCGTAATTGTGGAGTGCGATTGGTTGATTATAGAGGGGGTTCTGTGGCGTTCTCACGGCGGCGGATGGGGTGACCAGCTTATTGTGGAGGTTTTGGGATGAAGCAAATATACCACTACCGCCGGATCTAGTGTAGAGCGAGTGGAGCGGACTTATCTCATCTTGAGACAACCGTCTACTATGCCATAAGACAATCAAGACTGTAGTTACAATAATGTGTCAACAGGTGGCGTTAATAGTCATAATTCTAACCACTAAGAATATAGCGGTTATATCTACGATCTATTTGTCAAACCATAACGATTAATAAGACCGTAGTCTCCGAGCACACCGAGTATACCTAGCTCCGAAGAAGTTTTGCCATTTTGGTACGTACGAATTGCTAACAATTGTACACCATACACATCATCCATAATCGCCGAAGGTCTCAAAGCGAAAAACTAAATTGACCTGAGTTAAATGAAAGTTGAGAAGAAAAGTGTTTTCTACGTCGCCTTCATATCACAAACCTATGAGATGCAAGGCAAGGAACACAGCTAGCACATTATTTTTAAGACCAACATGGCATAAATTGATCAAATTTTTTTTAGTACATTAATCACTCCTGTTATTTTTTTTCCTAACTAAACTATCTAAACTTCACGCCACTTCCCTAGCGGGGTAGGCAGAGAGAACCGAACGCTATATGGCACGATCCTTACACACCTCACTCACCTCTTCAACATTCATAATCCTTTTCATACAAGCTATACAGTTCTTAAGGCTCCTTTTTTTCTCCCTGGGAAATACCTTACGCATACAACTCCACCCGAGGGGGTGAAGCGGTTATGTAGGACTCCCCCCCGATGATATAGCGGTGCCTACCCACTAAAACCTAGGAGTGTTCCGCCTAATCGCATGGGGAGGGCCTGGGAAAGCTACGCACACCAACATCCTCTCCCAGTGCTTAAGGCTTCTAGTATCACCTTCTATTAACTTCAACTTTCGCATTGTATCTGCTTAGTAAATCTTTCGTCATCCATCCTTTCCACATGCATGAACCACCGGCACATGCCTCTTCTTACCTTGACTCTGACGCTGTCTCTCTGACCTCTCTCTTCCCCATTTAATTTTAATCCTACCAGTATTCGTTTTTCCATTTTACTTTTATCCTCCCAGTTCGTACAATCATGGTCACCATATCCCTCGCATGCAGAAACGCACCAATCAGGATTGCAGTTGGTTTAGATTTGTGAAAAGTCCGACTGGCCAATTATAAAACAATGTTTTTGATGTATAGCCCCAAATTCTCAGTTGCCATAATGTTACCAGAAAGTTCTGGTGTATTTCTGACCTATATCAAAAGCTTTTTTTAATTCAGTTGCGAAGATAAACGTTTGAAATTGTTCATTTTTCTAATTGAGGTTTCAAACCAAGGAGGTTAGGTGCTATGCTGTTCATTCCTTATTCTTGCTTACAAATATATTAAACAAATATTTGAAAGTACATATAATTTACTGTCTGTTACAAGTTAATTATGGTTAAAAAATAAAGAAAAAAAGACATTGATATACTTACTATTTTGTATCAGGTAGGTATGTAGGTATTCGGAATGCTAACTTAAGACGTCTGTTGTACCTACCTATCTACGTCTCTGTGGTCAACTGTAGATTGACTCTAGTTATTTAAACTGACTTTCTTAAAACAAATAATTGAAAATGTTTTATGGCATATCTGATTGTCTGCAATAAAATGACTGTCACTTATCTTTCTATTCCTTGTCTTGTCTTTAGTCCGTGTATATCTGTTTAAATTTTATTTGTACCTACATATAAGGTACCTATTTCTTTTACCTACCCACGGCTCTGCCTGCGTCAAATTCGGTCTGTTATAGAGAAGATTTCGGAGGTGGAGGTGTGTTAGACCATAAACAAATTAATAAATTTCGTGTTTTTGAAAACCACCCCTTTAATCACTTAAAAGAGGTAATGTCGAGAGGGCAAAAATAAATATGGATGTCAAAGGTTTGTTCGAGAGTCCGATCACGTAAATAATAGATTAACGATTGTTCTCGGCCGCTCGATTGGCGTAATAATTCATATTCATATCTAAATATTCATATCTATGACGCAAGTGCCATTGCTTAGTAAATTTAACTAACTAACTAAACTAAACCTAAAAATAAAGACGTAAATGAAACTGCACGCAAAAGATATTACATATAAACACTGTCATATAATTCAAATGCCTTACATTACCCTAACGAATGCTTCTTTTTACTTAAACAATTCTTAGAAAGGCTTACTTTAAGTTCTTTTTTTATATCCGAGAAATTGTAATTAGGGGCGACTCGCGCTTGACCGTTTCGGCCCCTCGCCTACCTATTTATTACCTAGGCCAGGAAAAATCATACAAATTATTAGTTACCGCCAGTATAGCAGGCCCGGTAGCGTCGGCAGACACGAGGATTTTTTAATATTTTCCAACGTACTTTGAACTGTAAAAGTACATACTTGATCCCATGTTGGTCTGGGACTTGGCCCATGTTGATAGGGACAAAAAAAAAGAATGTGCTAACTGTAGTTCTTTCCTAGCATGTCGTAAAAGGCGACTAATGGTTTACGGGCTTTTGGGTATGTGACTGAGTAGGCGACGAGCTAGCTACTTGTTTTTCACAGCTTTTCATCCAACCCAGCCCACTGTCCCGTGTTGGTTTGGGACTTAAAAAGATATGCCAACTGTGGTTCTTGCCTAGCATGTCGTAAAAGGCGACTAATGGTATATATCGGGTTTTGGGTGTGTGATTGTGTAGGCGACAGGTTAGCCGCTTGTCACTGTTTTTTCACAATTTTCCATCTAACCCAACCCGGCTTTAATTTTGGCGGAATGTGGTTTAAGGGGCCTGCTGCCCCTTTGACTCTGCCTACCCCTTCGGGGATTATGGGCGTGATGTTATGTATATATGTAAGTACATACTTACGTTCTCATTGACTGGCTTGATCGGTAGTGGCCCTATACACCAAGAGTTGCAGGTTCGATCCCCACTTATGAAAAACATTCGTGTGATGAATACTTGTGTTTGTTCTGTGTCGCGAGTTTCAAAATCATATCTAAGTATACGTATATTTTTAACACCACTGTGAACTTGCTATCCGTAAAAGTGCTTAAACTAGTTAGCTCGGTGTCAGATCAATGTAGTCTGATGTTTATTATAATAAATTATTATTAAGTATTCATATTATCTAGATATAACAGTTTCCCGCAACTTCATTAGCATAGGATTTAAAAGGTTTCGTTATTTAGCAGAACCTTAATAAAGTTTCTTAAATAAATCATGATTATAAAAGCGGTGGTAGCTCAATGGTAAGGACACGCGCCTCATAACCGAGGGGTGCGGGTTCAAAGCCGAGCACGTACCTCTGGATTTTTAAAATCTATGTATGTTAACCCTCACCGCCGAGCTAGTTGTATCTATAATGCGTACATAGATTTAAAAAATCCAGAGGTACGTGCTCGGGTTTGAATGCGCACCCCTCGGTTATGAGGCGTGTGTCCTTACTATTGAGCTACTACCACCACTCATAGTCATCGACAATACACTAGGTATATACCTACTTTATTTTGCTAACCGTAGCCAAGTACGCCAAGGGAAAAATAAGTCAGAGCCCAGAAGCTAAGCTTTTTGTCTTTAAATATTTTATGAGGCGGACGGTTCATAAACGTTTAAAAAGTCCAAGATTTTATTTGTATCGATTGCCTATCGATCCTTTTACTGCCAACTTGGCTAGATTTTGCGAAAAAAACGTTTACACCAGAAAATTCTATTTAAGTAATATAAAATTAACATGTAATTCTCCAGCGAAGTAGAAATGACAACGCTGTTTATAATATTCATCACTCTTTGCTTTTGATCACGACGGATGGACTTTAAAATTAAGCCTTAGAAAACGATAGCATCCCAAGGAACACAAACAGTTTCTATAATATAGGATACTAGCAGCGCCCCGCGGTCTCACCCGCATAGTTCCTGTTCCTGTAGGAATATGGGGATAAAATATAGGTCCGACTAACCGTCGCGGTGTATTGTATATGAACTTAGTGACGAGAATAACTTCGTCAGCGCGATGCAGGATTGTATGGCGATTCTACATGTTCGATCGACGTCATCTGTTTACATATTATTGGAGCTATAATCTTGACTATCTTGTGGCGCGGTCGCCACAGTGTACTGTGTGTATTAATCAAACAAGATATAAAAAATCACGCGGACTCGACTTACATTGCCTTGGAAAAAAACCTTTCCATATTTTCCGGAATATCCTAAATACCTATTTAGGGTAGCGATACTACTGTAAACATGCAAGGAAAATTAAGTATAATAAGTGGTTCGCTAATTATCATGCTGTACTTACTCAAGTTTTAAACTTAGCAACAAAACATTTATTTATTCAAATAAATAAAATATATACATAGCATCACGCTCATAATCCCCGAAGGAATACGCAGAGTCAAAGGGGCAGCAGGCCCCTTTAACCATATTTAGGCAAAAACAAAACTGGGCTGGGTTAGATGGAAAATTGTGATAAAGTATTGACGAGTTGATAGCTCGTCGCATACACAATCGCATACCCAAAACGCGATGTACCATTAGTCGCCATTTACGACATGCTAGGCAAGGAACACAGTTGGTTCATTATTTTTAAGTCCCAGACCAATATGGGACTAACAATGGCGTAGCTATGTAACAAAGGTCCCTGGAGCAAAAAAGAAACTGGGGCCCATAGGCGCATGTAACTTTTGATCCATGGACAATTACATTTTTCTTTCTGCGGCTACACTCCGTGCGCCAAGAGTAGTGGGTTCGATTCGTATGATGAATACTTGTGTTTGTTCTGTATCTGGGTGTTAATATCCAATATTTAAGTTTATATTTGTAAAATAATACCACTGTTAATTCTGATATCCGTAACACAAGTGATTATGCTACTTACCTCGGAGTCAGATCAATGTATGTGATGTAGTCGGATATTTATTTATTAAAAAAAAAACATGTTGGTCTGGGACTTGGCTCATGTTGATCTGGGACAAAAAAAAGAATGTGCCAACTGTGGTTCTTGCCTAGCATGTCTCATGTGTAAGAGGCGACTAATGGTTTACGGGCTTTTGGGTATGTGACTGAGTAGGCGACGAGTTAGCCACTTGTCACTCCTTTTGCACAATTTTTCATCTAACCTAGCCCGGCTTTATTTTCGGCTGAATGTGGTTGAAGGGGCTTGCTGCCCCTTCGACTGTGCCTACCCCTTCGGGGATTATGGGCGTGATGTTATGTATGTATGTAAAAAAAACACATAACGTTACGTCTATTCCCCATAGTGACGAAAAAAATTATGTGATTGCGTTTTGACAGCTTTTAAAAGTATCTCAGTTGCCAATCAACATGCCTATTGAATAAAATGCACAGATAAAAATACAAAAATAATTTAAATCCACCTTGAAGCTCTATATTGTCTTTGGTAGGTAGGTACTCAACTTAATCTCTATGCTACATCCAAGTTGCCGTTAAAACAAAAAAGAGAACGACTTGTATCCCTCTACATCCCTATAAATCTATCCGAGTGAGTTATGCAGACGTTCGCAGGTTCGATTCCAGTAATCATCCCCTCGGGGCCTCGAATTAGTTGCAATTAAAGAGGATTCCTACAAAATCTTCAATCCATTTTTGCATCCAAATTGAGGTCAGGTTTTTTTTGTATCTGCCTGTTGTGGTTTCGATGTTTGTAATCCATTTTGATTTTAAAGTTAGTACAAGTTGTTTAAAAGGACTGTACAAGTACGTAGTTTTGAAAAAAAAATCTCATATTTGTCGGGACAAAAAAAAAACATAAAGACACCAACTGTGTTCCTTACCTACCTGGATGTCGCTTATTTGTCTGCATACATACCATCCCATCCCCGAAAAATTGTGAAAATGTAGTGACAAGTGGCTAGCTCGTCGCCTACAGAATCTCATACCTAAAACCTGATATACCATTAGTCGCCTTTTACGACATGCTAGGCAAGGAACACAGTTGGCACATTATTTTTAAGTTGCAGACCAACATGGGGCCAAATTTGTTTTAGATTCAAAATAAGTACCTACCGTGTTACTAGGTAAGGACCTAGTATGTCGAGCCATATAGGGGATTAATGTATATTGAGTGATAGGTTTGTGGTTATGTAGGCGACGAGCTAGCCACTTGCCACTATAATTTTAATTTTTTTTTAGTTTTGTCCAAAAATTTACAAAGAGGCCCTTAACTTAACGGCCTACCCCTTCGGCGATTGCGGGATGATGATAAGTATGTCATTATCATCTTCCTAGCGTTATGTCCCGTGCTTAGACGGAATCCGTTAAAACCATGATCCAGGATTTAGCAGGTCTGGTAAATACGTCGAAGCGACGTATTTATTTTTTGAGCGATCTCACCTCCGTAACCCTTAGACAGGGAAACTAAACTATTTAGATCATAGTTAGATACATATCCATAGTTGTTCGAATGTGCAAGTTTTATCACGATGTGTATAAGTATGCCTTTTTAATAATAATAATAATAATATCTTTATTCATCCAGACAGCTTAGGTCTAATTGGGTTAGTAACAATGTCTTATCCTATGTTAGTAATTTATAATTATTTGGGAAGAACACAATTTGCACATGTGCCACATAATGGGGCAGACTGCTGCCTGCTCGCAATGACTTTCAGGATGGTGTTGTTACTACCCGGCACTCTATGCAACAAAGACCGACTTTAAAAAAAAGGAGGAGGTTGGCAGGCACTGACTCTAAAACTAACTAATTATTGTAAATATTTAAATACGTGTTATAGTTTAATACTTTCATCGAAGCAGCCGGAAGAATTTATTTAATACTTTTTAGTGTTTAGATATTTAAATGGCTATTAAGGCAGGTTCTTACTTGTGTTTTTTTCATAAACCTTTTTTGCGGGGTTTTTTTTGAAGTCGGTTTTAATTTTTGTTATATATGCCCATACTTCATCACCGAACTAGCAATACGTACAAGCTTAACAAGAATCCGGAGATACTTACCCGGGTTTAAATCTACACCCATCGGATTTGAGGCGCCTTACCATTAACCGGAATCAAAATCCAGAATTCACTTTGCGATAGGGGCGGTAGGCTTCAACCCCCACCGGGGCGGACCCCGCCGCCCTCCGTCCCGCCGCCCGGGGCGGCGACATCCACGCTACGCGCACCTACTTATTTACGTCTCCAGGTACTAATTGCGAGGATCCTTAGGCCGCATTCCTCGAATCTGCCTGCGTGCTAACATCGCGTGTTGAGCGCAATTACGGAGTCGCTGGTGCCTTTTGTTTTCTTTGCGAGACTTTTCGTTTTTGTGAATGCTGGATGCTAGGTTAGGTAGATGTAAATGCATGTACCAGTCGCTTTTAAAATGGAATTGAGTGATTTTTATTATTTATTATTTATTTATTAAATATGTAGAATTATTTCGAAGGTTGGTTCTACCGAGAAGGAACTCTATAGTTATATACATAAATGCTATCGAGCCTGCAATCCCCAAAAGGGTATCCTAGAAGCAAGCCCGATTAACCACGTTTAGCCAAAATAAATTTGAGATAGTTAAGATGGACAATTTTAAAAAATAAATATCCCATAACAACACATTCATTGATCTGAATCCGAGCTTATGTTACGGATATCAGAATCAACAGTGGTATTACAAATAAATACTTAAATATTAGACATTGACATCCAGACACAGAATAAACACAAGCATTCATCACACGAATGTTTGTCCTGGGTGGGGATGGAACCCACAACTCTTGGCGCATAGGGCAGGGTCACTACCAAATGCGCCATCGAGCCAGTCAAAGTCAGTCAAAAGTAGTGACAAGTGGCTAGCTCGTCGCCTACACAATCACACATCCAAAACCCGATATACCATTAGTCGTCTTTTACGACATGCTAGGCAAGAAACACAGTTGGCACATTCTTTTTAAGTCCTAGACCAACATGGGACAATGGGCTTGGTTAGATGGAAAAGTGTGAAAAGGTAGTGACAAGTGGCTAGCTCGTCGCCTACACAATCACTCACGCAAAACCCGATATACCATTAGTCGTCTTTTACGACATGGTAAGCAAGGATCTGCTCCTTGCCAGGCTTGAGCCAATGTCCCGCATGTAGCCAGGCGTCCGGATAAAGCCGGACATACTTAGGCCTTTTAATTGCGTGTCCGGCCAAAACATGTGGTGTCCGGCTTGTCCGGCTTTTATTAGGCTTTCTACATTTAAGTGAGCGCCGAGCGTGGCCGAGCGCAGGCGAGTGGACTGTTGATCGCTCCCGCAGTCCGTCAATAATGTTGGGTGTAATGTTTTTACCCCAATGTCCGGCCAAACTGGCTGGTCTGTCCGGCTATTAGGTTTCGCGACCTGGCAACCGTACTCGCATGAGACGCACGGTCCTTCGAGCTAACTCTAACATTAGACACAATAATAAAAATAGTGATTCGCGTTTTTCTCTGATTCGATTATGAAATCTTTTTCCAGTTGTACATGTTGTTTGAAAGCATGTTGTTTTATAAGTATCTACTATTTACTGTAATAATTGGTATACAAATAATATTAAATCGAAAGTTAGTCTGTCTGTCACGTTTTAACGCATAAAACACTTGACCAAAGTGTCAAACTTTGTTTTTTTTTATTTGTTTGTTTCATTAAAAAGGCTCCGCAACTACTAGACAGATTTGGGAAATTCTTTCACCAATTAAAAGCTACTTTATCAGCGAGTAACGAAGGCTATATTTTAACCCCGTATTCGCACGGGAAACATGCGGGTGAAACCGCGAAACGCCGCTTTAGCTAATAACATTTTGTAAGTGATAGTTTGAATTTGAAATAGATCTAGGTTACCTATTTTTCATCTAGGAAAAATCTATTGGTTCCGCGTAACGATATGATATACCTATTTAATTCCACACGGGCGGAACCGCAGACAAAAGCTTGTATTTTTTTAGTTGGAAATGGCTTATGCAAATTTTGATTGTGCTATTCAACGCTAGATGGCGTTACTTTAATTGTACTACGAGTTACACTTAAGTGGTACTTAAGTTAACCATAACTGCTTTCGCTGTCTATTAGCAGAAATTGTATGTGATTTGACAGATTTAATAAGTATGAAATGGTGGTTTAAGTAAGAATTAAATAATGAAGATACAGAGATCTTGGGTGATCGTTTTGTTAGTACATTATATTTATCACTAGCGACTGCCCGCGTCTTTTTCTGCGTCAACGTATAACTTAAAGCATTGTTGTACAAGTTAGTTGTCTAATACAAGAAAAAATTTTTCTATATCGACAAATAGTTTCCGAGATTATAGCGTTTTAACAAACGAACTTACTCCCCATAATACATTGTAGATACAGGTACATTATAAATATTTTTTCGTACCCTATACAGCATCACGCCTATAATCCCCGAAGGGGTAAGCCTTCGTCAAAGGAGCAGCATGCCCCTTTAACTATAAACCAAAAATAAAACCAGGCTGGGTCAGATGGAAAATTGTGAAAATGTAGTGACAAGTGGCTAGCTTGTCGCCTACACAATCACATACCTAAAACCTGATATACCATTAGTCGCCTTTTACGACATGCTAGAAAAGAAACAGTCAGTTGGCACATTATTTTTAAGTTCCAGAACAACATGGTACACCCTGTGTAGATAAAAATATGTTGTTGTATTCTATAGGCATATTATCTATACTTATATTAAATCTGTAGAGAGGTCAATTCTGTACATGAAATATATTTTCAAAATAACTATCAAGGGGTGATTAGTGATCGATACTGATGCCAATAATGCAATCAGTAAAATTTTTGTCTGTCTGTCTGTCTTTCTGTCTGTATGTTCCTTATAGAAACAAAAACTACTCGACGGATTTTAACGAAACTTGGTACAATTATTCTTTATACTCCTGGGCAGGTTATAGTATACTTTTCATCACGCTACAATTAATAGGAGCAGAGTAGTGAAGGGAAATGTTGGGAAAACGGGAGAAGTTACTCCATTCTTTAAGCTTCCGTCGCGTGTGCAGCCTTAATGGTTAAAGTTAGATAGAAATCATGTATGACGGAAATAATCTTTATAATATTGACCATAAACACAGCTAGTAAAACATAAACTAACTATATATGTTTTAAATTTCTTTATTCGTTGTCTAGTTGTTACATTTGTTTAAAATTTCACACTCCATCATCATCTTCTTAGCGCTTTGTCCCGTGCTTAGCCGGGGTCCGCTTTAGACTATGATCCAAGATTTAACGAGTCTGGTTATTACAGTGAAGCGACTGCCGATCTAACCTTCGTAACCCTCTTGGGAAACCAGACAATTTTTGGATCATGTTACAAAACCAAAGTTATTTGAATTGGCAGATTTAATCACGATGTTATTCTCACTTCATTATCTTAATAATATTCTTAAGATGTTAGTACAAAGCCTTCCTTTCACGTGTTAATACTTAATGTGCTTCATCTATCTATCTATCAGGGTCCAGGTTCTCACAATCTCAGACATCTTGCATTAATGTTTGTAAATACTGTAAAAATTGTTGGAGAAATAAATATTTTAATTTGAATATCGCATGTTAGCTTCCTTGTCATTTTGATAATATTCTTAAAGAGACATGCTAAGTCTTCGCTTCTCGAATTAATAGGGATGATGATTGCATTAAAAAACTATAATTCTATTTAGTCCGTTAGTTAGATTATACAAAAATACTAAACAGATATTTTTCGCTTTATCAAATTAACAAAAAATCACAAAGATAATGATCATCAAAGTTTTGGAGTGGGGGCTTGTGACGTCACTACTTTGTAAAAATTGTACGTAGGTGTGGCGTCACGCGCAACTTGTAAGCATTGTATCTTCATCAATGTTTGTTTGACAAATAAATTAAAAAATATGTGTTCAACATTTTTTTATAATCTAACTGACAGACTAAGCAGAATTATTTAGTCATCTAGCCTATTACTATCTATCTATCTATCTATCGCATGTTTTTGTAAAGGCGCATAACGAACTTCGTACCTACAACAAGAGGACGTTCTAACACCGCTAGATCAATAGATATGGGGTTTAATTACACACGCCCGCTTATTTGGCGTAATAATACGGTACATTCGGTAAAAAATAAAATTTATTACTTGTAAGACGCGGTTTGATTGATCGGTGATGAATCGATTGGATTGGGAGAGGTGTGGAGTAGTGTTGGTTCTTTATTTTGGTAAAAAAATGTGGCTGGGTGTTTCAGTATGGTACTCGGTACCAGCCCGGAGTTCGGAAGTCGGTGGTTTATCACTCGCCTCAGAAAGCACGGTAAGGCTTTGGTCCGGCGCCTGACCTCTCCGGTCATATCAGGTTGTGGTCTCACCAGACTATGAGATTACTGAGTAGAGAGTGTCATAGATTTTTTTGTACTATAATATCTCCTGCGTAGTTGGCTAATCCTTGTCGATGTTGGTCATCGTTGACTGGCTCGATGGCGCATTCGGTAGTGACCCTGCCCCATGCGCCAAGAGTTGTGGGTTCGATTCCCACCCAGGACAAACATTCGTGTGATAAATACTTGTGTTTGTTCTGTGTCTAGGGGTTAATATCCAATATTTAAGTATATATTTGTAATGCCACTGTTGATTCTGATATCCGTAACACAAGTGCTTAAGCTACTTACCTCGGAGTCAGATCAATGTATGTGATGTAGTCGGATATTTATGATTTATTTATCGTGACTGTAATCGTAACTGAATTCGGTCAACTAAGAAGGATATTTCCACAAAATGGAAAACTGTTTTATTTTTACATACATACATACCACACGCCTATAATCCCCGAAAGGGTAGGCAGAGTCAAAGGGACAGCAGTCCACTTTAACCACATTCAGCCAAAAATAAAACTGGGCTGGGTTAGATGGAAAATAGTGAAAAAGTAGTGACAAGTGGCTAGCTTGTCGCCTACACAATTAATACTTTTTTTATTGAGCAATAAAGAACATTTTTATTTTTATTTTGGTAAGGTTATGTATAGTTTTAGGTCCTGTGTTAATCTGGGACTTCAAATAATTTGGATTAATTTTATAGTAGGTAAGCTATTTCTCACAAAGGTGTCCATGTTGATCAGGGACTGCAATGAGGGTTTTTTTAATTAAAACATCCAAAAGATGGCGTAACTGTGACTTTCGGTCTTGTCACCCTCCTCATTGGTTGGTTGTCAGACCAAACTGACATGCTGTCAACAAGGAGCCAATAGTAACAGTGATAAGACCACGAGACTCCCTAGGGCTATGTGTCAGTTTTTGTATTTTTTAAAACCCTCATTCAAGACATTCTTTGCTGGATCCAACATATAACGACTTCATGGAACTAAGTAGGCAGTCCCTAGTAGGGATTGCAATCATGCGCCATGGAACAAGCACAGCTTGAATTATGTTGTACGAAGCTGAACTTGCTGGAGATTGCAATCCCTATCAGGGACTCAAATTTTTATAAGAATAAACCAATTGTGTTGCTTGTCTAAGATGTCGTAAAAGGTGTAACGGGTTTTGGGTTTATAATTTCGAGCTTACCATTAGGCACTACTTTTTCACAATTTGCTTTGTTTCTCATATTAAATTTGTCACTGCAATTTAGTACGACATTGATCACAGATGGTAAATCATCATCTTCCTAGCGTTATGTCTCGTGCTTAGACGGGGTCCGCTTAGATCATGATCCAGAATTTAGCGAGTCTGGTAATTACATTGAAGCGACTGCCGATCTGACCTTCGTAACCCTAAGATACAGAAACCAGACAATTTTTGGATCATGGTTAATCGAGCCAGTCGAATATAGAGTAAGTATACAGCCTATTTTTTTCTGGAAAATTTCATAGAACCTCTGGGATTACGATATTGGACTATGACAGATTAAATTTCAAATGGCTAAAAACACTACCTGAAACTGAAACCAATTATTATAAAAATATTAAAAAGCTTGGAGCTTTCCTAGATTTTAAATACACATTTCAACGTTTTATTACTATTAAAAAAAATACTATGTTATACTCGTCAGGTTTCTAGTAAATAAAATCCCAATGTCGACTCCACAGTCTTCCCAATTAATATTTTAATTGATGCGAGTTTCCTCAGTTCTTATTTTTCGACATATTAATGTCGGTATCGAATAAAAATTCAGGAATCTGATCGGGCATCATGATTTAATGCCTCAGGCCCGGGACAATGTATTGGTATCCGAAAATTTGATTTTTGACTTACAACCTTTCAAGTGGCAACCTCTATGCTATTTTGGGTGCGTATAGTTCTTAATTTAAGGTAAAGTTAAGACGGTGTCTGTCAAGTTATTTCTGATGGCTAGCTGAATTGTTTCATCAAAAACTTTTGAGTAGTTCTTGCAAAATCACTTCTACATTAGAACTTCCAGTTATGAATTTTTACATTTTCGCTTCATATAGTGATATTTATTTCGACATCTCAAAATGTTGGCACGCCCGCTGAAAATCTACAGAGGAGTTTCTACTTTTACTCATTCTCTTGCATTATTCCTTAGACTAATATTATATTTATATCTATAAACTATAGATATTAACATAATACTATACTATATTATGCAAGTTTCTTCGTAATAATTTACAAAATTTAATGTCTGCGTGTCATTCGATCTGTTATAGAGACTGTCATGTCTTTCGCAGGATGTTATACACTTTTCTAGATATTGTATAAGTTTAGTTATTTTGAGCGGTGGTAGCTCCATGGTAAGGACACGCGCCTCATAACCGAGGAGTGCGGGTTCAAACCTGAGTACCTATGGATTTTTCAAATCTATGTACTTATTTATACCACTAGCTCGGCGGTGACGGAAAACATCGTGATGAAACCTGCAAATTCAAATAACTTTGGATTTGTAATCATGATCCAATATTTGTCTGGTTCCCTTAACTTAGGGTTACGAAGGTCAGATCAGCAGTCGCTTCAATGTAATTACCAGACTCGCTAAATCCTGGATCATGGTCTAATCGGACCCCGTCTAAGCACGGGACATAACGCTAGGAGGATGATAAATATTTCAAGATGACGTTGATTGAGGTAGCCGTAGAAACGGACTATTTATAATATTAGAATTTAATATTTGTCTACTTAGCGTGTAAATCAGTTATTATTATTTACCTAAGCAAACATATAATGTAATAATGGATTCCTGATTTTTTCTGATTCCTTTGAACACCTGTCATATGTTTTCTATTGTTCTGCTTGAAAACTGCATTTTCGTACTTACTACATTTTTAAGTGAAGCCTTCATTTAATATGTTGATTTGTCTTCGTGGAATCACGATGACGTGTGGGCGTTTTGCATTTTGAATGTGCACTTTAAGGTCAAGCAATACCTAAATGCAGTCATGTAAATGACTTTGATTTTTTTTTGCTATTATGCTTTTGGCCATATTAAAGGTACCTGTGTGTTTTAAGTAATTAGGTAGTAGACATTGCCTGCGGCTTTGCTTGCATATTATACTATAATAATATAAATATAGGACTACATCACATACATTGATCTGACTCCGAGGTTAGTAGCTTAAGCACTTGTGTTACGGATATCAGAAACAACAGTGGTATTACAAATATATTCTTAAATATCGGATATTACCACCCAGACACAGAACAAATACAAGTATTCATCATACGAATATTTGTCCTGGGTGGGCGTCGAACCCACAACTCTTGGCAAAATATATTATATGTAAGTTTTTAAATCCAAGTTGTTGCGTTGCTACGGATGACCGTTAAGTTATTTTACTATAATACTCGGCTGAATCTTTAACGAACATTAACCGTATGACTTGGTATAAATGTTAATTTAATCTGTAAATTTTAATTTGTTATTTAATCTGGCATTGAAAAGAGTAACTACAGAGTTTCTTGCCGGTTTCTTCTCGGTAGATGACGTTCCGAACCGGTGGTAGATTCAAATTGTTCTATTTTGTATCTATTATTTGACGATTTGCAAGGCCTACGTAAATAAAGATATTTTGAGTTTGAGTTTGAGTATTCTTTCTATTTATATTATTTTTGTATTATTGTTGGTCTGGGACTTAAAAAGAATGTGCCAACTGTGTTTCTTGCCTAGCATGTCCTAAAAGGCGACTAATGGTACATGGGGTTGTTGGTATGTGATTGCGTAGGCGACGAGCTAGCCACTTGTCACTACGTTTTCACAATTTTCCATCTAACCCAGCCCGGTTTTATTTTTGGCTGAATATGTTAAAGGTGTCTGCTGCCTCTTTGACTCTGCCTACCCTTACGGGGATTATGAGCGTGATGTTATGTTATGTATGTATTCTAAAGTTTCATTAAAATCCGCGTCGCGGTACGCTTAGCGCCACCGCGACATGCTGAGCGGAGACATTTTAGGTACAACATAGTTCTCACAACTTCTACTCTTTATAAATTACAATGTTAAGTATTATGCATGTAAGTACCTAATAAACATTGTTCTTTCTTTCTTTCTTTCTTTCTTTCTTTCATTTAGTAGTTTTTGCGTGAAAGAGTAAGAAATTTGTAATTAAGAAGCATCAAAGCAAACTTTCGCATTTATAATATTAGTAGGAAATCCTTTAACCAATATTAGTAGTGGTTAATTTTTCAGCTTCTTAGACGCTGCCTACCTCTTCAGGGATTGTTAAATGAAATGAAATGAATATTCATTTACGTAGGCTTAAATAAGCACTTATAAATCGCCACTACATACAAATGAAAATTTACCATCGGATTCGGAAAGCAGCTTCTACCGAGAAGAACCGGCAAGAAACTCGATAGTTAGAGTAACTATCGAGTTTCATCGCCAAATTCACAATAAGTAAGTATTAATAACAATTATCATATTCTTAAGCTACTCATCATCTTCCTAGCGTTATGTCCCGTGCTTAGACGGGGTCCGCTTAGACCATGATCCAGGATTTAGCGAGTCTGGTAATTACATTGAAGCGACTGCCGATCTGACCTTCGTAACGCTAAGATAGGGGAATCAGAATTTTTTTGGATCATGGTTACAAATTCAAAGTTGTTTGAATTTGCAGGTTTCATCACGATGTTTTTTCCCTCACCTTCGAGCTAGTGGTATAAATATGTACATAAATATGTACATAGGTACATGCCCTGGTTTGAACCCGCACTCCTCGGTTGAGAGGCGCGTGTCCTTACTATTGAGCTACCACCGCTCCTCTTCTTATTTATATTCTTAAGCTACTATGCTATAGACATCTGTAAAAAGTAAATATGTAAAATAGCAATTACAAATATTTGTCACTTTAAAAATCTTCTATGGTATAATAAGCCTTTCTCATTAGATGCTCTTTAATGTGTAATTTAAATCTATGCTTAGGCAGTTGAATTATTTTGCCTGGTAATTTGTTAAATAATTTTATGCTTAACCCCCTAAATGAACTACTAGTCTTGTGAAGTCTTAGATACGGAACGGCAAGCTTGTGTTTATTTCGAGTGTTAAATCGATGACAATCAGATTTTTTTATAAATTTATTAAAGTTCTTGCGTACGTACATAATACAGTCAAAGATGTATTGTGATGGTTCGGTTAATATGTCATTTTCTTCGAACATTTCTCTTAGCGAATCTCGAGGTTTAAGGCCATATATAGCCCGGATGGCCCTCTTCTGCAATACAAAAATAGTTTGTATGTCAGCAGCGAACCCCCATTATATAAGGCCGTACCTGTATCTGATCATATGTATGTTAAATTTAAAGGTACGTCCTTGAACGAACACCCTTGTCAGTAAGGCCTTCTTCAAAGCTACCTATCAACCTCCATGATAACCAAGGTCTATTGCCTGCAGGCACCATCGGATGCATTAATATGGATGCTCAGAACATTCGACAGTTTCAAGAAAGAGCCGTCGGAAAACAAAAAAATACACGTTCTAAACAGACCGACGGACGTGTTTTTTATATAAAAAATCTCGAAATGCCCGCCGGCCCACGCCAGTACTGGGGGACGGTTAGCAAAAAAATTACAAGGAAAGTTTCTAATGAAAATATTTATACATATGTGATACATTCCAGGGAGTTAAAGTTCTTTTTTCAATACTCAATCTATAATATAAAAATGAATCGCTGAATGTGTAAACCAGACAATTTTTGGATCATGGTTACAAATCCAAAGTTGTTTGAATTTGCAGGTTTCATCACGATGTTTTCCTTCACCGCCGAGCTAGTGGTATAAATACGTACATAGATTTAAAAAATCCAGAGGTACGTGCCGGTTTAAGCCCGCACTCCTGGGTCAAGAGACGCGTGTCCTTACCATTGAGCTACCACCGCTCCTAACCAAGTTGGGTTAGAATGAAAATTGTAAAAAAAATAAAAAAAGGTTTGAACCCTAAAAAGCACAGGACGCTGCTTGTCCAAGTACATTTCACTATCGTGGGTAAAAAGCCTAGAAAATCTTACTTATTATATTATACAATTTGTTAAAACGCGAAAGTTTGTATGTATGGATGGATGTGTGGATTATTTTTAATCTTTCACGTAAAGAGTACTGCATGGATTTTAATGAAACTTTACAATAGTATAGCTTATACATTAGAATAACACATAAGCTATGTTTTATCGATGTACCACGCGAGCAACGCCTCAGGCAGGAGCTAGTATATCATAAAAACTTTTTACCAACTCTCGCAGTAATTTCGACTTAAATCTTTGAAAGAAATTGCCCTCAATTTTCTGTCGACCGTACTTGTTAGTACTTAGTCGTACGGAATTTTGGTCAAGTCACGATTATAATAATTTAAGAAATTTGTAATTACACCATCGCGGGCTACCGTTTCCTCATAAATAATACCTTTTACTAACTCTTAAAAACATATAAAATTATATGTTTCGCGTTAGGAAGCTGTATATCAACACGGCTTACTGAAGAGGGGCTTTGAGGTGTAAATAAAGAATCATCGTCACTAACTATTACCAAAAATACCTTATTTTACATACATACATACATAACATCACGCCTATAATCCCTGAAGGGGTAGGCAGAATCAAAGGGATAGCAGGCCCCTCTAACCACATTCAGGCAAAAATAAAACTGGGCTGGGTTAGATGGAACATTGTGAAAATGTAGTGACAAGTGGCTAGCTTGTCGCCTACACAATCACATACCCAAAACCCGATATAGGTACCTAAGTTTATTTAAAAAACGGTCACATATTAGGCTGGCACTTGGTTCTTGGTACACAGTGGTGGTAGCTTAATGGTAAGGACACGCGCCTCATAACCGAGGGGTGCGGGTTCAATCCCAAACTCGTACCTCTCGATTTTTCAAATTTATGTACGTATTTATACCACTAGCTCGGCGGTAAGGGAAAACATCGTGATAAAACTTGCAAATTCAACTTTGGATTTGTAACCATGATCCGAAAATTGTCTGGTTCCCCTATCTTAGGGTTACAAAGGTCAGATCGGTAGTCGTTTCAATGTAATTACCAGACTCGCTAAATCCTGGATCGTGGTCTAAGTAGACTCCGTCTAAGCACGAGACTTAACGCTAGAGAGATGATGATGTTAGTCTGACATTTAAAAAATGTGCCAACTGTGTTTTTTTTTGTAAAAGACGTCTAATGGTGTGTTGACTGTTAAGTATTTGTTGATTCTGTAGGCGACGAGCTGGCCATTTGTACTTACTTTTCTACAATATTTTCCTAAAGTAAAGAGGCTTTTCGCTCCTCGGACTCGGGATTTCGAACTATACTAAAAAAGTTTAATAAAAATCACAATTTAGTAAAAATCAAAGTGGTAATATACAATATAAATAGTACAATTTAGTATGTTACTATTTTAAGCGCTTCGGTCGTTAGAACTACATTTATAAGAAACTAAAAAAAAACTCAGGGCTAATCAAAAACCGCAGATCAAAATTGATACCGACCTTAATTCTGATAGATTTCTATAAATCACAAATGTTCCATCACTCCATCATGAATCACTTTCGAACTTTTTTTTTGACTAAAATCAAGCGAAAAAACGTAAAAAGTCGACCAGCAACAAAACTCCCCGCGGTAAAATCATAATTGTAGCCCACAACGTACATTTATCGAATTAATCTATCGGTTCAGTATAGACGCCATTAAATTTTAACCTCGGCGTGGCTTCCGACCAGTGTTCTTTTTTTGAAAACTTTTTTTGGAAGGCGATCGATTTTTTGATAAAAACTTTTTATCGATTTCTTGATACTTACGCTGAGAATATTCAGTGTGGCATTTATGCGTAAAACGGAAGGTGGACTTTAAATATGAAAAATAAAATGACAGATCTAATATTAAAGAGACAAAAGTGAGTCTGTTTGTCGCAATTTAAAGTCTATACCACTGTAAACGTTATGATTAATCTTGGTATCAATAAATGGAGCATGGTACCAATAGATCAGGAGCTAGTTATCAGCTATTTCAATCGTGAAGAAAGAAAATGCGGACGTTAATAGATCAATAGGCTCACAATTATAGGTACTAACATTTTGTCCAGTAGACAAAATAACCGGAGAGTTTGTATGAAAAGGATTATGAATGTTAAAGAAGCGAGTGAGGTGTCTATGACATACTCGGCAATAAACACAGTTGGCACATTATTTTTAAGTATCAGACCAACATGACCACTTATACAATCTTTTTGTAGTCTATTATTGAGATTACAAAGAAATATTGCTTACGTATTTTTTTTGTTTAGTAAACCAAAAGATCCCACCCCGTTAAAGTACCGCGTGACGTCACTAGGTCCGTAAAATTGTACCGTCCAAATGATGTAAAACGTCCCATTTCAGAACTTTGAAGCGTTGTATCTCTGTCATATACGTATCCAATATTTTTTGATTATCTAACTTACGGACTATAAAAAAATGTTAAGTAAACTAGCCTATTACCAGGCTGGAATTTATGAGTATGAGTACAGCTAACCTCGATTGAGAACGGGACAAAAACTAAATTAAAACCAGCTTCACGCCACTTTCCTAGCAGGGTAGGCAGAGAGAACCGAACTGTCATACTGTATTTTTTACATCGACTACTGTATTACACGGGGTTGTTTCCACATTAATTACACAATATAGGGGTAATTAAATATCTGCACCGCTGTCATATTTAATTCAATCTAGATATCTTTAGTCGACTAGTTAAGGACCTTACACAATGCGCGAGAGCTTGCGACCATCTTGGAAACACGGCGCATTCGGTAGTGACCCTGCCCCATACGCCAAGAGTTGTGGGTTAGAACAAATATTCGTATTATGAATACTTGTGTTTGTTCTGTGTATGGGGGTTAATATCCAAAATTTAAGTATATATTTGAAATACTAGTGTTGTTTCTGATATCTGTGACGCAAGTGCTTAAGCAACTTATCTCGGAATCAGATCAATGTATCGATGTAATCGAAGTTTAATTTTAAAGTGGCTTCTGCCTAGTATTTCGGTAATTGCGGGCAAATATAATAGAAACGATGAGCATCAGTCTTTTGGAAACCAATGATTATAGGAGTGGTTGTATTAATTTTTTTTTTTTATATTTGACGACATCACATACTTACATTGATCTGACTCCGAGGTAAGTAGCTTAAGCACTTGTGTTACGGATATCAGAATCAACAGTGGTATTACAAATATATACTTAAATATTGTATATTAACACCCAGACACAGAACAAATACAAGTATTCATCACACGGATGTTTGTCATGGGTGGGGATCGAACACCCAACTCTTGGCGCATGGGGCAGGATCACTACCGAATGCGCCATCGAGCCAGTCAAATTATTATGTATGTTGTTAGTATTATGTATGTATATTTGTCGTTAGAATCCTTCCCTAGCGATTAATAATCGGGCAAGCCCGTACGCTCTTCAAAAATACCATCCGCATCAATATTCATTGCAAGGTATTTTAAAATATTCAAAATAACTCCATCGATGTCACGAGACGCGACATCCATAAAAATGCGACGAAAAAACGCGAAAATGACAATAGAACCTATCCTAATAAAATAAAGTTGCTTTTTGACTAAAAACCAAAAATGTCAGTTACGACCTTCCCCAGTAACAGCGTTTTGCGGTCAAAGACTGACATAAATTATTCCTTTAAAAATAAGTCAATATTTCCGATTAGCAACAAGTGAAAATGAGCTTAAAACCAATTACGATACAGTTTAGAATTACGCCGGAGACATTACAAATAAATTTCATTTGAATCGCTTATCATTTATATCGCGTTCGGCTGCCCACAAGTGAAACGGAGTAAGTGGCATTTTTCTTTTTTTATAAAAGCGACTTTATTATCATTTTTTGAGATTGTTTTTCGTTTGTGGTAGTTTTAGTTTTTAGTTCTCAGTTTCGGTAACCCGAGTGCTACCTTTTAGAGGCGTTTGTAACTCCGCCTAAGGCATTATGTACGGAGCCGTGTTGATGACATATTGTAGCTGTACGTGCATGATATTTTTTATTAAAAAACTTAACAAATAGTAGACACATCATATAAATTAGTCGGCACCGCCTGGTGATTCTACTAAGGGAGAAAGAGTAATAGGTAACTACGTATTCTAATAGTTAGGTATTAATCTGGCCATTACCATTTAAAAACTATACCTATAATAAAAGTCTAGGTTTATACCTAACCGTTAGAATATGTAGATTCACGAAATTATCATAATTTACTAATGTAAATTTAAAATGGCTATAACAACTGCGCTATTCTGGTTTTTCTAGATAGATGCCTTTTCTGAAGCACTAAGTTGTTAAAATATATACTAATATTATAAAGAAGAAAGATTTGTATTTTTGTGTGTGTGTATGTTTGTAATGAATAAACTCAAAAACTACTATGCCGATTTAAAAAATTCTTTCACCATTGGAAAGCTACATTATCCGGGAGTAACATAGGCTATATTGAATCCCCATATTCCTACAGAAACGGGAACTATGCGGGTGAAACCGCGGGGCGCTGCTAGTATATAATATAAATAATTGTGTATAATAATAATTTTCCATCTAACCCAGCCCAGTTTTATGTTTTTTCCCGAATGTGGTTAAAGGGTAGCCCTCTTAACCACACTCGGCAGGTTGCCCCTTTGATTCTGCCTACCCCTTTGGGGATTACGGGCGTGGTGATATGTAATATAATGTATGTAAAGGCTATTAGAAGAATAGAAATATCTTTATTCATGTAGGCTCCACAAAAGCACTTATGAATATTGTTTATATTGCGTATTGAATTTGTCATTGTCTAAGCTGAGTGCTGGGTAATTTTACATTTTCAAAATTTTTTACTTAGGCAATTCTGCAAATGGTGGGGAGTGAAAGAGTTACAAATGTGCAATTCTAATCTAATTGTAACAAATTTTCATGTTTATAAAATCGGTCTTTTGGCATAAGTAAATATTACCATAGCGAAGATTTTTAACCGGCGTTGCCAAAAACCAAATTTCTCTTGACAACAAACCATTGTTTAATTAACAACCGAATTTCATCTCGTTTAAAATTTTACCACTCAAAAGTTAAAGTATTTAATTTTATTACTCGCTACCGACTTGAGTTAACAATATAATTTTGTTTTTTTAACAGACCGTAGCCCAATAATACAACATTGTATTATTATAA
The DNA here is from genome assembly GCA_951394215.1 of Glyphodes perspectalis. NCBI lineage: Eukaryota > Metazoa > Arthropoda > Insecta > Lepidoptera > Crambidae > Glyphodes > Glyphodes perspectalis. The sequence continues at coordinate 4,305,472 of OX596227.1, forward strand.
AGCTCACGATATTGCTTCAAATTGGGCTGTATACGAAAGTTTCCCAAACCGCGGTTGCTGCTTTGAAATCGTAAAGTGATTTGACAGGTGTGCTGCTAATTTTCGGCGGTTCGTTTTGATTTTATAGTATTTTTTTGTAAAGTGTGCTTTGAAAAAATTAAAATACAAATGAAATTTCTATTACATAAACATCATTTTACATCAAAGATGACCGAAATGGCAGAAAAGGTAGAAAGAAAGTAAGCCTTCTTTAACCACGTTAGCCAAAAATAAAATTTTGTAAGACTATATGGACGGATGCGGATTTAACAAAAAAATGTGACAAGTGGCTACCTAATCCCAAAAGAAATACTCAATAGGTAGGTAATATAGTATTACCTTTTACGACATACTAGGCGCACTAATTTTAGGTCCCAGACTTAGGATTTGGATCAAAGCAACAAATTTTCATTTGCCTTTACATGTTTTTTCTTAAGTTATCTTTCTACGTTTAAGTTATTTAATAAGTAGCTGACCCAGTAATGTTGTTCTGGGTGAAAAATACTTAACAACATATTATCATATCTTACCTATGTACCAAATTTACCAGAAGAAACCATTATCATTAAAATATGTCGAGCCGTTTCGGAGGAGTTCAACCATAACACGAGTCCTATTTAACCGACTCCAAAATAAGGAGGAGGTTCTCAATTCGACTGATTTTTTTTTGTATGTATGTTATTTAGTTAAAGGGTCGGCTAGGACAATGATCTTTTATAAAGTTATTGAATTGAAGCTACGGTCCCATCTTCATAACCATTGAATAGGGGAACCAGACAAATGAGAGACACTTTACACTGACCTACCAATATTTACTGGCTCGATGGTGCATTCGGTAGTGACCCTGCCCCATGCGCCAAGAGTTGTGGGTTCGATCCGCCTAGGACAAACATTCGTGCGATGAATACTTGTGTTTGTTCTGTGTCTGGGTGTTAATATCTAATATTTAAGTATATATTTGTAATACCACTGTTGATTCTGATATCCGTAACACAAGTGCTTTAGCTACTTAGCTCGGAGTTAGTAGCACGATATTAATTTTATTTTATTTAATAGGTAGATCAATCAATCCGTAGATTAAAAAAATTAGAGTTACATGCCCGGATTGAACCAACACGCCTCGCATTCGGACCGCTTCCCCACCACCGCTCACCACACGACCAACAAGCTCACCCCTAAATCTAAACCTTACTTTTGCTTGTTTTCTTCAGTTGTTATCTGTTGCATCTAATCGGTAGCCGGCGTTCCCCGAAACGGTCGTAATTACATCGCGGGCGCACGTCCGCCGCTCGCCCGGGGCCCTTCTAGCGCGCGCCAATGGTGCCGACACAGAATTCAAGGGAGACACCAATTCCCTACTTCCAAACTAAGCTAATGCTTGTTCTACGGATACTAGGTGAAAGGATAGACATACTTAAATACGTTTATAAACATCCATGACTCGAGTACAAATGTCCATGTTCATCACACAAAATATTTGCCCTACCTACCCTAGCGGGTTCGAACCCGCAATCCTCGGTTTCGTGGCCAGCTTTTCTGACCACACGACCAATGGGCCTGTCACGTATCAATCCTTCAATAACCAAGTCACCCTCATACGTCTCTGGTGGAAATGCAGCTTTCTAATGGTCTGGTCAGGGACCTACAAGTCATATAGTTTGGCCAACAAATGACGTATAGTTTTTATTATATTATTGACTGGCTTGATGGCTCATGAGGTAGTGACCCTGCCCCATGCGCCAAGAGTTGTGGGTTTGATCCCCACCCTGGACAGACATTCGTATGATGAATACTTGTCTTTGTTCTGTGTCTGGGTGTTAATACTCAATATTTAAGTATATATTTGTAAAATAACACAAGTGCTTAAGCTACTTACCTCGGAGTCAGATCTATGTAGGTATGTGATGTAGTGTGTGTGATATTTATTAGTTTTCAATTATAATAGGTTTGTTCTAAAAGCGTCACATGTTGGTCTGGGACTCCAAAAAGATTGTGCCAGCTGTATTTCTTGCCTGGCCTATCATATTCGGCGAATAATGGCGAATATTATGGATAGAGTTAGACTTTCTCAGAGACACTAGTTTGTAGACATGAGCGTACGCAAGCGTAGGTAGGGGCAGCTGCCCCTCTGGAACCCATTTTACTGTAAGAAGCTATCAATAATAATACCCCCACACTGGTCCCAAAAAAAATATATTGCCTCCCAATGGAACAACAATATTGTATTGCCCTGCCCCTGGATCAAAATCTGCGTAAGCACATGGTGGTAGAAGAAGTCTTAGTTAGCTACTTCTTAAAATTGAAATTTACATAGTTTTAGCAAGCCACGCTATGCTAAAACCATTAAAATTGCTCTTCCAACAGGTGCCGCTTTTGGGGACTGGTCTGCTCTAGTCGGGTCAAGTTTTTGGTTTGTAATTTATATATTTTTATTTTGATACTCTACAACAGGCCCACACTAAAACATGGTTCAAAGTTAATTATGATTCTTACACCTTTGTATAAATTGTATTGAACAGAGTAACTACCGAGTTTCTTGCCGGATTCTTCTCGGTAGATACAACATTCCGAACCGGTGGTATAATGATATAGCTTTGGCTTTACCTGTATTTTAGTCATCATCATCCTATTGCCCTTTTCCCAGTTCATCTGGGGTCGTTCTGTATTTTAGTGTAATAAAATAGGGTACATTACTGTTCGTCACCTAAAAATCCCTTGCCGTGCCGTCCCGCTAATGAGCGCAGTCCCTTAAATGTCGAGCCAAGTGGCAAACGCACCACATACTCGCCCGGAGACCGTTTCCACGCGTCGGGTTTTCAAGAAACGTTAACTATGTTATAATGATAATATTGTTATTGTACTGAATTAATATGTTCACTGGAATCCTTCAGTTGGTTTTCGTTTTGGTCTCTGATAGCGTGACTTAACAAATGGTTAAAGAATTGTGCATGTGGAAGTTGGTGCTTGGATTTTATGGCTAAATTCTTAAATATCCTCGCATAGCATGTTGGTCTGGGACTTAAAAAGAATGTGCCAACTTTGTTCCTTGCCTGGCACGTCGTAAAAGACGACTAATGGTATATTGGGTCTTGGGTGTGTGATTGTGTGGGCGACGAGCTAGCCACTTGTCACTACTTCTTCATAATTTTTCATCTAACCCAGACCAGTTTTAGTTTTGGCTGAATGTGGTAAAGGGGCTAGCTGCCCCTTTGACTCTGCCTATCCCTTCGGGGATTACGGGTGTGATGATATGTATATTCGTATAAAGGACTGCCTCGTTGGTCTAGTGGTCGCATGCGCTGCCAAAGGACCAAGAGGTCCTGGGTTCAAATCCCGGGTCGGGCCAAACATTTGTGGCTGGTTATTTCAATATTGAAATTACTCAGTAACAGTCCGAAGTCAGGAAGTTGGCGCTTTAGTCACCCCCGTGCCTCGGAAAGCACGTTAAGCCGTTGGTCCTGCGCCTGACCTCTCTCCGGTCATGTCGAATTGCCGTCTCACCGGACTATGAGAGTGAAGGAATAGAGAGTGCACCTGTGTTTGCGCACACACTTGTGCACTATAATATCTCCTGCGCAGATGTCTAATCCTCGTTGAGATTGGCCGCCGTGACCAATATCGGTTAGAAGGACATTATAAAGAGCTGTAAAGCTATAAAGACAAGGTATATAATTCAATATTCCATAATTAAAATTACTGTATGTAAATTATGATAAGTATTTGATATAATTATCCTCTATTAGATAAGGACACGCCTCTCAGGCGAGGACTGCGGGTTCGATTCCTAACAATCTTTTTACAAAACTATGGAATACTAGCTTCTGCCCGCAGCGTTGCTTGCGTGGTACATCGATGAAACAAAGCTTATTTGATATTCTAATGTATAAGCTATACTATTGCAAAGTTTCATTAAAATCCATGCAGTACTTTCTGCGTGAAAGAGTAACAAACATCCACATATCAGGTTGTAACAGACTGAACTCTATGGAATTTGTTTTTTAATCTAAGATAAATTAAAGATCTAGGTTTTATGTAGGTATTATTACGTGAGGTGTTTATTTAAGAAAAGGTGAAATATTAAAACAATAATTAAATATAATAGGATGCTGGTTTGAGTTAAATTGTTGGTATATATTTATTTATTACTATAATTTGTTTGTCTTGCAAGACAATTGGTCTGTAGATTGAGCCAAATAAATCGACGTACGTACATACATAAATTGGAAAAACATTACTCTCCTTCTGACGCTATCGGATAAAAAAACATCATCAATCTAAAGTCATGGTCAAATCATAATTTAACTATTTCCAAAAATATGTTCAGTCTATAATGATGAACTTCATATTTCTATGTCCAGGTGAATCCAAGATGGCGTCCGCTACCCTCCGTAGGGGAGTGTGGGCGTGAAAGGAGCTGTCACTCTGTATATATACCATTTGCATTAATAATACGACTTGTGTATGAATGAATATGGTTGGAGCTTACCCTATTTTTCAATAAAAAACAGGCTGTGTTCGATTTATTTTTACACATGAAGGGTTCTGTACCACCGTTAATAATAGACAAGGTGACTAAAAAATTCTGTTTAGTTCGTCAGTTAGATTATAAAAAAAATATTGAACACATATTTTTTATATATTTGTCAAAAAAATATTGAGGAAGATACAATGCATTCATATTGCGCGTGACGTCACACTTTCGTACAATTTATACTAAATAGTGATGTCGCAAGCCCCCAAAACTTTGATGTTTTTTATATTTGTGATTTTTTGTTAATTTGATAAAACTAATAATATGTCTGGTATTTTTGTATAATCTAACTGACGGACTAAATAGAATTATAGTTTTTTAATGCAGTCATCATTCATATTATCGCTATGGTTGTAAATAAACATACATACCATAACGTCTGCAATCCGTCAAAACAGAGTCCAAAGAACTATAAGCTTCGTTAAAATATACATACATAGCATCACGCCCATAATCCCTGAAGGGGTAGGCAGAGCCAAAGGGGCAGCAAGCTCCTTTAACCGCATTCAGCCCAAAACAAAACTGGGCTGGGTTTGATTGAAAATGTGGAAATTATGCTTAGATAGAAGATTTTAAAGAATTACAAATGGAAACTCTTCGCCTACCTAATCACAAACTTATTACACCAATAGTCGCCTTTTTATGATATGTTGGCGAAAAACACACTTGGTATTTTTGAAGTCCCAGACCTACAAGGGATATTAATTAAATTGCGTTGAGGATTATTAATCAAGTTGAAAGCCTAAATTAATTAGTTTACCGAAGAAATTGCTTTACGGATTAACGTTAAATATTTAACATACAAAATTATTGACGAAAATATAATGAAATTAATTTGATATGCGAAGTATTAAGTGAAATTACTTATTTCATTGAAGAAATTTGTACAAAATATCATTTAACTCTATCTATACTAATATTATAAAGAAAAAAGATTTGTATTTTTGTATTTTTGTGTGTGTGTATGTTTGTAATAAATAAACTCAAAAACTACTGTGCCGATTTCAAAAATTCTTTCACCATTGGACAGCTACATTATCTGGAAGTAACATAGGCTATATTTTATCCCCATATTCCTACAGGTACGGGAACTATGCGGGTGAAACCGCAGGGCGCTGCTAGTAGAGAATAAAATGATTTTTGTTTATGATTAGAATAAACGCAAACCTTTACTTACATATTTCTCATAATATTCCAAGGAAAATGAGCAAAAACAAATGTTTATTATTCATACAAAATGGCCAACTTAGCTGATCACCTTTTGTTTGAAAAATAATACAAAAAAAAAATACGTTTTTACAATGTATAATAAGTTAAATATGTAGGTAAGAGGTTTTGGCATGTAATTAAAATGACCTTGTATGTTGGAGAGGAGGAGGTTCTCAATTCGACCGTGTATATATATATTTTTTATTTGAGTTCGCGCATAATTTGTTATGAAAACGTAACAGACATACAGTGTACTTTCATATTTAAATAAGAAAGGTTGAACCATATAATACTGGCGATTTTTCTGTCTGCCTCGTTGGTCTAGTGGTAGCATGGGTTCAAATCCCGGGTAGGGCCAAAAATTTGTGGCTGGGTAATTCAAAATTGAAATTACTCAGTAACAGCCCGGAGTCAGGAAGGTGGCGGTTTGGTCACTCCCGTCCCTTCGAAAGCACTTTAAGCCGTTGGTCCTGCGCCTGACCTCTCTCCGGTCATGTCGAATTGCCGTCTCACTGGACTATGAGAGTAAAGAAATACAGAGCGCATCTGTGTTTGCGCACACACTTGTGCACTATATCTTCTGTGCAGATGGCTAATCCTCGATGAGATTGGCCGCCGTGACCGATATCAGTTAGAAGGACATTATTATTAGATACTGTAGATTTCTCAAATTAATAAATTAACAAAAAAGGAGTTTGCAGTATTATAATATCAGTGAGGTATTATTATATTATGAGTATAGCTAAATAAATAAAAGCAATATCTTATTTGTACAAGCCAATCAGCGTAGATACTTAGCGAATTCAAAATGCATTTGGAAGGATTACTTTTCAATGACATCAGGTTAAAATTATCGATTCATAAAGCTTGAATCGAATATAATTTTGTGAATTATTCGCGAATAGAATTAAATATAAACCTTATTGTGGGTGATTGCCTGTATGACACGTTTTAAATAAGTCGTAAATGTCAAATGACATATTTTATATCAAATTGGCTTGTTTCAAACACCATTCAGATGTGAAAATGACAATAATGAATAAATATTTTATATTTTGGTCGTTATTGTAATGTCGATAAGATGTTTGTCACCGTAAATTGTCATAATTTCCTTCGCCTGTCTTGTGACATTTAGAAAAAATGTTCGTAGTGATAATAGTCATTGCGAAATACCACACTGGTTCGACCCGAACCAGTAAAGTGCTGCCCTCACAGGTGTTCGTCGTAAAACTAACTAACTAAACTTCACACGACTTTCCTAGCGAGGTAAGCAAAGAGAACCGAACGCCATATGGCACGGCCCTTACACACCTCACTTGCAACGAAAAAAAACAGTATTTAGCTGTACCGCTATGATTTCTCGGTGAGATTTGTGGATGCCTAAACCCTGCACAGTCAAAAATGCACATGTGATACTGGTGTTGCAAATATTCAGAGAGACCGCTTATGATCAGTGGATGAGTCAGGCGATAGCATTTCCAATCTTACTACTATAATAACAAATTTGGAAAGAGTGTGACACCCCTACACAAGTATTTATTACTTCCTGGGGCGTCTCTAAACTTGTAATTAAAAATTTTAAAAATAAAGAAATTTATTTTTATTTTTTTTATTTATGTATGTATAGATGGATGGATGTGTAAATATTGTTACCACAAAGTATTATGACATTACCCCTACATAAGTTTAAATTTAGCATTAAATCATTTTTAATGAGTAAGGGCTATTACAAGGTACAAGATTAGCTCAATGACAAGGATTTCTGGTGAACTTTATAAATAAGTGTTCACCTGCAGTGATATCTAGTCTAAGTATAGATTACAATACAAATTTGTAAAATTTGGCATTTAAAAGAGTAACTATCGAGTTTCTTGCCGGGTTCTTCTCGATAGAGTCTACCTTCCGAACCGGTGGTAGTATTACTTCTTATCTTTTTTTATGTATATTGACTATTTATAAGTGCTTTCTTGAAGCCCATATAAATAAAGATATTTTGAATTTGAATTTGAATTCTTTCACGCAAAGAGTACTGTATGGATTTTAATAAAACTATACAATTTTATAGCTCATACATTAGAATAAAACAAAAGCTATGTTTAATCAATGTACTACGCGAGCAACGCAGCGGGCAGAAGCTAGTCATCCATATTTTGGTTGATAATGATATCTTACTTACATGTCACGCTTCTTCGATATGCTCGACAAGGAACTTAGTTGGTTCCTACTTTTTAAGTCCCAGGTGGAACATGGGACAATCGACAATCTTTTATCTGGCTATTGTAAAATCTGGTCTAAGCCTTAGTCCCGTGTTGGTCTGGGACTATAAAAGAATGTGTCAACTGTGTTCCTTGCCTAGCATGTCGTAAAATACGACTAATGGTGTATCGGGCTTTGGGTATGTGATTGTGTAGGTGACGAGCTAGCCACTTGTCACTACTTTTTCACAATTTTTCATCTAACCCAGCCCAGTTTTATTTTTGGCTGAATGTGGTTAAAGGGGCCTGCTGTCTCTTTGACTCTGCCTACCCCTTCGGGGATTATGGGCGTGATATTATGATATGATATGAGGTCTAAGCCTTAATGGTACAAAATAAAAGTGTGTCATTTGAATCCTGATTCTTAAATATTTTTTTAGGTAATTCCTTAACTGAGATTGTGATCTTGATCACACAGGACAAACATTTGTTTGATGAATAGGTACTTGTGTTTGTTCTGTGTCTGGGTGTTAATATCCAATATTTACGTATATATTTGTAATACCACTGTTGATTCTGATATCCGTAACACAAGTGCTTAAGCTTCTTACCTCGGAGTCAGATCAATGTATGTGATGTAGTCTGATATTTATTTATTTATATTTAACTGTCTAATTGTATCTAATGATTAGCAATTAAAAGATATAATTATTGTAGTAATAATGTCCTTTAAAAGGAGTTATGTCATGACAAGAGAATGTGTGGGAATTATTTCGGTGCGGTTTATGTATAAGTATAACTATTTACAATCGAAATATTTTAAATAAAGATAAAACAAATGATTTATAATGTTGAACCTAGACGGAATGACTAAACCGCAAATTAAAAAGCATCTGTTTTTTTTTGCATAAATATTTATATAAATTAAGCTCACTGACAGTTTAATATACATAGAATTGACGTATGTTCGTATCTACATAGCATATTGACAACATTGAAAAGCGTGATTTGAACAGAACGCAAAAATATACAACTACGGTCTTTTATATCGTGGGTAAATAGAAAAAAAAACACAAAATGTGCCAATTGGGACATTTTCGAGTCTTCACAGTCACATTTGACTTTTTTTATTATTAATATAATTAATTAAAATACAAATAAAAATTATACCAACCTTACGAAAGCCGCTTAACGTTTAGTTCGTCTACTCGCCAAGAGATGGCGTTAGTAGTCCGCAGCACCACAAACAAGAGCGTCGTCGGTCGTACATCAACCATTTTAATTATGTTTAACTACGTTTACGACGAAATTGCATTTTCTCCCGGCCATTTAACCGTAAGAACTTGACGTGGCCATGATTAATAATTAATTAATCGGAGCTTATTAAGTTATTAGTCGGACTATTAGAGATTTCAACGTGGTCTTAACTGAATGACTTATTAATTCCTTTGGAGTGATTTTATGAATGGAATGGAGTGGCTCTGTATGTTGGTAAGGAGATTGACATCATTTCAGGTCTTGGTTGTTTATAAGGTGAGGTTTATTTCAGTAGTAACGTCATATTTGGGAACTTACGCCGTTTTTTATTGGCGAGGAATCAATGTTAATAGGACAAAAATATAGTCAAATATTTTTATTGCTATAATTAATTTTGTAAAGGATAAACGATGATAGCATAATGAAGGGTTTCAAAACCATTTGAAGTGACGGACTATCTTTAACACTTCAAAAATCATATGGCTTCAAAATTTATTTCTAGCGTACCCTGTGTTTGTCCCATGTTGGTCTGGGACTTGGCCCATGTTAATCTGGGACTTAAAAAGATTATGCCAACTGTGATTCTTGCCTAGCATGTCGTAAAAGGCGACTAATGGTATATCGTGTTTTGGATGTGTGATTGTGTAGGCGACAGGTTAGCCGCTTGTCACTGCTTTTTCACAATTTTCCATCTAACCAAGCCCGGCTTTATTTTTGGCTGAATGTGGTTGAAGGGGCGTGGTGCCCCTTTACTTTGCCTACCCCTTCGGGGATTATGGGCGTGATGTTATGTATGTATGTATGTATTTTTAATATATTTTCTAATATACTAAATTGATTATAAAATATGTTTCTTCTATTATCAGCTCGGTGAAGATCGACTTATGTTCGGATTTTCTACTCATAGTTAACCATCAAGTAGCAAGTCGCATCATGCATGTTACAGTACTGTGACTAAGTTTTAAACGTTGAAGCCTTTATCCGCATCGGCCATAGAAAATATTGTTCATTAAGTGATTAAAATAATGAATAAGTAGGTGTTATCTTAATCAAAATAATTGACACAATCAGTGTATGTAGTTGGTGTAAGTTATTTTGTTATTCTGTAGCACGGACTAGTAAAAAAAGAAAGACTCCGCGCTATCACACAATAGCGTGAGGCCACGTTTATGCATGTGTGAGTGAGATACATAGGATACCAGTTATCAGATATCTGTCATTTGAAGCACTAATTATGTCAATGTGTGACGTAAGTTGCGTGTAAAGGTGGAGCACCTGAGGAGCTTCAATGTCAAGTTAGTGGCGCAGAGTCCTTCTTTTATTACTAGTCCGTGTTCTGTAGTAGATAATCTTGTTTTGCTTTAAGCTATAGTCATTATTACTTAGTATTTCATTTAACTTACATTACTCCTTGAATTATCGCGCACATTTAAGTCGCAAAATAATTAAATCACACAAAGAATTTCTTAAATAATTTAAATATAGATAAAACTTGACAGTAATAACTAAAAAACCCTTTTAAATCTGTAAGCTATGTAGTAAAACCATTTACATTGAAATTACACTGTAAATTACACTCGTGCGCAGCCGGGGCGGGTCGCTAGCGATGACAAATAATATTAGCCCTTACTCAGGGTTGCCACCTTTAGGGAAAAAAAAATCGGTACAATCAGGCATCCATCAGAGACGTTCGGAGTTTGGCCCATTAAAATATGACCCATGTGGGAGGGTCTAAGAAAAATGAAACTTTATTTATATTTTTATTTGTATTTATTTTATATAATTAATTTTTGTTACGAGCGGCTTTTTTGTATTTATTTATGAAGTCTGAACAAGACATGTGTATGTTCAAAGAAATGTCATTAAACCATTTCATGGTCATTAGTGAAAATACGCGCTCAACATACTTACTTACGCATTTGAAGGAGGTATGGGTTGAGTACCCGTGAATGAATTGATTGAGCCTATCGCATATTGTCAAAAATCGGGACATAATCGATAGGCCGTCGGGACGCGGGACAATGTCTTCGAAATCGGGACTGTCCCGGCAAAATCGGGACGGGTGGCAACTCTGCCCTTACTGGTAAGTAAGAGTAGGAAGCAATTGTTCCATCTGACTCAGCCCATTGTCCCATGTTGGTCTGGGTCTTGAAAAGAATGTGCCATCTGTGGTTCTTGCCTAGCATGTCGTAGAAGACGATTAGTGGTCTATCGGGTTTTGGGTATGTGATTGTGTAGGCGACAGGTTAGCCGCTTGTCACTGCTTTTACACAATTTTCCATCTAGCCCAGCCCGGTTTTGTTTCTGGCTGAATGTGGTTAAAGGGGCAAGCTGCCCCTTTGACTCTGCCTACCTGTGATGTTATGTATGTATGTAAGAGTAGGAAAATTGGTTAGATGAATTAGAAGATACTTATTAGAAAGAAAATTGTGCATCCATTTCCTGTTTCTCTTTGTAGATGTAATGATAGTGTGAGTAAAATGCACAATTTGTCTAAGACTTATATCTAACTATATTTTCTCGCCTAGCATGTAGTAAAATACTACTAATCGCTGTATTATGTATCAGGTTTGCGATCTAAAAAACCTAATACGTCTTTTTTTATTCCTCCGCCAATATGAAAGTAAAAATTATCGCGTTTTTGGAGATAATAGATCGCAATATGATGGCGAATTTGAATGAGGGTGTTTTAAATTAAAATATCCAAAAGATGGCGTAACTGTGACTTGCGGTCTTGTCACCCTCCTCATTGGTTAGTTGTCAGACCAAACTGACATGTTGTCAACATGGAGCCAATAGTGACAGTGTTAGGACCACGAGACTCCCTCGTGCCATCTAGCGGTTTTTGTATTTTTGAAAACTCTCATTTGTTTAAAAAGAAATATAGAATTTCTCGAAATATCGCACTATCGTCGCAAGCGAGCGCTATGTACGAACTAGTCACTTAACATTACTACTACTTATACAATTATAATATTACCCAGCTCAGATGTGTTTTTGGTTAAAAAGCTTAACGCATTTTGGACTTCATGATTTTTAGAGTTCCGTACCCAAAGGGTAAAACAGGGCCCTATTGCTAAGACTCCGCTGTCCGTCCGTCTGTCTGTCTGTCCGTCTGCCACCGGGCCGTATCTCATGAACCGTGATAGTTAGACAGTTACATTTTCACAGATAACGTATTTCTGTTGCCGCTATAAAATACCTACTAAAAAATAGAATATAATAAATATTTAAGGAGGCCCCTATGATTCGTGTACAAATGTCATGTTCATCAAACGAAACATTTGTCCCTAGTGGGATTCAAACCTGAAACCCTTGGTTTCGTGGCCAGGGTGCCTAACCACTCGATCAAAGGGCCAGTCGTTATATAATATTTGACTGGCCCGTTGGTCGAGTGGTCAGAGGTGATTCTTGAGGTGAGCGTGAGCTTGAGGTCTTTACCCGGACTTCTTCTTCCGCAAGATCTCTTGCGGAGCAGCTGGATCACTTTGTGACAAAGAGCCCTCGCATCCGGTGCACCCTCGGCGCGGTCAGATCCACCAGATGGAACCCATTCGGGAAGCCCAGCGAGTCCACCAGCGAACTAGTGCGGCTTGTAGGTACGACCGGTAGAGGGGGGACAACTTTGAGACGCCGCGTCAACACCTCCTCTGGTGCTGCAGTTGTCCATGGGTGGCGGAGATTACCGTCTTTATTAGGACGGTGCATAACGCATTTCCCTGAGTAAACAAGAAAAAAGGTCACACGCTAGCTCGTTCTTTACCTCTAATATAATGTGACTAGCAGCGTCCCGCGGTTTCACCCATGTAGCTCCAGTTCCCGTCGGTATACGGAGATAAAATATAGCTTATGTTACTCGCTGATAAAGTAGCTTTCCATTGGTGAAATAACTTTTCATATCGTTTCAGTAGTTCCGGAGCTTATTCAATACAAACAAACAACCAAATCTTTCCTTTTTATATCAGTGTAGATAAAATTGTTTATTTTCTGTGTATTAAACAGCTATTCCGTTCAAGGTAAGGAATGTATGAGTGAAAAAAATACAATCATACACAAACATACATACATACCATCATGCCTGCAATCCTCGAAGGGGTAGACAGAATCTTAAAATAAAAAAGAATAAGGGCTGATTTTTCAATAGTCAGATATAAGATAACATAATAATAACATCACGCCCATAATCCCCGAAGGGGTAGGCAGAGTCAAAGAGGCAGCATGCCCCTTCAACCATATTCAGCCAAAAATAAAGCCGGGCTGGGTTAGATGGAAAATTGATACAAGATAACAGTCGAATAGATATATTATAATCCGGACAATTTTAACATGTCATTGCCTGTTTCTTTAGTAAAATACTGTATGACATCCGTAAATTGGTTACTTTATACTTTATCAGTGAGTTAATTCTTTTCTGAACATTAAAAATCATATTTAAGATTGATAAACCAACAATTTTAAATAAACGTAAACGTTATATCTTTGTCTTCAGTGACAACATGTCAAATTGATTAAAACTAAGTATATTTAAACAAAAAGATCTTGTCACGGCACATAACCCTAAGATGTCTCGCATTCTTTTCCGTCCGAGCCCGGAAAGTTAAAAATATTGTGTCAATTATAACGTTTATTAAAACTAGGCCTACGCGGTCACATCGCTGCACTTCAAAGCCTCCGAGGCGGCGAGCTGCTTTGATCTCACAGATCAACTCATCACAGATTGGCCGTCCATGGTTTTGAAGTGGTTTTTACCTATTTCGTCCGACCAAGACAATAATGAAAGGAATTGTTCAAATTTAAGCAGTCAATCTCTACGTTTTGTGATTTGGCTATTAATTAAATTAATAATATCAGACTACATCACATACATTGATCCGACTCCGAGGTAGCTAAAGCACTTGTGTTCGGGAATCAACAGTGGTATAACGAATATATACTTAAGTAAATATTGTATATTAACACCTAGACACTGAACAAACCTTTATCATACGAATGCTTGTCCTGGGTGGGGATCAAACCTACAACTCTCGGCGCATGGGGCTGGGTCACTACCGAATGCGCCATTAAGCCAGTCTATACAACACTTTTTCTGATTAATGTTATGTTATATCCTGTGGGATTTGGGTACTGCTTGCAGAATGTAGAATGATGCAGTTTTAAACAAAACTGGATCTTCTTATTATTTGTGTTTACTTGAAATTTTAACTTTTTTTTTATTTATAAAATTCATGTGTGTGAATACGCCTGAAAAGGCAGCGTCAAGTGATACTGTAATAAATAACTTTAAGATCGTTTATGTAACGTTGCTTTCCATGCACAATTATGGACTTATGATTACTTATTACTTCATCAACTTCCTAGCGTTATGTCCCGTGCTTAGACGGGGTCCGCTTAGACTATGATCCAGGATTTAGCGAGTCTGGTAATTACATTGAAGCGACTGCCGATCTGACCTCCGTAACCCTAAGATAGGGGAACCAGACAATATTTGGATCATGGTTACAAAACCAAAGTTGTTTGAATTTACAGGTTTCATCACGCTGTTTTCTCTCACCGTCGAGCTAGTGGTATAAATACGTACATAGACTTGAAAAATCTAAAGGTACGTGCCCGGGTTTGAACCCGCATTCCTCGGTTAAGAGGCGCGTGTCCTTACCATTGAGCTACCACCGCTACTTATAACTTACTTATTACTAATTACTGTTTACAAAATTATATTACAGAGCGTCGTTTATCTTATGTTTTACATCGGTCGTCGTTGCTAGCAGGTTTCAGAAATGGTGAGCTTGTTTCTTCTTTTTTAAACCGATTCAAATGTAGCCTTTGTTACGCAGACGATAATAACGAATTAAACATACATTAAAAAAACATAATGCCCATAATCCCCGAAGGGATAGGCAGAGTCAAAGGGGCAGCAGGCCCCTTTAACCAATTTTAGCCACAAAATTGGTATAAATAAATACCATCTCACATTAAAGTTTTTTTCACATAAAAAAGAAATATAATTAAATAATAAAAAATGATGTATTTATCAAGAATGGGAAAAAAGTATTTTTTTAATTAGCATAATATTCTGACAATAAAAAAACAATATCACCCCACGTCCCCTCTGCTTCCATAATCTTTGCGACACTCCGCAGATATGCAAGCGTCGCGTCGCCCGCGCAGGTTTTTCTCTCCCCTCTCGCTCGCACACCGCCCCTCTCCCTCTAACCAGTCGAGCCGACCGGGGTTTTTGCCCTGCATCACTCCTGCGCAGTTTTTCACGAAAGCACCTTAAATACAAAACATTGAGAAGTATTTTGTCAGGGTCGATGGACCGAACACTGAATTATGTATTTCTTGTGAAAGTCCAAAGTTTTTGCTTTTAAATAACTTGGATGTGCATGATTGAATTTGAAAACTCTTGATTTGTAGAAGTCTCTTGGTCTGGTTCAAAAATGTGCTGTCAACAGTGTTCCTTGATGTTGATGTTATAGCTGTGGTAGCTCAATGGTAAAGACACGCGCCTCTTAACCGAGGAGTGCGGGTTCAAACCCGGGCACGTACCTCTGGATTTTTCAAATCTATGTACGTATTCATACCACTAGCTCGACGGTGAGGGAAAACATCGTGATGAAACCTGCAAATTCAAACAACTTTGGATTTGTAACCATGATCCAAAAACTGTCTGGTTCCCCTATCTTAGGGTTACGAAGGTCCGATCGGCAGTCGCTTCAACGTAATTACCAGACTCGCTAAATCCTGGATCATGGTCTAAGCGGACCCCGTCTAAGCACGGGACATAACGCTAGGAAGATGACGAACAGTGTTTCTGGCTGTATCGTAATAGCGACTGCGTATGGGTATGTGATTATGTAGGCGACGAGCGGTTTCATTCTCTTACAATCGAGCAAGTAGCTAATATAAATACGTACATGGATTTGAAAAATCCAGAAGTACGTGTTTAGATTTCAACCCGCCTTGCATCTAAAGCGCGTATATGAACCACCGCTCTAAAACACTAAATCTGTTCCCATGTTGGTCTGGGACTAAAGGAGAATTTACCAACTATGTTACTTGCCTGGCATGTCATAGAGACGACTAATGCTGTATGGGCGATGAGCCCATTGTCCCATGTTGGTCTGGGACTTAAAAAGAATGTGCCATCTGTGGTTCTTGTCAAGCATGTCGTAGAAGACGACTAATGGTCTATTGGGTTTTGGGTATGTGATGTGTAGGCGACGTGATAGCCACTTATCACTTCTGTTTTTGCAGCTTTCCACCTAACCCATATTTTCGGCTAATTGTGGTCGAAGTAATCGTTTTTTTGCACTCGTTTACCCCTTTGGGGATTGCAAGCGTAATAGTATATGATTATATTGACATCGCTGAATTTACTTCGAATAAATGATTTCAAACTAGCTTCTGCCCGCGGTAGCTCGTGTGGTACATCGATGAAACATAGCTGTGTAACGTGTTATTCTAATGTATAAGCTATACTATTGTAAAGTTTCAATAAAATCCATGCAGTAATTTTTGCGTGAAAGAGTTACAAAGATCCACACATCCATTCATCACTTCATCTATACATACAAACTTATAATATTAGTAAGAGTTTCGTAAGTATGATATCACAAAAATGTCAGTATTTTGCTGAACTATCATAAGTCTTATAGACATGTCAGGAATGTAGACTATCATGTCAAGATGGTACATTCCTTCCTGTTGAACAGGAATTTGAAAACTTTTCCTGTTGGATGATAAAAAATGTATCACCTATTTTAATTTATGTGATGCTAGACGATATTTATGTTTAGCTTTTTGTTTTATTACTAGGTAGGTGGCTATAAATTTGTCTGTGTAAATGTCGGTTTGAATGTTAATAGCGAGTATTCCTTAAAAGCTAATAAATATGTTTTGATTGAAGATAAAGATAAAGATATTTTTATTTGTCAAAACATGAGTAACAAAATGATGTACAAAAATTGTGTAAGTCCTGCATGTTTTTGCCAACAGTGGCGTTCAAGATTGTGGATTCCTAAATAGGGTTTATCATTAAATTATACAATAATCGATTAAGATATTGTCAAATTGTGAAGAAATAATTGTATTAATAATTAAATTTTGTTAACATCGTTATTTTATATTTTGGTGTCTGACAAGCCGACTTCATGGCATGGTTCAGATGCAAATATGATCTATACACCCTTGTAAAATATGTTGTTGAAAAGAGTAACTACCGAGTTTCTTGCCGGTTTCGTCTCGGTAGAAGCAACATTCCGAACCGGTGGTAGATTCATATTATTAGTTGATTTTCCTGTTGAATTGTCGATTTATAAGTGTTTGTTTCAAACCTATATAAATAAAGTGTATTTTGACTTTGACTTTGACTTTAATAATGGTTACTTGTGTTTAGGGATTGCAATGCAGGATCCAGCAATCTAGCTGCGTTTAGCAAAATTTTGGCTGTGCTGGTTCCAGAGACATGTGCTAGTTCAATGCCGCTGGATTTCAATCCATAGTAGAGATTGGAATGCTGGATCAAGGAAACCAGCTTGGTCGAGCCCTATTTTAACTCTGCTGGATCTAGCGTCATGTGCTGAATCCAGCAAAAACTGCCGTTGGATTGCAATGCTTACTTGTGTTATACTGCAGTTCAAATATATTCTACAAATGTTTTTTTTGTTTATAAGTTATAATAATTTTCTAATATGCTTAATGTTTTTTTATTACCTAAACTCGATTATATGGTTTTTATGTAAAAATGTAACAAACAAAAACAGACCCTATTTTTTTTTTTTTGCTTAATGCGGTTATATCTTACTTCTTATTGGACCTCAGCCCTTTCGGGTATCAAAGCATAATGGTATGTACAAACATAGTAAGTACATAAATACTTTGATATTTACAATATTTAAAACAATACATAATATTTAATTAATATACGGGTACTAGGGGTAGTAAATTAATTAAATTTTGTTTCTTCCCCTTAAGTTTGACCCAAAATGTAAAGTTACAAAATTGATGATTTAGATAGATAGATACATAGATATAGATATATTATTTATTGCACAATTTAGGCGGTCTTATCGCTAGAAGCAATCTCTTCCAGACAACCTTCAGGTAGAGGAAAATATGCTATAGAAAAGAGAGGGGTAGGTATATCTATCAGAGAAAAAAATATGTGACGTTAATTATGCCTTACATTTCACAAAAAGACCAGTTACTATGAAAGACCGACCTGTTTGGATACAACAGTTATATTTTCCAAATCTGATTCAAATCAGTATTACATTCTAATTAGCAGTTTTTTTATAAACTTAACTTTTAAATAGTAGTATAAAAAATATAATTAATATATATATATATAAATAACATTACGCCCGTAATCCCCGAAGAGGTAGGCAGAGTCAAGGGGGCAGCAGGCCCCTTTAACCACGGTTAGCCAAAAACAGAACTGGGCTGGGTTAGATGGAAAATGGGTACTACTGGGTATGTACTATGGGTATATACTATGGGTAGCTACCCACTTGTCACTACTTTTTCACGGGTATATAAATGTGTAGGCGACGAGCTCGTCGCCTACACATTCACATACCCAAAACCCGATACATAGTAGATAGTACAGTAGAAAATAGATTTTTGCTGTCCATACATACATACATACATAACATCACGCCCATAATCCCCGAAGAGGTAGGCAGAGTCAAAGCGGCAGCAGGCCCCTTTAACCGCATTCAGCCAAAAACAAAACTGTCCATCCATAGGTACTACATTCTAAGGGTAAAATAGTTAAAATATTCCCCCTCTATCCCTATTGTCAAGTCCATTTTGACATCAACCATCCCACTGGACGTCAAAGCAAACCGACCCCAATTGCGTAATCATGCGCTATGACGTCACTCCCCACTACGTTCCCATCCAGCCGGGTGGAAGCTGGCGCGTGGCTGTGAATGAATGTCTGATTAATTGGGAAGAATGGGGAATTAAATGGCGATTAATGGATGCATCCGTTTGTAGGTGAGAATATTTGCGTAATACGGTCTTATTTGTATTGATAAATAATATTGAAATGTCCATTTGTAATCTATACTTATAATAAATCTGTAGAGAGGTCAATTCTGTACATGAAATATATTTTCAAAATAACTATCAGGGGGTGATTAGTGATCGATACTGATGCCAAAAATGCAATCAGTAAAATGTTTGTCTGTCTGTCTGTCTGTATGTCTGTATGTCTGTATGTTCCTTATAGAAACAAAAACTACTTGACGGATTTTAACGAAACTTGGTATAATTATTCTTCATACTCCTGGGCAAGTTATAGTATACTTTTCATCACGCTACAATCAATAGGAGCAGAGTAGTAAAGGGAAATGTTGGGAAAACGGGAGAAGTTACTCCATTTTTTAAGCTTCCGTCGCGTGTGCAGCCTTAATGGTTTAAGTTACATAGAAATAATGTATGACGGAAATAGTCTTTATATTATTAACCATAAACGCGAGTGACACCGCTGGCACAGCTAGTGTAAAAATAAAATATAAAACAACAAAACGCCTAGCGGGGTAGGTAGAGAGAACCGAACGCCATACGTATTTGACTCGTTTATTACATTCATACATACATGCAATCCCATAAGGGGTAGGAGGAATCCGGAGACTCTCATGGGCTACTACATCGTCCTGAAACCTCCTTCTGTGCGAGGAGCGATGACAAACACCCCAGATGGGGTAGGCCGGGGTCCAGGACTATGGTGGGATATTTGGTCGAGTGGTCAGAGACCCCGGCCATGAAACCAAGGGTCGCAGGTTCGAATCCCGCTAGGGGAAAATGTTTCGTGTCATGAACATGGACATTTGTACTCGAGTCATGGGTGTTTATAAACGTATTTAAGTATGTCTATCCGTTCACCTAGTAGTCAACTTAGTTTGGGACTAGAGAATTGGTTTGTCAGTACGGAGAACTTATTTATGTATTTATTTTTTATTTGTATGTATACGATCCTTACACACCTCACTCGCCTCTTCAACATTCATGACCCTTTTCATACAAGCTCTACGGTTTTTATGACTCCTAACATCACCTTCTGTTAATACACGATCAATCTGGTCGTGGTAGGTGAGCCTGGGCCTTTCGCGGCTCCTACATCCTTCCACTTTCGCATTGTACATATATCTGTTTAGTAAATCTACATACATTAACAATATAATTGCTCCCAATATCGTGGAAACGTTTTTTTAACACAACCAAATTTGTCATTCAGAACCACGAACACGAAATAATACTTACTCTTTATAATTAACTCACACAGTGGCTTTCAATGGCATTAGGGATGTTAGGGGGATCTGCACGCGACCGCCGCGGGGGCGCGAGCGCGCCGTCGCCCCGTGGGGTGTGAAGCGGCCTTAATCGCCTCTAGATTTGCTAGTAAAGA
Organism: Glyphodes perspectalis; assembly: GCA_951394215.1. NCBI lineage: Eukaryota > Metazoa > Arthropoda > Insecta > Lepidoptera > Crambidae > Glyphodes > Glyphodes perspectalis. The sequence continues at coordinate 4,326,116 of OX596227.1, forward strand.
TGTGGGAAGAACGTATTGCGAATTGGATGCGGTGGTGCTGAGCGTAATTTATGTGAACACTATGATATATTAGTAGTGGGTTATAAAGTCGCAGCTTAAGGTATATGAAAGACTTTGTAAAAATATACAACCCATTTTAGTATTATTGAAATATTTTAACTATTTATTTTTTTGTTTAACAAATGCATGTTTGTATAGTACTCGTTAACCATAACTTCTTTACAGATATATAACATTTTATACGAAATTTTGATTAATTTTCTACTATTTGACAGCAGACTATTTCGGCTGTCAAATATACAAAATGTTAGTGCAATGGTTCTGACTTTTCTGGTTTATGAAACAGGTATTTATTTCAGGTCTGGTGTTTGTGATATCTTCGTTGATTCAAAATTCCACTATATAAGTTGTCTGATGTTTTTTCATTAATCTTTTAGTATAATTAACAGTGATTGTGTAGTGATTGTGTAGCGACAAGCTAGCCACTTATAACTACTTTTTCACAGTTTTCCATCTAACCCAGCCCAGTTTTGTTTTAGGCTAAATGTGGATAAAGGGGCCTACTGCCCCTTTGACCCTGCCTACCCCTTCGGGGAGTATGGGCGTGATGTTATGTTATGTATGTGTGATTAACCATTTGAATAAAATACCTGACTCTTTTTCTTTAACAAATTAAATGATTTGGATAATTTTTTGAGGTACACCTTCGAACATCATGACTTCTCTGCAATAGCTTGTATCAAGTGGAATACCAGATCCATAAAGATTAGTGTCCTTCACACATTCACGTCACAGCTCTAATTTGATAACAAGCTTATTTGCACATATCACTGCGCGTCGTGGGACGAGTAGGGTATTATGACGTCACCATAATGGCCGCTGCCATGACCCAGTAGGTTTAACACAAAAGAGTTTGTAGTTAACTTAGACCCAGTTTAAATAATAGACGAATAATTTTTAAGTTGTCTTTGTCAATTTAAATTGATATAACAAAGTAAACACACATTTGACTTATTTTGTATATATGTTACCGGCAATATGTATAATCCAGGCATTCTATATAATACCTAGACAATGTATACAAAACTGGGGTCTTGAAGCGGCGGCAGCGGCGTGGATGCTAACCTAGGGGAACCACACATTTTTTGGGTCATGGTTAAACTATTTGTGTATCCAAACTTTAAATATTTGTTACACATAAATTAAGTATATATCATCATCTTCCTAGCGTTATGTCTAAGCGACGGGGTCCGCTTAGACCATGATCCAGGATTTAGCGAGTCTGGTAATTACATTGAAGCGACCGCCGATCTGACCTTCGTAACCCTAAGATAGGGGAACCAGACAAGTTTTGGATCATGGTTACAAATCCAAAGTTGTTTGAATTTGCAGGTTTCATCACGATGTTTTCCTTTACCGTCGAGCTAGTGGTATAAATACGTACATAGACTTGAAAAATTCAGAGGTACGTGCCCGGGTTTGAACCCGCAGTCCTCGGTTAAGAGGCGCGTGTCCTTACCATTGAGCTACCACCGCAAATTAAGTATATATATCTATTATATATTATCCTTTATTAACATTATATACGAACCCATACGAACGTTTTTTTTTTTAACTATTACAGCCAATTACCACTTCCACGTACATAATAGCACATCATTTGAGCCAAATTATCTCTTAAATATATTAAAAATTCACTGTAACGAGTCTAACTAGACTAAACGATGTTCGACAGAGAAGCAACTACGTAATTAGCGACTAAGTAATGACTAAATGGAGCAATCATTATCAATAACATACATTTTCTTACATATGTAAGTATCGTCCGATTTAATCAGTTAAGCATAGACCCACCAACTCATACATTTATAAAGAGAATACGGCTCTTTTAAACTGGTTAATAGTTACCGAAGGACCAGTTTAAATTTGTTCGAAAGACCTTGCTGTAGTATTGATTTACAAAGAAATGTAGATCTTTTAAATTGGTTTTTTAAAAACCAGTGTTAACTTCTTGGTGAAAACCTTTTCAGTCATACTTTTCCTGTGGAACTGTAGTTCTTTTTAACTGGATTTAATAAACCAGTTTAAATTTTTACACAAGATCTCGCAACAAATACATTTTGTATTGAAGTGCAGGTCTGTTTAATTGGTTTTTTAGAGGTAGGGTGGATTTAACCAATAGAATGTAGGGACTTAAATTCCAAATTTGAATGGGCCAATTAGGTTTCGTAATTGTCAACGTTCGATGTCTTGAATACAAATAATTAGAGTCTTTTGTATGGTAATTGTAGGATATTCCATTTTGAAATAGTTAGGTATTTCGTTACATTCGAAGGGGCATTTAATAGATAAGTAGGTGCATATTTTATGATAATGACACACTGTTACGATGCTATGGTACGTATTATGAAATGTATCGCCTGTCCCATAGTCTTCTGTCTCCTGACTGCCTCGTTGGTCTAGTGGTAGCATGCGCCGTTTAAGGTCCCGGGTTCAAATCCCGGGTCGGGCATAAAATTTGTGGCTGGGTATTTCAATATTGAAATTACTCTGTAACAGCCCGGAGTTAGGAAGTTGGCGGTTTAATCACCCCCGTGCCCCGGAAAACACGTTAAGCCGTTGGTCATGCGCCTGACCTCTCTCCGGTCATGTCGAATTGCCGTCTCACCGGACTATGAGAGTGAAGGAATAGAGATTGCACCTGTGTTTGCGCACACACTTGTGCACTATAATATCTCCTGAGCAGTTGGCTAATCCTGTTGAGATTGGCCGCCGTGACCGATATCGGTTAGGAGGACATTATTATTTATTATCTTCTCTCCCTCTTTTTGGCGTGACAGGCCCGTTGGTCGAGTGGTCAGAGACCCTGGTCACGAAACCAAGGGTCTCGGGTTCGAATCCCGCTAGGGGCAAATGTATCGTGTGATGAACATGGATATATGTACTCGAGTCATGGATGTTTATAAACGTATATAAGTATATCTATCCGTTCACCTAGTATCTATAGCACAAGCATGAGCTTAGTTTGGGACTAGGGAATTGGTGTGTCAGTCTGGAGAATTTATTTATTTTAATCGTATAGTTGACTATTTAGGTTAAACTATTGTAAGAGCTTTTAAGTCACAGTTTAAGCTTCGAACGAGGCATATAGATCGAAACGTAATAAGTACATGAAACTCGTTGAAATTGAAAAAAAAAAAGTTTTTGTACATGACATTAATATTTGAATTTCAAATTAAATGTTAAAGTTTCTTCATAGAGCTTTGAACGTAGTAAGTACCTTCTTTAATTATGCATTTTAAACCTTTCAACCATAGAGGACTTTTCATAAAAGCTAAGAACATATTTTCTAATACCTCGGTGATGAGGCAAACATTGTGAGGAAACGTTCACATTTAATTACGAGTAACTATGGATGTGTAACCATGATCCAAAATGTCTGGTTACCTAGTTTCGCGGTTTCACCCGCATTTATGGTTAATAATATATGGTATAGCCTATAGCCTTCCCCGATAAATGGGCTATCTAACACTGAAAGAATTTTTCAAATCGGACCAGTAGTTGCTGAGATTAGCGCGTTCAAGCAAACAAACAAATTCTTTATATATTAAAGTATATATAGCGGCCCGGTACGTGATTTGCAACGTATAAAGTGAAATACTAACAAAAAATTAATTGGAACATCAAATTCATTTAACAACATGCTTGTACTGTAAACACTGAAAAAAAGTTTCAATTTGACAGCAAAATCCCCATTAACAAAATGATCCGCCATTTATTGAATTCATTTGTTACAAAAAATGTGATAAATGAAGAACCGCTCTACCGATTTTGTGCAAACTTCACATAAACCATCTACTAAATAGTCCGAACAAAGCCTAAACATTTGGTTTGGATAGGTGAGCCCGTTCTTGAGTTATAAAATTACAACGAAAAGTGGCATTGATTTTTATATATATTGATAAAGTATATATAATAAAAGGCTTGCGCTTCAATTATATAACCAGACTCGCTGACTCTAGAATCATGATCAAAACGACCCCGAATAGGTACAACATACATACATACATAAATACATACATACATTCCTAAAGGTGTAGGCACATTCTGTTAAAAATAGTTCAATGGCGCATTCGGTAGTGACCTTGCCCTACGCGCCAAGAGTTGTGGTTTTAATCCCCACGCATTACAAACATTCATGTGATGTAAACATGTATGTTTGTTCTGTGTCTGGGTGTTTATATCCAATATTTATTTAAGTATAAATTTGTAATACCACTGTTGATTCTAATATCCGTAACACAAGTGCCTAAGCTACTTACCTCGGAGTCAGATCAATGTATGTGATGTTGTTCGAAAGGTATTATTTATTACTAGCTGTGCCAGCGGTGTCACCCGCGTTTATGGTTAATATTATAAAGACCATTTCCGTCATACATGATTTCTATGTAACTTTAACCATTAAGGCTGCACACGCGACGGAAGCTTAAAAAATGGAGTAACTTCTCCCGTTTTCCAAACATTTCCCTTCACTACTCTGCTCCTATTGATTGTAGCGTGATGAAAAGTATACTATTACCTGCCCAGGAGTATGAAGAATAATTGTACCAAGTTTCAAGTAGTTTTTGTTTCTATAAGGAACATACAGACAGACAGACAGACAGACAAACATTTTACTGATTGCATTTTTGGCATCAGTATCGATCACTAATCACCCCCTGATATTTATTTTGAAAATATATTTCATGTACAGAATTGACCTGTCTACAGATTTATTATAAGTATATAGATTATTTAATAATAAGTGCTAACTCGTCACCTACTAGGTACAAGATATAACTATATTAGATATAACTAGATTATACAAATATAATAGACACATTTTTGTCGCTTTATCAAATTAACAAAAAAACATAATCAAAATCGGTTCATTCGTTCGGGAGCTACGATGCCACATACTCATACATACACACACACACACATACACACGCACACAAAGACACGTCAAACTTATAACACCCCGTCGATTTTGTCGTCGGGGGTTAAAAATCACACAGTTTTGGAGCGGGGGCTTGCGACGTCACTATTTAGTAAAAATTACGGAAGCGTGACGTCACGGGTAACATGAATGCATTGTATCTTCGTCAATGTTTGTTTGACAAATAAATAAAAAAATACGTGTTCAATATTTTTTTATGATCTAACTGACGGATTCAACATAATTTTTAACCGACTTCAAAAAAAAGGAGGAGGTTCTCAATTCGACTGAATTTTTTTTTTTGTATGTATGTTACTCGATATCTCTGAGAGTTGTTAACCGATTTCCAAAATTTTTTTTTTAATCGATAGGGTTTACTCCCGAGTTGGTCCCATTACCACCAAGTCAGGATCTGATGAAGGGATCCCAGGAAAATCGAGGGCAACCCTCAAACTTTATAGGCACGTACAATGTGTTTTAGACATTTTCTAAGATTGTTCAAGTATTTACGCATGGTACTTATCATCTTATGTTGGTGAGCTGATGATGGAAGGTACAAATCCTTAACGATAAGGAATTAGTTTATGATTCTTTAAATATTGATAGCTTCGAGAATTGTAAGACGATTTTTAGAGTTCTTTCTTTTATTCAAAAGGGTATATCCTGGAGTTGGTCCTATTGGTACCACATCTGGATCTGATAAAGGAATCTTAGGCAAATCGAGGGAAACCCTCAAGTATTATAGGCGCGTACAATCTATTTTAGTTATTTTCTAAAACAATTCAAGTATTTACGTCTGGTATTCATAATCTCATGTTGCTGAGCTGATGATGGAAGGTGTAACTCCTTAAAGATTAGGAGTTCGTGGATAATTCTTTCAATATTATAGGGCCATATTGAGTGTTATTCTGGAGATGGTCTCAATTTCACCAAGTCTTGGTCTAGTGATGGGGTTCCATGAAAACGAGGGCCACTCTTAAATTTTAACGACATGTTAAGTGTTTTATTTATTTTTTCTAAAACGATTCCAGTATTTACGTCTCGTACTCATCATGTTATGTTGCTTAGCTGATGATGAAAGGTATAACTCTTTGAAGATTAGTAGTTTTAAGTAATTCTTTAAACATTAAAGGCTCGTTATAACTTTTCGTCTTTAGTCTCATAAGACCGGCACTGTCTCATTAAAGCAGCTCGTTTTGATTTGGTCTACCTACATATTATTAAATTTCACTAAAAAGTAACAAATAAGTTAAATTTTAACAAAAATAAAAACCGACTTCAAAAAACCCCGCAAAAAATGTTTATAAAAAAACACAAGTAAAAACTGCCTTAATAGCTATTTAAATATCTAAACACTAAAAAGTATAAAATAAATTCTTTCGACTGCTTCGATGAAAGTATTAATCTTTAACACGTATTTAAATATTTACAATAATCAGTTAGTTTTGGAGTCGGTGCCAGCCAAACTAAAAAAAAAGTAGACACTTAATAACAAATTACCTTACTAATAACAATATGAAACAAATTAGTTAAAATATGAGTATATTAACTTACTATTGATTTTGTATATTCAAAACCTATTTTACCACCCTTCACCAAGAAACAAATAATTGCAAATTCCGAAATGATGATATAATACGCGGGCTGGCACCGACTCCAAAACTAACTGATTATTGTAAATATTTAAATACGTGTTAAAGATTAATACTTTCATCGAAGCAGTCGAAAGAATTTATTTTATACTTTTTAGTGTTTAGATATTTAAATAGCTATTAAGGCAGTTTTTACTTGTGTTTTTTTATAAACATTTTTTGCGGGGTTTTTTGAAGTCGGTTTTTATTTTTGTTAAAATTTAATTTAGTCGTCTCGTCTATACTTGGCTACAATTTTACTTATTGTTAAGTTATCACTCCGTTTCTAGTCACAGTAAAAACGGGCATCATCTTCCGTTAAGCGGGCCTGGTTATTACATTGAAGCGACTGCCTGACTATCATAACCCTTAGAAAGGGGAACCAGACAAATTAGATGGTACCACATCAAAAGTTGTTAAAATGTCCAGATTTCTGCACGGTGCTTCCCTCACCGCCGAGCTAGTGGTTTAAATACGTACATAGATCTGGAAAATCCAAAGTACGTGTCTGGATTTGAACCGGACCCTTCAGAAATTAGGTGCTTGTTCTTACCATTGAGTCACCATTTTCACTGCATTCACAGAAATTAAAAACCAACCACGGGTATTCAAATGGCACGCTGGCGCCACTACTCCCCAAGCATATTATTACGGGCAGACCTAATCAGAATCGCCGGAAAAGCGATTACCAATAAACCTTTTTGAATAAAAAAAACGGGTAACCTTTTTGTTCACGCCGACAACCCGTTTTTTTTGTCAAAAAATGACACGTTCGCCGATTCGGACTTCAGAAATTACACATTCGCCGTGCGGCATATATAATTTGACCCTATAACCGACGGGACATAGTTTTTGTTTGTTTGTCCTCAATTACATACGGTCGCTTTCCGGTTTTTTTTCGGAGTCCGTTTTTTTTGGACATGCGATGTCATTTTCGTGTTTTCAAGTTCAATTTGGGAATCCGTCTTGGATGTGTTTATAAAGCCACATTAAAATAAATAACGTTGTCCCATGTTGGTCTGGGACTTAAAAATAATGTGCCAACTGTGTTCATTGCCTAGCATGTTTTAAAAGGTGACTATGCAAAGGTGTACTTATGTTAAAAATAATAGAGACAATATTAGTTAAAGCCATAGTAACCGTAGAGATTTTATAAGCAGGACTATCTACACTATTGTTTTTTTAATTTTCCGTCTATCAAGGATAGGAAGGATAGACGGAAAATTGTATGATTATTTATTTATTTATTTGCACAAGATCCACAGCTCTTAATTAATTATACAATAAACTTAAATTTCTAATCTTAAAGCTAATGTTACACAACCATTGTTATTTGAATGTGTAGATTTTCTCTGAACGTTTTCCCTGATTGCTGAGGTAAAAACCGTACAGGTTTATTTAAGCTAAGAGGCATGTGTCCGGATTTGAACCGGTATTACTCGTATGTAAGGCACGGGTCCTCACTACCTTAGTATGATAACATTGTAAAGCCTAGTAATACAGATTTTTTTACATATTTTTCGAGCGAAAAACGGAAATATCTGGAAACGGATACATTCCTGAGAGCGATAATTTAGTTTCTAGCCGTACATCTGTCGCCGTACGTGAGTACAGTCGCTGAGAAAAACGTTCTCGTTTATGTTAAAGTAATCGCATTACCGTTTTTTTAGTAAAAGTACAGTTTTTTTTTTAGTAAAATACGGATTTTAATTGCTAATATCTGGATTTATTAGGATTTTATTATATTTCTACGCAGCTATACTTTCGAAATCCTTTTTACAATAAAAATGTGTAACAACTATAATTTACATGGGACTTGTATGTTAAAATATCTGATTAAAATATATAACTCATAATTCTGAATCATCATAATTTTGAATATAAATCAAAATTATGATTTTGCTGGTAACATATAGATTCATATTACATTTGAAATTAAAAAAAGCACAATTTGGAGGTTATTTTTTTCCTTCCATAGCCAATTTCGTATAGTTCTTTACAGTAAAGGAATATAAAGAAAGTTGGTGTTTAAGAATTTATTGTCTTTGTTATGACTACTTGATGTCCCATGTTGGTCCGGGACTTAAAATGTGCCAACTGTGTGTTGCCTAGCATGTCGTAAAAGGCGACTAATGGTATATGGGGGTTTGTGTATGTGATTGTTTAGGCGACTGGCTAGCCACTTGTCACAACGTTTTCACAATTTTCCATCTAACCCAGCCCAACCAACCCAGTTTTATTTTTGGCCAAAAACTCTGCCTACCTTTAATTCTGCCTACCACTTCGGGGATTATGGAAGTTATGTTATGTTATGTTATGACTACTTTTACTATGGGAAAAGTAGTCATAACATAACAGAGTTTTTTTAGGGCATGTCTTTAGATCTAAAGCAAGTTATCCACGCGATAAGTCACTTGATACACGTGTAAAGGCAAAGTACTAAATATTCAAATTCTCCAACTAAGTCAAACACTTTCGCCCACAACTATACCCAAGATGTCACTGATCACAAATTGCTTAGCCGACCGCAATGTTCAATGAACTAGCCGACAGATGGAACAAAATTATACGCTTTATTATTACACGGTGAAACAGAGACAGACTTATGCCAGATGCTCAAGAGCGAGCGAGAGGCAAGACTCGTCTATGTAAAGTGGACCGTATTTTTTACAGTTTTGCGGTATTTTTTTTAAAACCGCGTTATGAAAAAATAGTTGGCGTCTTTATCAGTTTATTGTTTGTATGCGTAAGTTTATATATGTATGTATATGTTCGCGACTTTTTTTTTATAAAAAAATACCTTTTTTTTTTATTGATTCACGCGTGCACACGCCATTATTTGTTCATATAGCGCAATTAATAATATGCTGTTGAATTAAAGGCATCTGAGGAGCTGTATAAAATATATATATATATATATATATATATATGAGAACAAACAAACATATCATCACGCCCATAATCCCCGAAGGAAGAAGGAAGGCAGAGTCAAAGTTGACTGGCTCGTTGATCGAGTGGTTAGAGACCCTGGCCACAAAACCAAGGGTCGCGGGTTCGGATCCCGCTAGGGGCAAATGTTTCGTGTGAACATGGACATTTGTACTCGAGTCATGGATGTTTATAAACGTATTTAAGTATGTCTATCCGTTCATCTAGTATTTACAGCACAAGCATAGGCTTAGTTTGAACTAGAGAATTGGTGTGTCAGTCTGGAGAATTTATTTATTTTTTTAAAGGGCCAGCAGCCTTCTTTAACCACATTCAGCCAAAAACAAAACTGGGCTGGGTTAGATGGGAAATTGTGAAAAAGTAGTCACAAATGGCTAGCCCGTCGCCTACACAATATCACACCTAAATATACCAAATAAGTATAAAAGGTAGATAGATATCTTAAATCTACCAATTTTACCAACTTTTTGCAGTTTATCTACCATTTTTCCAAAATTCGGGTTGGCAACTTTACCTTTGGCTTTTTTACTATCAAATATCAACTAAAACTTAAAAGACGTCACTTCACAATAAGCAACACCACATCCCCAATCGCGCACACAACGAATGTCCTCCGTGTGAAACATCCCCACGTTTCACCCGATGAACATTCCGCAATGGCATTACGTGCTCTCAGACGCATAAAACGCTGGAGTACTCTCCGGCACACGGGAGCGCCCTCGAGTTCATGCCCTTGACGAAGGACGTAGGGTTGGCAGACTTGGTGATGCTTGAGATTATTTATGACTTGTATTTTCCTGTTTTTTTTTATTAAATAAACACACACACACACACACGCACTTAACATCACGCCCATAATCCCCGAAGGGGTAGGCAGAGTCAAAGAGGCAGCCCCTTTTACCACATTCAGCCAAAAACAAAACTAGGCTGGGTTAGATGGAAAATTGTGAAAAAAAAATGTTTTTATGTGTTTATTAAATAAGTTGGATAGTTATACTTTAGTTATCTATAATATAATAATGAATCGCTTAATGTGTTGCTAAGCGCACACCTAAAGAACAGCTGAACCGATTTCGCTAATTATTTTTTAGTTGTGTTTGTTATTGTCAGGTAAAGGTTCTTATGAAAGAAAAAAAAATAAAAAGTTTTACGGCAAATAAAAAAAAATGGGTATCGAAAATCCGAGAACGGGGAGTTACGAAGTGCGCCAGGTCAGCTAGTAATTTATAAATTAAGAACGGCTTGACCGAATTTTAGGGTTTCTTGGATTGCCTGCCCCTAATAGCAGAATAACTAAATTAGCATGGGAAAAAAATAATGTTCATATATTCAAATAAACTCTTTTTTTGACATTAAAAATCATCAGTCCATTATTTATTTATCTGTATAGACCTTTGCCATTACTACCTTAAGGCAATAATCAGTCTGTGTTTTAGATAGCTTGTCGCCTACACAATAACATACCCAAAACATTTTTTTATTGTATTTTTTTTTTAATTTATTCTTCTCAATCCTATGATTCAATGTGAGGCCAAGACCATGACCAAGACCAAGCAAACCCATTTTATCATAAAAAAAAGAAAAAAAAAGTCAATTTCTATGTTCGCTGGTAGAGACAGCAGCAGCCCTAAGCCCGCCGTTCGTTACAGCTATTGTTTCAGTATCGCTTCTTTATTCGCGTTTCCTGTCGCTAATTACGCCATCTGTCGCGCGTTTTCGAAAATATTTTTAATTTTGTGGTGGGCCCTTGTATCTCTCACATGGTGTAAAAGGTTTGTACCTACTGTGTTATAAATGTGAATGTTCTGTCTGTCTGTATGTCTAGACTTTTATTTGTATCTCTTTCTCTTTATCTATAGTTGTGTCTACTTGGTTGCCATCTATAATATATAAATCGCTAAATGTTTATAATTTTTTTTTAAAGTTGAACGGAAAAAAAAATCGGTATTGTAAATCTGAGAACGTAGCGTTACGAAGTGAGCCGGGGCAGCTAGTTATAATAATAATAATAATCCCCCCCCCCTCCCCCCCTTACCCAGACTAACACCAATTCCCTAGTTCCAAACTAAGCTTACAAGCTTGTGCTATGGATACTAGGTAAACGGATAGAGGTTTAGAAACGTATTTAAGTTTGTCTATCCGTTCACCTAGTAGCCTTAACACGAGCTTATAAGCTTAGTTTGGAACTAGGGAATTGGTGTGTCAGTCTGGAGAATTTATTTGTTTATACATTATTATTAAATTTCAGACCAAAAGGGATTACAATATAACGCCATAAATCTTTCAAATATGTTATATTGACGAATTTAAGTCAACAGTAAGTATCTCGTGTAATTAAAATTACCTATTAAAGTAAAAGTTCCAAAAAAGATCCGGTAAGGGCGTACCTACATTTCTTTTCGGATATCCGCGGATATAAATACATTTACGGATATTCGTCCCATCACTAATAGGTACTTTATTAATATACGATTACATTATCACCGCACGTACAGTCGTGCTCGCAATAAATGTACTAAAATTCGTCGTTGAATGGTGAAAGTGTTTTAACGTCTAAAAGCTTTCGTTTACGCGGTGCGGTGTCACGGAAAAATCAATGTTCGAGTGTACTTACACTGGACGATCCGATCATGATCCGATTACGGTGCGTTTATAAAAGTTACATTCAAACATACAATAACATCAAATCCTCTGATTACTGAAGCCAATGGAGATGGCATAACTACGAAAAAGTGAAGCCCAATTTGAGTGAGAAACAAATATGGCGCCTTTGCGTAGTGTCATTCCACTTTAATTATTTACATACTATAAGTCTCTGAACAATTTATTTATGACGATGTTTCTGAAGATTAAGTTATAATCACAAATTTTATCAATATTGGCACAATACACTGCAAATTCCACTGATATTGACAACTTAAAGCGAGGAACCAAAATGGTAAGCCGGTAAGGTAAGCCGGCTTCACTTAGGTATTTCTATGACGTCACTTGATGCTGTTACCGAAAATAGTTATGTCAAATATATTGTTGTCTCTTTTTACGTGCAGTATTGTAGACTTGTTAAAAAAGATAGATAGAGGTTTATGAATACAGAACCTATCAATATTAATCATATTTGTATAGCAGATTGTTCGTATAGAATATTATGTCGTCTCCATTGATTTCAGTACTCAAAGGGGCAGCTAGCCCCATTAGGGACATTTTCCCAAAAAATAAAACTGGGCTGGGTTAGATGGAATAGTAAAAAGTACTGACAAGTGGCTATAGAATCACACACCCAAAACCAGTTACCATTAGTCGCCTTTTAAGACATGCTAGGCAAAGAACACAGTTAGCACATTATTTGTATGTCCCAGACCAACATAGGACTAATTTTATTTGACGGAAAAACTTTTATTTCGTTGTGATTGTTTTTCTAATTTTAATTTTTATTAATTGTGTTTTAATCGTGCTAATATCGTTAACTGTAAAGAACCATTACGTATTAATAGTCCTGACCAATATAAACGCAATGTATTTTTGAAGCTCTCTTTTATATTTTTGTATACCTTATCTATGATTTTTAGGTTAAACTTCACTTCGTTATTTTAACTATTTGATGATAAAAGTTGTAATAACTGGTATTATAATTACTTTTTAATTAATTTAGAATGTCAATTTGTACATAACATTTTCATTGTATGTCTCATGTTGGTCTGGAATTAAAAAATAATGTGTCAGTCGTGTTCTTTGCCTAATGGTATATGGGGTTTTGGGTATGTAATTGTGTAGGCGACGAGCTAGTCACTTGTTACTACTTTTTCACAATTTTCCTAGCGTTATGTCCCGTGTTTAGACGGGGTCCGTTTAGCCATGATCCAGGATTTAGCGAGTTTGGTCTGAGACATTGAAGCGACTGCCGATCTGACCTTCGTAACCCTAAGACAGGGGAACCAGACAATTTTTGGATCATGGTTTCAAATCCAAAGATGTTTGAATTTGCAGGTTTCATCACGATGTTTTCGCTCACCGCCGAGCTAGTGGTATAAATACGTACATAGATTTGAAAAATCCAGAGGTACGTGCCGGGTTTGAACCTGCACTCCTCGGTTAAGAAGCGCGTGTCCTTACCATTGAGCTACCACCGCTCTAAATTGGTGATCTATAATATCAAAATGAATCGCTGAATGTGTTGCTAAGCGCAAATCTCGAGAACAGCTGAACCGATTCAGCTAATTCTTTTTGTTATTATCAGGTGAAGGTTCGAAAGAAAAAAAAAAGTTGCACGGTAAATTAAAAAAAATATTATGAAACATCCGAGAACGAGGCGTAACGAAGTGCGAGTCAGCCAGTTGTTTATAACAAAATCCGCTTTTCGTTGTTTTGTGTATGAATAAAATCATTCTCTCCAACAGTGTATTACAAATCAGTAGCAATACCTAGGAGTGTAGAACAAACATATTGTCTACTTCACAAATACATTCGCCCAATTCCTCACCCGAAAAACGTAAAATTCAAAACCATTCCACCCAAAACAGCGAAGAGAAAGGGCGCATTATCATAGCCCCCCGCCCTAAGGGTGTGTCGCCATGGCAACCGCCGGGCGGGCGGGGTACCTATCCCTATATACTAACGAAGTGGGGGTAGCGACGTAAGTGAAAACTCGACTAATATTACGTTGGAGCGTAAAATTAACTAAAGGATTCTATGTTGGTCTGTTAGGCAACCAACCTCCTTGGTAATAACTCTTTGGTAACATAACCTCATTTCTGTATAAAGGAATAAATAGATTAAAATCAAAATTCAAATTCAACCATAGAACGATAGACTACGCCCACGGATCTAAATAAAGTCAAAGTCAAAGTCAAAGTCAAAATATTCTTTATTTATATAGGTTTCAAGAAAACACTTATAAATCGTCAAATAGAGGTAAAGCCACAGCTATATGATTCTACCACCGGTTCAGAATGTTGTATCTACCGAGAAGAATCCGGCAAGAAACTCGGTAGGTACTCTTTTCAATGCAATTTATACAAGGTGTATTACCTGCGTGGCGAGCTTAATAAATTGAGTTACTCCTCAACAGTGTTTCATTAACAACTAGCTGCCCCGGCGCACTTCGTAACGCCCCGTTCTCGGATTTTCAATAGCCATTTTTTTTCCGTGCAACTTTTTTATTTTTTTCTTTCATAAGAACCTTCACCTGATAATAACAAACTCAACTAAAAAAGAATTAGCGAAATCGGTTCAGCTGTTCTCGAAATTTGCGCTTAGCAACACATTCGGCGATTCATTTTTATATTATTTTGTGACAACTATGTTCTTTGCTTATAAAATGAGTAAAGCGACTATGTTGACTTCTTTTTCTTAAATTTGAATAAGTGGTTGTCCTATGTTGGTCTGTGACTTTAAAATACGTCAACTGTGTTCTTTGAGCGGTGGTAGCTCAATGGTAAGGACACGCGCCTCATAACCGAGGAATGCGGGTTCAAACCCGGGCACGTACCTCTGGATTTTTCAAATCTATGTACGTATTTATACCACTATCTCAACGGTGAGGGAAAACATCGTGATGAAACCTGCAAATTCAAACAACTTTGGATTTGTAACCATGATCCAAAAATTGTCTGGTTCCCCTATCTTAGGGTTACGAAGGTCAGATCGGCAGTCGCTTCAATGTAATTACCAGACTCGCTAAATCCTGGATCATGGTCTAAGCGGTTCCCGTCTAAGCACGGGACATAACGCTAGGAAGATGATGTGTTCTTTGAAACGTAAGCATATCGACTAGTTGTGTTGACGAGCAAGCCAAATATCACTATTGTTTTACAATTTCCAATCTAATTGAACTCAATCTTATCATTGGCTAAAAGTGGTAAAAGGATTCACATAGAGAGCGATGGTAGTTCGTTGGTAAGGAGATGCCTCTCGTGTGAGAGGTGCTGGTTCAAATCCAGGCCCGTACCTCCAGATATTTCAAGTAGACATATTTATACCACTTCGACTAACAATGGTAAGAAAAAACATCTTGATGAATTATGTCAATATGTGACATCGCAATCACGGTTACGAAGGTCAGATATAAATAATAATAAATATCCGACTACATCACATACATTGATCTGATTCCTAGGTAAGTAGCTTAAGCACTTGTGTTAAGGATATCAGAATGAACAGTGGTATTACAAATATATACTTAAATTTGACTGGCCCGTTGGTCGAGTGGTTAGAGACCTTGACCACGAAACCAAGGGTCGCGGGTTCGGATCCTGCTAGGGACAAATGTTTCGTGTGATGAACATGGACATTTGTACTCGAGTCATGGATGTTTATAAATTTATATAAGTATGTCTATCCGTTCACCTAGTATCCATAGCACAAGCATAAGCTTAGTTTGGAACTAGGGAATTGGTGTGTCAGTCTGGAAAATTTATTTAATTAATTTATTTAAATATTGGATATTAACACCCAGACACAGAACAAACACAAGTATTCATCATACGTATGTTTGTCCTGGGTGGGAATCGAACCCACAACTCTTGGCGCATGGGGCAGGGTCACTACCGGATGCGCCATCGAGCCAGTCAAAGATAAGATAGTAGTCGCTTCAATGTAAATACGAGACTCGCTAAATCCCCAATCATGGTCGAAGCGGACCCCGACCAAGCACGAAACATAAGGCAAGAAAGACGATAATAAAACCTCATTAAGCCCAAAATAAATTTAAACTGAGTTGGTTGGTTTTGTAAGTAAAATAATAAAGTTAAGAAATTTCAGTTGCGCGATTCTACTCCTCGGCCGTAGATTCAGAGTTGTATTACAGTGAATTATAAAATGGTCGCTTGGCGTCTGAAATAAAACTGAAAACTGACGCCCTTCTCTCGGGACATTTCTCGTTTCTGTTAAATGGAACGTAAACTATTACGCCGTAAAAAATAAAATCTCAATAAAAGTTGCATTTGTATAGAAATAATTATATTTACAACTAGCTGTCCCAGCGGTGTCACCCTCGTTTAAGGTTAATATTATAAAGACTATTTCCGTCATACATGATTTCTATGTAACTTTAACCATTAAGGCTGCACACGCGACGGAAGCTTAAAAATGGAGTAACTTCTCCCGTTTTCCCAACATTTCCCTTCACTACTCTGCTCCTATTGATTGTAGCGTGATGAAAAGTATACTATAACCTGCCCAGGAGTATGAAGAATAATTGTACCAAGTTTCGTTAAAATCCATCGAGAAGTTTTTGTTTCCATAAGGAACATACAGACAGATAGACAGACAGACAAAAATTTTACTGATTGCATTTTTGGCATCAGTATCGATCACTAATCACCCCCTGATAGTTATTTTGAAAATATATTTCATGTACAGAATTGACCTCTCTACAGATTTATTATAAGTATAGATTATATTTACACAGACTTATTTACAAGACAAAGAGTCCCATGTTGGTCTGGGACTTAAAAAGAAGTGCCAAACTGTGTTCATTGCCTAGGATGTCGTTGAAGGCGACAGTTATCGTGTTTTGGTGTGTGAACCTAGCTCAGTTTAATTTTTGGCTGAATGTGGTTAAAGGGGCCTGCTGCCCCTTTGACTCTGTCTACCCCTTCGGGGATTATAGGCGTCAGCTAGCAGCTTAATGTAAAAGTGAAGCTTAAACGAGCTTGTTTAAAAAATAGGTCTGATCGATTCCGCGACATGTGGCTAGCTGTGACCTCGCCACACGACCCTCACCGGGGCTCAGCCGACATTGAGTAAGAGGGAACTTGAGAGTGCTACATTTTAACCTCTTATACCGACCGATGTTGGGAGAGTTAAAAATGGCATTTATGCTGCCTTAAAAAGTGTGTAATGAACTGAGTCAT
This sequence comes from Glyphodes perspectalis, assembly GCA_951394215.1. Lineage (NCBI taxonomy): Eukaryota > Metazoa > Arthropoda > Insecta > Lepidoptera > Crambidae > Glyphodes > Glyphodes perspectalis. Next base: position 4,343,524 of record OX596227.1, read on the forward strand.
TTATTCTATAAACAAATAATTTATTTTATTTTACACTAGCTGTCCCGGCGAACTTCGTATCGCTCAGTAAATGAAAATCGACATTGATTTGTCGATTGACATTTAACATTGACAGATACGAATCCCACCGTTTTATATGAGAAAATACTTTTGCTTTTATTTTGTTTTATCGTAAATTTTTCAATGTTTTTAATAGTTATTCTGTTATTCTGGATGAAGACAAATCCAACAAAACAAAAACAACGTAAATCGGTTCAGCCGTTCTCGACTTATAAGTGGTGTAACAAACACTACTTTGTTTTATTTATATAGATATAAATAAATGAATTTTAAAATAAATTAACTGTATGGTTGTTTGCTCCGTGTCATCTCCGACTAAACCGATTTTGATGGTTTTCACTGGCATGTAATTTTATATTTTATTTATGAAGAAAAAAATACAGGTTCGCCGCAGAAAAACTTTTTTATTAAATTGAAAGCTGTTGGTTGGCAGCTTTTTCGATGAATTGACTGGCGTTAATATATTTTAGGTTTTCTCAACCTGACCAGACAACAGTCTAAGAGGTACCTTGTATCCTTTGGGAACAGTAATATAGTCTCTGGTGGAAATGTGCCATTGGTATTTTCTAGTATTCTAAAATGTCATGTTAATCATCAATTGTGTACCTAATGTGTGTTATGTTTCTATATTTTCATGTTTTTCTTGTAGCTTGTGTTTTGATGTGTGTGTCGAATAAAAACTGTCTATTCTATCTATATATTCTAAACTAGCTGTGCCAGCGGTGTCACCCGCGTTTATGGTTAATATTATAAAGACCATTTCCGTCATACATGATTTCTATGTAAGTTTAACTATTAAGGCTGCACACGCGACGGAAGCTTAAAAAATGGAGTAACTTCTCCCGTTTTCCCAACATTTCCCTTCACTACTCTGCTCGTATTGATTGTAGCGTGATGAAAAGTATACTATAACCTGCCCAGGAGTATAGAAAGAATAATTGTACCAAGTTTCGTTAAAATCCGTCGAGTAGTTTTGGTTTCTATAAGGAACATACAGACAGACAGACAGACAGACAAAAATTTTACTGATTGCATTGTTGGCATCAGTATCGATCACTAATCACCCCCTGATAGTTATTTTGAAAATATATTTCATGTACAGAATTGACCTCTCTACACATTTATTATAAGTATAAATAGTCTAGACGTAGGTTAGTAACAAACGATCGATTAGTCATTTATAATATTCCTAGACATAATGCAAATTAAAATTTGTTTTCTTTCCCATATAGATTAATTCTATATAATATGATTCTGTATGGGTATCAAGTAAACAAAAATATAACAAAATAACTGTTCAAAAAGGACTGACAATCTGATCTAGAAGTTAAGATGCTAGCATGTAGGTAAAACTACTTGAAATGTTCGTAATGATGATTTGTTGATTTAAGCAGATAATGATGTGCTTAAATTAACACTGTTTAAGTTTGTATGTAATTGTTATATGTTAAGTACCCCTTTAACAACATTCAGCCAAAAATAAAACTGGGCTGGGTTAGATGGAACATTGTGAAAAAGTAGTGACAAGTGGCTAGCTCGTCGCCTACACAATCACATACCTAAAACCCCATTGCCAATAATTCAAATTTAAATTCAAAATCTCTTTATTTATATAGGCTTCAAAAAAGGACTTATAAATAGTCAATTTAAACAGAAAAAAAAGTATTACCACCTAATCATTATACCCTACTAATATTATTTAAATGTGCAGTACAGTGTCCATGTTTGTATGTATGTTTCGTTTTCGATCGGCTGGACCGATTTTGATGAATTATAAAATTAGAATTAAATTAGACTTTGAAGACGGACATAGACTATTTTTTTGTAGAAAATGAGACTTGTAGGGCTTGAAAAGATATTTACTTTTGTGTTCCACATCGTGCAGCCAAAGTCACGGTAAAGAGCTTGTTAACCATAAATGCGAAATTAAGTCTGTATGTCTGCCTGTAAACTACTTAACCGATAATGATAAAATTTCCTGGATAAATGTATATATCCCACAGGACACGTTTACCTTTGGTTATCCATCTGTTATCTTATGATGGCGTCGTCCAAAAGTAAGCAATTTTTTTCAAAAAAGATTTCTTGGGAGGCGAAAAATATACAACTAATTTAATTGATAATTTATTTTGTTTTGCCAATATTTCCGTATCACCATGCCCGGGTTCCCCTAAGGGGTAGCAAGCAGAGTCAAAGGGGCAGCCCCTTTAACCATTTTTAGTCAAAACTGGGTTGGGTTAGATGGAAAATATAAAAATCCAACATACGATTCACCATTAGTCGCGTTTACGACGGGTTAGTTGCGTTCCCCAGTTGCAATTTCACCCGAAAAATTTATTTGAACCCCAGTTGCGATTTCACCCGAAAAAATTATATATATCTATAGTTGTATAGATACCCGGTTTGTACAGGTACAATTAAGCAGAAAAACCATCAAAATTTTAATAAAATGCTAGGCAAGGAACACTGTTTGAAGTACTAGACCAACATGGATGGCAATTTTTTTTCTATAACTTTTGTTAATGTCTAATTTGTAGATACTCTTTTTACCTTAGCGTTATGTTCAATTCTTAGTTAGGGCCTCTTGGTCCATGACCCTATTTAAGGAGCCTAGTTATTACATATCATCATCATCCTAGCGTTATGTCCCGTGCTTGACGGGGTCTGCTTAGACCATGATCCAGGATTTAGCGTGTTTAATTGTTTAATTTAATCAATAGCGCTTCAATGTAGGTAACATTGAAGCGACTGCCGATCTGACTTTCGTAACCCTAAGATAGGGGAACCAAACAACATTTGGATCATGGTTATAAATCCAAAGTTGTTGAAATGTGCAGGTTTTATCACGATGTTTTCCCTCACCGTCGAGCTAGAGGTACGTACATAGATTTGGAAAATCCAAAGGTACATGCTCGGGTTTGAACCTGCACCTGCACCATTGAGCTACCATCACTCAACTGTTCCACACTAAACTATGTTATTATTATGAAATGCTCGAAGCTTATATAGTCATTAGCTGTATAAAAATGCCAAAATATCTTAGGTCAAATAAAAATGTTGATTTTTTGATAAGAAAAAACATGTCGTATTTTCTGCGTTATCTAAGTATCGAGACTTAAACTTAAGTAATACTTTAGTAGCACTTAAGCAAACTTTGATTACTGCCGCTGTCAAACAAAAATCACAAATATTTTGTGTACATATAAGCAAACAGACTTACACCATTAAAACCCCATTTACTAGATTTCTACGTCAACTTACCCCATAAAATGTAATTTATGTTAACACCATTTGTCATTCGGGCCCATGAAAAATAGCTATGGAAAGACCAGTTTGTCTAGACCTTCCTCTCCCCCTGCGCCCTTGGTAATAGTCATAGGAAACAGGATATTGTACTAACCAAGAGAGACCAGACTTAAATGGTTAAGTGTGACTTGGAATTTGATTCGAAACTACAAGCAATGCTCTCATCTCTTTCTCACCTATGATTGCTTATTAGAAAGAGAGAGATGGGCGATTAAAGAGGGTCGTATTGCATATCATTATCTGTTGTTATAGCGGGAGGTGGTTTTGTGTCGTTGTCTCTGTTTTTTGTACAGGTTTGTATGGTGTGTGAGAGGGATGGATAGATGAAATATGATATATGTTTATGTGGGATTGTTTTGTGATGTTATTGAGCAACGAGGGTTTACATATGGTGGCTATTCAGAATCTTGTTAGCAGTACTACGATTTTTTCCTGAGAAACTAGTATTTAATCTCGTCTTTGACAGTCTTCGTCTAATTGGAATGTTATATTTTACACCCGTTATCGCTAATTAAGTCATTAATTAGAGTTTACCACTGGAGGCCGAAATTCATTTGGTCGTTTAACACAAGACCGAAGAAACTATTGATCATTCTTCAGTTGGTCGAATAGACATTCGACAAAAAGATTTTTGATCGAAAGAACCATTGATAATTTTACATTTGGTCGAGTGAACGTTTGGTCGAAAAATTGCAAACCTTGCTATCGTTTGTCGAATAGACCCAAAACCGGGAATTGGGAACATATTGTGTTATAAAGATTTAATAAAAAATAATTTAACTATACTATTAATATTTATAACAAATTTATCTATAATGCGGATGTTAAGTAGTTTGTACATGCCCGGGTGTGAACCAAAACCTATCGTATATGGGGCGCGAGTCCTAACCATTGAGCTACCACTACTCAACAGAGACCTGTTCTGGTTTATATTAATATTCTATTGCCGTATTATTCAGTCATTATGTAGTACAAGAGCTAGGTATGACATACAAACAATTTTATATTTAGTGCATCTTCAAATATATATAAATATATTTATATATATACAAGGTCGTTTGTAAAACATCAACAACCTCGCAGGAGTAGATTACTGGCATTGTAAACAACAACATTTGTTCCACGATTTTTCTTAATTGGACAAAAAAAAGGAAAAATTTCATACAAACTACATCAGCTGTTTAGTCATTTAGTACGGCAAGCCGTTTTTGTCGATTTAGGAAAAGTAATAGAACAAACGTTGTTGTTTATAATGTCAGTAATCTACTCCTGCGAGGTTGTTGATGTTTTACAAATGACTCTGTATGCCCGCAATGCCGATGGGGTAGGCAGAGAAAGAGCATTTTAACTATTTTTTCAAAAATAAATTTGCGTTAAGTTAAATGGTAAATAGTGAAACAGTAGTGGCAAGTGGCTAGCTCGTCGCTTACATCAATACAAACACAATGCTCAATACACCATTCGTTGGCTTTTCAACACGATAGGAATGTAGTTTGTACATTATTAAGTCCAAGACCAACATGGCACGGCAAGTTTAAATTTAAACTAAAAGTAATTAATTTATTAGTCTCTTCTTCTTGCTAGCGTTATGTCCCGTGCTTAGAAGGTGTCCGCGTAAGCCATGATTCAGGATTTAGCGAGTGTGGTAATTACATTGAAGCGACTGCCGATCTGACCTTCGTAACCCTAAGATAGGGGAACCAGACCATATTTGGATCATGGTTACAAATCCAAAGTTGTTTGAATTTGCAGGTTTCAGCGCGATATTTTCCTTCATCATCGAGCTTGTAGTATAAATACGTACATAGATTTGAAAAATCCAGAGGTACGTGTCCGGGTTTGAACCTGCACTCCTCGGTTAAGAGGCGCGTGTCGTTACCATTGAGCTATCACCGCTCAATTATTTTTATTATTAACTAGAATAATGAATTTATTGACAATTTATTTAATAAAAACCACACCAGTAAACTAGGTACCTATTAAGTTCATACCATCACTCCCTTATCTTTCCCATAACAATTTTTTTCCAAAAAATATAATTAAATTGGATTAGACGGAAAATTTGTGTAAAAAGTGGTGACAAGTGGCTAATTAAACTTCTAAATTCATAACCCTTTATATCGGCTTTGCATAGTCAGGAAAAAAATTATAGCCATCATCGCATCTCCTAGTCTATGCTCTGTGTTAATATTCCGCGCGGGAAGACCATAGACTGTGGTAATTACCGTCTGTTGACATGCAATACTTACACATATACAAACTGTATAAATTCTACATTGACGTGCAAATATATACGAGTATCAAACTTGTTAAAATAAATATAAAACAGCAAAATTAAAAATCGACACATATAATTTATTTTATAAAAGGAGCGGTGGTAGCTCAATGGTAAGAACACGCGCCTCTTTATAGAGGAGTGCGGGTTCAAACCCGGGCACGTAGGTACCTCTGGATTTTTCGAATCTATGTACGTATTTTTACCACTAGCTCGACGGTGAGGGAAAACATCGTAATGAAACCTGCAAATTCAAACAACTTTGGATTTGTAACCATGATTCAAAAATTGTCTGGTTCCCCTATCTTAGGGTTACGAAGGTCAGATCGGCAGCTTCAATGTAATTACCAGACTCGCTAAATCCAGGATCATGGTCTAAGCGGACCCCGTCTAAGCACAGGACATAACGCTAGGAAGATGATGATAATTTATTTAAAAAAGTTTCATGTTGATATGGGTCTTCAAAATAATGCACCAACGATGTTCCTTGCCTAGTATATCGCAAAAGGCGACTAATGTTGTATTGAAAAGAGCAACTTTTTAATATTTTTTATGTAACCCAATAAAATTTTATTGTAGGCCAAAAATGGTTAAATTAACTTACCACTCCATGACCACTGCCTACCTCTTCAAGTCAAACCACTGAAGATGACCAAGTATATGGCCTGTCTGATGGTAAACAGTCACCGTAGCTTGGACATTTGCAATAAAATAAGCATCATAAGTGATCATCACAACTAGCTTATGACTGGCCCGTTGGTCGAGTGGTCAGAGACCCTGGCCACGAAACCAAGGGTCGTGGATTCGAATCCCGCTAGGGGCAAATGTTTCGTGTGATGAACATAGACATTCGTACTCGAGTCATGGATGTTTATAAACGTATTTAAGTATGTCTATCCGTTCACCTAGTATGAGTATTCCCTAGGACTAGGGAATTGGTGTGTCAGTCTGAAGAATTTATTTATTTTACTTATGTTGTAATACTTACATAATTACGCCCTTATTCCTGAAGGGGTGGGCAGATGCTCATATCATCTCCAAGTTCCTGTAATCTTCCTATAGTATAAACTATAGTGGAACTCCCGCGAGGCCGTGGGCGGTGGCCCACACCGCCCACGTCTTACACCGCTTCTGGGTACATGCCCGGGTTTGTACTAATACTCTTCGCATGGTGTCCTTATCATTGGGCCACCACCACTCTCAAATAGAATTATGTATTATTACGCTACATTCCCCAAAAGGGTAGGCAGAGTCCAAGAAACTATGAGCATCTTTAAACTACTTTAGCTGAAACTTAAAGTAAATTAGGGTTAGCTGAAAAATCGGAAAATGTAATGCCTGAATAACTCGTCGCCTGCATAATCAAACCTTATCTATATTAATATTATAAAGAGGAACGATTTGTATTTTTGTATTTGTGTGTGTGTGTGTGTGTTTGTAATAAATAAACTTAAAAACTACTGTGCCTATTTCAAAAATTCCTTTACCACTGGAAAGCTACATTATTCGGAAGTAACATAGGCTATATTTTATCCCCATATTCCTACAGGAACGGGAACTTTGCGGGTGAAACCGCGGGGCGCTGCTAGTACCGAATAAATACACCTTAGGTTGCCTTTTATGACATGCTTTACAAAATCACAGACATTAGTACATTCATTTTAAACGTTTTTGAATCCCAGACCACATGGACAGATCAACTCAGTGAAAAAACCGAAATTAATAGTCACAATTACCACACACAAAACACAGTCTTACCCCCATTTCTCGTCCCTCCCCTGCCGGTTCACAGGCGACTGACGCCGCACAATACGATTTTGATTCGACAAATGTTCCTGCCCTCTTTCGCCAGCCAATTTCACACAATAAGTAAATTGCCTCTTTGTGCATATAGAAGCAAATTCAAGACAATTTTCCCGCTCAAACTAGTGGAAACAAGCTCGTTACACTACTTTTGTTATGATAATGCAGATTTTTTTATTGTTGGCACATTTTTTTGCTAGTTTTAGGGTTGATTTGCGTGGGATTAAGGGAGGGTTAATTATTTCAATTTCATCTTGCGAATGATTAAAATATATTGTTCATGTTAACACACCAATTACATAGGACCTTACTAAGCTTACTTACATGCTATTAAATTAAATGCCAGGGTACGGAGAATGTGTAGGCGACGAGCAAGCCACTTGTCACTGCTTTTTCACAATTTGGACTAGACAAGTGTCTAGCTTGTCGCCTACACAATCACATATCCAAATCCCGATATCTCATTAGTCACCTTTTACGACATGCTAGGCAAGAAACACAGTTGTGTTGTTGTAGGTAAATAAAATCTTCAAAATAACAGATAGTTTATGAAAATTCAACATAAACATAACCACGGATTTATCCTAGTTCACATAATAAGTTAAGCCATTAAACAAACAATACGTCCAATATTTTGTAAAGAGCTCTATCTTTATATCACATATTTACTTGGAACGCACAAAAAGCTGCGGTTTTAGTTGTACAAACAGATAGACAGGCGCGTCGTGTATATAGACAGTAGGGACCCCTCCCAGACACCCCCTACCCCGGATACTGAAATTGGGTTGCGTTTTAGGGTACCGTAATGGAATGGTTCCATATTTCTATTTGGAGTTATTGGAGTTAAGCGTTTCTAATATGTATTCCTTTTATTTTTGAATAAAATGGTATATTTGTTGAAAACCAGTTTTGGATGAAATATCCGTTATAATTTTTCGCATCAAAAATGCGAGAAAATAATGTCACCTGTCGCGGGATATGATATTTTAATAACATATCATTCATCAAAAATGATATGTTCGATTATAAGTTAACACAAATTAATAAGTTTATTAAGTAAAACTGTAAAAAAAATTGTTTCCGCTTTTCTGTAATTACATAACAGCACCAAAAATAGTCTCAATTTTATTTTTATTTAAGGAATATTCAATCACATAGTAAAAATTAAATTTAAATACAATAATATTCATGAATATTTGAAATACACGGAACTCTTTGTGAGATATCGTTTTCACCCCTAGCGTTTTTTGAAAACCGCAGCCGCCATACGCCTGGCGCCGGCGCAGGCGACGCGAGACATTCGAATTCAAAATTGGAACTCCCGCGGCCATCATTAAAAATAGATCATAGATTCGGATACGAAAATTTCATATTTTTTTTAGACCATACACAATTTTAAAACGCTTAATGCTTGATCTGTTTGTAATCGCATTTTTTGTTGACATCTCAAGATGTGTTCGAGGTTACTTCAAAAATAAGGGATAATTTTTGGGAATTAAGTAGGTATTTAATAAAGTTAATTTGTTTCGTCTTCAGAATATAATGGTACGTAATTATATTTTTTCAAAAACCTTTAATATTAGTAAAAAATATTAAAAAGTTATTGTCAGTATGAAAACTTTTTTTAATGAAATGAAATGAAATGAACTTTATTGTGTATACATTTGGGTACATAGTTAACGGTAGAAGTTGCTTTTTATGAAGATCGCCAAATCCTACCTTTACAGGTGTATACACAGTTTATAGAGATAAAAACAAAAAAATTAAAATATAACATAGAACACAACACTTTGTCAGATTTTTCTGATTGTAGCTATGTTAAAAAAATAAAATAAAATAAAAATAAAATGTTGTTTAAAGTCATTGAGGCTATAAAAACAATTACTTAATAACCACATTTTCATTAGTTTCTTAAATTCATATAAACTTAAATTGTTATTTTTAAAGCGAATTGGTAATCTGTTGTAAATATCTATGCACATGATAAAAGCATTTCTAGACACTAAAGAAGTCATTTCCTAAAGCTTTTACTATTATTTTTTAATTCAAATGATTTAATCTAAAAAAATGGTCTAGACTAAACTGTTAATATAAAAAAAAAACATTCACAATATAGCCAAACAAAAAAAAAAACAATCGGTTAGTTGATCTAAACATAAACGTAAATTCTCCAGACTAACACACAAATTCCCTAGTTCCAAACTAAATTTATGCTTGTGCTATGGATACTAGATGAACGGATAGACATACTTAAATATAAACATCCATGACTCGAGTACAAATGTCTATATTCATCACACGAAACTTTTGCCTAGCGGGATACTCGACACAAGGGCCTGTCATATGATAAGGTGTTAATATCCAATATTTAAGTATATATTTGTAATACCACTGTTGTTTCTGATATGATACTTATCTTGGAGTCAGATCAAAGTATGTCATGTATTCTGATATATATATATATATATATTATATCTTATCTTAATATATATAAATTACGCGTCACGTTGTTTGTAATAAAATTTGCACACCGTGTGCAGTTTGATCCAACTTGAAAGATAGGATAGCTTGCATCTCAATTTATATAACCCAATTATGTGTCATTGACTGTTAGGCGGAACTAAGTTAGCCAGGTCAGCTAGAATTATAATGTATGTACCTATGTATATAATCTAGTTCTTTTTGAAGTCTGTTAACTATCAGTGACGTCATGAAACAATGTTACGACATGAGCGACCAAAAGCCGACCTCTAATTAAGAGGTGACTGAAGCTCCAATTTACCCAAAACCGTCTAGACGAGACATTATCATAATTTATTCAAAACGGCGCCGAGCTGTTGGCACTAGGTGCCTCTTAAATATATTCATGAGACAAAACATGGTTTCCTGTTATTAAAGTTTTTAACTTATTTTAGGGAAGTAATTTTGAAGTGTTTTGGGAATATGAAAGTTAAACTGATTATGGATATTTCTTCCTAACGTTGAGGTGTTTCAATGGTATGTACGCGTCTCATATCCGAATGGGAAAAGGTTTAAAGCCGGTGCTTTTTGAGTTTTCAAATCTGTATTAGTATTTACACCACTAGCTTGGCGGCACATACAAATAACTATGGATGTGTAACTGTGATCCAACAGGTCTGGTTCCCCTATCCAAGTATACAAAGATCAGATGGTAGTGCTTGCCATCCAACCCAGCCCACTGTCCCATGTTGGTCTGGGACTTAAAAAGAATATGCCAACTGTGGTTCTTGTCTAGCATGTCGTAAAAGGCGACTAATGGTATATCGGATTTTGGGTGTGTGATTGTGTGGGCGACAGGTTAGCTGCTTGTCACTGCTTTTTCACAATTTTCCATTTAACCCAGCGTGGCTTTATTTTTGGCTTAATGTGGTTAAAGGGACTTGCTGCCCCTTCGACTCTGCCTACCCCTTCGGGGACTATGGGCGTGATGTTATGTATGTAAATGATGTGATGAAATCACATTCGCCAGATCCAGAACTGGGGCACAACCAGACTCGGACTATAAACAGAACACAACGCACAGAAGATATGGGTAGATATTTAACCTAACCTAATGACTGGACTGTTGGTCGAGTGGTCAGAGACCCTGGCCACGAAACGCGGGTTCCAATCCCGCTATGGGCAAATGTTTCATGGACATTTGTACTCGAGTCATGGATGTTTATAAACGTATTTAAGTATGTCTATCCGTTCGCCTAGTATCCATAGTAAATAATATAAATAAATAATAAATAAATAAATGTCACACTACATCACAAACATTGATCTGACTCCGAGGTAAGTAGCTTAAGCACTTGTGTTACGGATATCAGAATCAACAGTTGTATTACAAATATATACTTAAATATTGGATATTAACACCCAGACACAGAACAAACACAAGTATTCATCACACGAATGTTTGTCCTGGGTGGGGATCGAACCCACAACTCTTGGCGCATGGGGCAGGGTCACTACCGAATGCGCCATCGAACCAGTCGTCAGTACAAGCGTAAGCTTAGTTTGGAACTAGGGAATTGGTGTGTTTTAAAAATGTATTTATTTATTTGTTATTATTATTTATTTAATGCCATGTGTCGGGGGTCCGTTTTGATTCGACATATTGAATGTCAGATGTTAGTCTCTTCATCTCCGTCAATATGATCACCCGGACAAATTGCATATTAAAATGTGTTTACACAGTTGTAGACTGTAAGTGCAGGTTCCTTCACGATGTTTTCCCATGAAAATAATAATTTCAGGTCCGGATTCGTACTTGCGGGCACGTTTTTATGGTCACGATCTCTACCAAGGGGAGGGGGAGGAGGGGGGGGAGGGCTTGGGTTAGTGTGTGGAGACCGCCGTTCGAAATCTGACCGCCGCACACATGACATACACAATACTGCATACATCATTAGTAATCTATCATCATCTTCCTAGCGTTATGTCCCGTGCTTAGACGGGGTCCGCTTAGACCATGATCCAGGATTTAGCGAGTCTGGTAATTACATTGAAGCGACTGCCGATCTGACCTTCGTAACCCTAAGATAGGGGAATCAGACAAATATTGGATCATGATTACAAGTCCAAGTTGTTTACATTTGCAGGTTTCATCACGATGTTTTCCCTCACCGTCGAGCTAGTGGTATAAATACGTACATTGATTTGAAAAATCCAGAGGTACATGCCCGGGTTTAAACCCGCACTCCTCGGTTAATAGGTGCGTGTTCTTACCATTGAGCTACTACCGCTTACTCACAAAACACATCATTTGTAATCTTTAATAATAATATTATAAAGCTGAAGAGTTGGTTTTGATTGTTCAATTGAACACGCTAATCTCAAGAACTACTGATCTGATTTAAAAAAATCTTTCAGTGTTAGATAGCCCATTTAACGAGGAATTCTAGAGACTATAAATAAATAATAAATTCTCCAGACTGACACACCAATTCCCTAGTTCAAAACTAAGCTTATGCTTGTACTATGGATACTAGGCGAACGGATAGACATACTTAAATACGTTTATAAACATCCATGACTCGAGTACAAATGTCCATGTTCATCACACGAAACATTTGCCCCTAGCGGGATTCGAACCCGCGACCCTTGGTTTTGTGGCCAGGGTCTCTGACCACTCGACCAACGGGCCAGTCAACAACTATATAACATTAACCATAAACGCGGGTGAAACCGCGGGTACAGCTAGTTTTACATCGTGCAAGGCAATATTATTTTTAAATTACAAGTCAACAAGATTCTTTACAGTAGGATACCTTTACATCTACGCAGAGATAGAACACTAAACACTTGTATTTTACTTAAAACTTAGATAATGAATAAACTCAACATCAGCTAAACTTACTTGTTAACTAACTAACTAAACTTCACGCCACTTCCCTAGCGGGGTAGGCGGAGAGAACCGAACGCCATATGGCCCTATCCTTACACACCTTACTCGCCTCTTCAACATTCATAATACGATATGATACTAATTAATTTATTCGCAAAGAGATTTCTTCGTCAATAACCAATCATAACATGATTAGAAGAAAACAGTTGAATTTCGTCCTTTAAGACACTAGATTTCACTTCACACACATTTTCACCACTTTCAATAAACTATTCACACTATTCAAAACCGTGAATTGTAACTTCAAAATCGGCAAGTGCTCACAACCGCATATAAAAGTGTAATGATATGAACTACTGCAGACAGGCGCGATGACGAGCAATTTGAATGGGACAAGCGATAATTTGGATTCGATGCTCGGTTTAGTCATGGTGGTTTTTTTGGTCATTCCCATTAAGGGGATTGTTTGTTTATTTTGTTATGGCATAAATAGAGTAAACTAGCTGTCCCGGCAAACTTCGTATCGCCCAGTAAATGAAAATTGACATTGATTTGTCGATTGACATTTAACATTGACAGATACGAATCCCACCGTTTTATATGAGAAAATACTTTTGCTTTTATTTTGTTATATCGTCAATTTTTCAATGTTTTTAATAGTTATTCTGTTATTCTGGACGAAGACAAATTCAACCAATCAAAAACAACGTAAATCGGTTCAGCCGTTCTCGACTTATAAGTGGTGTAACAAACACCACTTTGTTTTATTTATATAGATTTAGGCAATTTGAGTCATTACGGCGTGTAAGTTGATGAAGATATAAAGTTTATTGATTTATTAGATATAGCAGCGCCATGCAGTTTTACCCGCGTAGTTGCCGTTCCTGTAAGAATACGGGGATAAAATATAGCCTATGTTACTCGCTGATAATGCAGCTTTCCACTGGTGAAAGTTTTTATCAAATCGGTCCAGTAGTTTCGGGGCTTATTTGATACAAACAAACAAATCTTTCCTCTTTATAATATTATATAGTAAATTAGTTGCACTTACACGTAAAGACTGCTAAAGAAATTTAGGAAATATTTAGTATGCAGGTTATCTTAGAGTTCAACTAAGATTAAAGTCCTGCCTCGTCGGTCTAGTGGTAGCATGCGCCGCCTAAGGACCAAGTGGTCCCGGGTTCATACCCGGGTCGGGTCAAGAATTTGTGGCTGAGTATTTTAATATTGAAATTACTGAGTAACAGCCTGGAGTCAGGAAGTTGGCGATTTAATCACCCCCGTGTACCGGAAAGCAAGTTAAGCCGTTGGTCCTGCGCCTGACCTCTCTCTCTCTGCCGTCTCACCGGAAGTGAGAGTGAAGGAATAGAGAGTGCACTAATGTTTGCGCAGTTGGCTAATCCTGTTGAGATTGGGCGCCGTGACCGATATCGGTTAGGAGGACATTATTTTTTATTATTATTCTAGTGGTAGCATGCGCCGCTCAAGAACCAAGAGTGACCTTTTGAAAAGCACGTTAAGCCGTTGGTCATGCGCCTGATCTCTCTCCGGTCATGTCGGTGCCGTCTCACCGGACTATGAGAGTGAAGGAACAGAGTGCACCTGTATTTGCGCAGACATTTGTGCACAATGATATCTCCTGCGCAGTTGGCTAATGCTCGTTGAGATTGGTCGCCGTGACCGAAATCGGTTGGGAGGAAATTACTGGGCATTGGGTTTGTGATCGTGCAGCCGATGAGCTAGCTACAAAACATTTTTCACCTAACCTACGGAATAGTAAAAAAAAAAAGGAATACGCTGTCATACTATAGCGTGAAGCCACGTTTATGCATGTGTGAATGAGATACTTATGGATACCAGATATCGGATATCTGTCATTTGGAGCACTTATAATGTCAATGTGTGACGTAAGTTGCGTGTCAAGTTGGAGCATCTGAGGAGCTTCAATGTCTAGTTAGTGGCGCGGAGTCCTTTTTTTACTAGTCCGTGGTAACTACCGAGTTTCTTGCCGGATTCTTCTCGGTAGATGCAACATTCCGAACCGGTAGTAGAATCACATCTCTTTAACAGATTATATCCAAGTATTTCTTTGAAACCGTTATAAATAAATAATATTTTGACTTTGACTTTGAGCTATAATGGTAAAGGATCACCGTGGCCTATAGGCGTTACCAATGGTGTCTCCACATCCACCTTTTGAAGTTTTCGTATCAACCTTCCCTTAGTTCTAATATTATGCGGTCGAAACAAAAAGTCAGTAATATCCTAACCTATATTCAGGGGAACATTTCGGCAGGACAGATGGATATCGGTCGATTAAACTTTAATCTGCCATTAGTCCAAACAAGTCTTAGAACCGAATTAACATAATGATAAGTTGTGGCTGTAGAGTTCGGAATGGATAGAGTGGGCTGGCAATGATTTGTTCTTGAATTGTGAATGTTAAATTGAAAACGTTTCTATGATGAGTGACAAATAAAGTGTTTTTTTATTTGTTTGGCTTTGTGACTTTTGTTTTTTCAATTACTATTAAAATTAATATTGTTACCAATATTATTTTACTGTTCGTTACTTGTTGCTATTTCACATAAAAACTAGATGCTTAAACAATCGTGGTATTCAACTAAATGAGACACATTAAAAGTTTAAACTATAGGAAAAAATATAGTTAACTTCTTATTAAGTACAAAAATGTATATCTTTTGAGACGCACCATAAACGTTGTTGAGTTATTATTTGATCTATTACAGGATAGACTGAATGGGCTTTACTCAAAATTTTATAGTTCGTAAGTCAGATTAATGAAAAATAAACCTATATACTTATCTTTAAGTATATATAGCTTTAAAGATCTGAAATGGGGCGCTTTACGTCACTTGGAAGGTAGAATTTTACGCACCTAATGACGTCACGCGGTACTTTAACGCGCTGTATCTTCATCATTTTTAAATTTGGTGAACAAAAGAAAAAATACATGAGCAATATGTTTTTGTGATCTCATTAGAGGCCTATAAATTTTTTTTTGAGTAAAATAGGCTTTTACACGAGCCGAGAGCAGGTTAGTTTCCAATAATTGCAACTTATTTTTAAATTTGCATATTTTTTGTTTTAGATTTATAAGGTAGTACCTATAATTGTACTAAACGTGAGTTTTAAAGCGATATCATCGACTAAGTAGTTTTTTCTAGTAGTTTTCTCTCTATCCTAGTCAGGAAAAGAGACAAGTATCTATACTTACAAATATTATGAAGCTGAGTTTGTTTGCTTTTTTGCTTAAACGCGCTAATTTCAGGAACTATTAAAAAAAATAATGGTCCGATTTAAAAAACTATTTCAGTCTTAGATAGCCCATTTATCGAGATAGGCTATAAAAGATTAACCACAAACGCGAGTGAAACCGAGGGCACAGCTTTCAGTAAAAAAACAAATTCTTTGGTGGTCGTTGGAAACATTTTTGCAAGTCACGTCTACAGTTTCATCCGTCTCTGGTAGCATATCAAAGCCCGTGTCAACACAAACTTTAGTATACACAAGTTCGCTATAGCCCGGCTGTGTATACGCCGCACAAAATTATGAATATTAACCGTGATCCTCCATATCCGAACTCCTTAGCCGAATTTTAATAACAATAATAATGTACCTATTATTTTTCGGTTTGAGAGGAAAGACTTGTGGTGTCTGGCAGCGATGGGCGATACGGAGATATTTTAAGGAGATTTTTAATAGAACGCAGGCATAAAGGTAGAAGATTTTTTTACAGTCGGTCAGAAAGACAGCGTCGGAGTTAAGGTAAGAAGAGGCATGCTCCGGTGATTCGGACATTGGGAAAGAATAAATAGTAAATAAATAAATAAATATTCAACGACATCACATACATTGATCTGACTCCGAAGTAAGTAGCTTAAGCACCTTGTGTTACGGATATCAGAAACAACAGTGGTATTACAAATATATATTTAAATATTGGAATTTACCCAGAATGGATGACGAAAGATTGACTAAGCAGATATACAATGCGAAAGTGGAAGGATGTAGGAGCCGCGGAAGGCCCAGGCTCATCTATCAAGATTAGATTGGTCGTGTATTAACAGAAGGTGATGTTAGGAGTCATAAAAACCGTAGAGCTTGTATGAAAAGGATCATGAATGTTGAAGAGGCGAGTGAGGTGTGTAAGGATCGTGCCGTATGGTGTTCTGTTCTCTCTGCCTACCCCGCTAGGGAAGTGGCGTGAAGTTTAGGTAGTTACTTAGATAAATATTTTTACCATCAAGGGTGGCAAACGAGCATAAAGTCAGCTTTATGATAAGCATTCTTATGTTGGTCTGGGACTTAAAAATAATGTACCAAGTTCCTTGCCTAGCATGTCGTAAAAGGCGACTAATGGTTTATCGGGTTTTGGGTATATGAATGTGTGGGCGACTAGCTAGCCACTTGTCACTACTTTTTCGAAATTTTCAATCTAACCCAGCCCAGTTTTACTTTTGGCTGATTGTAATTAATGGGGTCTGCTGTCCCTTTGACTCTGTCTACTTCTTTGGGAACTACGGGTGTGATGTTATGTATGTATTACGGACTAGTAAAAAAAGAAGGACTCCACGCTGTCATACTATAGCGTAAAGCCACGTTTATGCATGTGTGAGTGAGATACTTATGGATACCAGATATCGGGTATCTGTTATTTGAAGCACTTAATATGTCAATGTGTGATGTAAGTTGCGTGTCAAGTTGGAGCACCTGAGAAGCTTCAACGTTTAGTAGCGCGGTGTCCTTCTTTTTTACTAGTCCGTGGTATGTAAATATTTATCTAAAAATTACAACAGTTGTTTTACTGCTATCTAAAAATAATCATTTTCTAACTGAACTTTGAATAGTACATTAAGCAGATAATAAGGTCTGTACAAAATTTCTTCACGTCCAGATAGCGTATTGTAGCTATCGACTCGCCATCTCAGTGTACAGCCAACCGAATTATTTTTGTAAGAATCGCTCCGAAAATTGTTATTGGTTGTTGTATGTGGGAAAATTCTGTTTTGATTACAGCTTTTTCAGAGAATTATAATGAACAAGCAACCAAGTCTTCTAATAATGTACGCACATATTTCTCAGGGGTTTTGGGACTTTTTTTTTTTTTTTTTGGGAGTGGACGGATCACTGACGTGAGTCAAGTTTGGAGAATTTTTGAGTTCGTAACGTTTGTATTGAATAATGGGTTTAGATATGTTATGTCAACTACATTTTATTGCAAAGGTACTATTGGAATGTAGGTAATTTCCTGAAATAAATAAAGACCTTGGACGAATATTGTAATGGGTATATTTTGCAGAGCAGTGATGACACGTGGCTGATGTTCGAAGGGAGCGGGTTCATACCCGGGCAAGGTAAGGGCCAAAAAATGGGGAGCTGGGTATTTCAATAATGCAATTTTGAAAAATACTCAGTAACAGTTGGGAGTCAGGGAGTTGTCTCACCCCCGTGCCTCTGAAAGCTCGTTAAGCCGTTGGTCCTGCGCCTGACCTCTCTCCGATCATGTCGGTGCCGTCTCACCGGACTATGAGAGTGAAGGAACAGAGAGTGCACGTGTGTTCGCGCATACACTTGTGCACTATAATATCTCTTGCGCAGCGGGCTAATCCTCATCTTGATTAGACGTCGTGACCGAAATCAGTTAGGAGGGTATTGTGCGAACTACGCGCTCGCACTAAAAGTGGAAGTACTTGCGCCGAGCTAGGTGTTGCTTGCTCGGTGTATTGTATATATACTTAGTGGCGAGAATAACTTCGTCAGCGCGATGCAGGATTGTATAGCACAATATTATTATATCTAGGTCATTCGTACGACCTGCAATGCTCCTATTGGTAAAACTAAACGTATGGCGTCCATTGGCTACAACGTTCTTAGCTCAAGCACATTCCAAAACGAATTTCTACATTCCAACACGAATATTGTTACACAATCTAAAACATTGTTTCTAAAACTTCCTTCCTTTCGTCTTGTCTGTAACTGGTATCACTTTCATACATACATACTAATCCGCCAACACGTTGGTAATTCCCTAAGGGGTAGACAATGTCAATAGAGCCAAATGCTCCTTAACCATATTCAGTCAAAAATAAAATCCTGTTAGAAAATTGTGCAAAAGTTATTTATTATTTATTTATTTTTATAAAAGCTTATACTACCATTACAGGTGCCTTAACCTAATGCGATAGCATAGCCATTCTTATATTTAATGAAGAATATTATTCTATCTATTTATTTATTTATCTACAGTAAATACAATTAGTATAATGTGCATATATAATATAAATGTAACCTAGTCTTATTGATAGCTAATTATATTTTAGTATATAATGAAAAACTTAACCTATTCTAATAATTATAGGTAACTAATTATATTTAGTGCAATACTGGAAAATTCACTAAAAGTGCATGAAAATATGTCCGCCTCATGAATCGTGTTCATGATATGGAACGTCCGAATAAGTGGGGTTGTCACTTTATTTCAGCTTTATGCAATCGTCTGTATAGAAATGGCACGTTAGATCGTACCATTTCTTTACCATTTCTATTTCTAGACCAAAACGTACCTGGATCGTGTGCTCGATCTAGCAATTCAGCTAGGTCCAGCAGAATGTCGTTGTCCAGCACAGTTTCAGCTTTGCTGGGTCCAGCAAAAAATACCGCTGGATTGCAATCCCGAGCTAGGACAAAGAAGAAGAGACTTTGACTGGCTCGATGGCGCATTCGGTAGTGACCCTGTTCTATGCGCCAACAGTTAAAGTTCGATCATGTGCATCTGGATTGAGTGACCCTTTTGTAGTTTTCAACAAAACCAAAACATTTAGTCAATAATTGTCTAAACTCATAACCGAAATAAAAAAAATTGTCACTCCCAGGCGATCGATATTGCCCAACATGCGGATCACTCAATTCAGACATTAGGCAAAATAGCTATATGCTGAATCTCAGAAAATATTCACGTATTCATATCCCCACCCAGGACAAATTTTTTTAAGTATGGGTAAATTTTGTAATACCTCTGTTGATTCTGATATCCGTAACAAAGTGCTTTAGCTACTTACTTTACCTTAAATCAAATCAATACATGATGTTGTCTATCATCTTTATATAGTTTAAAACTGTCTGTTCGCTTCGATCTCTTGAACTACGCAAGGGATGTTGATGCGGTTTACACCAATAGATAGAGTGATTCAAGAGGGAGGTTTATATGTCTGATATTATATTGTTTTATGCTCACCGTGGGGCGCCGGGGCGGGTCGCGAGTTTATCTATATATCACAGTTTGAGAACCTGTGGTCTTAAATAATACCTAGACGTACACATAAATAACACAGCCGTAGGTACCTACCATAGAGCACAAATGATAGTCATTACAGTATAACTGGCGGTAAGATAAACATATACTCTATAGTCTATTCTCCACACATTGTTATAAGCATATCATTACAGTTATTATTCTTAAGTTCTTGCGACTAGCTAATGCCGCAGTTTTGTTCGTATTCGAACTTTTTTGCGTATGATCACTTGTATCCGGTAAGCCGTGGTAGCTCAATAGGTAGGTATGCCTGAATGCGTGTGATGCTGATTCAGATCTCGGGCTCGGGTGATGTTTCCAATTTTTGGATTTTGTATCCCCGATTTATACCATTATCCCTAGGGAGGAACAATAAGTAAGTAACGAAAACGTAAATTCTCCAGGCTGACACACCAATTCCCTAGTTCCAAACTAAGCTTATGCTTGTGCTATGGATACTAGGTGAACGGATAGATATACTTAAATACGTTTGTAAACATCTATGACTCGAGTAGAAATGGCCAAGTTCATCACACGAAACATTTGTCCCTAGCGGGATTCAAACCCGCGACCCTTTTTTTTCGTGGCTAAGGTCTCTGACCACTCAACAATAATGTATTGTCAATTATTTTAGGCTATATATAACTTACATATTTAAGTATATATACTTCATCAGTAACAAAAGAAAAAGCTTGTTAAATATACAATATCGATCATACGCAATCATAAAAATCGATTGAAACAGAGCCATCTAGCGTCGAGTAGCATTACCATCTTACACTAGCGCCATGTCACGCAGCGGCGGCTTTCCGTACTAACGCATCGTCAATCAAAAGCGCACTTTATAATTGTCCAATTTAACATCAAATTAAATAGATTTACTGGCGTTAAAATGCTTATTTATTTACGTAAAGTAAATTACTCAGTTAACATCAGTTTTATAGATAGAGTATTTAGACAAATTGTTCGCGTAAAACGACTGTTAGGATTGATTTATTGACTAGTGTTATTTGATAAATATTTATAATTGTGCGACAGTACTTAGTATTATGATTATTTGATAAACGACGAGGAATAATGTCTTGTTTTATTGGTGTCAAATGGATGATTTGGTTTACGCGTGCAAATAATATAGCATATTGCTGTGGGAGCATCAATGAATGTGCGTATGTGCCGTGTTCCTTGCCTATCATTATCGTAAAAGGCGATTGAGGTCGTGGTTCAGAAAAAAATTAGCACAGCTATTTTCATCGGGTAAATATAAATAAATATATATATATATGTATATACAATACTTAATTATCATCAGCCCTTTATCATACATTTCAAGACAAAACACCGTATCTAGTACTTAGGTACTATATTTGAGTATTATATAGGTGGTTTTAGGTGCTACATATTTCACTTCTTTTAAATTATGGAGTTATTTGTCATCTTGCCCGAAAAAACTCGCCCGATTGGGCGAGTTGGCACCTTTCGAATTTATATAATATTTCTGTCAACTCGCCCGATGACAGTCTGTCATTTTGTATTTGTTATGTGTGTATGTAATAAACATCTTTTTTCATTCTTTCATATATATGGCGGGTCCTTACATTCCCTAAAATCAGTGGTGGACTCACCGGGGGCGGAAGGGGCGGTCTGCCCCGGGCCTCTGCTCCTGGGGGCCTCATATTATCTCCAAGGTCCTGTAATCATCCTATTTCAAACAGTGGAACACTAAGCAACACTGCTCGTATCCCTACTAGGGGCCTCGTACAGCTCTTTGCCGCCCCAGGACTAAAACAGGCTTAGTTCGCTACTGCCTAAAATATGGTTGAGTGAAGCGCTGGCTGACACATACGTCATGCTTGGAAACAGGAGCCACCTTGGGGGAATGATCTGCTCTGGTCTGGTTAATTTATGCTTTAATTCAGTAAACATCGTTATTTTATATTTTGGTGTCTGACAAACCGACTTCATGACATGGTTCAGATGCAAATATGATCTATACACCTTTGTAAAAGATGTTATTGAACAGAGTAACTACCGAGTTTCTTGCCGGTTTCTTCTCGGTAGAAGCAACATTCCGAACCGGTGGTAGATTCATATTATTATTTGATTTACTTGTTGAATTGACGATTTATAAGTGTTTGTTTCAAACCTATATAAATAAAGAGTATTTTGACTTTGACTTTGACTTTATACTTATTGAAATTAACGTCTCCTTGTTTCTATCTAGAAGGTGTTTGTGTTGAAATTGTGAATATATTTTTACATTAAGTGCGCTTTAGAACTCTCATTATTTTTAGCGTAGGTATAATGTAAGTATTGCATGTCAGTTCCTCTGTACGTGAATTTGTAATTCTTTAGAGAAATAAATATTCTTTAACCAAAGTACACAACGCTATGAAGAAACATTTTTTAGCATTAGTTCAAAGTCACAATCCCTGAAGAGGTAGATAGAGGTAGTACATTCAATATCCATAAGCTACTTAAACCAAAAATAAAATTGATTTCATTAGATGGAAGTTTGTGAAAATTAAATGGCAAGTGGCTATCTCGTCGCCTACACAATAGTAACAGGTAAAGTTGGTATAATGCGCAAGTCAAAAATTAATAAAGAAGTGTCAAAGACTGTGTAATAAATAGCTAATTAAATTGGTAGATTTTTTTTCTAAGACATTTGAAATATGCGTCATTGCTTAGCTATCTTGTTTCCGATGGTTCGAAAGGCCGACGGTAACTTTCTTCATCAAAACACGTCAGAATTATTATTGTGATTGGGCGATTTTTAACCGACTTGAAAAAAGAAGGAGGTTCTTAAATTGACTGAATTGTTTTTTTGGTTAAGATAATTTATAAATTACTTTTTAGTTAAGTATATAAAATAGCTTTAAAGTCAATAGATTCAACAGAGAAATAAGATTTAGTATAAAATGCCATATGGCGTTCGGTTCTCTGCCTGCCCCGCTAGGGAAGTAGCGTGAAGGTTAGTTAGTTAGTTAGTTATATTAAAATATACCTATAGTCATATTTATGATTGAACTAACTTTTACCCGTGTCTTCGCTCATATTGAATTGACTGTGAAAAATACGTTGTCGTACGGCCGTTACGATTTTTATTTTTTATCACAATCAAATAAGTGATATGTGCCAGGAAAAACTCCAAAGACGGATAGACAGAGTTTGTAATTGTATATGTTTAAGATTAAGTAGTAAAGCTGTGACCAACCGTTAAGCCGTTGCTCCTGCGCGTGACCTCTCTCCGGTCATGTCGGCTTCCCGTCTCACCGGACTATGAGAGTGAAGGAATGGAGTGTGGACCCGTGTTTGCGCACACACTTGTGCATTATAATATCTCCTGCGTATAGGACTGATTCTCGATGAAATTGGCCACTGTGACCGAAATCGGTTAGGAGGACATTATTAATTATACAAAACCTTTCGTGGACAAATTAAAAATGATATAACAATTAAATAGGCTAGATGATAAAAAAAAAATGTTTAGTCCGTCAGTTAGATTATAAAAAAACATTGAACACGTATTTTTTTATTTATTTGTCAATCAAACATTGACGAAGATACAATGCATTTAAGTTGCGCGTGACGTCACGCTTTCGTACAATTTTTACAAAATAGTGACGTCGCAAGTCCCTACTCCAAAACTTTGATGCTCTTTATCTTTGTGATTTTTTGTTAATTTGATAAAGCGAAAAATATGTGTCTAGTATTTTTGTACAATCTAACTGACGGACTAAATAGAATTACCTATAGTTTTTTAATGCAGTCATCATTCCTATTAATTAATGTACATTGTAATGAACTTAATTATGCATTTTCTTGTGTACTTATTTTTTGAACAGCCAAATATGGGGTATCTGATTTATAAAAAAAAAATTGTCGCCAATAATTTACCGGTGTTAACAAATAAATAAGCTATCAACACATTTGTTATTGCTTTATTATAACAACACGCCCGTAATCCCCGAAGGGGTAGGCAAAATCTAAGTAACCCCATTCCGCCAAAAATAATACTAAGCTGGGTTAGATTAGAAACTGAAAAAAATGTGACAAATCACCTAAAACCCAATATGCAATTAGTCGGCTTTTACGACATGCTAGGCAAGGAATATAGTTGGCACATTCGGTTTGTCATAACTAACTTCTACAAGTTCTTTTCCGGGATAAACTTTAGGCGTTCCTTATTTCATATCACTCCTCTATATAAACTATAAGTGTGCGAAATCGCATACTCCTGCGTCTGCGCAGTTTTCATAAAAAGGGGTAAACAAAGATTCTCTTTACGTATTAATATATAAAGAAAGAAAGAAAGAAAAATGTTTATTAGGTACTTACATACATAATACATAACATTGTAACTTATAAAGAGTAGAAACTATAGCATAAGCATATGTCGCGCTGGCGCTAAGCGTACCACGACGCTAGTTTTCTGCGGATGCCTAGAATTTAATATCACGCACGTAATCCCGAAGAGTTAGGCAGAACCATGGAGCAGCAAGCTCCTTCCACATTTAGTCTTAAAATTGTAAAAAGTAGTGACAAGTGTCACTCGTCGCCTACACAATCACATACCCAATACACCATTAATATAATAAATAAATAATAAATTAAATAAATACTTTAGACTGACACACCAATTCCCTAAACCCTAACTAAGCATAAGCTTGTGCTATGGATACTAGGTGAACGGATAGACATACTTAAATACTTTTATATACATCCATGACTCGAGTACAAATGTCCATGTTCATCACACGAAACATTTGCCCCTAGCGGGATTCGAACCCGCGACCCTTGGTATCGTGGCCAGGGTCTCTGACCACTCGACCAACGAGCCAGTCATAGTCATATAATAGTATCAGATTACATAACATACATTCATCTGACTTCGAGGTAAGTAGCTTAAGCACTTGTGTTACCAGGGCCCTCTTTCCAACTGGGCACACTAGAGCCTCTCAATCGAGAGGCCCCCTTAGTGCAACATTGCACCTGGACACATAAGGAAATTTACTTTTCTATTGCTAAATAGAATAGTTATTTTTCTAATGTACCCACGGCTTTCAATAGGTTGAAGACAGCACTGTTTATTACGGGCATCAGAATCAACAGTGGTATTGCAAATATATACTTACTTAAATAAACATTGGATATTGACACCCAGATATTAACAACCATTGTCCCATGTTGGCCTGGGACTTGGGCCATGTTGGTCTAGGACTTAAAAAGAATATGCTAACTGTGGTTCTTGATTAGCATGTCGTAAGAGGCGACTAATGGTTTACGGGCTTTTGGGTATGTGACTGAGTAGGCGACTAGCTAGCCACTTGTCACTCCGTTTTCACAGCTTTTCATCCAACCCAGCCCACTGTCCCATGTTGGTCTGGGACTTAAAAAGAATATGCTAACTGTGGTTCTTGCCTAGCATGTCGTAAAAGGCGACTAATGGTTTACGGGCTTTTGGGTATGTGACTGAGTAGGCGACTAGCTAGCCACTTGTTACTCCGTTTTCACAGCTTTTCATCCAACCCAGCCCACTGTCCCATGTTGGTCTGGGACTTAAAAAGAATATGCCAACTGTGGTTCTTGCCTAGTATGTGTGTGATTGATTGTACAGGCGACAGGTTAGCCGCTTGTCACTGCTTTTTCACAATTTTCCATCTAACCCAACCTGTCTTTATTTTTGGCTGAATGTGGTTGAAGGGGCATGCTGCCCCTTAGACTCTGCTTACCTCTTCGGGGATTATGTTATGTATGTATGTATATTAACAAACATTCTTCGCCTTTTACGACATACTAGGAGAGGAACGCAGTTGGCATATTATATCTGAACCCATACCAAAATGGGGTTTGTTTTTATATTAAGTTAATATTTAAAAAATGGTTAAAGAAACTTATTTCTCCTTGGACTGTGCCCTCTTCGGGGGATTATCGGCATTATATCATGCCGATAATAAGTATAGATTGATTTTCCTGTCTCAAAGCTCCTACCTACAAAACAACTAGACGTTATTTTCACATAGCAGTACCTACAATTGTCAGATACAGTTAAATAAAAATGTTCACAACTTCCTCAAATAGTTAAGCAAAGAATTTTCAATACTTACTATCATACATTTCGTGCTGGGTCCCATAAAACAGTGGGTTCTCTTTTTTCACCATGTTCTTTCGAAATGTACGACAAAGAAAAAACAAATAAGTCCGTCTCTTTCCGACAAAATGGCGTGTGTCAAATGACAAGTCCCACGACATTTGGACAGAGCCGAACTGAGGAAGGATGAACATATTGATATAAATTGGAGATTTGAAGCTTTTTCAATTTTCTATGTAACCCAGCCCAATTTTATATTTCGCTAAATGTGGTTAAAGAGGCATATTATGGCTGTAAATGTTTCAATCACAGTAAAAAACAACAACTTATAATAAATATGTTGTTGTTAAAGAACATTAAACTAAAAATACTTACATATGTACTATATCGCCCGTAATCAAAAGGTAGAGAGAGATCACAGAGCAAATAAGTCCTTTAAATTTACTACATCTAAGACTAAGAATGGTTCAAAGGAATTCCAACTAGCTGCCGCACATAAGTCTGTAAAGATAAGAATGTTATTTTTTCCAGGAAATTTAAAAGAAAAAGAACAAATATTCTTATTGGAATCTAAAAAAAATTCAGATGAATTGAGAACCTCCTCCTTTTTTTTGAAGTCGGTTAAAAAAGAATTGAACACTCAAACTAATAATATTCTTGTTAGAAATTGTTGAATACTTATTGGTCATGATGTCATACACAAGTTTGTCCAAAACACTTTTTGTTTATTATTGAATATTAGCTTCTGCCCGCGGCGTTGCTCGCGTGGTACATCGATGAAACATAGCTTATGTGTTATTCTAATGTATAACCTATACTATTGTAAAGTTTAATTAAAATCCATGCTATACTTTTTGCGTGAAAGAGTTACAAACATCTATCTAAACAAACTTTCGCGTTTATAATGTTAGTAAAAAGTAAAATTTTAAGACATAATTTATTAATTTAAATAGGCTATGGTAAATATTTAAGCAACTACAGGGTCCACTCAGGCTATGATCCAGGAATTAGCAAGTCTGGTAATTTTATTAAAGCGACTGCCTATCTGAACTTCGTAACCCAAATCCAGTTGTTGGAATGTGCAGGTTTCATAACGTTGTTTTCCCTCACCACCGAGCTAGTAGTATAAATACATACATAATAAATAGTTCATAATAATGTCCCTTGTTAGTCTAAGACTTAAAAAGACTGTGCCAACCGTGTTCCTTGCCTAGCATGTCGTAAAGTGACTAATGGTATATCGGGTTTAGGGTGTGTGATTGTATAGGCAACGAGCTGGCCAGTTTTGACAATTCCATTTAGCCCAGTTTTATTTTTGGGCCGTATTTAGTAAATGAGGTCAAATCCCCTTTGATCCTGCTTAACACTTCGAGCATTACGGGCGTGATGATATCAATAGATAAATAATCAGCCCTGAGTAAGGCCCTGTGTCCGACTGTCACGATATTCGTGTGGTGGGACGGTAAATTCCTAGAGTTTCTTATTTCTTATGCCCTGGCCTGGCTCTGCCTCACGTGAGCCACTTATTACGCAGTCGAATACAGCCTACTTGGATTTTTGACTTTTTTACTGCGAGGACCGTGGAGTAGCAACGGATTTCGGTGGGAAGATTTATGAGTCTCTTTTAAAGGATACCGTTAGGCCTTGTCACTAAAATGTTGGTGCTTAGAACCAATGATAGCTAGCGCTGCAGAATTTTGTATGTTGTAATTTTAAAAAGAAATATAACAAAATGCTTGTATGAAGACAAAGACTCCATGACTCGATGGCTCATTAGGTAGTGACCCTGACCCATGCGCCAAGAGTTGTGGGTTATATCCCCACTCAGGACACAGAAAAAACACAAGTATTCAACTTGTGTTTGTTCCGTGTCTGGGTGTTAATATCCAGTATTTAAGTATATATATTATATTTGTAATTAAATACCACTGTTGATTCTGATATCCGTAACACAAGTGCTTAAGCTACTTACCTCAGAGTCAGATCAATGTATGTGATGTGGTCTGATATTTATTTATTTATTATTATATTATAACTAGCTGTGCTCGCGGTTTCACCCGCATTTATGTATCATGTTATATAGCCTATAGCCTGCCTTGATAAATGGGCTATCTAACACTGAAATAATTTTTCAAATCGTACCAGTAGTTCCTGAGATTAGCGCGTTCAAGCAAACAAATAAACTATTCAGCTTTATTTTAATATTAGTATAGTATATATATAATACACTAGCTTATGCCCGAGGCTTCGTTTACGTGGTACATTGATAAAACATAGCCTATTGCTATTTAAACCTATGTCTGTGCCTAATTCCAACCAGAACCCTGGTTTTTGAGTTTTTTTTTTATAATTATACAAAAATACAAATATTTTATCTATTTACACTAATATTATAATATTAGTGTAAATAGATGTACATTGTACGTACATACCATCCGTACATACGCCCGCATCCCCCAAAAGGGTAAGCAAAGTTCAAGCCCCTTGGACCACTTTCAGCCAAACATGAAAATGAGTCGGATTTTATGAAAAAAAAAATCAAATTTATTTTATAGGTAGATATACTTTTTTTATTTCCAGACTGACACACCAATTCCCTAGCGCCAAACTAAGCTTATGAGCGTGTCCTGTGGATACTTGGTGAAGGGATAGACATACTTAAATACGTTTATAAACATCCATGACTCGAGTACAAATGTCCATGTTCATCACACAAAACATTTACCTCAAGCGGGATGCGAATTGCGAGCCCGCGACCTTCGGTTTCGTGGCTAGAGTCTCTGACCACTTGACCTATCGAATGCCTGTCGACTAATATAATTTTATTATTGGGGGATTGCAAGCCCCCTTCAACAATTTAGTCTTAGGAATACAACACTTGTATTATCTTGATTATATAAACATTAATTTATATTCCCGCTGACAATATAAATGTCACCTACAAGATAATAGGTATATAGTGTGAGAATTTCATCTGTCTTCGTTAGAGACAGACGGACGGTCAGCTGTGGTTTAATAATTAGGGTCCTTTTGGCCACCTTTGGTTATAGAATCCTAAAAATTACAAATGTTCAAAAAATAAATAAGTGTTTGCTTTGATAATATAAATATTATTTACTTGATTGTTAACGAATATTCATTTCACTATTGTCAAATTTAAATTAATATTCAAATTAAATAGATATTACATACGTACTTAAATGTCATCCTGCCAGTAATCCCCGAAGGGGTAGACAGAGTCAAAGAGAAAGCTTGCCCCTTCAACAATATTCGGCTTGATGCAATACTCCTGGATCCATAATTGCAATCCCTAATCGGCATTGGGACAAAACAAATAATTTTTCAATAAATATTCATAAAAAAATACACACATACATACATATATATACATAACATCACGCCCATAATCCCCGAAGGGGTAGGCAGAGTCGAAAGGGCAGCAAGCAACTTCAACCACAATCACCCAAAAATAAAGTCGGGCTGGGTTAGATGCAAAATTGTGAAAAAGCAGTGACAAGCGGCTAACCTGTCGCCTACACAATCACACCCGATATTCCATTAGTCGCCTTTTACGACATGCTAGGCACGAACCCCAGTTGGCATATTATTTTTAAGTCCCAGACCAACATGGGACAGAAAGCTGTGAAAAAATCATAATCTACAATAAATATTAATAAAAAAATTCTTATGCTCTCATCGGATGTATACATCCTAAAACGTTTAAATAGTCCAAATAATGTCGCCTAATATCCCTTATTTATACAACCATATAACATAGAAAAGGATCGGTATTCAGTACTTGCCGTTTTAACCATCTGTCGCCAATAGATGGCGTTAGTAGTCACAATAATATATTTTAACTCGTGTATTGATAAAAACATGATCCAAAAATTGTCTGAATCCCCTATCTTAGGGTAACGGAGGTTAGATCGTCGCTTCATTGTAATTACCAGACCCGCTAAATCCTGGATCATGGTCTAAGCGGACCCCGTCAAGCACGGGACCTAACGCTAGGAAGATGATGATGATGATAATAGTGAGTTTATCGTCATCTTACGATCATTATACTGTATTCCTAGTCCTGGAATACCAGACTGATCATAGTTTTTGTGAGTCTGGTCATTATATTGAAGTTACTAGCTGACTAGTCTCAACCACTTACATCATCGTCCTCCTAGCGTTATGTCCCGTGCTTAGACGGGATCTGCTTAGACCATGATTCAGGATTTAGCGAGTCTGATAATTACATTGAAGTGGCTGACCAGACAATTTTTAGATCATGGTTACAAATTTAAAGTTGTTTTAATTTGCAGGTTTCATCACGATGTTTTCGTCCGGGTACACGTGTCCGGATTTGAACCCGTTTCCATCGTTTGCGAGGTGCATGCCCTATCTATCACTATATAGAAAACACGGCTCTAATATTATTGATATACTATCATGTATATAGTCATATGAGACCAAATAACACATTTATGATACATACTCGTACATACAAACCATACTCCGGTTCTCTCTGCCTACCCTGCTAGGGAAGTGGCGTGAAGTTTAGTTAGTTAGTTAGATACAAACCAAGAAGGGTTCTTCAAGAAGGGCATTAGAAGGTTCTTACAGGGTCGGCAGCGCGAGTGTGACGCCTCTGGTGTTGCACACGTCCATAGGTCACGGTCACGGCAACCTAAGTCGTATATATAAAAAAACAGTCGAATTGAGAACCTCCTCCTTTTTTTTTAAGTCGTTTAAAAAAAATCATGCCCGCGCAAACCTCGCATGGGCAGGAAGAGTCTGAAGAACGATGAAAATAAAACTTAGTTAGGATAGACGGAACATTGTAAAGAAGCAATGACAATAGTTAACTCACCGCCTACACAATCACAAACCAGAAACACAATTAGTCGCCTTTTACATGTTAATTAAGGAACTGGAATACATTTTTTTCTTCCTAAAAAGGTACCATGATGTACTAATAATAACATCCTCCAAATTGATTTCGGTTACGGCGGCCAATCTCAATGAGGATTAGCCCGCAGGAGATATTATAGTGCACAAGTGTCTGCGCAAACACAGGTGCACTCTCTGTTCCTTCACTCTCTCTCTTGCGCAGTTGGCTAATCCTCGTTGAGATTGGCCGCCGTGACCGTTATCGGTTAGGAGGAAACACATACCATAACATAACATCACGCCCATAATCCCCGAAGTGGTAG
The DNA here is from genome assembly GCA_951394215.1 of Glyphodes perspectalis. Classification (NCBI taxonomy): domain Eukaryota; kingdom Metazoa; phylum Arthropoda; class Insecta; order Lepidoptera; family Crambidae; genus Glyphodes; species Glyphodes perspectalis. The sequence goes on from OX596227.1 coordinate 4,374,931, forward strand.
GCAGAGTCGAAAGGGCAGCAAGCTCCTTCAACCACATTCAGACAAAAATAAAGCCGGGCTGGGTTAGATGGAAAATTGTGAAAAAGCAGTGTCAAGCGGCTAACCTGTCGCCTACACAATCACACACCCAAAACCCGATATAGCATTAGTCGCCTTTTACGACATGGTAGGCAAGAACCACAGTTGGCATATTCTTTTAAAGTCGCAGACCAACATGGGGCAGTGGGCTGGGTTGGATGGAAAGCTGTGAAAAAGGAGTGACAAGTGGCTAGCACGTCGCCTACTCAGTCACATACCCAAAAGCCCGTAAACCATTAGTCGCCTTTTACGACATGCTAGGCAAGAACCATAGTTGGCACATTCTTTTTTTTTTGTCCCAGATCAACATGGGCCAAGTCCCAGACCAACATGAGACTAGGAGAATATTATTATTATTAGTTAGTTGCACGTGTTTATTCCCTATTCTCAACGCTTTCACAATCGCATCGAATCGTATTACTTTTTAGACACGTAGCGAGACCATTATACATATGTACCTCGCATTTGCCCAAAGGAAACAATGGCAAAAACCGAGTGCCAAGATTGACGTATACAAGCGTCTTCATCAATTTCATTCGATGCACCCTAACTCTGAGGTCACAGGAAACGCACACGCAATTTTAAACCTTATCCCCAACGCCTAAGACTGGAAACTGTTGCTAATCTTACGGTTTCCGTAAACGTTCTCAAAGGAAAATGGTTGTAAGTCACTATAGTGGGATAGAACGATTTTGATACTTGATGTTATTTGATTAAGAGTTGGATTCTGTTTGGTCTGGCTTCAAGTGTGCAGTGTAGATGGAAGGAAGAGTCAATTATAGACAATTCTTTTGAATTAGGCAAGTTGGATTTTGGTAGCTCGTGTGGCAACGAGGTGGGTACATAACCTTGATTTGTTAGATTAGTATTGTTTGTAGGATTAAACACGCGACAATCAAATAAACAATGGTATCTGTGATTGGGGTACGTAGGTTAAAACAACGGTGGAAAATGTCATCACTTGTAGCACAAGAAAGTTTGTCCTAATTTTAAGGTCATTAGTCTCATGTTGGTCTGGGACTTGAAAAGAATATGGCAATAGTGTTCCTTGCCTAGCATGTCGTAAAAAGCGACTAATTGTATATTTGGTTTTGGGTTGATTGTGTAGGCGACGAGCTAGCCACTCGTCACTACTTTTTTACGATTTTCCATCTCATCTAACCCAGCCCAGTTTTGTTTTTGGCTGAATGTGGTTAAAAGGGCCAGCTGTCTCTTTGACTCTGCCTACTTCTTGGAAGATTACGGACGTGACGTTACAAAGAAAAACTCTTATATTGCATCGAAGGAAAATCACAGGAAGGACAGTTAAAGTGTTAGAAAGAATTACAGTCTATTTTTGACTGGCCCGTTAGTCAAATGGTCAGAGACGACGAAACCAAGGGTCGCAGGTTTGTTTTCCGCTAGGGGCAAATGTTTCCTGTGATGAACATGGATATTTGTACTCGAATTTATAAACGTATTTAAGTATGTCTATCCGTTCACCTAGTATCTATAGCATAAGTATACATGATTAGTTTGGAACTAGGGAAGCAGTGTATCAGTCTGGAGAATTTATTTATTTATTTTTCACCAGCTCTCTTGAGCTACATCCCATACTTAGTTGGAGTCAGCTTAGTTCATGGCCCAGGATTTAGTGAATCTGGTAATAATATTGGGTACACATCTACTATTTCAAATGGTGTATAATTAATTAATGAGGGTTTTTTGATTTAAAACATCCAAAAGATGGCGTTACTGTGCCTTGCGGTCTTGTCACCCTCCTCATTGGTTATTTGTCAGACCAAACTGACATGCTGTCAACAAGGAGCCAAAAGTGACAGTGATAAGACTACGAGACTCCCTCGTGCCATCTGGCGGATTTTGTATTTTTGAAAACCCTTATTAAATAAAAAAACTTATTTGAATGTGCTGTTTCAAATTCAATGTCTTCATGATGACTTTTACCCTCATCGCCGAGCAAGTGGTATAAATCCGGACATCGATTTGAAACCAACAGAGGTACTTACGAACCGGGGTGTGAACTAGCAGTCTTCGGTTAAGAGACGTGTGTACGTCCATTGAGTCACCGCCGCTCCAAACGAAAATTCGATCATAAATCATTGATTCAAAATGGGTATTTGTTAGTCGATTCTTATATCACACCAATCATATATAAAAAGAATTAAAAAACTAAAATCGAATCACAATAAATCGCAAACAGAGAACGAATTCACAACAGATGTCGAAAACCGCTGTATTGGTCTCAATTCGCCGCCACTCGACACAAGGGCCCTTAAAACTGTAACCCTGTATTGGTTTTACTTGCATTTCAAAACCCACCTTACTCACATAGGAATTGAGTATATTTTCCCATGTCAACGATGATAAAAATGTTGACTGAATTTTGACGCAGTCTTCAATTTTTTTTGTCAATGAAACCTTTATTACGTAGTATTAAAGTCGCGTTCCGCTTGATTTAAATTTAAAAAATAGTTGTAAGTACTACAGTGTAACTTTTGAAAGGAATTCAAGACAAGTAGTTAATACAATGATTCGTGTAATGTATGACACTTGAAGGGCGTTTTGTTCTCCGTAATCAAGTAGCAAGACTGTTAATACGCGGTTTGTTTGACGATTTTGACATCTGTCACTTTGACGTTTGGCTCTTTATTTTTTATACAAAATTATAGACATGGCCTCGGTGTAGGGTAGTATCTAAATACCTTTTTCTGTTATATACAGACTTTATTATGACAAATTAGTGAAACGCAACACATACTTACCATCATGTCCACAATTCCCGAAGGGGTAGGCAGGGTATAAGGAGCATCGAGTTCTTTTAACCACATTCAACCAACAATGCAGTTCTTAGTCAGGGTCTATATAGACTCTGAACCCGGGACCTCTTGGTCCAGGGTCGGGCCAAAAATTTGTGGCTGGGTATTTCAATATCCAAATTATTCAGTAACAGCCCGGAGTCAGGAAGTTGGCGATTTAATCACTCCCGTGCCTCGGAAAGCACGTTAAGCCGTTGGTCCTGCGCCTAACCTCTCTCCGGTCATGTCGAATTGCCGTCTCACCGGACTATGAGAGTGAAGGAATAGAGAGTGTGCACTATAATATCTCCTGCGCAAATGGCTCCTCGTTGAGATTGGCTGCCGTAACCGATATCGGTTAGGAGGACATTATTATTATTATTATATAAACTCTACCGGACGATTCCATAGGGGCACCCGCGAAGCCTCAGGCGGCGTAGAGAATGCATCCCGGAGTTTTAGCGGGTATACCCTGGCCGTTACCATCACGGTCGGAGAGGGGGTCTCCTGTTGTAGAGGCCCCTGGGCGTCCTACATAACCACTTCGCTCCCCCGAGGCGGAGTGGTATTCGTAACGCATTTCTCCGGAAAAAAAAAATTAAATAGTCTATATAGTCCATAAAATCCTGGATTTGGCCAGATCCGTTATTACATTGAAGCAACTGCTATATGACCACCAGACAGAGAAACAAAATAATTTATAACACTTCCATAAATATTTGATTTTAGGTGCATAACATAACATTATGCCTGTAATCCCTGAAGAGGTAGGCAGAGTTAAATAGCAGCAGGAACTTTAACCACATTTAGCCAAAAATAAAACTGCGCTGGGTTAGATGGAACATTGTGAAAAAGTATTGACAAGTGGCTAGCTAGTCGCCTACACAATCACACACGCAAAACCCGATATACCATTAGTCGCTTTTTACGACATGCTAAACAAGGAACACAGTTGGAATAATCTTTTTAAGATACAGACTGTTATCCAAATTCAAATTCAAAATATCTTTATTTAAAAAGGCTTCAAGAAAGCTCTTATAAATAGTTAATACACAAAAACAGAAAATAACAAAGGATACTACCATATATGGGATAATATGGGAACCAACATTTAGCTAAAGTTTATGGGGTCAGATTATTATAAAGTAGTCTCTCTATATACAGAGTGAAATTATCAATATGGTTTCAAAAGTGCAACTTACCTTAACATAAAGCTATATAAAGCTTATGTTATTGACAAAGCTAATCTTCTTTATAATGGCGTTTACAATATAAGCAGATAATCCTCTTGAGGGCGGTGTTTGTAAAATATTTATTGTGCCAACTTCAATGTGCAGCGGACTATTGGGGTTAGGTAGGGTCGTGTTATACGGGGTGAAAAATTATTTATTTATTTTCAGGGACTAGGAAAAAAAGAAGGACTCCACACGTTGGGCAGTTTGGGCCTTTACAAGCTCCAAATTACAGTTCACTTACATTACACATAGACATTATTGCTATAAATGACAGCTCCTGTCAGTGATGTTTTGTTTAAGTCACATCGTATTTAAATTTAGCCAAATTGTAAAAATGCCGACGTCTGTGGTGAAATGGTGCACAAATTATTACTTAATTATTACTTAAGATTAAATAGTGTGACGGAACCACATTTCACAGGAAAGTTAGTAATAATTCTGATATCTGGTATTCCTAAGAATCTCACGCACGCATGCATAAATGTGGCTTTTCTCTGTAGTATGACAGCGCGGACTTTTAACCGACTTCAAAAAAAGGAGAAGGTTCTTAATTCGATTGAATTTATATTTTTTTTTACAATTTTAATCAAAATTATAGGTTAACTTTAGTAGTTAACTAGCTTTTGCCCGCGACTTCGTTCGCGTGGACTTCAGGTTCGTCCCGTCTAGTCTAGTAATAAGTAAGAAATACGGTAACTAAGCACTGCAGAGCCCTAATCATAGGTCTATAGGTAGCTACTGCAGTAAGAAACCTGGCAATAACTAACCTTAGGCCTATATTACTTAAAGTAGGCGACCATACGTTTTTATCAAATCGCTAGTGCCTTGAAAATTCGCAAAACGGACACAACCGTCAACGACGTCTGCCCTCACGCGTCTGCTCGCGTTCGGGTCGCGCACTCAGCGATGAGCCACTTCTTCCCCACCGCACCTACCCCGCTCCCCCCACGCCCCGTTCGCCTGGCACCGCTGCCGGTATTTATCACCGAAACGGTATTTATCGCCGAAATTGCTATGACTCTGCATTTTAAATCTGTGATATCTTTGAAAATATTTATTTAATTTACATGCTGTAAAAAGCCATATTGATCTTTATTAAATGCACAATGTATTTAAGATACTTAATTGGATAAGGATTAATACTGTATTGCTTAAAATCGCTTCGTAAATAAGCCATTATTTCTCGTACAAAGTAAAGGATAAAAAATGGTTATTGTGGGTTATTCCTAAGAGATAAACATATACCATCACGGACTTTTTTGGAGACCTTTTTAAGTTGTACAATACTGTAGTACATTGTTTTGATCTATCTTGTAGGATTCAGTCAGCGTTTGCAATGTAAGCGCAAAAAATGTGTTTTTTTACGACCTCACATTAGAAACCTCAAAAATTGTAGCCTATATGTTATTCTGATGTATAAGCTATATTGTGGTAAAGTTTCATTCAAATCCATTCAGTAGTTTTTACGTGAAAGAGTAACAAACATCCATACATCCATACATCCATACTTACAAACTTTCGCCTTTATAATAGTAGTAGGATTCAGGAATCATTAAAAATGTATAGCCCGATTGTCATCATCTATTACTAAAAAACTTCCCTTAAAATCGGTTCAGTTTCAGATCTTAGTCGGTAAAAACAGCTAATTATATATTCAAGTCATTCAAAATTATGTTTTGTTATAAATTAAATTTTATCACTACTTTATTAACAACTAGCTGTGCCAGCGGTGTCACCCGCGTTTATGGTTAATATTATAAAGACTATTTCCGTCATACATGATTTCTATGTAACTTTAACCATTAAGGCTGCACACGCGACGGAAGCTTAAAAAATTTAGTAACTTCTCCCGTTTTCCCAACATTTCCCTTCACTACTCTGCTCCTATTGATTATAGCGTGATGAAAAGTATACTATAACCTGCCCAGGAGTATGAAGAATAATTGTACCAAGTTTCGTTAAAATCCGTCGAGTAGTTTTTGTTTCTATAAGGAACATACAGACAGATAAAATTTTTACTGATTGCATTTGTGGCATCAGTATCGATCACTAATCACCCCCTGATAGTTATTTTGAAAATATATTTCATGTTCAGAATTGACCTCTCTATAGATTTATTATAAGTATAGATGAGCCGTTCCCATACATAGGTCAATACAATAATTCGATAAAATATCGCGCAGTGTGTATCGAGGCTACAGGTAGCATCAAAAGTACGGTCGCTCACAAAAGTGCACAATCGATGCTCAGCGGAGCCTGCCCTATTGTGGGGCTGCACCGGTGACCAGCAGCACACAGGTACAGGTGAGCACAGAAGCGGTTATACTTTTTGTACATACGTACATATTAATACGCCTGTGATACCCAAAGGAAGAGGCAGAGTTCAAGGAGCAGCAATTATTTTGCCATTTTCAGCCAGAAACAAAACTAGGCTGAAATCGTGGAAAAAAGAGTGACAAGTGGCTAGCTCGTCGCCTACACAATCACATACCCAGTACCCAATATCCTGCTAGCTGACAAGTAAGCTAGGATATTGGCTATTATTGGCTTAGGATATTGATAGCTGACTAGCTGACACGACAGTCGTCTATATAACAATGTATAGTATAAATATTTCAAATTAAAATACTTATTTTATATATGAATATCGTCATAATTTTCGACCCTTTTCAAAATATTTTCTTTTATACAATCTGATTAGTAAGTTATGCATAGTTACAATTCGTTAATATCTTTTATACAGATTCAGTGTGCGTCAACTAAAAATAAAAAAATAAAAAAACAAACACTTTTGTACACGACTGTACCCACAGTGCTGTTTATAAAATTGGTCAGATTATGACAGATCCAGAAATATGCCATAAAGGCGCACGGCGCATTGTGTCAACCCTTTGATGTGGCCGATGGGCCAATATGGCCCTTTATACGGCCTCCCACCCTTCCATAGACAAATATATAATCTATAACTTGTGTCTGCAACTTTGTATGCGTAAAATTCATATTTTATTAAGTAAAGTTATCATACTTTGAGGTTCCAGTTCAACAAAAGACAATATTAGTCAGACACTCAAACGGATTTTGTTCCTTGCCTAGCACGTCGTAAGGCGACTAATGGTATATCGGGTTATGGGTACCTATGTGATTGTGTAAGCGACGAGCTAGCCACTTGTCACTACTTTTTCACAATTTTCAGTCTAACCCAGCCCAGTTTTATAATGGCTGAATGTGTTTAAAGGGGCTAGCTGTACCTATGACTGCTTACCCCTTCGGGGATTAAGGGGGTAATGCTAATATGTATGTTACCCTTTTTATTACTAAATCTCTTAAGTGTTAAAGAATATTTTATTGCTTATTGCATATGGCACCTGTACGAATTTACGACTGTTCTACAAAAAAACATTTTCTTTAGCAGGATGAAAGATAGTCCACAGCCTTTCGCTTACCTATTAAAAGCTACATGCATGTCAAATTTCATCCTATATATCATAAAGAACAAAAATACAACCTAAAAAAACATAGTCTATATCATTATCTATGCTAAATACTATGCGCATGCTCAATTCCATCCATATCAATTTAGCCGTTCACACGTTAAGCGACCATACAACCAAAGACACACATTCAAAATCTACATAATGTATTCAGAATTAACAAAAAGTTTGCTCTCAAATCAATCTCGATCATTATCGTATTAATTTCCATCAACACATAACGCCATGGTGTTCGGAAGCTCCAAGCGGTTATCAATGGGGCACCCTGGGGGCCTCAATGCGCATTAGTGCCACCGTTATAGGGCCCGCAAAAGGACAACTTACCCATTTGACTATGGGGTTAAGTTATAGGCGGTAGCGGGAGCGATTAGCGTTTTATTGCAACTTTTCGTAGCCAACTTCATCAGCCTTTTAATAACTTACTTGACAAGCTCGATGGCGCATTCGGTAGTGACACTGCTCCATGCGCAAGAGTTGTAGGTTCGATCCCCACCTAGGACAAACATTCGTGTGATGAATACTTGTGATTGTTCTGTGTCTGGGTGGTAATATTGAATATTTAACTATATATTTGTAATACCACTGTTACTGCTTCTGATAATAACACAAGTGCTTAAGTTACTTACCTCGGATTCAGATCAATGTGTATGTATGTGATGTAGTCTGATATTCATTTATCTATTTACTAACTAACTAAACTTCACGCCACTACCCTAGCGGAGAAGGCAGAGAGCCATTTAATTAGTCTTAAAACTAAATTAAAATTTTTAATTACTAAATTTAAAGGCTGATTAAGTAAAGTTAAGATTACGATGTTTCACTTATAGGCTGAATGATATTAAAGTATTATGAGAGATGTAAGATTTAATGTTAAATGGTCTTATAACGCTCTTTCTTTCTTTCTTTATTTAGCACATACAATATCAAGAACATCTCTTGCTGTTTTTTCTATATTACAAAAAATATATAATATAATGTTTCTTGCTTGGCTGTTTGTGATCGTGTAGGCGACGATAACTACTTTTCCTAAATTTTCCATCTAATCTAACTCACTTTTTGGCCAAGTTCGTTAGGAGTACATTGCTCCTTTTCTCTGCTTACCCTTCTTCCTTATACAATTATAAAAAAAATCACTGACAAACAACTTTGCCACCAATTTCTGAATATAATCAGTAATCGCTTCAGGTTGTACCTTATACTACAATGTAAGGCTGTGTTCACACGTCGCCCGCTGCGCGCGCATCAGCCGCTGGCGGCGCCCCGCTGTCTCCCATTGTAGCCGCGGCCTAATCGCGGGCGAGGGTGAACCGTCCAGACTTTTGAGGGTTCCGCCTTTTAATTTTATTAGCTAAATAATATATATTTTCATAAATCTAAATATTTATTATTTATTTAATTTTAATTTGTTGTGGTTTTTTTGTGTGACTATGGAACAATAGTGACAAGCTCGATGGCGTATTCGGTAGACCCTGCCCCATGCGCTAAGAGTTGTGGGTTCGATCCACATCCAGGACAAATATTCGTATGATGAATACTTATGTTTGTAATACCACTGTTGTTTTTTTATATCCGTAAGTGCTTAAGCTACTTACCTTAGTTAGGAGTTAAATGAATGTACTTATGTGATGTTGTAGTCGGATATTAAAGTTAAAAAAAAAACTTATTAAAATTTGCAGATTGAGAAATCTATGAAAAAGTGTAAATGATCCAAATAAATACATATTATTATTTGGATTATATTCGCACTTTCATAGACGAAGAGACTGACAATGAAAACGAGTACACATTGTTTAAAAAGGATAAAATTGCATATATTACAACATAGTTTACCCCAAAACTATGAAATTTTAACAAAACTAGTACTGTTATCGTTGTTCGTTACTTACCAACTTTCTAAAAGGATAACTTTATATAAATCTCTTGAAACTTCTACGAAGACCAACAAAAACACATACCTAACTTCATTGGTCAAGTATAGTTTAAATCAAATTAGTTTAGTTTCTTACGAAACGTCGCTACAAATATTAATAATAATAATATAATAAATATCCGACTACATCACATACATTGATCTGACTCCGAGGTAAGTAGCTTAAGCACTTGTGTTACGGATATCAGAAACAACAGTGGTATTACAAATATATACTTAAATATTGGATATTAACACACAGACACAGAAAAAACGCAAGTATTCGTCATACGAATGTCTGTCTTGGGTGGGAATCGAACCCACAACTCCTAGCGCATGGGGCAGGGTCACTACCGAATGCGCCATCGAGCTAATCAAGAACAAATCAATCAACAAAGTCACTGGCTTATTTATTTCCCTACGGACCCCCAAGGGTCCCATACAAAAAGTCGGTGGTCTTTCCGCCGCGCGACGCCGCGAACATTAATTCACATCTGATGGACCTCTGATATATAGAAATGTCTTTTTTTCAGCGGCACTCTTTTGACCAAAATGAACCGCAACTGTTTGTGCCACTTGACACTGAGACAAAAGCCATTTTGCATTACATTTATTATGCCTGAAGTAGTCAACTTCCTAAATTTCACCCAAAAACAGACTGTGTGAAAAAAAAAAGAAGGAACTAACTAACTAAACTTCACGCCACTTCCCTAGCGGGGTAGGCAGAGAGAACCGAACGCCATATGGCACGATCCTTACACACCTCACTCGCCTCTTCAACATTCATAATCCCTTTCATACTTACAAGCTCTACGGTTTTTATGACTCCTAACATCACCTTCTTTTAATACACGACCAATCTGGTCGTGGTAGGTGAGCCTGGGCCTTCCGCGGCTCCTACATCCTTCCACATTCGCATTGTATAACTGTTTAATATATAAAAAAAAGGTGTGTATAACATTTTAATTGGAGCGAAAAAGTGCTAAGTAAAGCAGAGACCAGTGGCTAGTATGCTATTAGTTAACCCTATTCAACAATAAAACCGGGACTAAGAAGCAAACGAACAAATGTTCAAACGTAGAAGCATACAAATTATCATATACATACATACATACATACATAACATCACGCCCATAATCCCCGAAGAGGTAGGCAGAGTCGAAAGGGCAGCAAGCCCCTTCAACTGCTTCAATTATCATATCATTAGGGTAAATTTAATATCCATACTTATTATACTAACATTAAAAATACGAAGAGTTTGTTTGTTTGAACTCCTGAAATACTATCCGTTTTGAAAAATTCATTGTTAGATAGTCCGTTTATCGAGAAAGACTATAGACTATATTACATTAACCATTAATGCGGGTGAAACCACGGGCACAGATAGTTTATAATATAAAGTTAGTATTTTCAATTCTCTTACAATACCAAGATATTTTAATTCCTATGTATTGTGGTAGAAATATATCCGAATTGAAATGCAGTATAACATTTGAACACCAAAAATTCTTAGTAAACTTGATTTATCGACAGGAAAATGATTTAAATATTTAAGCATCTGACCTTTTAAACAAGTAAATTACTCAATGTCTTGATTTGCAGAAAAAACGGTATTAAATGACAGCACAACCCGTGTGGTGAAAGGCTGATTTCTGTTTATAATCGACTTGAGACTTGCTCTGACTTGTCTCGGTCACCATCTTCGTAGCATTATGTCCCGTGTTTAGACGGGGTCCGCTTTGACCATGATCCAGGATTTAACGAATCTGGTAATTACATTGAAGCGACTGCCGGTCCGACCTTTGTAACCCTAAGATAGGGAAACCAGACAATTTTTTGGATCATAGTTACAAATCCAAAGTTGTTTGAATTTGCAGGTTTCATCACGATGTTTTCCTTCACCGTTGAGCTAGTGGTATAAATACGTACATAGATTTGAAAAATCCAGAGGTACGTGCCGGGTTTGAACCCGCTCGGTTAAGAGGCGCGTGTCCTTACCATTGAGCTACCACCGCTCTGACTTGTCTTAGTCCGAGCAGTTAATTTACAAAGCATCATATCCCCTTCATTGCGTAGAATTTGGTCTATTGTAGAGATACTTTGTCGAAGGTCCTTGGGAGCTACGTATATATTTTTTGGGGATAAAATGGTATAATTTTTTAAGCTTTTAAAAATAGCTAACTGACTAGCCTCCCGCCACTTCCCTAGCGGGTAGGGAGAGAGAACCGAACGCCATACGGCACGATCCTTACATACCTCACCCGCTTCTTAAACACTCATAATCCTTTTCATACAAGAAACAAGAATCTTAAAGGTTACACCAAAAATTATGAAATTTTAACAAAACTTGTATTACTGTTGTCGTTGTTCGTTACTTTCTATAAATTGATGGAAAAGTCTACGAAAACTATTTAATTTTATTAAGCGATAATCCTTTTTATACAAGAAACAAGTCTTTACAGAAACACAATTGGTCCGAATATAAGCGCCAAGTGGACCGCACCAAACCAAGGCCGTTTTTTCGCGCAAAATTCAATATTAATAAATTCCCCGTTCGGGCACAATAAGACGACCCGTTGTTCTTGCGACAAAAGGATTTGCTCCGAGGTGTGATTCCGGTGCAGATCGGTTTTTGTCCCACAGGTGACCTTAGAGTGTACACAGACGATGTATCGACTCGATGGCGCATTCGGTAGTGACCCTGCCCCATGCGCCAAGAGTTGTGGGTTCGATTCCCACCCAGGACAAACATTCGTATGATGAATACTTGTGTTTGTTCTGTGTCTGGGTGTTAATATCCAATATTTAAGTATATATTTGTAATACCACTGTTGATTCTGATATCCGTAACACAAGTGCTTAAGCTACTAACCTTGGAGTCAGATCAATGTGTATGTGATGTATTCAGATATTTATTATTATTTACATTTAGCTAAAAATAAAACTGGGCTGTTATAGATGTAAAATTGTAATTGATTTTTATCGATATTGACGTATCTAAAAGCATATTAGGGTCCCATGTTGGTCCGGGACTCGAAAACAATGTACCTACTAACAGTATATCTTGCCCAGCATGTCTTAAAAGGCTTCTAACTGGGTTTGAGTTAGGTTGGTAATAATGTAGGCGACGAGCTAGCCACTTGTCACTACTTTAAAAAAAAAATATGACAATATCACATACATTAATCTGATTCCTAGTTAAGCCGCATAAGCACTTGAGTTGCGGATGTCATTGGCCCGTTGGTCGAGTATTCAGAGACCCTGGCCATGAAACCAAGAGTCGCGGGTTTGAATCGGGTATGTGATGTAGTCGGATATAAAAAATATATATATAAAATCTTAGAAGAGACAACGCGTAGATTCAAATTCAAATTCAAAATATTTTTATTTATATAGGCTTCAAGAAAGCACTTATAAATAGTCAATATAAAAAAACAAAAAAGAACAAATAATACTACCACCGGTTCGGAAGATAGAATCTATCGAGAAGAAACCGGCAAGAAACTCGATAGTTGCTCTTTTAAATGCCAATTATACAATTTTGTAAACTTAATTAATCTACACTTAAGACTTAGATATTACTGCAGATGAACACTTCATTATGAATTTAACCATAAATCTTTTTGTCATTGAGGAATTATTCGATCTTGTAATAGCCCTTACTTATTAAAAATTATTTAATGCATAATTTGAATTTATATAAGGGCAATATTAAAATACTTTGTGGTAGTTTATTGAACATCTTAATACTTAGACCAATAAATGAATAACCACTTTTTGGAGTCTATGATTTGGAACAGCAAGTTTGTGTTTATTTCTCGTATTAAAACTAAACATATTTAAACGTAAGAAGTTGATATGTCTGCAAAAGACATATAAATATAACAGTGTCAGAAATAAAAAAATAAAAAAAAACACAGTTCTTGTCATGCCATCACGCCAGCAATACCTGATGGGGTAGACAGAGTTCACTTTCAGTTAAAAAAAAAATTGAGATAGGTTAGAAATTATATAGTTGCTTAAAATATACTCACAAAACCGTCATACAATATGCAATTTTTTTTATAAAATTGTAAATTTTTTTTTATTTTTATTTAGCCTGTTTTGTCCCACTGTGAGGCAAAGGCCTCTCCTAATTTTTTCCACAGCACACAGTGAAAACAATTATGAAAAAAAAAAACTTATTTGTCAGGGTCTAAACAATTATGAACCAACTGTGTTCCTTGCTAGACAAGAAACGATTGTGTAGGCGATGAGCTAGCCAATTGTCACTCTTTTTTTTTTACAATTTTCCAAAAATCTACCTTATCTTTATTTTTTGGCTCTACGCGTTTTAAGGACCTTTATTGCTCCTTAGACTCTGCCTACTTTTGGGAATTATGCGTGTGAAGATGTCGAAAATAACAATAAATTGTAATCTCACATATGAATGTATTTAAATAAAATAAGAAACTTTTACAGTCAATATTGCGAACCAATATTTTATCTCATTGATTCACAAAACTCCGTCTGCAGACCCCCTTACACGCAACATCCGGGGTTGCTAATGCGACCACGAAAAAACACGCAGTTTTGAAAATGATACTCGTTCAAGGAATTCGCGAATTGGGAGATAAAACTTCGTTTTTATGACCTGGTGATAATGGTGATGTGTAGTTATTGTCTTTGAGAAGTGAAGGAAAGAACACTGGTCCCTATACCTTTTTTCAATACATCTTCCATTATTTTCCTGGCGTTGTCATAAAAACCGTAGTGCTTGTATGAAAAGGATCCTGAATGTTGAAGAGGCGAGTGAGGTGTGTAAGGATCGTGCCATATGGCGTTCGGTTCTCTCTGCCTACCCCGCTAGGGAAGTGGTGAAGTTTAGTTAGTTAGTAAGGTATGTCCCGTTCCTATTTAAGGTCCGCTTAGACCATGATCAATGTGTATGGAGACATTGAATCTTATACCTTCGTAACTTAGGTAGGAAGTATTTTAAATTTTTCTGGAGACATTAAACTGGTCTTCGCTAACTTAGACAGGAAATATTTTTCCTTTTTTGTATATAAAATTAAGTAGTTCAGGCGTAAGAACGTTACAAACGGACGGACAAAGATACTTTCACGTTAACTATTAGAGTACATACATACATACATACATAACATCACACCCATAATCCCCGAAGGGATAAGCAGAGTCAAAGGGACAGCTGGCCCCTTAAACCACATTCAATCAAAAACAAAAATGTGAAAAAGTAGTGACAAGTGGCTAGATCGTCGCCTGCACAATCACATACCCAAAACCCCAAATACCATTAGTTGCCTTTTACGACATTCTAGGCAAGAAACACAGTTGGTATATTCTTTTTAAGTCTTAGCCAACACGGGACAAACTATAAGAGTATAGCACTATATAAGTGAAAATATCTCAAGACCTCATTATTTTAAAATAAAATATCGAAACCCCATTAAAATCACAACCAACTGATACACAAACCATACAAAAACGCAACAATACAAACATTTTGTATGCACTCCATACAAAAAATCCGCACAAAATACCTTTCAAGGGATGACCACACCCCGACATCCCTTACATCTCACAAAAGAGAGGAAGGTGAGTATATTATTACACTATTGTAAAATGATTGTTCGAATACTTGTGGGTCATAATTTTTTTTACACTAAATGTGAATAGTAGCAATGTTTTGATGTTTTAAGACGATTTAAAGTTGCGAATTTTGGTTGTGAATTTTGTAAATCTATTTATTAATACGTGAAGCAAAATTTTATGAGAATTACGCGGACGGAGGAGTATGAGATTTGGCACAGAAAAAGTTTATATGTTTTCATATTTTCTTGTAGCTTGTGTTTTAATGTGTGTGTCGAATAAGGACTACCTTTTCTATTCTATTCTAAATGTGTGTATGTACAGACAGACGAATTATTAGGGTACCCAGTACCCCAAAAGCACAAAGCTGCAAGTACTGTAATTTTCGTATTCCGTTGGCACGTGCCCAGATCAACCGTGTTTTATTCAAGTTTAATTCTAAGGTATTAGGTTACTACTAAAGTTGGGGTGGGCATATGATTTGTGATGTAAGAAGGGAAGTATTTATCGCACTTATTTTTTACTAGTAAAAGTCTGCGGATTTGTTCACGTGAAGTTTAAAAATCTTTCGATTTATAGTACTTTCTAATGACTGGCTCGATGACGCGTTCGGAAGTGCCCCTGCCACATGCGCCAAGTGTTGTGGGTTCGAACCCAGGACAAGCATTCGTGTGATGAATACTTGTGTTTGTTCTGTGCCTGGGTGTTAGTTAATATTTAATATTTAGGTATATTATATTTGTAATACCACTGTTGCTTCTTATATCCGTAACACAAGTACATTACTTACCTCGGAGTCAGATCAAAGTATGTGATGTAGTCGGATATTTATTTAAACTTGTAAGTCTATTATCATACTTCACTATTTTAACCTAATTTTAAAACACCCAAAAACACCCCAATCAGTGAGTGAGTCAGTGAGCGGTAATTTAGCTTTATATATAATAGATACCACTGTTGATTCTGATATCCGTAGCAGAAGTGCTTAAGCTACTTACCTCGGAGTCAGATCAATGTATGTGATGTAGTCGGATATTTGACTTGCTGACGACTCGGACACAGTGTCCGAATTGACACTTTCTAACTTTTAATACCACTGTTGATTCTGATATCCGTAACACAAGTGCTTAAGCTACTTCGGAGTCAGATCAATGTGATGTCGGCGATATTTATTTATTTAATATTGTGTGTCTGTAATACTGTGTCTTGTACGGATTCACGTTCAATAATTGTAATGAAACTTTGTATAGGTACTAACAGTTTAAACCCAAAGAAAGGTTACTTTTTATCTCTGTAAAACATAAAAATTCTATGTGAAAACTACTGTATTTATAAATTCCAATCTGTATTACTGAGTCACAAATTAATATTGAAATTAATATTTGTCTTGGGTGAGGATCGAACCCATAACTCTTGGCGCATGGTGCAGGGTCACTACCGATTGCGCCATCGAGCTTGTCAACCATCAATAGATACTTAAAACAATAGAATGAATATTTAGTTGCTTATTATATCAAAGAGAATACGTCTGGTTTTTACTCTCTTAGCTCCATAAAAGACATAGTTTTTGGGAAAATTTACCTGCGCTTGCGGCGCAAAGACTATCTCAATCAATGATCTACATTTTCCAAACTCACCCCAACCTTAATTTCTATATATGACCCTCATTAATCTTTCCAAACACAGTTTATTAACTTGTATTGAAAACAACTTGTTAGTTAAGGGTTGGTTTGTAATTTGGCAATGGAGAGCCCAGCGGGATTCGAACCCCGACACGCTCCAATCATTAGCCCCGATTCGCAGCCCTTGGTAACAGGTTCATTAATAGTTACCCCTATGGCGATGGTTAAAATTAACTGAGATTAGAAAATCAGTGTTTTGACAAACTCGTAACATTTTTATTGATATGGGTACTAACCTGGCAAGGCCTGTTGGTAGAGTGGTCAGACCCTGGCCACTAAATCAAGGGTCGCGGCATCGAATCCCGCTAGAGACAATAACATGTTTATAAACATCCATGACTCGAGTACAAATGTCCATGTTCATCACACGCAACATTTGCCCCTAGCGGGATTCAAACCTTGGTTTCGTGGCCAGGGTCTCTGAATACTCGACCAACGGGCCAATGACATCCGCAACTCAAGTGCTTATGCGGTACTATTGTCAAAATTTTTTTTTTTTAAAGAGTATTGACAAGTGGCTAGCTCGTCGCCTACATTATTACCAACTTAACTAAATACACAGTTAGTAGCCTTTTAAGAAATGCTGGGCAAGATATACTGTTGGTAGGTACATTGTTTTCGAGTCCCGGACCAACATGGGACCCTAATACGCTTTTAGATATATCAATATCGATAAAAATCAATTACAATTTTACATCTAAAACAGCCCAGTTTTATTTTTAGCTAAATGTAAATAATAATAAATATCTGACTACATCACATACACATTGATCTGACTCCGAGGTAAGTAGCTTGAGCACTTGTGTTACGGATATCAGAATAAACAGTGGTATTACAAATATATACTTAAATATTTGATGTTAACACCCAGACACAGAACAAACACATTCATCACACGAATGTTTGTCCTGGGTGGGGATCGAACTCACAACTCTTGACGCATAAGGCAGGGTCACTACCGAATGAGGCATCGACCTTGTCAAAATGTGATTGAAGGGGCTTGCTGTCCCTTTGAATCTGTCTACCTCTTCAGGGATTACGGGCGTGATGTTATAAATAAAGATATTAAACCGCGTGATGCTAGTTTTTTTTTAATCTATAAATCTAGTTATGGACTTCGGCTCTGAACCAAGGAGTCTTACTACAACTGGACTACCATGACATGTAAATAATAATGTTCTCCTAACCGATATCGGTTAAGGCGGCCAATCTTAACGGGGATTAGCCAACTGCGCAGGATATATTATAGTGCACGAGCGGGTGCGCAAACACAGGTGCACTCTCAGTTCCTTCACTCTCATAGTCCTGTGAGACAGCAATTCGACATGACCGGAGTGAGGTCAGGCGCAGGACCAACAGCTTAACGTGCTTTACGAGGCACGAGGTGGTTACACCGCCAACTTCTTGACTCCGGACTGTTACTGAGTATTTTCAATTTTGAAATTACCAGCCACAAATTTTTGGTCCAACCCGGGATTGAACCCGGGACCTCTTAGTCCTTAGGCGGCACATGCTACCACTAGACCAACGAGGCCGTCAATGACATGTGAAATAAAGAAGACAAGCAAAGACAATTTAATTTAATTTCACTACGCGATTAATATAGAGCCGAGTCGGTCCGTGTGAACGGACCAGCGGATCGCGCGGTCTGACGACGGCGGACAATGGGGGCATTCCTGAGTCCGCAAAAAGGCGCGTGTGCGCAAGAAGGAGTTATTCGCGGAAAAAAGTCCGGGGAATACGGTGCGGCGAGATCAAACGGCCGGTTAGCTGCGGAAATGTGGGATGCGAGTGAGAGATGTCAAGTCGGGGACTTTCGGGACGGATGGGAATAATGATCATATTCTTTTTCAGTACTACTAATTCTAATATTATAAAAAGGTAAAGTTTGTATGTTTGTAGAGGTTAATCCCTGGATCTACTAAACCGAATTTGAAAATTATTTTACTAATAGAAAGTTACATCATTTGTGAGTATCATAGGCTATATTTTATCCCCATATTCTAACGGGATCGGGAGCTATGCGAGTGAAACCGGGCGCTGCTAGTAGTCCATACATGCAGTCACAACTGCAATCCTGGAAGAAGTAGCCAGAGTCCAAGAAAGATAGGAGCTCCTTGAATTCAACCAAAAATAAAACTGGGCTGGGTTAGATGGAAACTTGTGGAAAAGTAGTGACAAGTGGCTAGTTCGTCGCCTACACAATGACACGTCCTGCGCCCAATGCGCCATTAGTCGCCTTTTACGACATGCTAGACAAGGTAAATAAGATCAAGAAACCGTTCCTATCGCTATTAAATCGGGACAGTCCCTTCAAATCGGGACGTCCCACTCAATCGGGACAGTTGGCAACGCTAACGACGGTGCGTTTGGTGTTTTTTGACGCAGAACGGTGACAGGACGGGACATTCGGATATTCGGGTGTTTTTCTACTAGTTTCTGAGGCAGGACTGACTTCTGAGGAAGATGGTGACACTATGCAAGTAATGGCATGATGTAATTTATTTAAAGGAGTATATTATATATACCTACATTATCTGAGACACTTGTTTATATATATAGAACAAATTAGTTCAGACATTAAATCTTGCATCCATTTCAATTGTTTCAATATTCAAGGTCATCATTCAATTCAAGGTCATCTGCTATTACAGATGACGGTCATCTGTAATAGCAGATGACCTTGAATTGAATCTAAAAAAAATGTTGTTTACGCGCAACTTTTATTATTTTTCTAAAATAAAAGTAGGCAAAGTTGCGTCTCATAAAACCAGCTATGTGCTAGTGAAAGTTCTGTCAAAATCGGTTTAGCTATTTTAAAGATTGTAAGGAATTAACGGACAATTTTTTTTTTTTTTCATATGTATATCTAAGCTCTTATTTAAGCGTATGTTTGTATCGTTAACTAGCTCTGCCTGCGGTTTCGCATGCGTGTAGTTAATGTTATATAGCCTATACTGAAATAATTTTTCAAATCGGACCAGTAGTTCCTGAGATTAACGCGTTTAAGCAAACAAACAAACTCTTCAGCTTTATAATATTAGTATAGATGTTTATATTTAATACAGATAGTTAATATATAAAGGTAGCGGTGGTAGCTCAATGGTAAGGACACGCGCCTCTTATCCGAGGAGTGCGAGTTCAAACCCGGGCACGTACCTCTGGATTTTTCAAATCTATGTACGTATTTATACCACTAGCTCGACGGTGAAGGAAAACATCGTGATGAAACCTGCAAATTCAAACAACTTTGAATTTGTAACCATGATCCAAAAATTGTCTGGTTCCCCTATCTTAGGGTTACGAAGGTCAGATCGTCAGTCGCTTCAATGTAATTACCAGCCTCGCTAAATCCTGGATCATGGTCTAAGCGGACCCCGTCTAAGCATGGGACATAACGCTAGGATGATGATGAGTTAATAGATATATAAATATCTAAAACTAAAAAGTTTAAAAATCATATTTAGATATTTATTCCAGGCACCTCTATCCTTTTGTAGATCCTCATCACTTCACTCACAAGTAAGCTTAATATTTACGCCACAATAAATTTTGTAGTCACTACTTGCGCCTTGAAATTAGCAAAACATTGTGCCTGTACCCAGTAGTTAGGAGGAGCTATAACAGAAACTGCCAGGTTTATTACAAACTAGATGTTGCCGGCGACTTTGTTCACGTGGCGTTTGAACAAATAAAAAGTTAAAGGTATCCTAGTTCTTCCTAGCGTTATGTCCCGTGCTTAGACGGGGACGGTACCACCCCCTAGTGGGTGCTGGAGATTTTTGAGGGGGCGTTAGTGGGTCCCTTACTGCCCCCTGAACTGTCATACCGGGGGCGTTATGAGACTATCTAATTAGAAATTTAAAATAATTCATAATTAGGAAAAAACATCGTATGTAGCCGTCTATGATGTTTATCCCTCAGCTAATTTAATTAGAATTTTAATAGATTACGAGTATAATGTACAGACATATAAAATTTATTTAAGGGGGGCGTTGAATGTTTTTTTTTTCTGGGGCGGTAATCCAAAAAAGGTTAGGAACCTATGGCTTAGTTCATGATACAAAATTTAGCGAGCCTGGTAATACATTGAAGCGACTGCCGATTTGGCATTTGTAACCCTAAGATACTGGAACCAGACAATTCTTGGATCATGGGTACAAATTCAAAGTTATTTGAATTTGCAGGTTGCACCATCATGTTTTCCCTCACCGCCGAGCTAGTGGTATAAATATGTACATAGATTTGTGTAGATGACAAGCTATCCATTTGCCACACATTTTTACAATTTTCCATCTAACACAGCCCAGTTTTGTTTTTGGCTGAATGTGGACAAAGAGGCCTGCTACCCCTTCGGGGATTATGGGGGTGATGTTATATGAATGTATGTATAGATTCGAAAAATCTAGAGGAACATGCTCGGTTTCCTAATTATTATTCCTAATTATTATTCCTAATTATTTTTATAAAATAAATGTTGCCTAAGTTACTCCTTGTAACGACAACTATTTGCCAGGTAAAGTATTAGACAAAATCAGGACAGCTGTTTCGGAGATCATCCAGGACAAATAGATAGACAGGCTACTACATACAGGCCAAAGCTTAAGCTTTTTAAAGTCCAAACGGCTTAAAATCTCCACATAAATATACCGAATAGTCGAATACCGATTAACCGCTATTAACTTTAGCGAATAGTTGAATAACTCGCCATTATTATTCGACATAAATAAGGAATATTATAATTATTTTTATTGTTAACTAACTAACTAAACTTCACGCCACTTCCCTAGCAGGGTAGGCAGAGAGAACCGAACGCCATATGGCACGATCCTTACACACCTCACTCGCCTCTTCAACATTCATAATCCTTTTTATACAAGCTCTACGATTTTTATGACTCCTAACATCACCTTCTTTTAATACACGACCAATCTGGTCGTGGTAGGTGAGCCTGGGCCTTCCGCGGCTCCTACATCCTTCCACATTCGCATTGTATATCTGTTTAGTCAATCTTTCGTCATCCATTCTTTCCACATGTCCGAACCACCGGAGCATGCCTCTTCTTACCTTGACTCCGACGCTGTCCTTCAGACCAACTCTTCTTTCTTACATCATCATTCCGAACGCAGTCTGTGAGCGATACACCGCAGATTTTCCGCAGCGTACGCATCTCGATCGCGTTTATTCTACTTTCATGCTCTTTCTGCCATACCCAACTCTCGCTTCCATATGTTAGCGTAGGAATCAGCACCGCATTGTGTATGGCGAGCTGGGCCTTCTGGCTTAAGATTTTGCTGCCTAAAAGTTTTCCTAACGCTCCATTCACCCTATTCCCTCTTCCTCTTCTTTCTATGTCAGCGGAGTACCTTCCATCTCTACTAAATGCAGATCCTAGATATACAATTTCATTCACCTGTTCCAGCACATTTTTATAGTTATTAAATAATAATATCACGCTGGTACATAGTACTCTTGAACTTACGAATTATTTATTTGTTACTGTAACCTAATTTTTCATACGGCTATGAGAAAAGAAAACAGTTTTAATATTATAATGTTGGTAGTAATATTTCATTTTTAAATGAAATTTAATATTTTACGGGGTTTTGTATAACTACGCCGAATGTCGCCGAATATCGAATAATACTAGCTATTATTCGGTATTCGGCAAATAACAAAAAAAATACGAGTAATGCCGAATATCGAAGAATAGCGAGTATTCGCGGCAACTATAATATATACATACCATCAAGCCCGTATCCTCAGAGTAGACGGAATCTAAGGTGCAGATGACCATTAAAAACTCTAAAACCTAAAGGCCCTTCTAACTAAATATTTAAAATTACATTTAAAATATTTTTTTTTATTTTTTTTTTTAATTTTTATTGTTTTTATTAGAATAAACTTTAAAACCAGGTCAAGACCTATGCTGATTTTTATGACGTCACGATACGACTCAAAAGTCTTAATAAAGCTATTTTTTTTTTAAAAAAGCAGCTCAATTGTTTATGGTCCACACAAAACTATTATGAACGATAAACAAAAGCAACAATGTAATTTAAACATCGGGCCAGATGTATCGCAAAAAGGTATATTTTTTTCGCTTCCTTTGTAAGGACCCCTCGGTTAAAAAGCTTTTTATTATTTTTTAAAAGGGTTCCGTAGGCGGGGACTTCCGTTCCTTAGCTTATTCACTTAGTCTATGGTTTTGTATATGACACTTCGATGCAGGCGTTAAGTTAACAGATGGCGGGGTAAAAAACATTAATTTCTTTATTAATTTTGAACAGCTTGGCTTTAGTGAAATATCAACATTTATAAATTCGAGAAGTATAGCTTAATGGTTATTTCTTTGAGAAATTGTAACGATTAATGTCTATATTGACTCATGCGCACATTAAATAAAATCTATATTACAGACAGTTCCTGATATTCATTTTAATTCATGCCAATTTTTAGACTCGATGGCGCGTTCGGTAGTGGCCCTGCCCCATGCGCAAGAGTTGTGGGTTCGATCCCCACCCAGGACAATTCTTATTCTTATTCGTGTGATGAATACTTGTGTTTATTCTGTATCTGGGTGTTAATATCCAATATTTAAGTATATATTTGTAATACCGCTGTTGTTTCTGATATCCGTAACACAAGTGC
Source organism: Glyphodes perspectalis (assembly GCA_951394215.1). Lineage (NCBI taxonomy): Eukaryota > Metazoa > Arthropoda > Insecta > Lepidoptera > Crambidae > Glyphodes > Glyphodes perspectalis. The sequence goes on from OX596227.1 coordinate 4,398,361, forward strand.
TTAAGCTACTTACATCGGAGTCAGATCAATGTACGTGATCATCATCTTCCTAGCGTTATGTCCCGTGCTTAGACGGGGTCCGCTTAGACCATGATCCAGGATTAAGCGAGTCTGGTAATAACATTGAAGCGACTGCCGATCTGACCTTCGTAACCCTAAGATAGGGGAACCAGACAATTTTTTGGATCATGGTTACAAATCCAATGTCCAATGCACAAATCAATGTATGTGATGTTGTCGAATATTTATTTATTATTTATTATCCATAGTGATATGGATATGCAAGTTGCTTCACGATGTTTTCTATTATCTCTGGTGACTATGGAATATGGGTATCATCAGGACTATACGGTAAAAAACCGGCCAAGTGCGAGTCGGACGCGCGCACTAAGGGTTCCGTACCAATAAAAACCGTCTGTTGTATGGGAGCTCCTTAATTTATTTTATTTTAATTAAATTATATATTTTTTTAATTAAAATACAACTAAATCTTCTGTGAATATTTCTGTTTACCTGTCTGTGTCTACCTATTGCTGTTAATAATATCGAGCAAAAAACGGCAAATAAAAACCACATTTGTTGTATGGAAGCCCCCCTTAAATGTGAATTTTATTCTGTTTTTAGTATTTTTTTGTTATAGAGGCAATAAAAATACATTATTTAAAAAAAAATCAACTGTCTAGCTATCACGGTTCACGGGGTACAGCCTGATGACAGACAGACGGACGGACAGCGGATTCTTACTAAAAGAGTCCCGTTTTTACCCTTTGGGTAAGGATCCCTAATTACTAACATAATTAAAAATATACAATCAAAATTAGAACCTACGCTTCTTTTTTGAAGAAAGCGGCGGAAAGAAGTCGGTTAGCAATCCTGAGGTACGTGTCCGGGTTTGAACCAAAACCCCTTATAAGTGAGCATGGCTGTCTATCGGCAGAAAACATGTACTTACACAAGATTATGAGATATTTAAAAGCATTATCGAACTATCATTACGTCAAGTAGACACAGGAAAATGCTCTACATTAATTTAATAGACCGAGTTAATTGATAGAGTTGGTCGTGTTTAAAGGTTACGTAGAGATCGGTGGATAAGAGTGAATGTGTAAACAGTTTTTATTGTAGAGCTAACATAACATGCTCCAATACATTCTTTCAATATGATAGGTCCGTTGGTCTAGTGGTCAGAGACCCTGGCTAAGAAACTAAGAGTCGCGGGTTCCAATCCCGCTAGGGGCAAATGGTTCGTGTGATTGAACTGGACATTTGTACCCGAGTTATGTATGTTTATACACGTATTTAAGTATGTCTATCCGTTCACCTAGTATTTATAGCACAAGCATAAGCTTAGTTTGGAGCTAGGGAATTAGTGTGTCAGTCTGGGGAATTTATATATTATTATTTATTAAATGCTAATATTTTATCATCATCTACCTACCGTTATGTCCCGTGCTTAGTCGGGGTCCGCTTACACCATGATCCAGGATTAAGCGAGCCTGGTTATTAAATCAACTGCTCATTTGACCACGAGCCTGGTTATTACATTGAAGCGACTGCCGATCTGACCTTCGACCTTCAATAAGGGAACCAGACAATTTGGCTCATAGTTACACATCCATAGGTTGGAATGTGCAGTTTTCATCACGATGTTTCCTTCACGGCTGAGCTAGTGGTATAAATATGTACCTATGTACATAAATTTTAAAAATCTAGAGGTACGTGGCCGGGCTTGAAACAGCACTCCTCATGTGTGAGGTGTCTTTCAATATCTTGTTGTAGTTTAGATATAACATTAAAGCGATTGCCATCTGATAATCACAACTCTAGCTGACACGAAGCTTTGGATCATGGTTACATATCTATAGTTATTAAAATGAGTGCCCTTACCGCCGAGGAATACGTACATATATTTTTTATCCAATCTCTGATCAAGAACGAATTCGGAGACACCATTTCCCAGCAGTTTTCCCATAAATTCCCCACACTGACACACCAATTCCCTAGATCCAAACTAAACTTATAAGCTTGTGCTATGGATACTAGGTGAACGGATAGACATACTTAAATACGTTTATAAACATCCATGACTCGAGTACAAATGTCCGTGTTCATCACACAAAACATTTGCCCCTAGCGGGTTTCAAAGCCACGACTCTTGGTTTCTTGGCCAGGGTCTCTGACCACTCGACCAACGGGCCAGTAGAACACTGTAGGTCAAAAAAACAATCCCAGATTTGAACCTAAGCAACTCACATTTGAGTCGCATTAATCTATACTCAACAAGCTAATATCGCACCAACTAAACTTTCTCGAACCTCACGTCTCACTCCCCATCTATTATCAAGAATCCAGACTCATGCTCGGCCGTTTTTGATAAAAACCAAACATCCCTTTGTGTCTTCGCCGCTCCGCAAAAAGCAGTAACAGTTATTCCATCTGCCGTACGATTCAATAAAGACACATAATTGATGGTTGATCGCCATTTTAATTATCGCCGAGCTGGTTTTTCGCGGTTTAAACGAAACGGGACGGATTGATTGGACGTCAATTAATTTGAAAATCGGGTAGTTGCGACCTTTGAGAACGTGGCTTTTGAAGGCTCAGACGAAATGTCTGTACAGCCCGATTATTTGAATTGTCCAGTCCAACACCATATTTTGTTGTCGATTGTAGGCGACGAGATAGCTGCTTGTCACTATAGTCCATCTAAACCAATCCAGTGTTACATACATACCAGCAATCCCCTAAGGGGGAGCAGAGTCCAAATTCTAAATTTAAGTTTTAATTCAAAATGTCTTTATTAATATAGGCTCCAAAAAAGCTCTTATAAATAGTTAATATGTGTCTACGCTCATCCCGGCCAAGAACGAATTGAATATCTCAATAAATAAAAGTTAAGTGCCTTAAGGACAAAAATAGATGTGTATGTTTTTATGTAAGTATGTATGTATATTTATGACTTGAAGGGTTGTATTTCATAAGAGGATGGAGATTATGTGGGGGTATATTATTTTTTGTATTTATTTTAGTCAATTTACTGATAGATGTCAATAAAACACATGAAATATATTTTTCTCTTTTTATTTGACAAAAGAAATTAATTCACTTTTTTCTTATTTCCGCTTTCCTTATTATAATACATTGTAGTTATAAAGTAATTATACTATCTACCTATATCTATATGTATACTTCAGTTTCATCTATATATTACAAAAATATGTACACAATGTAATTCATCCCGTAGAGACCCATTTTAGAAATTAAATTCTTAATACTTTAGTCTATCCACAAATGCTGACAATTTGAACAAAATTAAAAAAGAACTGTTTTTTTTAATACAAAGGCTTTGTATTAAAAAATATTGATAAATTCGTTAAAGTTGGAGTGAAAAAGATAAAACCGATATAATTGTCGGTTTATTAAATATATCATTAGGAGCATATTAAGAAATAACTTTAATTTCCACAATATTTAAATAAATAAAATATATATTCAAGTCGTGGATAGACTATAGCATATTACAAGTAAATAACAGATTGCATTAGATAAAATACAGCTAAGTTCGCATTCAGAACACAATTTTTGCACAAAAAAAATTAAAATAAATACAATAATTTTACTCAAAAACAATAGTTTCAATTATTGTTCTAAAAAAAAAAACTTAAAATTATTTATCACAACAGACTGGTTTGTGTTCCCGTTTTGATATTTTTTTTTAAAGAAATTAATCTAAATAAATAAACATTTATGTAGTTAAAGCTTAATTTATTTAAATATTTTTTAAAATTCCGATGAAGAAAAAATATTTTTATCTAAGCAGATTTTATAAATCTTTACATCTGAAATTGTGATTTTATTAGAAAACAATTTATATTTGGAATAATTATACTCTGACTGCCACGCAATTATCAAAATAGATTTATTTGTATTGCTAAAATATTTTTGAAGTTGTTTTTAATTTTATTTAACTCTATACAAAAATACATAATTTTTTTTATTGCGAATTTTTTAATACTTTTTTAATAACGGAAGTCTTTTCTATGTAAGTCTGAATGTTAAATGTTCATAACATTTCAAGAAAATACCTGTTACAATATCCTTATACGGCGGTTTTTCATGGTCACTCCAAGGTTAGCTAAGTCATGGTGATGGGAAAATCCCTTTCATACACATAATTGTGTGCATCCTCTTCAATGGTATATAAGATCTCCATTCATGGTGACTCAGCACATAGGTATATACGTGGTAGTTACATAATAATGCTATGTAATGCTACTGGTATTAATGTTTATATTTTCTTATTAATTTGAATTGAATACATTTTTAAAAGCTATGTTTGTATTTTTTTATTTGTTTTTTTTTTCGTTTCTCTCTGCCTACCCCGCTAGGGAAGTGGCGTGAAGTTTTAGTTAGTTAGTTATTTTTTCTGGCAAAATTAAAGGTAATTAAACTCTTTAAAGAATTAAGGTACTATTGTATATTTTAATTATATGAAATCAAAAATAATTTCGGGCAATCAGAGATATAGATATTCCCGTTTTCCCAATAAGATTAACAAATGCTTAGATATTTTCTTACAAAATCAAATATTTTCCGTTCTATGAGATAAATTCTAACAAATTTCATTTGTCAAATAAAATCGAATACCGTATTGCAAACTTATATTTTTATTAACAAAAAGTATTATAAAACTTTCAATTTTAAATGACAAATAAAATTCATGGCCATTGATGAAATTGGTCATAAAAGAGTTAAAAAAAACTTAAAGAAAATTCTATTAGGCATCATAGATTTTTCATGCCGAAATAATCACTTTTCCTTTGTCCCTACTCCCTTAGACAAGACATTTACAGTAACCATCGTAAACAATTACTACCTATCATTATTTAGTTATAAAAATGTACAATGCTTCATTTATTTCTATTAAATAATTTCTTATAATTAAATGTTGGTTGTGCCAATACATTTCCACAAGTTGATCACAAAATGGATGTATGAGAAGGCTGTATTTTTAAACGCAATAGATATAACTATTACACACATTTAACGATTTTAGGGTAGTAACAAGATCACCTCATATATCAATATTTGTGTATTTTTTATTTGATTATCAGACAACATCACATACATCGATCTGATTCCGAGTTAAGAAGCTCAAGCACTTGTGTTACGGATATCAGAATCAACAGTAGTGTTAAAAATATATACATAAATATTAGATATTAACACAGACACAGAACAAACACAAGTATTCGTCACACGAATGTTTGTCCTGGGTGGGGATCAAAACCACAATATTTGGCGTATAGGACAGGGTCACTATAAAATGCGCCATCGAGTAAGTCAAGTTATTTCTACACAAGTTGCGTTGAACTAGCCTCCTCTATATCCAATTTGTGACCGACGGCGACGCCATTTTGTTTAGGACGCCATCTTGTGATCCGTTTATTTAAAGTGACATTTACATATAATTCGAAATTAGTGTTAGTTGTTTCTCTTCACCGATGGCTGTTAAACTGCTGGCCAGACCCTGTTGACAAAGAAAGATCAATTAAATTTTGGTTGCCGGATAATGTAACAAATCGTCAATTATAGTTTTGTACTGTTGTAACTTGCAGTTCTATATATTAGTACATGTGTCATTAAGAATAGGGAATAAAATACATAATACCTATAATCAATACACCATGAGTCACGACGTCATGTTAAGTAACGAACATCGTTAGCAGTATCTTTTGAAGTCCCCTACCTAGGACTTACATAACATCACGCCCATAATCCCCGAAGGGGTAGTCAGAGCCAAAGAGGCCTCTTTAACCACTTTCAGCCAAAAACAAAATGGGCTGGGTTAGATGGAAAATTGTGAAAAAGTAGTGACAAGGGACTAGCTCGTCGCCTACACAATCACATACCCAAAACCCCATATCTATATCATTAGTCGCTGTTAACGACATGCTAGGCTAGAAACATAGTTGGCACATTCTTTTTAAGTCCTAGACCAACATGGGACAAAAAACTAGGACTTGAAAAGACATATTGGAAAATTCAAGCACAATGTAGACCCACACCATGGTGTGTGCTTGTTTAGTGCCTGGCAAGTAAGGCTCACTTTAAAAGTCCGGGTTTGAGGCTAGCAAACCTTGAGGCTAGACCTTCACAAGTAGAAACCTAAGACCAGATGGTGGTCTTCTTGTTACGCAAAGAAACTTTACGCACCGTCACCCTATCCGGGGGGAAGGGTGATTTGTGGGACTCTCGAGGGCCCTTGATTAGGCCCCTGGTCCGGCCAATGGTGGTAGTGCCCGAGTTCTACCTACTAAAAACTTCGCAGTACCCCTCATGGAGGAGAGGTGGAGGTGCCTGAGTGAAAGGGCTTTCGGGTTTCTCTACACAGCCTTCGCTGCCGTAAACTCCTCCGGAACCCAAGACCATACACTATTAGTGATTTCGACTCGCAAGTTGATGCAAGTCTTAAGACCTATATCGTAGGCTATTTTGATTTAAGCGCTAAATATGCAAGGCCCTTCCTCCCGCTAAGAGTTCCAAGTTGTGTCTAGCCATCACCTTACCTATCGCAAACCCAATGCCATGCTAAGCATAGATCATAAGTTGCTACAAGTCCCAGACCAACATAGTTGAATGAAGCACCACAGACCATGGGATATTCCAGAACTCTGGCACGAGTATTAATGGCCCTTACTCACATTAACAGTTTCGTGTTGAGGCTAGCAGACTTAGAGGCTAACCCAACATATTGAGTGTTGGGTGAGCCACTATTAGTGACCTTACGTCATGCTAAGCAAAGAACACAAGTGGCACTTAATTTTAAGTCCCAGACCAACATATAGTCTAGATAACTCAGGCAAAAAGTAGGCCTACACCATCAGATTCAGGATTCAGGCACAAGAAATCAAGGCCCTTACTCACGTTAAGAGTCCCGGGTTGGCGTCGGGCTGGTACCAGGAGTACTGCGGCACATACGGCGGGTGCGGCTGCGGCGCCGCCTGGTGGTGCAGCGCGTGCGCATGGGCACCCTTCATGTCCCATGGGCCGGGCGGCGCACCCTGCGACAAAGGAGGTGGCTGTTAATGTTACTGTTATTAGGGCTTATGACTACATGAGTAGGTATATTAAAAAAAAAGGCCACTTGTAACCAATTTCGGTCATGGCGGTCAATCACAATAAGGATCAGTTAACTACGCTGAAGATATTAGACACTGATATTGATTTGATTGATTGAGTGAGCGGTATTGCTGTGCGTCAACACCTGTTTTTCCTTCACTATTATAGTCCAAGGAGACGGCCACCTTAACGAAGAGATCAGGACTAACGGCTTAACATACTTTTCGAGATATGGGGGTTAAATGGCAAACTCCTGACTCCGGTATTGAGTAATTTCAATAAATAAATATCAGACTACATCACATACATTGATCTGACTCGGAGGTAAGTAGCTTAAACACTTGTGTTACGGATATCAGAATCAACAGTGGTATTACAAATATGTAGTTAAATATATTAGATATTACCTAACACCCAGACCCAAAATAAAGTATTCATCACACGAATGTTTGTCCTGAGTGGGGATCTAACCCACAACTCTTGGCGCATAGGGCTGGGACTACCGATTGCGCCATCGAGCCAGTCAAATTCAATAGACCCGACCAGAAATCTTGGTTACATGACCTCTTGGTCTAAGGCGGTGATTGCTAACAGACCAGCGACGCTTATATAAAAAAAACTACAAGTAATTTGTGCTAAAAAATCTTTATAATAAAACATGAAAAAAGACAAATATTCTATTAACAAATTCACAACCTCAATATTAACTAACAGTTATTTGTTCCATCTAGATTGACTAAACGCAATTATTTAAAACAATACGCGCCACAATACCCCTAAACTAATCAACTAAGTCAAGGTGTGGTCTAATCTCCGTAATATACTAAAAGCTGTTATCACCATTATTACGTGGTAACAACACGCATGCCGTGAAATATAGGCCTTTTGTGAAACTGTGGTGTATACACGAAATGGTATCGATAAATGTTTATCGATATCCATAAAACATTTATCGATACCATTTCGAAAGTCGATTTGTCTTATTTTTAAACTTTCATCATACATGAATACCAACTAAAACTGAGTTACTTGCAATGAGGGTTGCGGAGATAAATTTGCTATTTATATTAATAAAAATAATAAATACATATTTTATAAAAAATACGTTTGACTGTAAAAAATATAAACTCAAAAATATATAATTCAATTTATACTCTGTGTACAACTTTAGATCAACATAAAACATTTTATTTTATGTAAATATATTTGAATTTTTTTGTTATTTTATACTTGTATAAATTTTGATTTCTCATCTTTTCATTACCTTTAGCATCCAAGGCATAGGACGCCCCCTTGAGAGACCCTCTCCGGCTGCCCCCTCGCCCTCCTCCGTTCGGTACATACCCTCCTAGCGAGAAAAAACCTCTCTAAGATTCAATTTTTATTTTTTACTATATAAATTTTGTAACAGTCACCATTTTATGTATAAAAATATGTACATACTGCGATTGATAAAAAACTATTGTTTTTTATATCAAATATTATATCGTATACAAAAAATATAAGAGGAAATCAAATATTTCAATATAAAACTGTACATAAATACGATAAATATATGATTGACTCTAAAAATATAAACACGACCTATTCCACGTATTTTAGAAAACGAATCAACGTTGAACATTTCGTCGAACAAATGAAACTGAGAATATATAAATCTACCAATTATATAAATATAGTTAGGAAAATTATATTTCAGTGTATTTCTATGCAATACACTATTTTACAGGACGTTGTATATCCTGTGAGGCGAGAGAGGTTAGCCATCTTTGTATAAATTAGTATCTATAATATTTATACCTCATGTTACCCGGTTGCTTATATTTGAAGACTGTTATTTATATGTAATATAAGTTTAATTATACTTACGTATCCGACCCGTGGGTCCCACGACTGCTGATGGGGAGGCTTCACGTCACACGACGTTCCGTCGGGAGACCGCCCTGCCGTTGGCTGTTAAAATAAAAACAAATATTAGACGGAATACTATAAATTTAGATATATAATTCTAGATTGAAACTGTATAAGCTATGTGCAGACTTTTTTGCCCCAATAGGAAACTCGCTTAAGTAAAAAAAAGGTCAATTATATTTACTGCGTTTTATACATTCTCCAAACATAGTGAATACGTATTCTTGAAAATTTACGAAGATACAGCGCATCGAAGTTCTGGAGTGGGGCTTAGGCATCACGTGAAATTTTAACGTGCCCTACTTGCGTTTTTTTTATTTTTTTTGAAAAAAAAACGTGTATACAAAATAATTTTTTGGTGATCTAAGTGATCATCATCGACCTAGCGTTGTGTTCCGTGTTTAGACGGGGTCAGGGACATGATTCGGCGAGTCTGGTAATTACATTAAAGCGACTGCCGATCTGATCTTAGTAACCCTAAGATAAGGAAACCAGATAATTTTTGGATCATGGTTACAAATCAAAAGTTGTTTGAATTTGCAGGTTTCATCGCGATGTTTTGTGAAAGATGATATGAGAGAAATGGGAGTGGATAGCTTGATGACGGCTGACCGGGACGTATGGAAAAGGAAGACATGCTGCGCCGACCCCAGATGAACTGGGAGAAGGGCAAGAGGATGATGATGATGATGATCGCGATGTTTTCCATCACCGTCGATCTATTGGTATAAATATTTACGTACACAGATTTAAAAAATCCAGAGATACGTGCCCGGGTTTGAACCCGCGCTCCTTGGTTAAGAGGCGCGTGTCCTTACCGCTTTTTTGTGATCTAACTGACGGACTAAATATTTTTTAGTTATGCTGATGAACTGTTTATAATATCTATATTAGTCAGCCTATTATTGTGTAAGTAATTATATTATAGATAAACGTGTTCTCTCCGGAAAAAATGTTCTAACTAGATAAATATATCTTAATATCTCTTACATATCCGACCTTTACGTCCCAGGACGGTTGGGGGGGCTGCTTGACGTCCCACGGCGTCCCAGTGGGGGACAGGCCGGGGGAAAGCTCAGACACCGGCGTGGAGCTGGGCGTGGGCGAGTGCGCCTGCGCGGGCCCCCCGCTCTGATACGCTGATGGGGAGTGCTGGGAGCCGCTGGAACTGCCGCCGCCGCCTGGGGGAAGATGGGAATTAGTACTATAACTTTTTAATTTATTATTCGCCATTTGCGGGAGAAGGTTATAAGTTTTTTTTCGGCCTCTAGTCTCCAGCTTCGGTATCATTTGTCATTTGAAATGATCCTATTGCTTTAACCAGGTTTTGAGAAACATCATAATTTTTGACAATTACTTTAAATGAATATGGAATATACGTGACTTTTTTAGTTATTTTTTTAAGTCTTCCTTGACCCAGATACACGAATATGAAAGATTTAAACAATTAGGAAATATGCAAGTTTTTTTCTTTATTCGTTCAAGTCTACTTTAGGACTTATTATACATAAATTAATCTGGAAGATTATATTCTATCTTGATTATTAACCAAGTTATACTTCTAAACTGACCATGTAATAGTTGGTTATTGCTGGGCGGGCTGCCTGGTGGCAGACCGAGGCTGGGAGGGGGCGCCCCCACCTGAGCAGCCTTCATCATCTTCTTATACTTGCTACGTCTGTTCTGGAACCAGATCTTGACCTGAGGGAGAAAGAACTAGGTTAGAATAGCCATCAGAATTGATTTAAGCTAATGAATAACATCAAAAAGATTAGTTTTGCCATCAGTAGTTATTTAGACGATTGTTCTATGGTTTTAGTGAAATTCCATGTGACTTAAGTTGGTTCGGGACTTAAAATAGTACATTCCGTAAATCTCATGATTCTCATGTTGGTATCAGATTTAAAAATAATGCACCAGTTGTTTTCCTTGTCTAGCATAAAGTATAAGCGACTAGCGGTGTATTGAGTTGGGTGTGTGTTTGTGTAGGCGACGAGCTAGCCACTTGTAGCTACTTTTTCACAATTTTCCATCTAATTAAACCTAATTGGAGCAAGAATGATCAGCCATGCAATATCTTAAATGCATTGCTTAACCTTTTTTTCGCTAAACACGCCATTTGTTTTCTCAACACGAATACATACAGATAAGTCTATCGACGTTTTTGCCCAAAATGATATGTGATCATAAAAGACGCACAGACGCACAGACATACTGTAAATATACGTGTGTACATAAGGGTTGCGTGCGGCAAGGCGGGGCCGGTGGGGTGATGTGCCGTTACTCGCCGTTACGGGTAGGGAGAGGCTGTTCGATAAAGTTATCGATGATATTGAAATTTGGATAAATGCTTGAAAATATTTTAGAATTAAATTTTTATATGTAACAAGCTGACCTGCATACGTTATCTATTATAAGAGCAGCTTGTTACTAAGTGTGTAAAAGATTATTAGTAGTCTATTGTAACTTAATATTGACCTTCTGCATATTATCTTTCTTTTGATAGATTCGCTGGAAACTTAGTTAAAGATAAGCCTAACTTCATATTTCTGTTTCATTGTCTGTATCAATTATGTTATGTGAATAATAAAAAATAGATAAAATTTACAAAAAAAAAAATGGAAATCGGTCTGTTGAAAGATGTATCGCATCTCGTGGAATTTTTCATTTATTTCTGGATACAAACTTATTATCTGTGAATATTATCATTACAAACGATTAAAAAGTTAAGCTGTGTAAACGCGACAGAATACGGACTCCGATTAATACTAACTCCGTTAGTCTTTATGTCTTGAAGCCTAAAATACTGACCCAATTGCGACCAAATTTGGCACACGTGCAGATAAATATTTGAGAAAGCACATGACCTATTTTTTCATCCTGGAAAAGATTAAAGATGGGGTCTGGGCCTGGGGTCCACGATATAGTCTACCGAATTCCACGTAACGCCACAGGAAAAAGCTAGCCGATGTAAAAAGATACGTATCAATGTTGGAAATTTAAAATATACACTATGTATATTGCAAAATCCATGAATAATCTGATAATGTAATGCATATTATGCAAGTTCACCGCAAAATCTACAAGGAAAAGTATTGAATGACTTGTTTTCCGTGAACAAGATACGTGCAAAAAACATTTTGATGTTTATCTTCCTTCTGCGCGACATTGAAAACACCCATGATATAACATTTTAATGTTAACAAGCCTTTGTAATAATAATAATCTATACTTATAATAAATCTGTAGAGAGGTCAATTCTGTACATGAAATACATTTTCAAAATAACTATCAGGGGGTGATTAGTGATCGATACTGATGCCAAAAATGCAATCAGTAAAATTTTTGTTTGTCTGTCTGTCTGTCTGTATGTTCCTTATAGAAACAAAAACTACTGGACGGATTTTAACGAAACTTGGTACAATTATTCTTCATACTCCTGGGCAGGTTATAGTATACTTTTCATCACGCTACAATCAATAGGAGCAGAGTAGTGAAGGGAAATGTTGAGAAAACGGGAGAAGTTACTCCATTTTTTGCGTGTGCAGCCTTAATGGTTAAAGTTACATAGAAATCATGTATGACGGAAATAGTCTTTATAATATTAACCATAAACGCGGGTGACACCGCTGGCACAGCTAGTAATAAATAAATCTCCAGACTGACGCACTGATTCCCTAGTCCCAAACTAAGCTTATGCTTGTGCTATGAATACTAGGTGAACGGATAGACATACTTCAATACGTTTATAAACATCCATGACTCGAGTACAGATGTCCATGTTCATCACACGAAACATTTGCCCCTAGCGGGTTTTAAACCCCCGACCATCGGTTTTGGGCCACGATCAGATTTACTACAAACAAAACAAGCTCTGTATTTCAAAAAGAAAATTAATAATCTTATAATCATTTTAATTGAAATACCTACAATCTTGTAAGTAAGTAATTATGCATTAATAACAACAAAATTCATGTCATTACGGACAATTAATTATTCAATGATATATTATATATACATATATGAACAGTGATTACTTCTACGAAGTATATATAACATTATATTAATCGGTATGTCAATATGTCACCGTAATGCTTGACAAGCAAGATTTTTATGCCATGTATGACCAATACACGTGTAATAATATGATAAGCTGCAGTCAGGTTTGCAAATTGGGCATTTAATGTAACGCCTATATTTTTAATGTCTTCATAAAAGCTTTAGTATTGCAACATAAATTTTAACTGGGTAATGAATATTTTTTATTAATACTAGCAGACCCGTCGCACTTCGTAACGCCCCGTTCTCGGATTTTCAATACCCATTTTTTTTTGTGTAATTATTTTTTTTTTTCATAAGAACCTTCACCTGGTAATGTCAAACACAACTAAAAAAGAATTAGCGAAATCGGTTCAACTGTTCTCGAGATTTGCGCTTAGCAACACATTCAGCGATTCATTTTTATATTATAGATGGCATGTTGGTGGTTTTTTGGGGTTAAATAAGGAAGCTTTATGGATAATACACACAGAATTAAATATTATTTGAGGTGAAATTTTTATACTCTTAAATATTCTCTAGGATACATCCTTAAGAATAGAATTCTTAAGGATGTATGCCTATTGTAATATTTAATAACTTCTCAATATCTAATTACAATTCTGACACATATTTTTTTCTTTTTAAATTTTGGATGAATATGTTTAATAGGGCTAGCCGCCCCTTTGACTCTGCCAAACCCTTTCGGGAATTAGGGACGTAATTATATGTATGTATTTTTCATTTATCATACAGATATGTGTAATAAGTCACTTCATAATACGGCTTGTTTAAACTTTTCCTGCGACATACAGGTTTGCATACCAAGTGGCATAACTGATAAAGCAATCATACAATATTAACTACATCAACACTAATTAGTCTGCTATTTTTTATTATTACATAAATTACTTACTGCCTAGGAATATTATAAACAAACTATTTAACATAGTTTTTATTAATTTTCACGTTGCTTTGTATTTTTTTACAATGCGAATGAATTTAAATCCAATATAGACCAACTGTGTGCCTTTCCTATCATATCGTAAAAGGCGACTAATGGTGAGTTGGGTGTGTGATTGTGTAGACAGTGAACTAGCCACTTATAACTTTTTAGTCCTTTTTTTTTGTTTTTTTTTTAGGATTCTAACATGTATTGAGGCAATCTATTTGTGTACTTCAATAAATAAATAACAAAAAATATATTTTTATTTTTTTATTTAACGGACTCTGACTTTATGTTTGACTCTAATTGGTTAAAGAAGCTTATTCCTTAGACTCTGCCTACCCCTTCGGGGATTGTGGGCCTGATAGTATTTGAAGTATGTATAGGTAATATACAAAAAAAATAGTTTAAAGGTATGTATAGCTTCATTTTTAATTATAAACTAGCAGCGCCCCGCGGTTTCACCCGCGTTGTTCCCGTTCCCGTGGGAATACTGAGATAAAAAAAGGTTATGTTACTCGCTGATAAAGTAGTTATCCGCTGGTGAAACAATTTTTAAAATCGGTTAAGTAGTTTTCAAGATTATTGTGTACAAAAAAACAAGCAAAGTTTTCCTCTTTATAATATTAGTATAATTAAGCAACATTCGAGAATATAAAAAAAAGATCAAATAATACGTTGTTAGCCACACAATAACCAGAATAAAAGTGGATTTATTTTTATCGATATTCGATATCACTCGATTCCCATCACTGTCTCCCCACCCCTGCCCACCCACCCCTTTTAGTCGGGTCACAGGGCGCGATGGGGCTTAACCTCTATATTGGTATTTGGGATTCAATCGTAAGTCTACTGGCCACGAGATTGCCTTTATGTAGACAAAGATATCTCTTTCGCATTATTTGGAACACAAAACTTATAATTCGATATTATAAATGAACACATTTTTTTATTTATTTGTATGTTTAAATACTTATTTAAGCATAAAACCCTACTTCTACAGAGCTTTCAACAAAGAGTTTTCTTTCGCATTTTTCAAAACACAAAACTTCTTCTAATTTTGATATTACAAACAGACACTTTAATTTTATTTATTGTGAAAACAGGTTTAAATAAGTTTCTAAAAAGAACAGAACCTTTATTTTATAGTACATATACATACATAACATCACACCCGTAATCCCGAAGGGGTAGGCAGACACAAAGAGGCAGCAAGACCATTTAACCACATTTAGCCAAAAATAAAACTGGACTGGATTAGATGTAAAATTGTGAAAACGTAGTGAAAAGTGGCTAGGTCGTCGCCTACACAATCACACAAGTGTTCTGCAATAATAAATGCAATAAAACAATTTCGAAATTTTCATTTCCAAATACGAATCAATGAAATGGGAATTCGAAATCGACATGTGTCTATATTCAAATACATTATCTATCTTTTTCATTTGCGTAACCATTTAAATACTTATTACAATCTATTTAACAGATCAGAAGTAACTTTGTCTTTCTGTTGCGTTTATGAGCTTTTTCTTCTTCTACTAGCTGTCCCCGCGGGTTCACCCACGCTTATAGTTAATGTTATACCTAGTATTTTTCAATAAATGAACTAGGTAAAATAACACAAAAATATTTTCTCAATTCGGACCAGTAATTTCTGAGATTAGCATATTCAACCATACAAATAAACTCCTTAGATCTAAGGAGATAGATATAGAGAAGGATATAGATTTCAGTATATAGATAAGTGGGATTACTTTTCATTCCCGAAAATATCCTATTTCGTGCAGGACATTAGAGTCTAGCAGACCGAAGCCTGCGCATACGCATACACAGGCAATATCTAGTCTAATATATTCGTTTCGTTATCGTCAAATTCGTCACGGCGTATGATTGTTGTAACAACTATAATTTCATACACATTGTCAATACCTATTGTTGCCTTTCAGAATTACAGACCTTGAAATACTGTCGGGGAAATGAAAAGATACGAATAGATATGCATGTGGTTTTTGTTGAAAATTTAATGGCGATTGGATTTTTGGTAGATCAATCTAAATTGTTCTATGTCGCATAGCGACCGTTTGGTTCCAAAGTTATAATGTCATATATAAGTCGCAGGCAATTTGTATGATTCGGCATTATACATACAGCGGCGTCCGTTTAAAATCGCTCGCTGTTTTGAAGTATTCCGAAGGCAAAATGTATATTGTGGTCATTATATAGTATGCCGCAAGTATTTAGTTTAGGTCAGGTTAAGTAGTAGTTTTAGGAGGAGTGTTAGGTACAACTGCGACCCTACAGTCAGAACCGAAGAACCAATGGCGAAATTATAACAACTGATTAAATGAGTCGCCAATTTGTCTTCGGCATATTTCAAACAGCGAGCGTTTTTAAACGGACGACACCGTTTGTAAAATGCCGAATCATACAAATTACCTGCGACATATATATATCAATATCATCACGCCTGCAATCCTCGCAAGAGTCCAAGGAGGAACTAGCTCCTTAAACCACATTCAGCCCATAATTAATCTACTAGCTCGATGGCGCATTCGGTAGTGACCCTGCTGAGGACAAACATTCGTATGGTGAATACCTACTTGTGTTTGTTCTGTGTCTGGGTGTTAATATTCAATATTTAAGTATATATTTGTAATACCACTGTTGATTCCGATGTACTTAACACGTGCTTAAGCTACTTACCTCGGAGTTAGATCAATGTATATGATGTAGTCTGATATTTATTAATTTGAGTTGGGTTAGATGGAAAATATAATGTCCTAACCAATTTCGGACACGGCCAATCTCAACGAAGATTAGCAGGAGATATTATAGTGCCCAAGTGTGTGCGCAAACACAGGTACACTCTCTGTTTCTTCACTCTCATAGTCGGGTGAGACGGCACCGACATGGCCGGAGAGTGGCTCCAAAATATAATTGATTCCAATACAAATGAATTTCGTTAAAACTCGAGATGGAAATTTGTGAAAGGTGACAAGTGGCTAGCTTATCACCTACACAATCACACACCCAAAACCCAATGCACCATTAGTCGCTTTTTACGACATGGAACAAAGAACAGTCGTCTGTTTGAGTCCCAGACCAACATGAGACGTTAGCTTAAAATTTATGACGTGAATACCGCTCACGCTTGACCATTTTAAAAACAGTCATCTGTTATTTGACAGACGGGTTTATTTGGTATAAAAATAAAGGGGCGAGACAAATGTCGGCTGGCATATGTGAGCTCAACCGCAGTTTTACTTCCCTGTCTGTTCGTTTGTCAGTCACGCAGGTTTTGTACGAGGAAAGTTGTCGGTAGGGGCAGTAAAAAAAATACTAGCTTTTGTGTGGAGCGTGGAATTCTGCCTATTACTAATATACTACAAATATAATTTTTCGGAGATACAAAAAAGCGTATGCAATTTTTTTAGGAAGAAGTTCTTGCGTACCGAATTTAATCGCAATTTTGTTCTGAGTATAGTTCATAGTAATCTAATTAGTATTAAGTAAGTAAAATAATTATAGTAATCGAGTTACTAAAGTGACAAGCCGTATGTTTGTTTGCTTAAAAAAAATTGCCTGTAAGTCTATGGATATTGCAACACCATTCAGATGTAAGTGTTGCAAACCGAACCTTTAAAGAACCCCACACCAAACTTTAAAGTCCTTTTCCCTTAGCCCTGATACTATAAATACGGTCGGGCTTCTAGCAAATAAGTTTCGTAAGATACATTTAAAATTTTTTGCTACTTTTACGCGTCAGGATGGCGGTATGCACCGCGCATACTCAGCCTTCGGGGTCGGCGGTATGCGCGGCGATCACAAAGCGAATGACCAGCATAAGCCGCATAGCACCAAGAACTTTGTGCTCTCTCGCATAAAACTATTCAGCCACTTGTTCGGATCGGTTTATGCGAGAGCGCGGGCATGTTAGAATGGGATGCGTGACTAATTTAAATGGGAGTCGATGAATAGGAGATGGAAGATTGGAATGAACGGAGATGGGATTTTAGTTGAAATGTATGTATGGATGGACAAGTTAGTTTGAATATATACATATTGAGACATCCGCAATCCCCGAAGGGGTACGTACAGTTCTAAGACTTGTCAGACAAGATTGACGCCTTTTACGACACGCGCAATGAACACATTATTTTTTAGTCCTAGATCAACATGGAAATCTCAGTCAAAAGATGTTAAGGCTACAGTTTTATAAGATACGCTTATGCGCTAAGGACAACGCATAAACATTATTGTTGTTGTTTTTTAAATTTTTCTTATCTTGGTTAATGGAATAGATACACTTCTTAATAGTGTGTTTTGTTGTCAAAACTGTTTCTTATTTTATTATTGGATTATGTGGCTACTCTTTTCTTTAGTAACGATTTCGGGACATGACGTCATAAGAACAAAGCAAGCGACAAGTTCCTCGACACTCGTTGCACGTCTCAAAAGCGAAGCATTTCAACATCACTAAATATTAATTAATCTAAGAAGAAACTTGATCAAATATTTCCAATAGTTATACTTATGCTTGATTTGTTAATAAAGAGAGATAGAAATACAAATTTCCAATGTCTTTCTAAAACATGAATGACCCTTCATAATATAATACTATAATATATATCAGTCGACATTTCCGCCAAAAAAATTCCCGCCAACACCCCATTAAACAGCCCATTCCGAATTCCCAACTAATCTATCCCGTTCACGACCGCTCAAACAAACGGCTCAATTTGTGAATGGCCAATGAAATAAATTAAATTAAAAAAGCAATAATATCAATATTAATGCGTTGTCCTTAGCGCATGAAGCGGTTCTTGAAAAAACGGTAGCCCCTTATGCAGCGTGCCAAGGATTGTGATGGACGTGGAGTCGCCATTTTGTTATTTTTCGACGTCTTTTTTTCGCGGGCTTTCTTGTCTTACGGTTGACAGCCTAGGCCGTTTTTAAGTTTACTGGTTTACTTAAGTTTGTTATTTTTTTTATATGTTTTAAAGTAATGATGGTATCTTTAAACGCTTATTTTTCTTTCGCTGTTTAATTATAATTTACGGACATAAAAAAAATACCTTTAAAATATGTCATAATAGTTTTTTTCCGTGGAATTAAGTACGACACTGAAAATAAAGCGGGCCCTGTAGGATCTATTTTTAATGTTATTAAGAATATAAGAAGCGTTTTCTTTTTTTTTGAATCTCAAACTTTGGCGTAACAAATTTTATGATAAATCGGTTTGGGTGTGCTAATACAGTTAGGATCAGTTTCGCATTTGTAATATAAGTAAGAATATATATTTGTACTAGCTATGCTAGCGGTTTCACCCGCGTTTATAGTTAATGTTACATAGCCTATAGCCTTCCTCGATAAATGGGTTATCTAACACTGAAGTAATTTTTCAAATCGAACCAGTAATTTCTGAGATTAGCGCGTTTAAGAAAACAAACAAACTGTTCAGCTTTATAATATTCGTATAGTATAGATATGTATTTAAGTATTTCACAACTATGTATACTTTAAATGGCTAATAATCCTTATCACGATTAAATTGATCTTATCTAGAATTAGTATTACTATTAGAGCGAATCAAACTACTTAAAAGAACAAAGAGTGTTATGGAGTCATTATTGTAATAGTGTCTATTTTTATAACAAGGGAAACAAAGAAATATTTTTCATTATATCAAGAATAACTTTTACTTTTGTTCACCCATCCTACTTATGAACTTTCAGAATGTTGCTTAACTTTACAGCGCTATCTTGCTCTCCAGTGACATTTTAAATCTAACCCTCAAGGCTAATTGTGAATATTAAATAGGAAATTGTTTTTTAAAAAAAAATTATAAAAAATACGACTTTAAAACCCTATGTAGGCTATAATGCAAACTCTTATCTTAGATCTGACAGTCACAGTTCATCCACTAACAGTGAAACATTTTTGTTAATATACTTGGGCGGCTACTACAAGTAACTTTGTTTAGACAAACCGGAGAAAAATTATTTAGAACTATTTTTAGGATTTTTGAGTTTATTCATTAATACCTACATACAATCAAATATTTCCTCTTTATAATAATAGTGTAGATAAAATAGTGTGATCATCATCTTCCTAGCGTTATGTCCCGTGTTTAGACGGGGTCCGCTTAGCCATGATCCAGGATTTAGCGAGTCTGGTAATTACATTGAAGCGACTGCCGATCTGACCTTCGCAACCCTAAGATAAGGGAACCAGACAATTTTTCGATCATGGTTACCAATCCAAAGTTGTTTGAATTTGCAGGTTTCATCACGATGTTTTCCCTCACCGCCGAGCTAGTGGTAAAAATACGTACATAGATTTGAAAAATCCAGAGGTACGTGCCGGGCTTGAACCAGCATTCCTCGGTTAAGAGGCGCGTGTCCTTACCATTGAGCTACCACCGCTCTAGATAAAATAGTGTGATATCTTCTCATATTACTCTTGACTGGCCAGTCGCAGGTTCGAAGGTCCCGCTAGGGGCAAATATGTCGTGTGATGAACATGGACATTTTGTACTCAAGTCATGGATGTTTATAAACGTATTTAAGTATGTCTATTCGTTCTCCTAGTATCCATAGTACAAGCTTAAGCTTAGTTTGGAACTAGGGAATTGGTGTGTCAGTCTGGAAAACTTATTTATTTATTTATTAATATTTATATTAGCTAAGCTAGATTTAAATAAACAGCCCAGCACGTCTGGTATGAATATGTCATACTGTCATAAATATTCTGTGTCACCAAGCAAAGAAATTAGTGATGTGTATAGCCATGTAGTAATTAGCATGTCGATAAAAATATAAAAATATACTCTTTCACGTTACAAGTTAACTGTGTTATAATTACACGATGCATAGTCATATTAAACGTTTTTTTCTTTGCTGTAGCTTAGTGGGTAAAGACAGTGCCTCATATTTGAGGTGTGCTGGTTCAAATTCATACACGCTTTTGTACAATATATCATGTCACAATATATAAATATAAATTTATTCGATTTTTATTATTATTTTTTGATGATGTAGATACAAGTCCATTAAATACGTTTTTGGGACAAGGAACTAGTGACAAGTGACTTATCGAGTGAAAAACTTGGTATAGACAATCCTCTTGCCCTCCTCCCAGTTCATCTGGGGTCGGCGCAGCATGTCTTCCTCTTTCATCCGTTCCGGTCAGCCATCATCAAGCTATCCACTCTCATTTCACACATATCATCTTTCACACAATCCATCCATCTCTTATTTGGTCTTCCTCTTCCTCTCCATCCACTAATATTCATACTCATCACTATCTTTGTCACATGTCCTTCCTCTCTTCTCATCACATGCCCATACCAAGATAAACGGTTTCCTCTCATCTTATCTATCAATATACAACACGATATTGGCATAAATAAACCAAAAAAAAGAGGTTTGGTCGCCATAAACCACAAAACCAATATCGCCATATTTTATTTTAATCGATTTTAAGACGTACCTTGTAAGTGGAAAATATAATAAGCTTGAGCGATTCGCCGTAATATTTTAACAAAAACCATAAATGTTTTACATTTAATAAACAAACGCGTTATTGTCGATGTACATCAAATTCATGAATCGCTTCAGTTATTTACGAGATTGCTATAAAATGCGTTTTATCGTGATGTAAAGTAAACTGTTGAGCAATGAAAGTAATTGTAATGATTAAGTATTATTAATGGGACCTAATATTTAATCAAATCAATATTTTTGCGTGATCAATAACGCTTCATTCATTTGAAATTTTATATTTAAAAAACACTTTCAATATGTTTATATGTGTACAGGCTTAGTATCCGAAACCTAAATATGCAATTACAATATTATATAGTACTTACATGTATTAACTTATATGATCTTAGGTACTAATATTATAAATGTATACATGTCGGCGAGGCGGACAACTACCCTTTTTAGTAAATATGTATGTATATATGTATATAGTTATTTCGTTTAATAGATTTTTAATGTTAAAATTTAACCTATCTTTGTACTTAGGTTTTTTAATAAACTATTTTATTACATTTGTTATGTTTGGATATTTGGTATTGAAGTATCAAACAGAACTAGCTAATAATAGCACACATAATTAATAATAGCAGAATTATCTTGATCTAATATAACACTAAAGATATTAATACCTACAGCATTTATTAATAACGATCTTTGGTTTCCTATTTGTGGTTTTCTTTTGAGACGATTTGATACAGAACATAAGATAAAATCTACTATAGGAACTGTGAATTTAGTCACGAGTAATGACTAGTGTTTGAATATGAATCAGCTGATGCCGTCTCCACAGCATCCTTATTCGATTGACACAAATATGTCAGCGGTCATCGGTGCGCGGGCGTCGCCCGGCGGCGCGGTAAACAAAATGTTTACGGTACGAATAAACAACCTGTTTATTCGCGCAGTTTCGTGTTTATAAGGTTTAATAAGAATTTTACTGCGATACAGGCCTAGCGCTATAGTTAGTAAATTTAATTTGTACTTTCGTTCTGGTGAATAAAGAATTCAATTGACTGGCCCGTTGGTCGAGTGGTCAGAGACCCTGGCCACGAAACCAAGGGTCGCGGGTTCGAATCCCGCTAGGGGCAAATCTTTCGTGTGATGAACATGGACATTTGTACTCGAGTCATGGATGTTTATAAACGTATTTAAGTATGTCTATCCGTTTATCTAGTATCCAAAGTACAAGCATCAGCTTAGTTTGGAACTAGGGAATTGGTGTGTCAGTCTGAAAGATTTATTTATTTATTTTATTTATTTAATTGCATCAAAACTTCGCAAACTTTGATTCGAAGAACGCACAAGGCATTAATACAAATCCGAGTTATATTACCTATCTAAATCATAATTTAAAAAATCTGGTACGAATTAATATCAATAGTTCGTTAAAGAGGAAACTAACATAGAATGCTTTACAAAAAGATGGTGACATATAATTTACATAGGCTTCCACAGGCACCTATACCAGGTATGTCTAAATTAATTTAAACAAACTGTTTAGTACCGATATATTAACTTAAGTTGTAGAAAACGTTTTCTGTCAACCATCACTTAAGCTTAATTTTAGATTAGGTAGGTTTAATAATTTAATATACGTTGGTAAATTATTACATATTCATTTAACTGTTTCGCTATTTCGCTGTTAAGTCAACTAAGTATCTCTTTTTGTTTTGTTTTGTGTTTTTTAATTTAATTCATATTCCTACTATGTTCCTAACAAATACTATAAACTAGCTGTGCCAGCAGTGTCACCCGCGTTTATGGTTAATATTATAAAGACTATTTCCGTCATACATGATTTCTATGTAACTTTAACCATTAGGGCTGCACACGCGACGGAAGCTTAAAAAATGGAGTAACTTCTCCCGTTTTCCCAACATTTCCCTTCACTACTCTGCTCCTATTGATTGTAACGTGATGAAAAGTATACTATAACCTGCCCAGGAGTATGAAGAATAATTGTACCAAGTTTCGTTAAAATCCGTCGAGTAGTTTTTGTTTCTATAAGGAACATACAGACAGACAGACAAAAATTTTACTGATTGCATTTTTGGCATCAGTATCGATCACTAATCACCCCCTGATAGTTATTTTGAAAATATACTTCATATACAGAATTGACCTCTCTACAGATTTATTATAAGTATAGATGTTCAAAATGTTGTATTCTCTGTAAATTATTGTGCACTAAGTTATATTAGTTTTCTATATTTTGTCAACATGAATGTACAGTGTAACAATTGTTGTAGAACCTAGTAAATAAATAAAAAAAACTATGGATATTTAACCATGATCCAATTAATCAGCTTTCTCTGTCGATAGAAACTGAAAGTTAAATAACCAGACTCGCTAATCTTGGATCATGGCCCAAGCAGGCTTTGACTAGGAACGGGACATAATGCTAGAAAAGTGACTTTATCTACTGATAGCTTTTTAATACAGGTAGGTATTCTTTTTATACTAATAATAATGCCCTCCTAACCGATATCAGTCACGGCGGCTAATCTCAACGAGGATTAGCCATCTGCGCAGGAGATATTGTAGTGCACAAGTGTGTGCGCAAACACAGGTGAACTCTCTATTCCTTCACTCTCATAGTCCGGTGAGACGGCAATTCGACATAACCAGTGAGAGGTCAGGCGCAGGAACAGGCGCGGCTTAAAGTACGTTCCGAGGCACGGGGATGATTAAACCGCTAACTTCCTGACTCCAGACTGTTACTGGGTAATTTCAATATTGAAATACCCAGCTACAAATTCTTGGCCCGACCTGGGGTTTGAACCCAGGACCTGTTTGTCCTTAGGCGGCGCATGCTACCACTAGATCAATGAGGCTGTAATTTTTAAACTACAATGATGTTAAACAAGAATAAGGCCGGTCTTATGGTAAGGTCACCGTAACCTTTACGGCTTCCTATAGTGCATTTTGAATGGTAATCCTTAGTATTTCTGCTGTTTTTTATAATGCTTGCTTATAATGCCATTGTATTTGAAATGCCCGTCCTTAACTATTGAGATACGGCCGCTAATTTGAAAAAATAACCAAAAATAAACAAACTTCGTAATAAATTGTTTTGGACAGATAATCCATAAGTTTTTTTTTATGTTTTAGACCGATATCAATTTCGCCTCGATTTTAAACCTATTTTTTTTTGACACACACGTCTTCCAGCAAAACTGAGTTGAATACAAATAATATCAACAGACACGCTTTGCATGCCCAGCTCTGGTACAGAACATGGCACATTCTACTGAGTTGGAAACAAATTACCCACAACAAAGCTATACTTTGTACACTTTGTTAACTTGAAAAAAAGCTTGACTCAAAAATAGTTTGTTAAATGCAAACGAGATGCGAGTACGAGCACAGTTTTCCCATATTACAATTAAACTTGTCCCCAGTATTCCTAAGTTGTATGCAAAGCGGGACACCCGTTGGGGCGGTTGTAAAAAAGATGGTCAAGCACGCAGTGGGATCTTGACAAGAGGGTTCCGTATAAAAGACAGATAACGATGATGGCGATATATATGTCGCAGGCAATTTGTATGATTTCGCCGTTTGCATACGGCGTTGTCAGTTTAAGAACGCTCGCAGTTATGTATTATGCCGAAGGAAAAATACATATTGCGGTCATTATATAGTATGCCGCAAGTAATTAGTTTAGGTCAGGTTAGGTAGTAGTTAAAATAATAGGTACGACGACGAGCGAAGCGAGGAGTGTTAGGTACAACTGCGACCCTACAGCCAGAACCGAAGAAGAACAACCAACGTCGAAATTATAACAATTGATCGAGTTATAGCCTTCGTTCGGCATAATACATAACTGCGAGCGTTTTTAAACTGACGACGCCGTATGTAAACGGCGGAATCATACAGATTGCCTGCGACATGTACAAGTCTTTTCAAGTCATATATTATTTAAAAACACATATTTGTGAAAGTTTAATCATTAGTTTATTTAAATTATTTATTTTTTCATAAATAATCTAATCATCTGAAGAATACACCATCAAATTTTATTTATATGAATCTGTAAATACTGAAATATATTTACCCAATATTACAATATTTTTCATTTCTTATTATATTTAGGGATATATCGCATAGCGGAACATAAACTTTTTATGATAAAATAACAAAACACATTTTTTTTAAACACACTTAATGTACGAATAAAAAGATAGGCGTCGTGATAGTATCCATTGAAAACCATTATATGCAGACCCCTAAAACAAACTGTCTAGAAAAAGAGCATTAACTTTATAGTCTTAAGTGGAAAATACGTTAAAGAGTAGCAATAAAGAATACCGGACGATAAAATCGATGTCGATATACGTTTTTATCGACTAATGCGCATCACTATTAAGCTTTACAAATAGATAAGAGACATCGATTAGTATGATTCCAATGTAAGTAGCTTAAGCTCTTGTGTTATGGAAATTTGAATTAACAAAGGTAACACAACACTTGATGATACAATGTTTTGATGCGTGGGTATCGAACCTGCGACCACAACGTCTTGGAACATAAATATAGTACTATTACTATATTATTTATAATATGTATAGACTGGCTCGATGGCGCATTCGGTAGTGACCCTGCCCCATGCGCCAAGAGTTGTGGGTTCGATTCCCACCCAGGACAAACATTCGTATGATGAATACTTGTGTTTGTTCTGTGTCTGGGTGTTAATATCCAATATTTAAGTATATATTTGTAATACCACTGTTGATTCTGATATCCGTAACACAAGTGCTTAAGCTACTTACCTCGGAGTCAGATCAATATTATGTGATGTTGTCGGATATTTATTATTTATATTATCATGCCTGTGATTCCCGAAGGGGTAGGCAGAGTCAAAGGGGCAGCTAGGTGACTTAACCACAAAGCCAACAAAAAAAACTGGGCTGGGTTACATGGAAAATTGTGAAAAAGTAGTGACAAGTGGCTAGCTCGTCGCCTACACAATCACACACCCAAAATCCAATATACCATTATTCGCCTTTTACGACATGCTAGACAAGGAACACAGATGGCACATTCCTTTTAAGTCCCAGACCAGGACAATATAGGATAATACAGGAATTATCACTGTTTAACAATCGAAAGCCCTTAAGACAATGATAATTTGGAGCGAATTTCCTAAATTCCTTAAGCAAACATTCGTTCGTGTCTCGACGCAGAAACATGACCTGCCTTTTTGCGATGTTGGTGAAAGCAGTGGCGTGTATGAAATGTCTTTATCCCGCACCGGCGACAGACGGACATGCGATTTCGCTACCCTACATTACATGTTTGTGTAGTTGTTCAAACTACGTGCCAAACGCGAGGAGTGTAATGAGGTTTGATAATGTTTAGACAAATTTTGTTGGTGAAACATGAATTTGTATCTGATTCGCTTGTTTGATGTTTGTGAATTTATATAATGTATAAGTAAAAGTTAGTTAAAACATTAGTTTGTACGCAAATAACTTTAACAATATTTAAAACTAGCTGTGCCAGCGGTGTCACCCGCGTTTATGGTTAATATTATAAAGACTATCTCCGTCATACATGATTTCTATGTAACTTTAACCATTAAGGCTGCACACGCGACGGAAGCTTAAAAAATGAAGTAACTTCTCCCGTTTTCCCAACATTTCCCTTCACTACTCTGCTCCTATTGTTTGTAGCGTGATGAAAAGTATACTATAACCTGCCCAGGAGTATGAAGAATAATTGTACCAAGTTTCGTTAAAATCCGTCGAGTAGTTTTTGTTTCTATAAGGAACATACATACAGACAGACAAAAATTTTACTGATTGCATTTTTGGCATCAGTATCGATCACTAATCACCCCCTGATAGTTATTTTGAAAATATATTTCATGTACAGAATTGACCTCTCTACAGATTTATTATAAGTATAGATGTAAAAAATAAATATTGGAAAATGTTTTTGTTTAAATTTGACAGCGCCTGCTAGTGTAATATTAAGTCAAAATTAGGATGACATAGATAAATACTGTTGGATATATTTAAATTTTATATATCTAACGCTATTCTTGATTATATGAAGCTATAGAAGTACAGGATTAATTTTGAAGGTCTGAAAATTAATTAATTCCCGCAAGGAATCGAAGAAAAAGCTACCTTAACGACGGACAAAACCGAGGGTAACAGCTAGCTCTCAATAATTCCATTTGTCTCCGGTCTATTCATTCTTTTCTTCATAACACCCGTGTTATGACATTCCAGAAATAACGCACGATGCATTTCATCTCCCATAAACTTATATGGAAAACGAATTGTTAATATAAAAAAAACTCTGCAAAGGTGTCTGTCTGTTGCATTATTCAGGTGCATTGTCAGAACAACCGTGTCCTTAAGAGTTGTTGAAAAAAAAAATGCAAAGAATTTTTCGTATAATTTTATTGGTGGACGACTGAATTTATAATGGCGTCACGAGTGATGTAGATTTGATGTGATCAAGTCCGGAATACATGTTGTTAGCATGGAGTGGGTTCTGTAAGGATTGTTACTAGGTAATATTAGCAATAGAAATATTCTCTGTCTGTCTGTCTGTCTGTCTATCATGTCTCCATTCCTCAAATATTAAATCGAACGTTTGGTGTGATAAAAGTTAGTCTCTAAGAATATATACTAGAAATGCTACTTTTACTACGGAAATCTATAAATCTCTAGGCTCAATAGAAAGAGTTTCAGTCACAAACAGAATTTTAAAAGGGTAGAGCTCTGGGCAATCGGTAGGTACCAATATTATATATGCAAAAATAATCAATATATTTGTTACGGACTTAACTAACTAACTAAATTTCCTAGCGGGGTAGGCAGAGAGAACCGATTTAACACTCTCTACAATCGAATCAAATTTATATAACATTTGTATTTTTGAAGCCAGCATATACAATGATATTCTAACTCTAAAAACAATTGAACTAAATGTTTATAAACTTTTCATAATGCCTTCGTGTTTACCCTCTGTGTTTTGACACCCCTGTGTTTTACATTTTGTTTTCTTTTTTCTTTCTTTTAGACGGCTTGTTTCGGACGAGATGACTCCTGTGACAGATGTCAAACTTTTCTTATCATACGTCAAACTCGAAGTGTCGCGGAACTCATCTTGTCCGAAATGGAGCACTTCTTTACTGTAATATGTTGTTCATTTTTATCTACTCTCTTAGTGTACTTTCATCTATATGATCAATAAATGGATTTTCTTGCTTTTCTTTCTTTAAAATTGTGTTAACAACCCCACAAATAAATTGTGTTTCAATGAGCTTCTGTTTGAATGTTGATCATAATGTTATCTTGCACAATAATCATTTGATTAATAAGATCCTCCCTACGGGGTCGTTACTAGATGCTCGCCAGAGAGGTATTTAGGGCCGTAGCTTTTTGATGTTGTCAAATTTTGAGTAAATATTTTGGACTAAAATATCAATATGAGTGATACAAAAATTATTATATTGTAAGCAATTTTCACCTTTAATTTTAGAATGTTTTTATACAAAATTATAATCAAAACCATCGCCTGTAAATATTTTTATTTATGAAAAAAAATGAATACATTTTTATCCTGTAATACCAATTTTTATAACTTAAAAACTACTGATAAATAAATAAAACTAATGATATATCTAGCCATTAACTAATAAAAATGTTACTATTAGCTGAAACCACATGAATGTTACAGTACATTCTGAGGTTAACTCATACACTACAAACGCTTTAACTAATAATTACGTACACCGCGCTCCCCGAGCGACGTCCTAAGTCCATCCCTGTCATCCAAACAGAATCAAATCGCAAATTGTAATTGGCTACTCGAGTTGAGCCCGCTGTTACGTCATTACGACATCTGACGTATGTCACTCATTTGGGGCCCTTTGACACAAGGACCCCCCGCTGGGAAGGGGTGGCCTCAATTTTTCAACTATTATTTCATCACACGCTGTATTGTGTTCTTAATTTAACGTTTGTTTGTGTTTTGATTTTTTTATAAGTTAATTTAACCATTCAAATTGTGTTTTGGGTACATTTCATAAAATCGACACATGTCACTACTTTTCCACAATAAAATCTGTGAAAACGCAATAAGGTCTTATGCTTTTTTTTTAATAAAATGCATTAGAAACTTACATAATGAAACTCTAACTCAAAATTCGATGACGCTGTTATCTTTGAGGATTGTAATGTAAGATTACAGCATTTTTTTAAGTCAAAACGGTACCAATTAAAAAAAAAAACATTTTTTTTTATGTTTTCCGTCACTCCTCAAGCAAACAGTGTTAACCATGACTTAAAAAAAGTAGATGCTTAAGATTCCACTTCACTAATAACTGGTTAGTTACAAGATAAAACTAATAAAACTCTTTAATACACTTGTTATTCAAAAATGTCAACACATTCTCTAAATATCGAGTTTCTCTATTAAAATATCAAACTACATTGTTGCGGAGAGACGAAATAATGGCAACCAGCCAGGAGGTCAGGTCACCCCATCATTAATTTGCTATTGGACCCTTTAACGAGAGAGGGTTAACTTAGTCCGACTAATAAAGATAAATCTATGGGCTGGCGTGGTGCTACTGAAATATTAAGTTCATTAGGGCGATAAAAGTGGACGTTGGCATTAATTGGACGGGTTGTCCATGATCCAATAAGTAGATGTGTAATAACTGATCCCATGTTGGTTTGGGACTTAAAAATATGTGTTTACTGTGTTTCTTGGCTGGTATTTTGTAAAGGCGACCAGTGGTGTGTTGGGTGTTGAGTATATCATTATGTAGGCGATGAGCTAGCTTGTCACATTTCTACTTTTCATCTAACTCAGTTGAATTTTTATTTAGGTTAATTGGTCTATGATTATTTTTTAAAGTAGTTGAAAGCCTGAAGTTAATTTCAAGCTTTCAGCTGTATATATGTTATTTGTATTACTAAATGCATATATAATTAAATATGCTACTAATAACAAACATATTTTTTTAAGTTTTCATCTATCTTTCTGTCGTGGCAACTAAGTAATCAAAAGGCGCAAATGTTTTTTTACAGTGACATGATGATTTCTTGAAGAAGAAGGTTGCTAATAGTCTATACTATGGGTTGTATTATAAGCTCGATGCTATCATCAGATTCCATTGGATTCCCATCCCAACGCCACGGACTATTTTCAACTTCGGCAGTGAGAAAAAAAAATAACAGAAAAATTCATTGTTTTTTCCCCAACGACCATTGTTGCCTCAACACGCAACGCGACGATTGTTGTTTTTGTACGAAGACGGAAGTCGTATGCAATTATATTCGAATTAGTCGCAATTTTTTCGAGATTTCGAATTTTCGGAGTCTGGCCCGTGGGAAATCCGGAATGACAATGGAGGTGACAGGAGGTTCTTCGGTTCGTTTTCGACCATAAGGTTGTGTAAAACGAGGCTAAGATGAATAGTTAGAAACCCTGATCACGAAACTAAAGTCTTGAATTCGAGTCCAGTTAGGTACAAATGTTCCTGTGAATGTGATCATTTAAGTATGTCCATTCTGATGGCTTAGAATTGCGCTTGAAAACTCTGTAATTCCTTTTTGAAACGACATAATTTCAAGACAATAATGATCGAAGCCATAGTTTCAGTGGATCATATTGAAATATGATAGTTACAAAGGAAAAACTACTTAAATTAGAGTTTATTATATATACCAGACCCTGGCCCCATCAACTGGTAGAATAATCTATTAATAATTCTGACATCACAGAAAAAATATACCTCACATAACCTTAACACGTTTAAAATCAATTTGCCTGCTTTACTCAACATTATAAACGATGGAAAATTTGTTTCAGTATGCAAATTTTACTCAAACCACCTTTTTTTTTAATGATTAAACATCATTAAACTGGACAGTAGCTAAAATGACTAAATATTCTTCAAGATAAGTAATGCGTTGAACTAGTGTCTATTTTTTCCTGTGAGGAAAAAAATAACTACAGCTGTCATGTTATACTGTATCTATCTATCTATGTGTATCGAGTAATGATGCTGAACGCAATTAGAATAGGGTTCCTTGTGTATATTAAAACCTGTTTGACAGTTGAAAGATTTGAAATTGACCGTTATTCTTCATTGACGGTTAGCACTAATTTTACGCAAAATGTCAAAATTGGAAGAGTAGGTAAAATTTGTTTCAATTAAATTTTATCCGACTTTAACATTTGTTTTTTTTTTTATAAGCTATAGTAATTTATTTGATGATAGGTAATAACTTTTCAGTAATTTAAATACTTTAGGCTTTCTTTTTACCTTAAGCCTTTATAAATCACGGATTTCTGATGTACGTTATTATGTACTTAATTGTAAGGAAATACTAGCATATAAGAAGGGGTTTAACATTTAATTTATCCCATACACAATAATATAATTTAAATTTTAGTGCAGTACGATTTATATTATAGGAGAAACAGTTTAATACTACGGATCCTCCAGTAAACTATAGTATTAAAAAAACTCTAAGTTAAGGAAATAAAAGGCTCATTTAAACTTATACTTTGTTCATAAGTATATTATATGTTATCAGTCAAACGATAAACATATATATTTTTTATTATCCTTATCTACAGATCGTTTGATTAGTCATTGCCTCATCACCAGTCATCATCGTTCTAACATTGTCGCGTTCCTGACCGGGTTCCTGGTCAGGTTTCTTTGCGATATTATATCTTACGCACCTCCTATTAGGCTTTAAAGTACTAGATACATAGATTTTTTACCAGCTAAAAACTCATTAAGCTTAGCTCGATGGCGCAATCGGTAGTGACCCTGCCTGATGAGCCAAGAGTTGTGGGTTCGATCACCACCCAGAACAAATATTCGTGTGATGAATACTTGTGTTTGCTCTGTGTCTGGGTGTTAATATCCAATATTTAAGTATATATCTGTAATACCACTGTTGTTTCTGATATCGGTACACAAGTGCTTAAGCTACTTACCTCGGAGTTCGATCAATGTATGTGATGTAGGCCGATATTTATTTATTTATTTATGTATTCATAACAAATACTTATATATTATTTTGATACAGACAAAGATTGAAAAAACCCAGAAACAATACTAGGTTTAAAAAGGCCGGCCATTACAATGAACCAAACTTCCATCTGACCAACGTCTTTTTTAAAGATTTGATTTAGATAAGGGAACCAGACAATTCAGGTACATTCATACATAAAATAGACATTATTTTTGTAATGAATATTAAATATTAAAATCAGAAATCGATGGACACGGTCACAATCTTTACATGACAATGTAATTATAGACTTTGATTCAAAGTAATAAGATGCAAATTTATGTGAAAAAAATATAGCGTTTTTACGTTCTTAGTGGCAAGTAATGTAGATCGTAAAAGAAGTTATATTCAAGTAGCTATGTTGTGGTTCCGTATAATACTTTTCATTTGTAAACAATATTTTTTTACAAAATTGCAATTAATGAGTCAAATCTATGAAAGTTTCATATTCCTCGATATATTTTTATATTATTTAGATATATAATAAGCGTTTTTTAATTTTAAACTACAGAAGTTAACTATTTTTGATATTTTTAGACTTTTAAATAATTCCTCATTTCTTGGTGACTAGTTTTAGGAACGATATTTTTTCTGGTAGCACATGTCTTGGCAATACTGGCACACATGATAAATTAAAAAAAAATATGTTGAGTAGTTGACACATGAAAAACAATAGATTAAGATTAGAAATTTTACATTTAAATTAGGATTTACTTGCCATATGAATGAAAAAAAAAGAGATTTTACAAACGTTTTCTCTCTCACTTTGAGAGACAGAACCCTCAGTACAGCAAAAGATAATTTACTTCAATGCTGTTTATATTATGTATATTATTTCTTTATCGCTAATGGTACTTGGCATGCGAACTTTATGGAGCAAGCAAACTGTGAAATTAGACGTGTTGTGATACAACCAATAGTGAATATAGTAACTGGCTCGATGGCGCATTCGGTAGTGACCCTGCCCCATGCGCCAAGAGTTGTGGGTTCTATCCCCACCCAGGACAAACATTCGTGTGGTGAATACTTGTGTTTGTTCTGTGTCTGGGTGGTTATATCAAATATATATTTGTAATACCACTGTTGATTCTGATATCCGTAACACAAGTGTCGGAGTTTCATAATTTTTTTATTATGATCTCTAATATATATACAATATATAAAATAAATTAAAACACTTATTATTAACAAGGAAAATAATTATGAATGTCAAAGAAGCGAGTGATGTGTGTAAGGACCGTGCCTTTTGGCGTTCGGTTCTCTCTGCCTACCCCGCTAGGGAAACGGCATTAATACATACATACATACATACATACATACATAATGTCACGCCTTTTTCCCATGGGGGTAGACACTAAACCCTTTTTTATCAATTTACAATAACAACACCACACAGGGAGAGATCCATCTCTCTCCTCTGTGACATCACTGAGAATTGTTCTGTTATTCTTCAATCTAGAATTAAATCAAACTATTTATATATAATTAAGGGCCAAAGTGAACTTAGCTTTATATAATACTTGCAAAAAGTCATTTACATAATATATACTCGCAACAAACCAGTGCAATTAATCATAGCTATTCTGAACCGTCGATTCAAATGATTTATAGGAAAATATATCGTCGAGTAGGTCAGAAGCGATGCGGACAGCTCAAGGATTTTGCCAGCGATGTTACACTTGTAGGGAGCATGACTGATGGTGTTTGCGACAACGGTCAAGACTTGTAACGGTTTTTGCGGCGAATGTCAGAATGTGGAACGGTTTGTGCGAAAGCTGTCAAATATGGAACAGTTTTTGCGGGAATTGTCAAGATTATTGGATGGAATATTTTGCTTTTTACAATTTCAATGATTTCGATTTGCACTTGATAATAAACTAGCTGTGCCAGCGGTTTCGCTCGCGTTTGTGGTTATTGTTATATAGCCTTCCTAGATAAATGGGCTATATAACACTGAAACATTTTTAAAATCGGACCAGTAGTTCCTGGGATTAGCGCGTTTAAGCAAACCAACAAACAAAATCTTCAGCTTTATAATATTAGCTGGATACTTCTAACTAATGAAGAATTTGGAACTTATTATTTACATTCATATCATATTTTTTTAGTTACGTACATTGGTAATTAATTTTGTAGATATGGAACGCTTTGGAAGTCATTATTAAAAGCATTCATCCCATATTGTTTTAACATAAAAAAGTGTAATAGTTATAAGATTTAAAGACTATTGTCCAACATGGTTGTTTCTTATATTTAAAATAGCAGCGCCTCGCGGTTTCACCCGCGTAGTTCCCGTTCCCGTAGGAATACAGGAATAAAATATAGCCTATGTTACTCGCTGATGAAGTAGCTTTCTATTAGTAAAAGAATTATTCAAATCGGCCCAGTAGATTTGGAGCCTATTCGATACAAACAAACAAACAAATGTTTCCTCTTTATAATATTAGTATAGACTAACACAATACCATGAGGCCTGACTTAAAGTCAGGCGTAACTGTCACATACTCTACGGTAGTAGTTGATCTAAGGACAACTGATCTGTGCGACATATTCTCACGTTGGCTGCACTTGTATTTATGCTAGAGTAGGATTATACATGTCCGGTCCATCAGTTTGAGTGGCGGATCGAAATCGACGAGTCCTAGATTCTATTCGCGATGAAGGTTACATTTATAAGGTTGGAGTTGAAATAGTACTTCAACTTCCGAAATTGTATGTAGTATTTGATGGGATTTTTTTTTTTAAATTCAATAGCTTTATATGTATAAGATTATTTTCTACTAATATTGGTTTGACTGGCTGGTGGTAGCTCAATGGTTAGGACACGCGCCTCTTAACCGAGTAGTGCGGGTTCAAACCCGGGCACGTACCTCTGGATTTTTCAAATCTATGTACGTATTATACCACTAGCTCGACGGTGAAGGAAAACATCGTGATGAAACCTGCAAATTCAAACAACTTTGGATTTGTAACCATGATCCAAAAATTGTCTGGTTCCCCTATCTTAGGGTTACGAAGGTCAGATCGGCAGTCGCTTCAATGTAATTACCAGACTCGCTAAATCCTGGATCATGGTCTAAGCGGACCCCGTCTAAGCACGTGACATAACGCTAGGAAGATGATGATTGGTTTGACTGGCTCGATGGCTCATTCGGTAGTGCCCCTGCCCCATGCGCCAAGAGTTGCGGGTACGATCCCCACCCAGGACAAACATTCGTGTGATGAATATTTGTTCTGTGTCTGGGCGTTTTTAACTAATATTTAAGTATATATTTGTAATAACACTGTTGCTTCTGATATCCGTAACACAAGTGCTTAAGTTACTTACCTCGGAGTCAGATATATGTGGTTGGTTCCTTTGAAGGTTTAAATCATATTACAAAACATTTATGTAGCTCGGCGGTGAGGAAAGCCATGTCCTTTAGATATATGCATTTAAATATATATATGTATTTAAATTCTCCAGACACACCAATTCCGTAGTTCCAAACTAAGCTTAAAGCTTGTACTATGGATACTAGGTGAACGGATAGACATACTTAAATACATCCATGACATGAGTACAAATGTCCATATTCATCACACGAAATATTTGCCCCTATCGGGATTCGAAATCGCGACCCCTGACCACCCGACCTTAGCGCATGGGGCAGGGTCACTTCCGAATGCGCCATCGAGCTTGTCAAAAATAATACTACAAATGTCTAACTAACTTTAAAAATAATATCCAAAACCACGATTTCACTAAAAAATCATCCTCCAATTGATATATCTTCGCCCTACAAGCATTAACCTCTCAACTACAAATAAAAACGCAATTTTCACCTTCCACATCTAGATGGCGTTACATTTATCATAACAGAACTGACCATTAATTAAAGAGCTCCCGAGACTTTGGGCCTTCACCCCATCCATCATGATTAGTTTGAGTTGAAAGAAGCGGGAGGTCTAGACATACTGGTCAGTCGAACATGATTCACCCAAGGCCGCCAAAATGATTATGATCAACCTCTCTACTTAACCCATTATGTCCTGAATTATTTTAGGATCTCAGAAAGTGATAATTTTTGGATATATTGTTGTTACATGTCCCCTTAGTAATTTTTGATTATTAAAAGTTGAATCGATTTATTACTTTTGGAAAAAACGATGTGTGCCATATGGCACCCCTAGGCTAATAAGTAGTCTTAAAATCCCTCTTTTACATATGTTTTAGGCTACCATTTGCCAATAATATTTATCGTTTATTATTAATGAGTTTTAATGGTTTAAATGTAGATAAATGGGATTGATAAAAAAGAGCATTTATTTTATGAATTAATATAATAGAAATAGTATTACACAAAGTATTTGCATCTACATACGAACGTGAAACTAGTGGTTCGTCTGCTTCGGAACTGTCTGAATCACTTGAAGAACTATCATGTTGATTAGAGCAGGCTTGACTTACGCGACCTTGTCCACGGCTTCGACTAGTTCTTCTGCGGCGTGAAGAAGAGCGGCCTCGTGAAGCACGAGAACCGTGAGATGGCGTACGAGATGGTCCGGCTACAGGTTGTATATTAGGTAACACCTCTGTAGTTCCGTGGTTAGTGGAGCGTGTCCGGCGTGGTGACAGAGACCGATATGCCAACACCACTTCGCACCCGGAGTTAAGTTGCCGACCTGTGTGGTTATTCATAAGACCACCCCCATCTATCGTCACCCGAATCTTGATCAGAATCAGTTGCAGGCTCTGGAGGTTCAATATAGAGCATTCGCGGCTCGAGCTCATCGTCTTCTTCTAGTAAGGCAAGTGCTTCATGCAGTGTACATCCCCAATTGTGACAAATAAATATTATTACCTACGGAAAACCAAGAAATAAACATTTACTCACATATTTATAAATTACAACATATCAGCCTAGAGGTGCTATACGGCACCCATAACTTTTCACGTACGATAAAACGAACACACAAACAAAACTTCACTATATTACAATATTATCTAGTCAATCAATAATTTAACAACAAAATAAAATGCACATCAATGATTAATTACATAATATAAATAAATTATGACCCACTTACTTGCGAGCGAAATCCATTTTTGTGAATAATTTCACCACACTAACTTTTTAATGCATAATCCCGTCGCAAGAAGGGCACAGGTTGAATCAAAGTCATGAAACTAGTAGCTATTTCGCTCTAGAATTGCATCGATAGCAAACCATCGGCATTGCTCGCTTGAGACGCGCTTGTGGCTCGAAAATATGAACGCACTAAATTGGGTGCCAAGCGGCATCGCTAGGCTATAATGGGTTAATATGCTAGCCTGGTAGGTACTTCGTGTGATTGATGACTCGAGATAACATAGAAATTAGAAATGTATAAAGTGCCTGTGCAAGATTTTTATGGGATTTTATGGAGCGTAAAATTAAAACGTAAGCTTTTGTAGGTTTAAAAATCTCCGAAAGTTAATTATTGTGTCTTGTAAGTATTGCTGCTAATTTGCTTGGTGATGGCGCACGCGAGATTTATGTCTCTCGGGTGTTATAAATTAATAAACTACTTAATTGTTAATTAATACAACTTGCTATATTTTGTTAATGTTAGGCTGTAAAGAAACATGCTTTGGTTTCATTGGAAAATACTAAGATTAAGTTTCAATAAATTGTAGTGTAATGATAAAATTACGTAAGTATTCACTGCAAACTACCAGATGATATAATGTTCATTTACAAATTAAACAACCATTTTAATAACTTATTAAACGTTTTATAAAACAGAAGCTCAACTCACATTTAAGTTCATCCTTATTTGTATTTTGATGTATATCTATATGTTTATTTATTCGATAAATTTAAATGGCTCACTAAAAGTAAGTATGTATTTTTTTTTTATAATTACGTAGTGGATAATCTATTTCACAAGGAGTAGTTAGTTGGAATTATTAAATAACCTTCAGTAATCATCCTAATTTGATATTACTAATGTCTTAATTTTGGTTTACCAAATCAAATTACCGATAATGCCGATGAAAAAATTTGCGGCAATAATCAGAAATTCCGAAAATTGATTTTCCAAATATGTTCGAGTTATCGAGTTTTTATTGCACGCAAGCAAAGATCACACAACTCCTACAGCCTTCGTTCGTCAAACAGCCAAACCGCAGCACGAAAAAACCCGCGGACATTTTGAAGACGAGAGAATTCCATTTTCGAAATTGATTCCTTTGCCATCTTTTGCTAGAATCAAATTCGCGGTATTTTGCGTTTGTCGTGATTATTTGTAGTTTTTATTTTAAGGGGATAAGGTTGAGAATTGTTGAGTTTGTTATTCGTGTCACTGTGTAGTACAAATGGCGTATCTTGCGGTATTCCTGCGCACGTAGCGAAGTCGACTTGAGATCTGTCATTATTCTGATAATACTGTCGGTTGTACGTGCTGGTGAAACGTCCAGCCTTTAGGGTAGGGATGTGGTGTATGTCGATTGAGTTATCGATAAAACATTGATATATGTTGCACACCTACTACTTCTCTTAAATAGAATAAAACAAATTGTTTAGCCAATCACATCAATTTTCCGGCGCGAAACAATACATATACGTCTGTTCTTCGGCTACTAAGTAGCTCAGATATATTTAAATACAAGTAATTTATTTGTTAAATTTGGTAATCTCAACAAAACTATTGGATAGATTAAAAAAAAACTTGTATTAAATAGCTAGTTTATAGAACCTATTAAGTTATTTATATGGACAAAGCCGCGGGTGGCCACTAGTCATAATGACCTGTGTTGGTTAATTGATATTTCAATGCCGATACGCCGATCGAAACAAATCGTACGCCAATTGTAACGAAGTTGCAACGAATTAATTAAGTGGTTAACATCTCATTTGACTAATTAAAGCTAATTGGCCTATTTGTGAATAATAATTTGTACGTAGGTATGTTTAGGCGTAGTGAACTATATACTTGGAGTGTTTTATAAGAGCGATATACGTGTTTTTAATGTATACAATGTTCATTGATTTGGCTTAACTTTGGATTTTAAAATTATTGTACGTATTTGTAACGTTGGCTTTAATAGATAATCTAGCAAACTTATACACGCAATTCAGTTTATTCTTCTTTTGTGATATTAAAAACCATTGCAAGATATAGGTAAAAGTTCAACACATTAATTAATAGAACATAGAATTAAGATGATCTTTACTGAAGAATGATAATTTATCCAACACCTGTTTTATCTTAACATAACATTTACCAACAAAATAAGTACATATCGATATTTTCATCGACATTATCTCGTCCCATCACTAGTACCGCTATACCCGTCCTACAGATGTATAGATAAAGTAGTAGTGTTTGTAAACATATAATTAGTTGGTAGGTCGATGCATATCAACCACTCGTTAGTGCCGCACTGAGCTGGACCGCGGTGCAGTCACAACGAGTATTTTCGGTATCGAGTGCTGGTCACTCGATATCGTGTAATTATAATAGTCTGTGCGTTAATAACAGGTATATTGCTACGCACGTTCTTCATTAAGCTTATAAAGTTTTATTGCGTTATTTGTTACTGATGGTTTTACATACGCTTTTATTTGATACAGATATTATAAAAGATAGTAGTCATTTTACAGATTATTTAAAAAAGTGTATTATAGTTTTATTATGACTACAGAATAAAATATAAATAAATAGCTAAATATCAAATTTAATAGACCATCAACAAAATGCCGGCAAATTAAATGTGTGGCAAAAATATATTATGTCTATTTTTTAAGTAGCATTTAAACTTTACCTTAGCAATAGACTCTATAAAATAGTCAATTTTTCTTTGGAATTTTGTACTTAATACAAAATAAATCCAATGTTTATTAACATCGGTTACATTAGCCATCTAACAAATACTAAAATCACACAAATACCATTCTAGTATCACGCGATATCTAGTGACAGGTGTGCCTACGCGCAAGATGGCTGTGTGGGTAAGAAACTAGTTTGCGAGAATATGAGTGATTGTACCCCGTTTACCCGGCCACACAGCGCTGGCTGATTCAATTAATTTATTTATTGTCTTGCCCAGGTTGGCCTTGCCCTGGTCAGATGACCCGGGAACCATAACTCCTTTTTTATGGGATTCGGCGAGTGAAAAATGATATAGTCCAGCTGTGACTCTATTATCGGTGGGGTTAAGGCTTTTGAATTGGCCGGGATTAAAATTCTGGTGCTAATAAAACAACTAATGCTATAAATGCGAAAGTATCTCCGTCTGTCTGTTAACTTTTCGCACTTAATATATCGTTTAGGGCTGATTTTTTTACAGTCAGATAAAAGATAACAATCGAATAAATCACAATCCGGATGATTGTAAAATGTCATTGCTTGTTTGCTAAGTAAAATACCGTATGACATCCGCAAATTGGTGACTTTATACTTTATCAGTCGGCTAATTCTCATCTGACCATTAAACATCGGACCTTAACCGAATGTAATGAAAATAAGTTAAAATTCAAAGAAAGGATCTATTATACTTATGCTTAACTTTTTTTATTTCAGAAAAATGGTAGCGCCCTCGAAACGTACGGTCGTCATTGTAACAAACCGAATTCACAGGCAGAGTCACGGGCATTAGCTAGCAACTAATATTATAAGTACCTAACTAAGTAATTATATTTTTGAACTCAAAAGCTAGAAAGATTATTTCTTTATCTTTGCTTTGCTAAAGAAATAAAAAATTCTAAATTGGATTTAATTAGAACATCAATAACAATTTGATAGCCTCATACGACATAGTCAATATATGATATCTTTTTATCATCTTTCCCTTGAAAGTGTTACAAAATTTGTATCTGATTATAAAAAACCTCATTAGTTCATCGCACTTTCAATTTCATCCCACAGATAATCTTCAAATGCCACAATCCCTAATCGCCCGATTAAAACGGCGTTGATAAGCGACTTTATTTAAAACAGTGTAATGGCTATGATTACACAGATGTATATCAGATTTTAACGGACCACCTAATTGTGCTAAAATGTTAGTATCACGTGTTCCCCGCCAGATTATGCATAGTCAACGAGGCATGTAATGTCTGTCTGTATTTCAAATATGAAAATCTATTCAAATGCATATCGTTTATAGATGAAGTCGTAATTTCACTTTTTTTGTACTTACGCGGTTTTCTTGGAAGACCTTTCCGTTTTCGAGTTGGAGATATCGAGTTTTCTTAAAACGCGCAGTCATTTACTACATATGCAGTAATTATTGTATATTTAATAACGTATATTTAAGCAACACACAGCGTACGTGTATGTTATTACTAGGATAAACTCAAATAAATTTCTATTACTTGGTACACATTGTTATGTTAAAATAAACATTGGAAAATGTATAATAATATGTAATAACAACGAATAAATTGTTAAGACAAACACCGTTGCCATTATTTTTCAAATAAGTATCTATATATGTTTGTGCTATGGATGCTAGGTAACGGATAGACATACTTAAATACGTTTAAAAACGTCAATGACTCGAGTATAGATGATGATGTTCACCGCACGATATGATAATCATTATACAAAGTTGTCTAGCTTTTCCAATATAAATATTAACAAACCTTTAAAATAGGGATGTTGACTGGCTAGTCAATTGAGATACTTTTTCAGACCTGTCAAAAGGAAATCACTTCATAGATTTTGTATGGGCTTGTCAACGTGTGACGTCACTAGTTTGTATAGTCAACTGACTTAATATTAAGCAGTTTTTGTAAAATTGAAAATCTTAGACTCAATATGATTAAAAATCAATAAGGCTTAACAGCATACTACGATACTTTCTTTTTCAGAATTGATATTTCAAAATTAAATATAAATGGTGTCAACATCCCAATTTTTACTATTAAAGATTGTTCTTTGCCTACCCCTTCGGGGATTATGGGCGTGATGTTATGTATGTATGTATGTATGTAAAGATTGTTTTCCATTAAAAATCTACATAATTTTGATAGAGTAAAAGAGGTTGTGAAAATTGGTCGAGTGGTCAGAGTCCCTGGCTACGAAACCAAGGGTCGCGGGTTCGAATCCCGCTAGGGGCAAATGTTTCGTGTGATGAACATGGACATTTGCACTCGAGTCAGGATGTTTATAAACGTATTTAAGTATGTCTATCCGTTCACCTAGTATCCAGAGCACAAGCTTAGCTTCCCTAGTTCCAAACTAAGCTAAAACTAAGCTTAGTTTGGAACTAGGGAATTGGTATATCAGTATTGAGAATTTATTTATTTATTTATTATTATTATGTAGCATTTAGGGCCATTTCATGACTATTACTTCAAGTAATTATGACTTTTCTTTCACACATAGGCAAGCAAAATTCATAATAACTGTTAAGTATATTACATATATTCATTTAAGTAATGAAAATATAGAGTTGATCTAACTGTAGTATTGCATAAATAAAATGTCGACCGTTTCACTATAAGTAAGAGTAATTAAACATTAATAATATCAAAAATAACTTAGAAATATGAATACTTACTAAGTTAAAACATGAAGGTAGATTAAATAGCGGCATCCTTTATAAGTTTGGACTCATTAATATATTATTGTAATTCTATGTTTACTGCTGTTGTAAAGTATGAATATTTTAATAATTATATCCACACTTTTATTGCATTCTAAATGGGCTGCATAATACATTAATTATTGCAATGTGTAAATGCGGTTTTATGATATCTTGATTATAAAAATGTGGATAAGACCTTATTATGCCTTGGTAGAATTTAAGTATTACGTGATAATATTTCAAAGTTTCAATAAAAGATGACCTTCTTTAAATTCTTCTTTTGTTTTGGGTAAATATGTGATTGTGTAGGCGACGAGCTAGCCACTTGTCACTACTTTTTCACAATTTTCCATCTAACCCAGCCAGTTTTATTTTTGGCTGAATGTGGTTAAAGGGGCTTGCTACCCCTTTGACTCTGCTTACCCTTTCGGGGATTGTATGTATGTTAATCTTCTGCCTTTTTTGTTTTGTTTATGGTGAGAGTAATTATGACCCTTTGACTATGATCCTAAAATTTGCTGTCATGAATGAGAGTTTTCAAAAATACAAATACCGTCAGATGGCACGAGGGAGTCTCGTAGTCTCATCACTGTCACTATTG
The DNA here is from genome assembly GCA_951394215.1 of Glyphodes perspectalis. Taxonomy (NCBI): domain Eukaryota; kingdom Metazoa; phylum Arthropoda; class Insecta; order Lepidoptera; family Crambidae; genus Glyphodes; species Glyphodes perspectalis. The sequence continues at coordinate 4,442,138 of OX596227.1, forward strand.
GCTGTTTGTTGTCAGCATGCCAGTTTGTTCTGAAAACTTACCAATGAGGAGGGTGACAAGACCGTACGTCACAGTTACGCCATCTATGTGATGTTTTAATTCAAAAAACCCTCATTGAAGTTATTTTTATATGACATTATTTACCGCTAGAGAAATAAAGATATTGGATCCACAATAATTTTGATGTAAGAACATTTTAAGAAAAGATTTTCGCTGTCTTAACTAATTCGGTTGGGATTTGAACTCAGGAACGCCAAGCTGACTTAAAAAAAAATTCAATACCCTTGCAAATTGCGGTAAATATTACATAAGTATTTTTTTTTTATAAAAAGCATGTCTAACTACCCCTCAATATAATATTTTAAAACTAAAGGGATCTGACAAAATCCGCGCAAGTCTTTTTTATTCGTTTTCCAAATTGAGAAATGTTAAAAACGTTACACAATTCCAACGTATGTCATAATGAAGTTGTTTTCCTTTTAAACGAATGCTCATTTTGTATCGAATTATTTGATTGAAAAAGTCATATGCAACATTGTATATTGCCTAGTAGCGCATGAAAACGACATGTCTGGTTATAATAAACTTTATGTCATGACAATAAAGTTTACTTTCGATGGGAAAACATTAATAAGTGAATATTTTCTTTCGGCGAAGTTGTTTGCGATGCATTTCATTGCAACTAACATTTAATGCGATAATTAAAAAAAAAAATCTAAATCACTTAGTATTACTTAGTTAAAAATTTTATTAATTAACCAACTTAATTACTTTATACAGCGTTTTCATTTAAATATTAATTAGACTTGTGTTACGGATATCAGAATCAACAGTGGTATTACAAATATATACTTAAATATTGGATATTGAGCGGTGGTAGCTCAATGGTAAGGACACGCGCCTCTTAACCGAGGAGTGCGGGTTCAAACCCAGGCATGTACCTCTAGATTTTTCAAATCTATGTACATATTTATACCACTAGCTCGACGGTGAGGGAAAACATCGTGATGAAATCTGCAAATTCAAACAATTTTGAATTTGTAACCATGATCCAAAAATTGTCTGGTTCCCCTATCTTAGGGTTACGAAGGTCAGATCGGCAGTCGCTTCAATGTAATTACCAGACTCGCTAAAACCTGGAGCATGGTCTAAGCGGACCCCGTCTAAGCACGGGACATAACGTTAGGAAGATGATGACTTAAATATTGGATATTAATACCCAGACACAGAACAAACACAAGTATTCATCACACGAATATTTGTCCTGGGTGATCAAACCCACAACTCCTGGCGCATGGGGCAGGGTCACTACCAAATGCGCCATCGAGTCAAGTCAAATAGGTATTGTAGTTTATACAACTTATATTTTGCTAACGTGACTCGTTAAAAAATCAATGCTAAGTCCTAACAGGTGCAACCTTATGACCTAACCCTCAGGATAGCATTAAAATGTTTTGTAACTAGTTAAGGGAGGCTACTGAATTAAATTTCATTTTATTATCAGTGAACATGAAGATGCGAGATTGTAGGGTATACAAGTGATTTTGTATTATGGTAGACACCATGAGTCCCGCAGTCGATGGCTAAGAGTCACAACAGCGCAAGTCGAAACCTCTCGTTTTTAGGTGCTGCTTAACGTTTGTTTTTCGAAGTCGCGCCGTCGACGGCCGCGCGTCACAACAGCGCAAGTCAAATTCTCTCTTTTTTAGGCGCTGCTAAATGCTTGTTTTCTAAAGCCGCGCAGCCGACGGCCGCGCGTCACAACAGTGAAAGTCAAAATCTCTCTTTTTCAGGCGCAGCTAAATGTTTGTTTTCTAAAGCCGCGCAGCCGACGGGCGCGCGTCACAACAGCGCAAGTCGAAATCTCTCGTTTTTTAGGCGCTCGTTAGCGCTCGGCTGACCTCCGGCGGACGCGGTTCCGGGCGGTGCCTTTATAATTGATGTGCATAAACACGCTGGGGTATACGGGGTGCTCGATAATTTTGTGCGGTTTTATCGTCTTTTTATATATTATGCATCTACCAACTTACTTATCGTAAATGTAACCCTAACTAAAGCTAAACAATTTATACTTATTTGAATTTACATATTTTCTAGGGTACTTTTTTAATTTGATTTATTTAAAATATTTTTTTGTTATTTAATTTGATGCTAAGATTATCTAAAAAAATATCATTTATATACAGTGAACCATCAATTCATATTGAGGTCATAAATAACTATATATTTTTTTATTTATTTACCAAATTTTTTCATTAAGTTTCTAAAGAACTATTTGAAATTTTACATTAATAAAGTGCAATCAATACTCATTTGCAACCCTAAATTCATACTTAATAACTTATCATTTGAATCAAAATAATATATTGCCTAGATGTTTGAAGTAATAAATAACTAAATTCCACATTTAGGTATTTACTAGGTATTATGGAGTAATCATAATTAACTCCTTAATTAATACACACATCAATCGCATTCAAAACAAATAACTAAATTATTACAAACATCCCGTATGTGACCTACTACGATAATAAAAAACTCAATTAATCAATCACGTTTCCCGATCACCCTGTATACACACACACCGCGCGCATCGGCGCGTAAATATATTTTGTACGAACAAAACTGTTATTTTAAAATAATAATTGATGTGCACTCGCATTATGTCTGTCTGTATTGTCAATGGTCTGTTATTTTTTTCTTTTGTGAGTGTCGCTATTAGCTATGCCTACGGTAAATATAGGGGACACGATATTAATTTTCTGTTTGTGTCCTCCGAGGCTCTATTGTGGCTCAGATTCTCACAGTCCGTTACACGTGCATGGACGTACTTGGAAAAGGCCTAGTGGAAAATTGTCGTTGGCTGCACAGTTCTCAATGTCTTTGCTTTGGAAATTGCGGCTGTATAGTTTTTATTGTCTTGTGTTATAAAAGTATGACGCATGGTATCTATTTTATAGATTAGAGTCAAATTAAGTATTATTTTTCAAAATAAATTATGTTTTTTATTAATCATGACAAGCAAATCTAATAATAATAGTTCCACTTTAAGATTAAGCACATCTATTTTTTTTACTTTAGAGATTTTCAACAGTCAAAATATTAAATAAAGTTTGCACAACTTTATATCAATATTATTTATTATTATAACAATTACTAAAGATACCAGAGTAATTGCTAATATTACGCATTTTTTTACATTATCATACTATTAATTCCCTAGCCCCAAACTTCTTGGGCTGGCTCGATGGCGCATTTGGTAGTGACCCTGCCCCATGCATCAAGAGTTGTGGGTTCGATCACTACCCAGGACCAACATTCGTATGATGAATATTTGTTCTGTGTCTGGGTGTTTATACCTAATATTTAGGTACATATGTAATTGTTATACCACTGTTGATTCTGATATCCGTAACACAAGTGCTTAAGCTACTTACCTCGGAGTCAGATCAATGTATGTGATGTAGTTGAATATTTATTTATTATTATTTAAAAATTACCATATATACTTGTGCTATGTATACTAGACAATGAGAAAAGATTCTTAAATGTAATATCTAAGAGAACACAAAGTAACAACCAATATTTAAAAAATAAATCCACTTAAAATCGCAAGGTGAATTGCATTTAAATATCAGACTACATCACATACATTGATCTAACTCCGAGGTAAGTAGCTTAAGCACTTGTGTTACGGATATCAGAATCAACAGTGGTATTACAAATATATACTTAAATATTTAATATTAACACCCAGACACAGAACAAACACAAGTATTCATCATACAAATATTTGCCTTGGGTGGGGATCGAACCCACAACTCTTGGCGCATGGGGCAGGGTCACTACCGAATGCGCCATCGAGCTTGTCTGACATGATGTCTAGTTGAACTTTTTGCCATACATTAACATCAGAAAAGTGATGCACAAGACTTTCTATCCACACGGTGCGATATTGATACCAAACGTATTCACATTACATGAAATAAAAATTGAAGTCAAAAGCTACGTCCAAGTCAAACATTTGAGACAGGTGCTGTCATTGCGTCTCGCGAAACTTTTGGTTTGATTTGATTTGACGAGTGTGAAACTGACATTGATGCGCGTCTGAGAAAAGGCATCTTGCATTGCTTGGTGTGTCTAAAATAGAAATTGCTTATGAATTTTTGTTTTGATATTCGGAATTGATATTTTAATATTGGGCATAAAAAACTGAGAATATTTGTTTGTCTTGTTTTTTTGATTAAAACAACAATTAAACATAGATAATAAAAGACTTTTAGTAGTAGCCATAGAAGTAACACAATGTCAGTAAAATTTTTCTTTACTAGAATTAATAGAATACAGTATTTCTGTATAAGAAGTATTCATTAAACAACATTTACAATATATACAACTTGTCATCGGACTTTAAAATATATTTATGCTATTTTTATACTTTTTTCTATGTTAGTTTATAGGTGGTAGTAGTTAATGTAAGTACAAATATTCCTATCAAACAAAAACCGTTTCTATAACAAAAGCTGATCTTCACATGGCTAAAGTTTAATGCTAGAACAACCTAATTCCTTTTTAACAAAAAATATAAACTAAACCACTATACTTTATACCTTGTCCACTTTAAATTTACGACTTCAAATATCAACCATGTTTCTTCGTCAGACATCACATAAAACACATACATAAGTGCGAATTTGAAATGTAATTCAATTACATCAAAAAATACGATCTACATACAATAGAAACTGCACTATTTCCTATCGGTATAAGGCGTTACCACTTATCAAGATGACAAAAAGTTTAAATAACAAAAAAGGCGAAACTTTAAAGGCTCAAAAGCAATTTAAATTAACTTTAAAATATAAGCTTTTGCATCGGAATTAGGGCTACCACCCGTTTACAAAACTAGTTTTGTACACGTAGCTTCACTCAGTAACAATTATATCTACAGTATTAAATTTGACTTGCTTTCTTTTAGAAATAGCCGTTATTATTCCTTGTTCCACTATAAAGATTGCCAATAGTTAGTCTATTAAATTGCGTCGTTTAAATCAGTTCATATTAAAAAATATTACATATTTGTCAATAAATTCTATTTTAATTACTATATTACAACAATAAGAACTTACATTTTGTAATTTGTAGCAGTTATAATGTCATTAAAATAATTAATAATAAACTTAATACGTATGGACTGCTTAGGTTTAAAGAATATTTATTTCTCATTAAAAACTATACAGTCACTTACATGAGAAATGACAATTACACATATGTGGGTAAGTAAAACTATTTTTGTCTTGTAGTTTGTAGATATACGGGAAATAATCTGTCAAGTAATGTGTACTTACGATTTGCTTAATATAATCAATTTGAATTTAACTGTTAATCTGTTACTTTTTACAGCTGGAACCAAAGTTTGACTCCTGTTATAAAACATAGACTTTATACCTCAGTATAATTGACAGATTTCACACAACAAAATTTCATGTTTTTCTAACAGACCGAATTTCGCAGAGCCAGATACGCAAGTAAAACCTACTTTAGTTAATAAAGGTTTGATATTTTACTAAGATTACATACTTATACAATTCAACAAATAGAAGGTGAAAAATGTTTTGTTTTTATTTTATTTGCACACAAATGTTTCTATCAACCCTGAATGAGCAATCTTTTTTGGACCCAATTTCACCCGCACCAGCGGGCAGATGCGAAATTCTTAAAAAGACCGACAATAACAAATTGTCTTACACAAAAAAAAAACAACTTTAGCACTAAGGGAATAAAATATACATTGTATATTTACAACTATTTAACCTTTCTCGGTTAATTCAGTTTGCTGGAGCGATTGCATGCAATTTTAATTGTAAAGTGGCGCGGCAAAAAAGCGACTTTTTGAGTTAAGACCTTTTTTCTTTCGGCGTTGAAGGCATAGTATGACATGATAGCTTTTTTGTGTTGTAGGTACACGTTATTTGTAATTTATTTTTCTTACTTGTGTGATTTGTTCTTGCAAGCCTAAGGTCACTTTGTAAAAGAAATAGCTGTAGAAATTTTAAACATAAAATAATATATGTTTGACGTACATAAGTAATTAAGATCGTGTATTCAAACAACAAGACCTCTGGTAGATATATTTTAAATTGCATTCTTTTTATTAATTATAACGACGAGGAAATACCTTAAACATCGAGCTATTTCGACATACCGGATCACAATGAAGTTATAATAATTAAAACCAACATCATAACAGGCTGCAAGTTCACAAATACCTTTGCCCGATTATCCGTGGCTGGCGTTTTTAAAAAAAATAATGTCACCAGCGCGTTCTCGTTTAGAGGGGCTACCATTGGTGGGGTCATTAAAATCCAATAAATAAAACGTAGAGGACGCGGTTCGAAGCCCGGCCGACATCTGTTGGTATCGGCAGGGGCCTTGTAAAAATAAACGGGACTGGCCGTAAGACGTGATAGACATGGCGTTCACGCAAATGTAATTTGTCATTCGTGTAGGCTGACAAATAAAATAGTTAAAAAAGAATGAACGGAACATGTTTTATATTAAATTTGCACAAAAATTTACAATATTAAAATATACTTTGAAGAAGAATGAGAAGCTACATACTATCAAAGATTAAATAATTCTACAATCTAAACATTATCTTCGGCTTTACCTACACATATACAGGAACACAAGAAAATATGGATTATTTAAAATATTAATTGACTCGCGAAAATGTAATCTTTCGCAAAATTAGCAAATGTAATCTACTTTATAAAAATATAATGCCGAAATGATTTTACCCCTATATAAAACTTTGTAAAGATGTCTATGAAAACATCTTGGATTATCATAGTTAATACTATAAAATATATGTAAAATTAAACCGTAATATTCCATTCCTTCCTTAAATGACATTCTGATTTTTAAAATATTTTAAACTGATACTCTTAATATATTGTAAGTAATATTCTCCTTCGCCATTATTCCCGCCATTTTGCCTCTTCTAAGAGATTCGAAAGACACTCTTCCATTTAATTGGAAACGTTATTAGTTGCAAGGTGCGAAACACCAGTACTCTGTCAATGGCAAGCTTAATACATGTAGATCTCACGGGTAAAGTATGAAAAATCAATATGTCTACGTAACATTATTCTTTGTTTTTTATTAAAATATTTAAAGAGAGAATAATTTATGGCATTTGTTTGTGAAGACAAAGTGTTTGTATAATACATCTGGCAAAGGAATTAAAATGTATAATATGTGTTTTGACACGTTTTTTTCTGTATAAAGGTATGTAGTTTGTAATGGCATTTAATTAACTATTATTGCGAGTTTTTATATGGAGTTACAAATAAAATACACTTTTAAATATGAAAAATTTACCATTAACAAAATGTAATGAGTAAAGTGAAAAAAAGCTAAACATTCAACCTCCAATTTGAATGAGCATGTCGCAACGGAATCCAACCATACAGCCCAGTTTTTGTTGCGTAAAAATTCGGATTCATCACAAAAATGTGAAACCAATTTTTCTGTTTCACCATAGTTTTCCCACTATTACCGGCGTAGTTAATAGACAAAATGGCGTCGTCACGGGCGACACACACGGTAATGGCGGGTTTATCTTAAGTGTGGCATCGGCCTTAGACGCATCCGCGGCGAACTTGGCCTCTAGAAATTGCTTGTTTTTAATTATGTTTTTTTATCTCTGGGTATTGTTTAGAAAATAAAATTGTGTTTGTTTTTTGTTATAACGAATCGTATATCTTGGATATAAAGTTAGCTAGCTATATATGGTTTCCTGGTTGCTCTTATTAAATAATTTTTTGAATGCATTAAACGGGTAACCGTTGGTTCTCGACGTATAATGTTTGACGTATGTGTTCCTTATTTAATTACTTAGGAATAGCAATGAATTACTTACAAAAAAAACGTAGTACCTACAAGCATATTATACTTACATATAAGACAATCAGAATAACGAAAACTGCATGAGCTGTACTTTTGTATTTGCCTTCCCTTTTATAACGGGTAAGGGCCAATAAAAAAGCAATAGTCAGTTAATCCAATAATGTCATATTAAAAACTTCACAAGTTACCCTTTGATGCATCGCCCTACGCGGAACGGAACGTACCTGCAACAAAAAGAGGACTATTAAAAAAAAACAACTGACATTTGGCGTTAGAAAAAAACGCGGGCAATAAATACAAGTCCAATAAAAAAGCAATTTAAAAAATTAACAAATTCGAAAAGAGAACGGGCGTTGTGAGCCACCCGCCAAATTGTGTTGACCCGTAGAGTTGCATAGAATAATTCCTTTGACTTGTGTTTTTCTTTGCTTGAAGCAGGGTGGGGGAGGTCTCTGTAGTTTTGTCGACGGCCATTTTATCTTGATCTCCGTGTTAGTACTGTAGCTCCCTGTTTTGTTCTGGCGATCTAAGATGCCCGGGGGAGTGAGAGCTCTGGCTACGCTTGTCTCTTTCCTGTGCATTCAGCGTGACGTCATCGTCCGGTGACTACACTGAATGCTCCACTATCGTAAGATTATCGATCAACTGTTTTATTTTGCGAATAAAAAACACTTTTACAACTACTGGGTTTTGTATTGTTATATATAAATACAATCACGTGATGATTTATCGTAATTGTTTATCGGACAATGCAATAATTGGTGGTTTGAAGAATTGATTGGTAACTGTTGAGAAATACAGTTATGTGCTTTTAAATACCAAACGAATACTTTGATCTCCAATGCGATACTGATAAACGCAGTAATTTTATTACGACTTCGATATTCAATAAATTCAAAGATGGCGGTTGCTCTTTTAAGTCATTTAGTTATTCGTGAAAATCTTGAAAAATCTAGTAAATCACTAGAATAAAACCAACATTAATATTAAGGTCTTAGTTGAATGTTAGTTTTGAAAATTTTTAGCCGTAAATTTTTAATTTGATAACCTTAATATGCATTCATAGTTTATAAAAATATTTTATAGCCTATTGTCAGTTTAATAGTCGTACTATTTAGCGGTAAAGGCAATCTTGTCTTTATTTTCGTTTAACTGTTAGTGAATATCTCCACAAAACCTGTTGCATTTAATTACATACCTCTTACACCAAACTAACATGAATCAAAAAGTGAAAACGTTCTCTTAAAAAAGGCATAACGCTAATAATTCTCTTGCGCATCACGCGAACGCTTCAAAAACCAACGTTTTGACATTTCCGGTTCCTAAAAACCCGACAGACGGACGGACATTACGAAATTCAACTTTTAAAATGCACACCTTTTAATTATTATAACCTCTAATTCGTGAACACTTACGATTTGGATTCCTTTGTGCGTATACGAATTTTCGTTGTAAAAAATGTTGGTTCATCACACCGAGGCGTATTTTGATTCGGGTTCTGTTATTTTTATATCAAAAACTTTTTAATTCTCGCTGCTAACTGTCATGTAGCATTTGGTAAGTTTAAACAAAAAATACTAATGAATAAAAATATGAATGGTTTTTGTCGAGTTCAAAATTATGAATTGGCTAGTAGGTACATACGATACACTTGTTTGATAAAAGATATTACTAAATAATTTTGTGTATCTAAAAAACTTTAAACTAATTTCCTTATTCGAGGCTTTGGAGTTAAAAATAGTTATGACTTGTAATATTTATAAAAGATAGCAATGGGCTTTATCATAGAGCTATAATATTGTAGGTACCTACATACTATAAATATAATGTTAGCATTATCGGACTTAATGGCTCTAGTATATTATAGCAATACCCGTCATATTGCTGTCTTGCCCATCAACTAATAACTTAACCATAACTTAACATTTTAAAATAAAATATTATCAAATACTACTTATTCTGTAATATTAAAATGTGGGATTAGTACCCATGTTACCGGAACTATTATTTCCTAAGAAAAAAAAACACAAAACACATTGGTGCTACAATACTCATTATAAGAATCGGACCCTTTCAATTCGTATGTAGATATCTCACTTTCCACCGAACTGGCAACTTCATTGTCCACAATAAAAGTAACAATAAAAAAAAAACAAAAGCCGACCCCGCGCGTATTCAAATTTCGAATTATGAATGGCCCTTCACGTTTCTTTTTTCTAAATAGAAGATGATTGATAGAATATTTGATGTCTTTTTTGTGATTACGTCATTAGACGTTAATTACTTGTGAACTCGATCATTTGTAACCTTGCGGGTTGTTCGCCGGCGCTGTGCGAAGCGACGCTACTGTGGAGGTGGTAATATAACTTTTTTTTGGTTTTAGAAAAAGTTGCCGGTATTGTCTATGGCCTAATGTTAAGAACTTTTACGACATAAAAGACAAGTGTAATTTTAAATGTCAGTATTTAAAACGATATACAATATTTAATTTAATTTAATACACTTTTTATTTAATCAAAAGATAATAATGCTTAAAATTACAAACATTATCTAGGCATTATATTTGTATTGTTTATACATAGTATGAATAATTGATTAAGTTCCGTAAAAAAACCTTTTATGTATTATTATGAGAACAATATTACCTAACTATATAATATACCAAAATAATATCTAAATAAGTATGTACTTTGTACCAAAAAGTATAATATTTGACCATAAATACCGATTCATCCAGATCCAAATCAGTAATTACTGAAAAGAAATCAATCCAATCCACCACTAACATCTCACCTAGTATCAAAATGTACAAAAACCATTTACGCCCAATCAGTACATTTAACCTCGACCATTAGCGAGCAAACAAACTGATTGCCACATCCACCAATAAAAGTTTACTACTCCGCGCCTCGCAGGTGCAGTAGGAACTATGATTTATGGCAACACCAAAACAAATCGATCTATCTAATTGGATCGATTCCGATGATTTCGGTTGCACAAGACGTTTTTATCGACTTTCATAATATTTCGGAGTGAAATCTTACCCTAGAGTCTTATATTATAGGTGTCTTATCCCATGTTGGTGTGGGACTTAAAAATAATGTTAAAGGCGACTAATGGTATATCGGGTTTTGGGTGTGTGGTTGTGTAGGCGACAGCTCGTCGCTATAGCCAACTGTCACTACTTTTACACAATTTTCCATCTAATCGGCCCAGTTTTATTATTGGCTGAATGAGGGGCTTGCTGCCCCTTTGACACTGCCTATGTGATGCTATGTATGTTATTTTAAAGTGCATTGACCATGATCCCGGATTTAGCGAGCCTCGTTTGACCGGGGAGAGACAATTGAATCATTCAACACGTCCGTAGTTATTTGAATGTACGAATTTCTTAACGATATTTTTCCATACTGCCAAACAAGTGGTATAAATCTACTTTGAGAAAATTAAAATAGGCTTCCTATTTTAACAAAAAAAACCTGATCAGGAATAGATTGTACAAGGAAATGCGAGATCTAGTAGGTGCAATGACGTAAGCATTGTATAAAAAATGATTTTGCGGTTTCATAAACAAAAAGTATTTATTTAGACATTCATTTGAATTAAACAAGAAAAAATTCTTTAAAAAGTTCTATAGGAAATACTGGTTGGTTAGATAGATTCGCGTAAGCCTTTTTTAATTTTTAGAAAAAAGCATACGTCATTAAATTCGCGGGAAAAGTTTGAAGTAATTAATTTTTTGTAATCTAATAATGCCTTTCTCATTATGTCCAAGGAGTTTCCGTTAATAAGGACAAATACATTGTAATTTTATAACGCTATCTCTATACCACCCTGACATATATATACGTGGCCACATAAATTATGCATTTCATAGGTATTCTAGATACCACAGATAGAACAAGGAAAACACGTGTGTACCATCTGTCCGAGATGACACGACGGATGTTGAGTAGTTCGGAAATACCTGTGTGATGTTTTTTATCGAAATGTTAGAAATTGCAACTATGGTTGACTTGAAACTTTTTTTTTATTGTAGGAAAATGAGAATGGGAAACGCTCTTAGCTTGTTGTGACCTTTGAGGAAAATATCTAAACGGTTTTAATGAAATACAGTTTGTTTGTTTACGTTATTAAGTATAAGATTTTTTATAAATTTATGTTGCTCTGTAATAGGTAGATAATATGTAGTCCTTCTAAATTGCTATAAATTTCAATGCTAAATACAAAAGAATCAAGGAGTAAGAATCTGATTCATTTCATATTAATATGTTATTAATTGGAAAGTAAGATTACTTTGATTTCTTAAGTAAATCTATAAAACAGACAGATTTATTAATATAAATATTAGACATCTCGAAAAAATTTGTCGATATACAAAACAGATGCTCAAAAACTCGACGTCTGAAGCTGTTTAAAAATAGTCCCAGAAACATATTTTTTTTTAAATTCCCCCCTCATACCTTTTTAAATCCAACCAGACCACAAGCGACCAGGAACAGTCGAAAATCAAATTTGAAATTGGAACAAATCTCGGTGCGGTACGCTCACGGTCCGTAAGTAGGAAGTCCCTATTAGCCGGTAATGTGCTCAAGTGAGTTTTGTTGTTGTTACCAACCACCACTTTAGATTGACCTCTGACCCCTCTCTGTTTTTAACTGAATACAACCACAGGGGGGGACTGTCGTAGTGCGTCAGGGGTCAAGATAAGCTGGCCAGTATATTGGCTCGATTGGTGCACCGGAAACTTGCTCAAGACGGTTCTAGCAGTTGTACTATGGTACGTTCTTTGGATCTGGTTGCTTGGCCAATTCGTTGGGAGCTAGAGCTGGGGATTTTAAGAATTATTTTGTCTGTGTCCCTTTTGTCTATGTTCGTATTTAGGAATCCGAAAAAACTTTCGTTTTATTTCAAAATAATTTTTGATCTATAGATTTGTTCTGAGTTGGTGAATATTTAGAAAAATCCCAGAATATTTTCTTACCAAAGAATAACTTAAAAATCAGTTAATAGCCAGACTTATAAATTCTACATCATTCTACATAAAGTTATATTTGTATACTATACTAATGCGTATCTATCTATTGCCTCCTAATCCACCCGCGTAGAATACGGTCTGTAACAAAGTAGAACCAATTTCACCGGGATAAAAAGTAGTCTATGTCCTATTCTTAACCATAATCTATATATGTGCCAAATTTCATCTAAATATGTTCATCCGTTTTGAAGTTATTCAGTAACAAACATACATACAAACTTTTGCATTTAAAAAGTAGCACAGTAAAACCTATCTTAGAATTGTGTTACATAATAATCTATCCTCTATATTACTCAAACATAAGTATCAAAATCGCTTGCTCAATCTACTTCCATGCGTAGAATCTATAATGACCTTTTTATACACTAGATAATGACATTATATTACGTTATAATAATCTACGTGTGAGGGCTAGCCATCTACCTCTCACTCTTAAGTATGTTGAATGAGTGAGAGGGAAATACAAGGTTCGCTTTTGAAAATAATATATAGTTAGGGTTCCCTAAGCGAATCCTATATTGGTAAAATAATGCGCCAACTGTGTTCCTTGCCTAGCATGTCCTTAAACCGACTAATGGTGTACCGGGTTTTGGGTATGTGATTGTGTAAGCGACGAGCTAGCCACTGCTTTTTCACAATTTTCCATCTAACCCAGCCCAGTTTTATTTTTTGGCTGAATGTGGTTAAAGGGGCTATCTGCCCCTTTGACTCTGCCTATCCCTTCGGGGATTACGGTCGTTATGACATGTATGTATGTAGAATAATAATAATAGTACTGACTGGGAAGCTACCAAAAAATATTAATTTAGAATTTTCCACGAACGGAACCTTCAACCTAAAATACGGCTCACGCTTAACGTATTTTTATTTTCAATAATCTATAACAAGATGAAGTGATATCAAAATTAATCTTGCTTCACATTAATGCAAGAGAAATTCTTGCGACTTTTTAATTTTAACCCAAGTTATACTTTTTTTTCGGTTTTCTTGTAGTTTCTCATTAAAGTTACCCTTTGAGTAGTAAGTTACATCAAGATTATCTATATTGGTACAAGATTATTTACATTGGTGTAATTTTAATAATTATCAAGTCAATAACTTTGAGTGATATTATATACAGTGGTCTTATTTATTTATTATTTATTTATTTATTTTAATTCAAATTAAACGGCAGATGCCAATTACAATAATTGAATTACGAGCTTAAGAGCTTTTATCAGTATACAAATAAATAGCATTGAAGGTTCCGTGTTGGTCTGTGACTTAAAAAGAATTTGCCAACTGTGTTCCTTGCCTAGCATGTCGTAAAAGGCGACTAATGGTATATGGGACTTTGGGTATGTGATTGTGCAGGCGACGAGCTAGCCATTTGTCACTACTTTTTCACAATTTTCCATCTAACCCAGCCCAGTTTTATTTTTGGCTGAATGTGGTTAAAGTGGCCTGCTGTCCCTTTGACTCTGCCTACCCCTTCGGGGATTATGGGCGTGATACATACATACATGACATCAACAGCCTTTTGCTTAATGTATATGAAAGTATATATACGGTACATATAAGAGATTTAAAAATAAAATGGTATGTCTCTTTGTACCAAAAAGTCTTTAAAACGGCTGGACTAATTTAGATCGATTTTTGCTAGCAAATAATACCTTAGTAAACTTCTTTTGCATTCTTATTAGAGCGCTATACCTTTTTCTCTGTTAAGTATCTGTATTCTTACTAACATGTCTATTTGTTACGTATTCGTGCTCAAATAGCTGGACCGATTGTGATGAAATTTGGTCCGAAAAAACTTTCAACCCTACTTTTATTCCTTATTTCTTAGGTAGACCCCGCACAAAACGAATTCCAGACGTAACCGCGTGCCTAAGCTTGTAACACATGTATAAAACATCCTACGTCCTACCATATCCCCAAAGGTTAAGCTAATAATATTAATTGGATTTGTACTAGAAACTTCATTTGCAGTTACATTGCTCATTGCGTTATGCAACGCATAAAAACTAGCGATATTAATGCCGCAGTGAAAAAATGTCAGTTATGGCCAACATGATTAGACCTTCCATACCCCGCTTTGTATGAAAGAACTAGGTTATAAAAGGGGTATTTGAATATAGCTCAAGGGTCCAGTTAAGATGGTTGTTTTGTAAGTAGGTAGGTATGGTATTCTAGTCCATTGTATTGATTCTATACGATAAGGATAATTGGATCGGAGGTAGATGAGTCATCTATTGACGTAATTATTTTTTTATACGGGTTGCATAAAAAATGCATTTAGATGCATGGTATACTTTGTGTGAGCGACGAGCTAGCCATTTGTAACTACTTTTCCACAATTTTCCATCTAACCCAGCCTAGTTTCATTTAGCTGAAAATGGTTCAAAGTGCTAGCAGCCCCTTTGACTCTGCCTGCTTTTTCGAAGATTCATCATCCTCTTGCCCTTCTCCCAGTTCACCTGGGATCAGCGCAGCATGTCTTCCTCTTCCATTCGTCCCAGTCAGCCGTCATCAAGCTATCCACTCCCATTACACTCATCTTTCACACAATCCATCCATCTCTTATTTGGCCTTCCTACTTGGCCTACTTTTTCGGGCATGAAAAATAATAAAAAAATCTCCAGACTGGCACACCAATTCCCTAGCTCCAAACTAAGCTTATGCTTGTGCTATGGATACTAGGTGAACGGATAGACATACTTAAATACGTTTATAAACATCCATGACTCGAGTAGAAATGTCCATATTCATCACACGAAACATTTGCCCCTAGCGGGATTCTAACCCGGGCCCCTTGGTTTCGTGGCCGGGGTCTCTGACCACCCGACCAACGGGCCAGTCAAATGAATGTAGTATTGGTCTACCTTATGGGCTATAGGCTATCTAAGTCTAAGAGGTTTGGATAAAATACCTTCATAGGCTTAAATATATTTCGTTTTGGTCTGGGACTTACTAACACTAAAAAAAATTACTAACTAGGCAAGGGCCTGGCATGTCGTAAAAGGCGACTAATGGTTGTTATTATGTGGGCAGGCTAGTCACTTGTCACAAGTTTCCATACTTTTCCAACTAAGTAAACCAAGTCAGTTTTGTTGTTAGCTAAAAATTGTTAGTAGAGCTTGCTTCTTTGACTCTACCTTCTTCTTAGGGGGTTACGGGCATGATGTTGCTGATTTAATATTGGTAAATGCTTTTTATGTACCTACATATAGAGGTAAATAAAAAGAAATTTTTTTTTTTTTGTATTTTATATTCTATTACTAAAATGTCCATAAAAGCACAAACATATGTACACGATACTTAAAAAAAAAAATTTTTTTTTAGTACTTGTCGGGCAGTTTATTATTCGTCAGTAAAACATATTCAAGCGAGAGAACCCAAGGGAGTGGCTAGTTCATTAGAATTCAGTTCTGAAATAAACTGCATAGCTAAATACCGACTAGACTATGAGGCAACGCCCGGCGTCGACTCCTGCGCAAGTTTCCGCCAAAAAACCGAAAAAAAAAACCGGAAACCAACGCCGGGAGACTGATGTTGCGGTTTTTATATTATTTCCCTTTGTGTTGTGATGATAAATTATGGTTTTCACTAGCTTTGACATACGGATCCGCGTGGCATTGGGTTTGTGGCAAACTCTATAGTTTCAAATGGTTCGATGGCGCTTTCGGTGGCCCTGTCCTATGCGCCAAAAGTTGTGGGTTCGATCCCCATCAATGACAAACATTCGGGTCATGAATACTGTGTTTGTTTTGTTGCTGTTTCTGATATCCGTAACACAAGTGCTTCAGCTACTTACCTCGCAATCAGATCTGTGTATGTGATGTAGTCTGATATTTATTTATATAGTTTGTCTTGTAGAAAACGGTGGTAGCTCAAAGTTAAGATGACCTTGTAAGCGAGGAGTACGAGATCTAATCCGAGACAATTAGTATAGTATCTATAGCACAAACATATATAGTTTGAAGCTAAGCAATAAGGATGATGACTGCATTAAAAAACTATAATTCTATTTAGTCCGTCAGTTAATACTAGACACATTTTTTTCGCTTTATCAAATTAACAAAAGAATCATAAAGATAAGGAGCATCAAAGTTTTGGAGTGGGGGCTTGCGACGTCATTATTTAGTAAACATTGTACGAAAGCGTGACGTCAAGCGCAACTTGAATGCATTGTATCTTCGTCAATGTTTGTTTGACAAATGAATAAAAAAATACGTGTTCAGTATTTTTTTATAATCTAACTGACGGACTAAACATATTTTTTTTGTCATCTTGCCTTTTGTACTGGTACCTATAAACAACATACAATTTTATAATTAAAGTCAGACTGTATAATAAAGAAAGTTATAGTATATTCAATATAACCTACATACAAAACACCTTCAAAAACCCTTGCAACAGATCTTTTATCTTTTTCCCTCGTAAATAACTAGCATCTACGCTTATAGTAACTTTGTATACAATGTCACACGTCCATTATAAGTACTAAATAATCTAACTATGTCGATAAATGTGTCCACGAGATACCGAACAGAAAAACATGAGTACTAGGAAACCCGCATCGCCGTATGCACGTGTGTGCATAATTGTAGCATTAGCTGACGTCACAGCGCACTATTGCACAGTGAAGTCGATCTAGGTATTTGTCATGGTCGCTGAGAAAGGGATAATGTAGGTAGCTAATATTGTAAATGGGAAAGTATGTTTGTTAGTCTTGAATTTATGACCTGCTTAAATGATCGTGGTGACATTTTGACAGGGTAACCTGTTATCCAGAAAAAAATACTTATGGGATAAAGTCTACAGCAATGCGAGTGAAGCTACGGGAAATATCTGGATTAGAGGTAAAATATTTTTACAATACTACATCAAATTCTTCGCTTCAAACTTATATAAAATTACGCTTGAAATCCTCAGCGAAGTAGGCTGAGCCAAAAAAGCGGGCTCCCAGCAATATTGGCCAAAGAATAAAGTTAGTTAGTTGTTTAACGGAACATTTTGAATAAAAGTAGGGACAAGTGGCTCGTTTCGCAGACCAAGACGTTTTTGGTTCTCTGAGCCATTTAGGTAGAGCCAGGTTTGTAAGTGGCTAGATCATCGCTAACATAATCACAAACCAAATAGATACACAATACGCGATCATTCGCTTTTTGACGAGACGTCAGACAAGGTCATATTACTTTTAAGGTACTAAGGCATATACTTCTATGGATACTAAAAATTGACTGGCCCGTTGGTCGAGTGGTCAGAGACTCTAGCCGAAACCGAGGGTCGCGGGTTCGAATCTTGCTAGGGGCATATGTTTCGTGTGATAAATTGGTGTGTCAGTCTAGAGAATTTATTTATTTATTATTTTTCATAGCGCTTGATAATAATTCTTTATTTCAAGGTCAGATGGAGATCACCCACTGTTCCACAAATACTGTGTGTATGTAGAAATATTTATGCGTATTGTGAAATATGGAAAAATGCGCGCTTTAAACGAAACAAAATTGCGTGTCTGAGTTAAATATAGTGAATCTAGTTTTATGAAAATCGACATTATTTTTTTACAAATGTGTAGTTTTTTCTAATATTCTTTATTATAAATGTAAATATTCTATGTTTGTTGCTGTATGGTACAGAAACTTTACTACCACAGCATCCGAAATCCAACGAAATAGATGCCGACAACGCATAAGGTAGGAGGATTAACTGTCAACAGTAGGGCCCAACTGGAGAAGAGTTGCTAAGGATAAAGACCAAAAATCATTGGAGGAGGCCTTTGCCAAAAGGCACACCGAACTCCGGGATAGTTAATAAAAAAGTGCAATTTTTACAAAATAAGGAGTTTTCGGGATATAAAGGCTAAATTATATTACGAAAATAACGCGGACGGCGATTTGGCACAGTTGATGTTTGTATAGAGAAGGAGTGCAGAAAGCTAATATTTTAATGAATAATCCATTAGAAATACTTCACCATTACCATTGACTCTTCTATTATGAAACATTTCGTCCGGATTTTAATTAAGTAGGTCTAATTAAGTTTACTAACCTAATGATAAGTCTTACTAACAAAAAATTGGATCTATGTAATCTTATTTAATAAATTAAATTGAATTGAATTGAATACATTAAATTAATAAAATTATTAGACAAATTATGGTCGAATTGATCAGTAGGCGACCACTAGTATACTTAAGTAAACATTAATACTTAACACCTTTTAAGTATTATTAAGTAATCATATTAGTTTCATATAGTTACAACAGCATAAGACTAATAGCTACAACTAATGATTGATACTCAAACTTGTTCTACGGTATCTACGCAGATATAACTATCTATCTATAGAAGTATCTACGCGCATTATCCGTCTGAGTACGTACGTAACTAATACTACAATTGATGAGTTTGATTGTTTGTTTATAGAGAAAATCATTATTAATCTTTTGACGATAAATATCTTTTGTCCCATGTTGGTCTGGGACTTGGCCCATGTTGATCTGGGCCAAAAAAAAAGAATGTGCCAACTGTGGTTCTATCTACATATTCTCACACCTGTATCCCCAGAGGTAAGCAGAGTCCAATGAGCACATTTAGCCAGAAATCGGGTTTTTTTTAGATGAAAAATTGTTATTAGTATATGTAAGTACATAATCCAACCCAGCCCACTGTCCCATGTAGGTCTGGGACTTAAAAAGAATATGCCAACTGTGGTTCTTGCCTAGCATGTCGTAAAAGCCGACTAATCGTATATCGGGTTTTGGGTGTGTAATTGTGTAGGCGACATGTTAGCCGCTTGTCACTGCTTTTTCACAATTTTCCATCTAACCCAGCCCTGCTTTGTTTTGGCTGAATGTGGTTGAAGGAGCATGCTGCCCCTTTGACTCTGCCTACCCCTTCGGGGATTATGGGCGTGATGTTATGTACCTATATATGTATGTATAAATATCTCTATTCATATTTTAATACGAAGACTATCTATCTCTTACGATTCCTTCGTAGGATAGTCTTTTCAAGTAGGAGATTCTTAATAATACAATAAAGAGGGTTCTTTGGTAAAAACAAGAAGAGGAGATAGAACCTCAAATGAATTATAGGCACAGTAAGCATTTAACTTCTTAACAGCCAAGGACGCGATATTGCCTCGAAATAATCCTGTTCGAAAAATTACGACATAACCGTCATTATCACTAGTTTAAATTTCAATTTAATATAAATTCGAATACGAGCATCGTCGCAGGCGCACGCTAACGCAGCAATATGAATGGATAGGCGGCTCCCGTGGCCCCGATACCGCCCGTCAAGGGAACGAGTCTTCACAGCTATAATTCCAAGAGATTTTTCCTTGGTCTTGCGAAATTGTACGGCGGAGTTTTTGGTCATACATAAATACAAACTTACTTTACTAAGAACCACGTAAGCCATGTTTCCTTGAGTCCATTCAAAGGAGCTGTAAGTTCTTCTAGCTACATTTAGCCAAAAATTTAAATGAGTTTATATGATGATTGTGATTCCTGGCAGGCATTATCTTTATTTACGTAGGCTTAAATAATCACATACAAGTTACCTTATCTAGGAATATTTGCTGAAACTAACATTTAGCGTAGAAGCAAACTTTTTTATTTTTTTAATTTAAAGCCATTTTAAACCACGTCTCTCTGCCTACACCGCTAGGGAAGTGGCGTGAAGTTTAGTTAGTTAATTAGTTTAGGCCCGCCGCTGAGAAAAAGCCCCCTGTGACCGCCACTCCTCTCTGCGCTATACCATTTGTAAACTTTAGCGAAGATAAAATATCATTAGATGGTGTTGAGTTGTGTTAGATGGAAAAAAAAAAAAAGTAGATGTTACTTTTTGTTGATCATCATCATCTTCCTACTGTTATGTCCCGTGCTTAGAAGGATTCCGCTTAGATCATGATCCAGGATTTAGCGAGTCTGTTATTTACATTGAAGCGACTGACGATCTGACCTTCGTTACCCTAAGATAGAACCAGACCATTTTTGGATCATGGTTACAAATTTAAAGTTGTTTTGAATTTGCAGGTTTCATCACGATGTTTTCCCTCATCGTCGTGCTAGTGGTATTAATACGTACATAGATTTTTAAATCCAGAGGTACGTGTCCGGGTTGGAACCTGCACGCCTCGGTTAAGAGGCGCGTGTCCTTACCATTGAGCTACCATCGCTCTCAAAGTTACTTTTTGGTGATGAATGCGTTAAGTTGTGGGAATTGCTTGTTGATCAAATTAATGATTTGTTGAATGATTTATTAGAATGCAATTTGATTGTCTCTTAAACATTATTATCACATTTTCATCAACTGATTGTTCTTTACTTGGACCTTATAATCTAGAAGTTATTTTTGACCTGCTTCTTTCTACATTGTATGTAGTTGATTTCTGATAATATAATGTATACAAATTACAATACTATACTTATTAATTTATTTATACTTATTTATAAATGGGAGTACAAGTAACAGCAAGGTCATTTAACTAATTTAAGTCCGAAAAAACTGGGCTGGGTTAAACGGAAAATTGTAAAAATGTAGTGACAAGTGGCTAGTTTGTCGCCTACACTATCACAAACCTACCCAATAGGAACAACATTAGTCACTTGACGACATGCTAGGTATTAAACACTGTTGTTGCTGATTAAATAACAAACTGACACGACAAACTTCCTCAAAAGTCAAACTTTCGCAAAAGTTCACATTTCGCTTTGCGCAAGCGTCGAAAAAATGGTCCGAACAGCCGAGTCGGGTTGAAGGCGAATTTTTTATCAATGTCAATTAAAAGTCAGTGCCACCAACAGGTTACGGTACCCTACATTAAAAAAAATGTACCACTTTCTCTTGCGAACCTTTTGATAACGTAAGCAGTTGTTTTTATTAACAACATTCGCGATAATTCGATGTGATTTTTCATTCTGTTCATTAACAACGATATCCTTAGTAATAAATACGAATGTAAGCCTGTCTGTCTGTTGCATTTTATGATGATGACATATTTATCATATTGACTTAACAGACAACTATGATATTTGGCACATTTACAGTTTGAACTTGGAGAATTAACATAGGCTATTTTGATCTGAAAAAAAATGCAAAATTTAAATTATTTTTTTTGATTTTCAACTTTCTGAAATATTAAATTGTTTATCAGTTAAGTATGCTGAGGCGTGACGTCACAATTACAATATATATTACAACATTTATGTAGGCATTGCGTTTTGACTGTTTAAGTAAAGTAGGTATGTCAAATTATTGGTGGTGTCATGTCATCATCATCCTCTTGCCCTTCTCCCAGTTCATCTGGGGTCGGCGCAGCATGTCTTCCTTTTCCATACGTCCCGGTCAGCCGTCATCAAGCTATCCACTCCCATTTATCTCATATCATCTTTCACACAATCCATCCATCTCTTATTTGGCCTTCCTCTTCCTCTCCATGTCATGTCCACGCATTAAATGATTATTTTGTAACACAATCATTAAAAAATCACTTTGTTACAAATACTTGTTTCATAGCACCATAAAACATAAAAATAATTCTAGTTATGTAATTAGTACCTACACATGATACTTTTTAAAAAAGTTTTAAAATAATTCACGCGAAATTTTTTTAAAACAAAACTTTTTAATAAATGGACGAATATGTATTAGCAAATTCAACAAGTCAAAACAAAGCATTTTATGATGCGTGTACGGTTTTTAAAAGTAATCTGTCATCCGTTATCTTGAGTTGTGACAGTTAGTTTGACAAGTGAAGATAGTCTGTGGTGACAAGTAGCACATTTGTTTGGAAAAAAGTAAAAACATTGAAATAGTTTTCCATAATAATTAAATTTAAAAAAATAATTACTAAGTTGGATCGTTATCTGTTAATCGTTTTTGTTTTAGTAAATTTAGGTTTCAAATAACAAAATACTAAGTAGTTAGATGATCATTTACTTCAAAGTTATATGTTCAAAGTTAAAACATTTTTTAAGCAGCGAAAAATATTTTTTATTATACGAAAATCTATGCCAGAAATTAGCATCATAACTACATAGAAAGCAGTTAGGCGAAAAAATCGTTATTAGCGATAGATAAGGTCTTATCTTATTTTTAATTAACTAACTAACTAACTAAACTTCACGTCACTTCCCTAGCGGGGTAGGCAGAGAGAACCAAACCGAAATATTTAGTTAGCAGTAAAATAAACTAAGGATCGTGCCATATGGCGTTCGGTTCTTTCTGCCTACCCCGCTAGGGAAGTGGCGTGAAGTTTAGTTAGTTAGTTATAAACTAAATATAAAACACTAGATTAAAAAGTCGTTCAAATCATCGACGTATCGATTTACCTAATTCAACAATCTTACGTAACACTAACCTCCATCGATAAATCCGCTAAAACGGGCACCTAATCAGCGAATTTAATCGGAATGAAGTAATTAATATTTCGATGAGTAACGCTCTGTGAAAAAATGGCGCCTTTTTTTAATGTCACGCTTCGCGGGGTCCGTTGCGTTGCCGACAAAAAGTGACTTCGCGATGTGTGTGATAAAAACCGATAACGGTACTGCTTATACAACGAAAGAAATATCGGCCTACACATATTATAAAGTCCCATGTTGGTCTAGAACTTATAAAGAATGTGCCAGCTGTAGCCTAGCTCGTAAGGCGACTAATGGTATATCGAGTTTTGGGTATGTGGTTGTGTAGGCGACGAGCTAGCCACTTGTCACTACTTTACACATTTTCGGGATTAAGCTAGTCTCGAAGACACCATTAGTCTCCTTTTACTATATCTAGGCAAGAAACACAGTTGGTACATTGTTTTTGAGTCCCAGAACTGGGACTGAATTTTTGTAACACCCAGACACAGAACAAATACAAGTACTTATTCATCACACGAATGTTTGTCCTGGGTGGGGATCGACCTCACAACTCTTAGCGCAGGGTCACTACCGAATGCGCCATCGAGCTTATCAAATTTCACATGCACTCCATTTGACTAACTAAAATAAATATTGAGTCTCCACAACGAAATTAGTTATTGATAAAATAATTTATCGATCATAACCACTTTTGAAATAAGACCATTTTTTATTTGGCATTCATTTTAGTTGAATTGTGATCTTTATATACAACAAATACATAAATTAACTGTGAGATATGACGTTTAAGCACCTTTTAATCAGAGTAAATGCTGGATTATAATGGAGTTTGCAATATAAAAGGTTCTTTCGTCTTAAACACACAGCAGGGCTCTACGGGCAAAGATAATGTGGTTCAAATGAGGTAATTTACACTTGAACTGCTGAACTTCACAGACGGAAATTATAAAACTTTTGAATATACTGCGTCGATTGTAAATTTGGACTTTTATGGTCCTGTGTGGAGTATCGGATAAGTAATACCGATAAAATTTGTGCAAATAAACAATCTGGGAGTTTTTTAACAAGCTGACACGTTAGTGGAATTGTTGGTTAGTTTAGGGTTAAGGGGCGTAAGTTCGATGGGACAGTAAGATTGAAAAATAGTTATTGATGATTTTTGATACTTTTGGTCAAATTAAATGGAGTTGGGTTAGATGGAAAATGCTAAAAAGTAGTGACAAGTGGTTAGCTCGTCCCCTACACAATCACACACCCAAAACCCGATATACCATTAGTCGCCTTTTACGACGTGCTAGGCAAGGAACACAGTTGGCACATTATTTTTAAGTCCCAGACCAACATGGGACACGTATACGCAGTTGATTTATAACCCAAAACAAAACAATTAACCTTCCCACATCGACATTACACCCTATTTGATCATCGCGTCAAATTAGCAATAAAAATATGATTTAAACTTTCACGTCGACCTCACTGATTTTAATTAATAAAAGCTAAAAAGATCTCGGAACACGAAATGTTGAGATAAGCCGCAGTTTATTTTTTCATCTCGGATGAAGAGATTTTAATAAATATGCCGACCACACCCAAAGTGTCCGCTCGGCACCCTGTTACACCGATGCGTAATTTGTGCTTAATGAATCGTGCCAATTAAAGTCTTAAATTGACATAACATGTTGTAAAATGACAGGTAAAGATTGCTCTTGTTTTCTTGGCGATACTTGGCGATTCGACTTGACAGTTTGTTATGAAACCTGCTTATTGCAATATCTGTCATTGGATGCGGTAAAGTATAATTTGCGAATTTTTGGTCATTGTGGAACTTGGAACGTAGGTACGTCGTAGATTTTATATGTTTAATTAGGCAAATTCATTCGGATCAAATAGGATCACAGTGTAGATATTCATTTTGTTATAGTCAAATCAGAACTTAGATTTCATACGACAGTCTACACACCAGACGTGTGTTAACAAAGGTGATGTTAGGAGCCATAAAAACCGAAGAGCTTAAATGAAAAGGATCATGAATGTTGAAGAGGCGAGTGAGGTGTGTAAGGATCGTGCCATATGGCGTTCGGTTCTCTCTGCCTACCCCGCTAGGGAAATGGCGAAAGGCTTGTTTAGTTTTAGTTTTAGTTAATTATAACAACTAATCAGTGAATCATGTCAAATTATGATACCTACTATAGATTTATATAGATATCTTTTCCAGTCTAACGTTCGTATCCGTCTAACTTCAGCCGGACGGGTGTGAATACGACTGTAAGTATCCAGACGCGGGTTGCTAAAATTAATAAATAAAAAAAGACGGTTCCTCCCCCTCCCGTCCCCCTCTGGTGCCGATTTATCGTTCAGCCATTCCTTTATGTTTGATTAAAAATAAGAGTCATGTTATCAAGAAAGGATTTTGGGCAAAGGAATTTCTGGAATGTTTTAAAATAAACTAGCTTTCGCTGAATTTGGTCCGTTAAAGATGTGCCATGTAGGTCTGGGACTTAAATAATGTACCACCTGTGTTCGTGTTTAGCACGTCGTAAAGGTGACTAATGGTGTATGAGATTTGTAGTTGTGTAGGCAAGTCACTTGTCTTTACTTTCTGACAATCTTTATTAACTCAATTCTTCTATATTGTCTTTGGCTAAGTATGGTTTATGGATCAAATTCCTCCTTCGACTGGCAACCCCTTTGGAACAAAAGGGATAATATCTCATGTTGCGTAGAGACCAAGAATCGAACCTGAATACCTCCTGACCAACCCTAACGCTATCAGGATCGTCCATAACAAGTTATTAATAACTTCAGTTTCGAAATTAAACTCGAAACTCCAAATTGGGTTACTAAGACATATTCCGCAATAACTCTTGCATGAATTAAACGCAAAAACGAATAAATTATGAATAAATGCATCGCAAATTATGTATTTATCAACTGCTTGTCTGTGTTAAAAATTTTAATCGATAAGGTGGTATTTTGACAGGTTGTGTGATTAAAAAAAGAACTTCCTGTGACAAAAATATTTTTGGAAAGCTATTTAAAGTTTTTTTTTTAGCACGTTTCATTGTCTGTCTGTATGTTCATTCTAAGCTAAAAACGTGTCAAATAGTTTTTAATGTACATACATAGACACCTGCAATTTGTGCAGGGGCAAAAACGCAAATCCAAGGAGTGATAAGCAACTACATTCAGCCAAAAATTAAATTAAGTTGGGTAAGGTGGAAAATTTTGAAAAAGTGAAAGTGGCTAGCTCGTCGCTTATACAATGACAAACCCAAATCCCGACATACCATTAGTCGCCTTTTTCGACATGCTGGGCAAGTAACACAGTTGGCACGTTATTTTTAAGTCTTATACTACCAGTCTGAGAGGAGGATTTGGTTGTCTGAATGCTCTATTTTCTCATTTAGTCAGCATCTTGAGTTGAAAGTATTTTCTGTTTTCATACTATAACATTACATACATACATAACATCACGCCCATAATCCCCGAAGGAGTAGGCAGAGACAAAGGGGCAGCAGACCCCTTAACCACATTCAGCCAAAAATAAAATCGGGCTGGGTCAGATGTAAAATTGTGAAAAAGTAGTGACAAGTGGCTAGATCGTCGTCTACACAATCACATACCCAAAACCCCATATACCATTAGTTGTATTTTACGACATGCTAGGCAAGAAACACAGTTGCACATTTTTTATAAGTCCCAGACCAACATGGGACTATAATATTACCTTTATTATAAAGAGGAAAGATTTTATTTTATTGTCTATATGTTGACTAAGCTCCGAAACAACTGGACCGATTTGAAAAATTCTTTCACCAATGGAAAGCTACTTTATCAGCGAGTAGCATAGGCTATATTTTATCCCCGTTTTCCCACGGGAACAGGAACTACGCGGGTGCTATTAGAAATAAAGGTGAAAAGTGTTCATCATCTTTTATTGCTAGTTGTACAACGAATATTTAAATTGCAATTAAAAATACTCAGACATCAATAGCACGCAGCATTCTTTAAGCTACGTTTTGCGTAATGCTAAGACAGAAACGGGTATACTATGACTTGGCGAGTGCGAGCGAGATAGAAACACTTCTGGCGGCTTCAAGGCAAACAACGTTTACCTTGTACACCGTTTTCCAATTAAAACTCAGAGCTGCGATTTTCAAAGGGAAATCGGACACTGTGTTAGATTGTGTCGTCTGTGTTTGAAGTTGGGGAGTCCACTGTTTTCTTGATTTCCAAGTATTTAGTGGTATTTCTTTTCTTTCATGCCGTCCTAGTACTCGGATTGAAATGACGTCCTTTATAGGGAAAAATGTTGGTCTTTTTTCTGTTATCTGCATAAAAATTGCTATGGAAATCTTTCCATAGTCCTAATTCATATTTTATTCACTGGCTGTCTGTGACTTCACTCGCAATAATATAGATTTTTTCAATTGAAGTTGTTACATTAAAATGATAGGCTCAATGGCGCATTTGGTAGTGACCCTGCCCCATGCGCCAAGAGTTGTGATGAATACTACTTGCGTTAGTTCTGTGTCTGGGTGTTATTATCCAATATTTAAGTATATATTTGTAATACCACTGTTGATTCTGATATCCGTAACACAAGTGCATAAGCTATTATCTTTATATCTCGGAGTCAGATATTTATTTATTTATTTATAGTTTTAAAATCTAGAGATAGGTATGTCCTAGGGTTCAAATCAGGACACTTATATTCTTAGTAAGTAAAACCTACTATTAGTGCAAAAGTTAATAAGTTTTTAGTATTAAATCTTTTAACTACTTTATTGATCATGGTAAAATTTGCATAAAAATTATTAGGAATACAGAAAAAATTAGATATATTTATTAAGAGAGATATAATTATTATAATTAATATTAAGACAGAAAAAGATAGTAAATTAAACATACTTGAATAAGTATTAATAAAACTCAATGACTTGAGCACAAATTACTATGTTTATTAAAAAAACATATCTATTTCCCTAACAAGAGTCGAACCGAGACTCCATGAACAGAGGTTCTAACCACTAGTCCAAGAAGCATATCTTGTCACATATCTATAATAAAATATACAACTGTTATACTAAAAAGAGAACATTTGTATGTAACGGATAATCTCCGAACTTCGGTTCTCTCTCTCTACCTGCCGCTAGGAAAGTGTCGTGAAGTTTTAGTAAGTTAGTTAGTTAGTTACTGGACTGATTTAAATAATTCTTTCACCAGTAGACAGCTACATTATCTACAAGTAATAAAGGTCATGTTTTCCCGATATTTTTGTTAGCAAAACCACAGACAGAAGCTAGTTTATAATAAGCAAGCTAGATAATCTTAGCCTCGGTGTAGACATATCTAGTATAGATATAGAATAAAGTTATTAAATAAAGACACCAGGTTTATCGAAAGGCGTTATTAATTACAGGAAGTTGTATATAGCTACACGGAGTGTGTGTGTGTGTCTGTGTGTACGCAAGAATATCATAGTCATTGCAACAAGTATGGTTAGCATGAAAACAATTAATAATCGTTGCTAATATCATAAATCTCATGTTAGTCTGAGACTTAAAAGAATGCGCAAACTGTGTTTCTAGCATGTCGTAAAAGGCGACTAATGGTATATCGGGTTTTGGGTGTGTGATTGTGTAGGCGACGAGCTAGCCACTTGTCACTGCTTTTTCCACAATTTTCCATCTAATCCAGTTTTTTTTGTTTCTGAATGTGGTTAAAGGGACATGCTTCCCCTTTGACTGTGCCTACCTCTTTGGGGATGTTATGTATGTATAAATGCGAAAGTAAGTTTATCTGTCTGTTAAGTATTTAAGCGTAAACTAAACTGATTGCGTTGATATTTGACAGGTCTAAAGTTTGAATCTTGAAAAAGGTAATGGTATACTTTTTATCCCGGAAAGATTTATAGATCCCGCAGGATATAGATACGATTGAACGTAACCAACTAAATTCAACGCGGGCGTATAAATGCCAGAAATAAATAAATTATAGAGGGTTCAAATCGTGGTACGGTACAAAAATCTATGTCTAAGTGATTTTATTGAAATTACTGAGTACCAGCTCTGATTCAGTTGGAGGTTTTTTCTGTCGGGAAGCACGTTAAGCCGTTGTCCTGTGCCTGACCTCTCTCCAGTCACGTCGGTGCCGTCTCACCGGTCTATGAGCAGTGGCCGATTTACAGTCCTGGCCGCCCTAGGCCCCAGGCCATAACTCTCAGTACTAAGGCGTCATCACCTAATTTTTATTACGATTGGCCGCCTCTAATATCTGGCCGCCCTAGGCCCGGGCCTACTGGGCCTTAGGGTAAATCCGCCCCTGTCTATGAGAGTGGAGGAACAGAGAGTGCACCTGTGTTTGCGCACACACTTGTGCACTATAATATGTCCTGCGTTGGCTAATCAGCGTTGAAACTGGCCGCCGAACTAAGTTAGAAGGATATAACTTATCTTCTGACCATACTGTGTTTTCCTCTTAAAATGCAACTAGATTTATATTAACATTACAAGATGCAAAATGACTCAGAGAACACTTCGCAATAATGTACGAGTACATATAGTGTATACCTACTTACTGGCTGATACAATCGTAAACTGAGTCAATTTTCAATTTATTATTTCCATCTGACATAAAACCTGCACCGTCCTAGAACTGATTAAAGTCGTATCTACAAAATCCGGTATATGAGGTATAATTTACGATATGAATTTTATGGCGTAACGCCCATAGCACAACTCTAACTTAAGTATATACTTCACCATATTATATTTTAATCTATATATAAACGTATGGAAGGGAAAAAACAGCCGTTTTGACTAACGTTAACTCCCGTTCCTAGTTGAAGTCCGCTTGGACCTTGATCCTGAATTTAGAGTGTCTGGTTACTACAGAAGTAACCAATATATCAGGTCCCGCCAGAATACCAGCGCTTCTGCGGTGTTAACCCGACGCCGCAATAGCATAATGCTGAGGTTTTTATTTATTTATAATCTTTTTTTTTGCGCTGTGCGCCGCTTATTATAAGGGGTATTTTATTTTCAGTCCGAAAAGTAGTGACAAGTGGCTAACTCGTCGCCTACACAATCACACACCCAAAACCCGATATACCATTAGTCGTTTTACGACATGCAAGGAACACAGTTGGCGCATTTTAACTCCCAGACTAACTTACGACTTTACTCTCATTATTTTTTTTTACAAACTAACAGTCTGAATAAATATTTTTAGTCAGCTACTCTCTATACATGCTGCTGATGCAGATATCTGGAAGTTAACAGTAAAGGAATGTTTTGGGCCGAAGCAACTAGCGTGACGATTTTTTTGTATGCAACAGACATTTCCGCTTGCGGTTGCGATATGGACGCGGCACACAAGGGGTTAGCACTTGAAATATGTTCGAAGATGTATGACGTAGTCTTGGAAATATAACACGGAAAGTTTTAGGGGGTTTTTGTTAATAATAGAGCGGTAGCTCTTTGTAGTCTAAAAAGAATATGCTAACTGTGGTTCTTGCCTAGCATGTCGTAATAGGCGATTAATGGCATATCGGGTTTTGGGTGTGTTATTGTGTAGGCGACAGGTTAGACGCTTGTCACTGCTTTTTCACAATTTTCAATCTAACCCAACCCGGCTTTAATTTTAGCTGAATGTGGTTGAAGGGGCATGCTGCCCCTGACTCTGCCTACCCCTTCGGGGATTACGGGCATGATGTTATGTGTGTGTGTGTGTGTAGCTCTTTGGTAAGGAGACACGCCTTTGACTGAGGGATACTGGTTCGTATGTACAGTTGTCTGTGGATTTTTCAATTATATGTACAGCACGGACTAGTAAGAAAAGAAGGACTCCGCACTCTACAGCGTGATGCCACGTTAATGCATGTGTGAGTGAGATTCTTATGGAAATCTGTCATTTGGATGGAGCGTATATATGTCACGTGACATAAGATGCGTGTCAAGTTGGAGCACCTGCGGAGCTTCAACGTTTAGTTTTTGGCGCTGAGTCTTTTTTTATTAGTCCGTGATGTGCTGTATTCTATTTGCTTCCAGGTAAAAATCGTAATGAAAAGCAACGCAGGATTTTCATAGCATTTTTATGGCTAAATTCATCAACCTCCGAAGAAACAGGCAGAATACAGAAAAATAAGCCAGTTTAGATGAAAAATTCGACTGGCTCGATGGCGCATTCGGTAGTGGCCCTGCCCTATGAGCCAAGAGTTGCGGGTTCGATCCCCACCCAGGACAAACATTCATGAAATGAATACTTGTGTTTGTTCTGTGTATGGGTGTTAATATATAATATTTTAGTATACTTGTAATACCTGTTGTTTCTGATATCCGTAACACAGGTGCTTAAGCTTGACTCGGAATCAGATCAATGTATGTGATGTAGTCGAATATTTATATATTATTTAAAATTGTGAAAAAGTAATGATAAGTGGCTAGCTCATCACCTACACTGGTTGGTGATTAACCAACCCAATATCAAGTACACCACCTTTTACGACATGCCAGGCAAGAAACACACTAGGTACATTATTTTGAAGTCCCAGACTAATGTATTATCATGACGAATTTACGACAAATGTCTCGAGACAAATTTTCAAAATACTCCACTGTATACCACAAACAGTATTTTAAGTGGAAAAATACGTGGCATATAAACAAGCGATTCTGGTCATTATTGCAAGGCAATAAAAGCTAAGACTTGTATCTTACTTTTTAACTTAAGATAGAGGTGATAAAATGTTTGTTAAGTTTTAAAATTCACTCACACTCGGCTTGGGAACAGTGTAGTCGACATACTTATGATAATTTTTACTAATATTAATACAAATGGCGTATCTACGTTTTTATCAGGGAAGTGCTGGCTTGTTAAAGGAATATCCGCGGGTACGGTCACGGATATGGATATTTACGGATGTTATCCGCGGATAGGGTCACGGATATGGATATCAACGGATTTTATCCGCAGATTTAATCACAGAGACGGATATATAGATTTTACTGTCTAAATCCGTGAAGTCTGATCTCAGATTGTGTCTATATTTAACTTGTCGTACTTAGACTACGGATAAACTAATAGAGTGGATAGAGTTACAGTAGAGTATTTTAGTTATTAGTACCTGTCAATCAAATATTTTCTAATGTTACTACGAGTATAAATGCGAAAGTCACTCTGTCTGTCTATCTGTTATGTTTTAAGCCTAACCCGATTGTGATGAAAACTGCTATGTATAAAGTTTTCATACTGTGAAACGACATAGACTTTCTTCCCAGGAAATTCGATAGATCCTGTGGGACCTCGTCTCTTTAATAGAGAGTTCCACATGAGAAGAGTCGTGTGGAAAAGCTAGGCATATGCTCGTTGATTGTAACTAATACTCGATGAAGTTTACTATCACCGTTTTCACGCATACACACACGCAGTACTACTAACTTTATCTAGATTGCAAAATGCTATTAGTGATTGTCACTTACCGTATTTATTTTCATAAAATTACTAACAATACACAAGCAAAAATGTACTTTAAAGCAGTAAAATAGAGTACATTTTCGTTTGCGTCGAAACGGACAAAGTCTGAGAAAGAGCGGCATGTAAATTTTCTTCTGCGCGTACGCAGGTTTTTAAATTTAAGCTTTTTCGTTAACCGTATAAGGTTGAAAGTTAATTGCGTGCGCGCACCTCTTATGATGTTCCTCGGAATTGCTTATCAATGAATTGTTCAATGCATGTTCAATAAAGATGTAAATGTATCAATTTTTTTCCCAATCACTTTACGTATAGGAGAATTAATTCACAATGCGAGTTTTAATACCTTTTTTGACGTATTCGATTTCACTCAATGCAATACAATGATGTTTATGACAGACTAGCCATGTCCGCGGTTTCACCCTTAATCAATCTTTACAATAGTATAGCTTATACATTAGAATAACATATAAGCTATGTTTTTCATCGATGTACCACGCGAGCAACGCCGCGGGCTGAAACTAGTCCAGCTATACATAAGTCTGTGGTCAAAATGCACAATCAATTAAACGAACTCATTTAAGTATTTCAAGTTAAGCAACATGAAACTTAGTTAAAGTAAAGTTTACAAGTCTTCCCCTCGAAACTAATTTAAATTGGACTTAAGTCGGAAAAACTCACAAACACAAGTTTAAGTTCTATACTTAGGCCTTCATTAGTTGTTTAATTGAGCCGATAGCTAACTTTGATAAGTACTTTACAACTATTCGATAATGCGCCACAGAGTTGCGCTTCGCGATCGCAACAGATCAATTTGATAAGGACTATAATATTAGTTACAAGTTAAAATTCACGAGTCTAAATATTTCAAGTGTACATGCTTGTATTACATTTATTAAATAAAAAAAATCTTCATCTTCCTCCCAATATGTCTACAACTGCCTACTAATACAATGATTCTGAATGTAGAGAGAGTGTTTGGTAGTTACATGTCAGTGATTTTTATCGGATCTTAGGCACAGGAACCCTAAATTTGGATCAATTAGATATCTCAAGAAATTACTAAATTGTAAACTACTTTGAAAAATACTTATTTGTATAAATTGCACTAAAATTATTTTAACAATTAACTAAAAAGTATTTATAAGAATAAAGGTATATGGGGTTTTGGGTATGTGATTGTGTAGGCGACAAGCTAGCCACTTGTCTCTACTTTTTCACAATTTTCCATCTAACTCAGCCCAGTTTTATTTTCGGCTGAATGTGGTTAAAGGGGCCTGCTGCCACTTTGACTATGCCTACCCCTTCGGGGATTATGGGCATGATGTTATGGGTGTATAAGATTCTATCATTTAGACCAGTGATTCCCAAAGTGGTCCAGGTGGACCCCCAGGGGTCCACGGGAGACTTGCTGGGGGTCTACGTAGGCGTGAACAAAAATGGGGGTCCATAAGATGCTAATGGGGGTCCACGAAAATTTATCTGTTTTTCTTGGACATTATTCACACATAGCCACTAGTCCCAAACTAAGCAGAGCTTGTGTACTATGGGTACTAGACAACCGATAAACATACTTAAATACTTTTTTTTTTGTAAATACATACTTATTATACAGGGTGTATCGTAAATCGTTTAAAACCTCTCGGCCACGTGGTCTATAGGTCACCCTGAACAATGTTTGTTCTACGACTTATCCAATCTAGACATTAAATTTTTCGACTTCCCATACAAAATGACCAAACAGCTGATCGAGGTTTGTATGGGAAGTCGAAATATTTAATGTCTGTATTGGATAAGTCGTAGAACAAACATTGTTCAGGGTGACCTATAGACCACGTGGCCAAGAGGTTTTAAACGATTTACGATACACCCTGTATATAGAAAACACCTGGACAGATACAAACAAACATGTTCATGCACACAAATGTTTGTACCCCGCGGGATTCGAACCCGCGACCTCTTGGTTCAGAGGCAGCGTCCACTACCACTGAACCAAAGTGGCCGTCAATAGTAAAGAGCAAGCATAGTTTTTATAAGGGCCTACCTACATTATTTTAAGTACCTAACTAAGCAGATAATATTTTAATAAGGCAAGCGACTGTTACTTGTCTAAACTTGCGTATGATATTACGTACAATTTCGTGTACAGACTTGCAAAGCGCTGTCCGCCCGACAATGCTTAAACTTGTTCAGACATGAATTTGATCACCACTATAAATACTTGATGCCAAAGGCAAACTCATTCATTTGTTTCCGGAATTTCGAAAAAAAGGTGTGAGAAAATTTATATCAGTGATTGCTAGTGCCGAAGAAAAGTAAGTACTTACCTTTTTTTTTGTTATAGTAATTAAGTATTTTGTTTACGTGTACTAGTCAGTTGATCACAACTGCTTGTATAGATAGGTGACTTAGTAACTTACGGATATTTTAATTGTCCTCTTTCGATTTGAAGACAAACACAGCACGTTTTATTCAATTGTTTTTTCACGAGAGAAGCACTGCCTCTCTAAAAAGGCCGAATAAGCAATATTGCAGAGCAATTAAGCGTGAACTCATTGATTTGATGTTAGTTATGGTTTTTATGGACAAATTTGGGATTTCGACTTTTATTTTTTCCTACACAAATTTGATCAGCATTCGATACTGAGTTTTTTATTTGTAGTATTAAAAATTAGTGGTAAATTACCTAATTTACCACTAATTTTTAACAAATACAGACGTATCAATTTTAAAGTACCTACTTTAAAATTGATACGTCTGTATTTGTCTTAGCGGTTTATTAGTTGGTCCCTTCACAAGCCGTAATTCTATTCCCGCGTGCTGACAAAGGCTGCGGTGTGATACCTATATTCAGAAAAAAACTTGGTTACAAAACATTTTTTTTTTCAGGTAAGTTAACTGAAACGAAACATGGCTACAGCAAAGAAAAAATGTCGACAATATAGTGTCGATTATTTGAAATATGGTTTTGTTCCATCAGAGGCAGGCAAACAATTGCCCATGTGTCTATTATGCAACAAAGTTTTGAGCAATGACTCTATGAAACCATCAAAGCTCGAAGATCATCTAAAAAGGTGTCATACTGATAAAATAGGTAAAGATTTAAAATATTTTCAAACATTGAAGGAAAAATATGAAAAGAGACCCACCATGCACAGTATGTTCGCTTCAACATCTCAAAGTAACGATGATGGCTTGCGGGCATCTTACAATATCTCATTACTTATATCAAAATGTGGAAAACCGCACACTATTGGAGAACAATTAATTTTACCCGCTGTTGAAGAAGTCTTAAAAACTGTTTTGCACAAATCTCCATTTGACGTACTAAAAAGAATTCCATTAAGTAACAATACTGTACAAAGACGCATTGATGAAATGAGCTCTGATATCGAATGTTTTTTGTGCAATCATCTGCAAAAAACTCATTTTTCTATACAACTGGACGAGTCAACGTTACCCGGTAATGAAGCATTATTATTGACATATGTCCGATATATTATGGAGGAAGAAATTCACGAAGAATTGCTATTTGCCAGAACTTTGGAGACTGACACTAAAGGCGAATCAATATTTAATGTACTGAGCAATTTTTTTACGGAAAAATCGATTCCATTTACAAACATTATTTCAGTGGCAACAGACGGAGCTCCTGCAATGGTCGGGCGATATCGTGGGTTTATAACTCATCTCAAAAGAATTATACCAGGGCTTACAGCTATTCATTGCGTAATCCACCGCCAACATCTTGTGGCAAAACATTTAAGTGACAGGTTGAACCAATCTCTTCATTTTGTAATAAAAGCTGTCAACAAAATCAGAAGCAATGCATTGAATACGCGTTTATTTGCTCAATTGTGCGACGAAAATGATGAAGACTTCCAACGACTGCTCTTACATACTGAAGTACGCTGGTTGTCGAAAGGCGCATGCTTAACGAGATTTTACTCTGTTTTCGATTCCGTATTAGAGTTCCTAGAAAGCAGAGATCCAGATTTAAAAGAAAACTTGATCAAATTCAAAACAGACATTGCGTATTTGACAGATTTGTTTAAAAAATTTAATGATATTAACTTGCAGTTACAAGGGGACAGCCTGAATTTAATAAAAACAAAGGGGATAATTTCGGCTTTTCTTGGGAAATTGAAATTAATGAAGCAAAACATTAGTCGGCGCGAATTCTCTCAATTTCCAAACTTGTCACAGGTAGAATGTATTGATGAGGATATCCATACCTACAGTCAACATTTAAGTGCCCTGCATGTTGACTTCAAAACCAGGTTTGAAGATATGCTGACAATGGATATACCACCATGGATCATAAATCCATTTGATGAAACGGAAGTGGCCAATGTTGTATTACAAGAGGAGCTGCTCGAGCTAAGCACCAATGAGGAGCTGAAGGTGAAATTTAGAAAAGGCTACCAAACATTTTGGCTGCAAGCAGAAATACCCGAAAAATATCCTGGAGTGGGAAATCGCAAGGAAATTTTTAATAGCTTTTCCCTCGTCATACCTTGTAGAAAGGAGTTTTAGTGCCGTTACAAATCTCTTAACAAAAAAAAGGAGCAAATTAAACATCACAGAGCGGGGGGATTTGCGGTTATTGCTCACAAAAATAAAGCCAAACATTGATCGTTTGCTGACACTCCACCAAATACATCCTTCCCATTAATTAAAATTGTGACTTACCTTTTTAATTTTTTCTTGCAATTCTATTCTTTTAATAAATAAAGTGTTATAAAATGTACCATTTTTCGTTTTTATTTTACCTGTCGGAATATAGGGACAGAACTCAGAAGCGACACTTTTTCATTTTTTGGCGACTTTAAGAATGTGGTAGAAATGTAGCAGCAGGGGGTCCATCGAAACTAGTAACATTTTGAAAGTGGTCCACGAGAAAAATAAGTTTGGGAACTACTGATTTAGACATAGGGTACCGTATGAAGGGATTTATATTGTCTACGCGTATATCATGCATTTTTACTGCATATATCCTAGATATGACGTAAATAGTGGTAAGACTTATTGTACATTGATTTCAGTCGCAAAACGCAACTATGTGGCACACCACCAAGTCACCACTAGATAAATAAGGCAGTCCGTCTGTTTATTAGACAGTAATTAACAGGAAAACCTGATCTGTATCATTTTAATAATAATTAAAACTCTCATTTTACAAAGCGGTTCCTTTTGCCAGTTTGGTTTATACGCGAACGTTCATAAACGCATTTGCTATGGCCCAGTATAGACGTTTACGACGCCTCCTGTAATCAGTTATCTATATTTAATGGCTGCATTAAATATATTACAAAAAAAATGGAGTGAAGTTCCTACGTACCTAAATGCGATGGAATTGTGATCATTTTTGTTTATAATGAGACTAGCTGTGCTCGCGGTTTCGCCCGCGTTTATGGTTAATGTTATATAGCCTTAAGCCTTCCTCGATAGATGGACTATTTAACACTGAAAGAGTTTTTCAAATCGGCGCAGTAGTTCCTGAGTTCGCGTTTAAACAAACAAACTCTTCAGCTTTATAACATTATAGTATAGATTAGCAGCCTAATCAATCTAATATAAGAGATTTTCCAAAAAAAAATCCGCTTTAAAATCTGTAATTTAGTAATTTTAACCGCTAGGCAGACTTCGTCTTGTCTTAGAATAAAAATGTATGGAACGCCTTAATCGAAACCGAACCTATACTGTCGGATATTTGGATTAAAAAAATATTCAAAACTGTTACATCCCGCAAATTAAAGCTTTTCAAGCCTATCTCGGCTCAGTTAAAAATATAACATTGATCACCCATCCAAGTGCCGTGAACTGATGCTTAACCTTGCAATATTAATCTGGACCTGTCAGCAAATGCCCACAGATTTAGTTAGCGAATCGACGCCGGACACTCATCTTCCCGCCGGAGGAGCCGAGAGTCGCTTGAATTCGCAAGCCAATCTCGTCCTATCAACTAACGCTCAAAAACAATGTCAACAGCATGTGTCATCCATCATACGTTAATAACAGGCAATACTTAACTTCGCTCAACAACCTGTAAACCCAATTTATCACATCAAAACTGGCGCCACATGCCAGTTTCATATTTTGCGTGGTCACCCATCCTCCCGCCGGCGGGACAAGCGTCGCTTAACTCCGCAAACGGGTTGCCTCGCCGCCAATCGATCAACATCGCGCCGAGTTACGGGCCGCCATTTACCGCGGATATTAGATCCTAGCGTATCTGTATAATCTAGACTAGATTCGCTTTCCACACTGCACCGATGGATAATCCCAATTTATGTATGTCAATAATATACATACATACATAAATAACATCACGCCCATAATCCCCGAAGCGGTAGGCAGAGTCAAAGGGGCAGCAGGCCCCTGTGACCACATTCAGCCAAAAATAAAACTGGGCTGGGTTAAATGGAAAATAATCAGTAATATTTTGTTTGGATAATACAAGTATACGAAAAAATAATTAAGTACTATTTTGTGCGCGTAAATTTCATATATAAACTAAAACGCAGTTTTTCTCAATTACTTCAACTTTAACATTGGAAATCATTATTTAAAATATTCCAATTTAAGATTTGTTCGCCAATAAATAGCTGAACATATGACATCACAAAACAACATGACTAACTATATATGCTAATTACCTATATTTGACAAACGAATTTACGCCACTCAAATTAACATTGAAAATGTTAAATATTAAAAATGTATTAAATAGAAATAACTATATACATATTTACGAAAAAGGGTAGTTGTCCACCTCGCCGATCAAGGTACCCAGAATATGGCAGCATTGCCCCTATTAAATATTTATTTGACAAATAAATATTTTTATTCGATTTGACTTCATTCCCCAGAACTATGTAGAAATATAGTTTCGTAAATTATAAGTATAAAAACGTCAAAGGTTAAACCATAAAATGTAAATAAAGTTAAAATAAAATGTAAAAACAATTTTTAAAAAATCGGCATCTGCTTTTGGGATGTTATTCCCTAACCTTTTTTAGAATATAAGAAAGATAGAGTGTAGGTCAGTGGCAAACCGCCCACCTCAGATCTAACAGGTGTGAGTTCAAACCAAATATATGAGAATTTTCAAAAAGTATAGTAAGTACTACGGATCACATTACCTTGTTAAAGAGTAATATTATATTAACTAGAATAACTTGATGTATAAACATATCGGCTCAAATCCACAGTCTCCGAAGGAACACGCTCTTTCAACACAACATCCTGTATAACCCGTTCCGCCGGGTTTATATAAATTCAAATAACTTATATAACTGCATAAATATGTATATAAAATAATCAATATTTAACTAACATTGAAGCTACTAAATAACGCATACGGCAATATTTTGTCCTATATCTGGAACGTAAAAATAATGAACCGACTGTGTTCTTTGCCTAGCATGTCGTATAAGGTGACTAATGGTGTATTGAGTCAGTATGTCATGGCGTTCGGTTCTCTCTGCCTACCCCGCTAGGGAAGTGGCGTTAAGTTTAGTTAGTTAGTTAGTTAAAGTCAGTTACGAGAAGCTAACCACTTGTCACAATTTTGCGTTTAACCTTACTCAACTATATTTTTGGCTACTTATGGCTAATTGTTGCTGCACTACCTACTCCTTCGGGGATACGATCGTGACAATATGTATATGTATAAATGTAAACGGTTCTTTCATATTGAAAGATTTGGCTCTCTGCTAATAGAGACCGCTTATCATCAAACCAGGTGTAATATAAAATTTATATCAAACCACATCACATACATTGATCTGACTCCGAGGTAAGTAGCTTAAGCACTTGTGTTACGGATATCAGAATCAACAGTGGTATTACAAATATATACTTAAATATTGGATATTAACACCCAGACACAGAACAAACACAAGTATTCATCACACGAATGTTCGTCCTGGGTGGGGATCGAACCCACAACTCTTGGCGCATGGGGCAGGGTCACTACCGAATGCGCCATCGAGTTTGTCTAAAATTAATTACCAGCATAAAGAAATACACGAAGCACCATTAAAAATACTCCAAATTCAAGTAAAACCAAAGCAATCCGTTTTCACTCTCATTTTAACGCAAAAAATGCTTTCGTTATCTGCCATCTGACATTCTTAGTGAGCACAAAGAGTATTTAGTCAGTATTAACGCAAAGTAGGAAGGCAGTGATAAGTAGATAACATAAGTCAAGGACACCACCCATTGTATGGTAATATGGAATACAGTGGGGTCACCATGGGTTATGATCATGGGGGGACTGTTTGGGTCAAGATTATGAGTCAAAGAACTTGGTTGATTAGTAGTTGAGGCTTTATTCTGCGATCTGTCATAATGTTGTCAATTGTTGTCACTGTCGATAATATTGTCAAAATAATTGACAGTTATAATGAGATTAACGTGTCATGATTAATCTAATGATTGTTATTGCCTATTTTGACAGATTCAATGTATTAAAAACTAAATTGATTAATCTCCGTACTCCTATTTTTAATTATTTACTCAAATTGCAGAAAAGCTTAGACCAATCTTAGAATTAATTTCAATAATATGACAGACCCATCACATTAATCGCGTGTCTTTTATTATTTGTTGCTGTTTTGATAGATCATAACATCAAAACTGTCAAATTGATCGTCAATATTATCAGAAAGCTAATCAGTATTGACAATAACGAGATGGCGAATCTGTTTACAGAATAAGCAACTTAGATAGAACCACGGACTAGTATAAAAAAAGGACTC
The DNA here is from genome assembly GCA_951394215.1 of Glyphodes perspectalis. Taxonomy (NCBI): domain Eukaryota; kingdom Metazoa; phylum Arthropoda; class Insecta; order Lepidoptera; family Crambidae; genus Glyphodes; species Glyphodes perspectalis. The sequence continues at coordinate 4,483,689 of OX596227.1, forward strand.
CGCGCCACTAACTAGTCATTGGAGCTCCTCAGGTGCTCCACTTGACACGCAACTTACGTCACACATTGACAAATTAAGTGCTCCACATGACAGATATCCGATATCTGGTATCCATAAGTATCTCACTCACACATGCATAAACGTGGCTTCACGCTATAGTATGGTAGCGTGGAGTCCTTCTTTTTCTTCTAGTCCGTGGAGAACTTAACAACTTGTATCGCTTAGAACTAAACTCATGGGCGTAGTTGCTGTTTCGCAGTATGATTTAGTAGGTAGAAGCCCGGTAAAACCCCCCTCTCCCCAGGCCCAAGGGAAAATTCAATCTGTTGTAGAGATAGTGTCTAGAGTAGTAGGTGAAGTATAGTTGAAGTTATAAAATCTCTTACTATACCAATATTATAAAAGTGAAAGTTTGTTCTAAGGCTTCCCGCTTTTATGCCTGAACTGTTACAACTAAAAAACACATATACATTTTTATTTATGCATATAACATGATCCAAGCATTCGTTTTTTTCTAGCGTTCTGTGGGCCTTTTTATTGCAGTAAGTTTTCAAAATCAGACACAGATGTTTTGCATTAAAAAAAATGTTCAGGTCTAGGACGTGGCTAATTGCAAATAAATGGATTCACAATCTCGTTATTGTCAGTTTTGACTGCAAGACTGCAGATTTAACAGGCTTGTCATATCAATATTGTCAAATATAAAATTACGAGGATAATCTGAAAATTCTGTCACATTAGAAATCTGTAGAAATTGTTGTATTTTTTTAGAAAAATTGTAGGCATTAGTCTCGTTATTCTGTAATTATCTTGTAATTATGTAATTATTTTGACTGGCTCTATGGCGCATTCGGTAGTGCACCTGCCCCATGCGCCAAGAGTTGTGGGTTCGATCCCCACCCAGGACAAACATTCGTATGATGAATACTTGTGTTTGTTCTGTGTCTGGGTGTTAATATCCAATATTTAAGTATATATTTGTAATACCACTGTTGATAGACATCCGTAACACAAGTGCTTAAGCTACTTACCTCGGAGTCAGATCAATGTATGTGATGTAGTCTGATATGTACTTATTTATTATTAAAAAAAATTAAATAATCGTACTAAGTTCTCAATAATCGCATCTAACTGTACGCCCGCCTGTCCGTATGACAATCTACATCATATTTCATTAGTTATGTGAAAACTGCGTTTTGCCGCAACGCTGTGTGATTATGAGTCAGTCAATCAGACGCCATTTTTTATATCTCTCGATATATGTAGCTAGACTGGCTTTTCCCCCGGTTTTGTTCGAGTTGACGAGATATTTTTTTATATATTAACGTCTTGAAAGAAATTCCGCGGTACACACGCTCTTTATAATAAGGCGAATCGAATGCAGACAGACCTGCGGGCAAAATCTAGTTTATAATATTAATAACATCACTATCTCTGTGGAATCTAGATTAACTATTGCTAGATTGCTTACCGAAGCGTATTTTTTTGCCATTCCATACACAAATCAGGAGCGTATAATCTAAGCATAGAGTCAAAGCTAGCTCAGTAGCACGGTGGCGCCACCTGCTGATCGTTAACGTTTAACGACTGGATCGGGTACAGATAAACAGACAAGCGATTCACGTTTTTTGCAATATTAATATAATAAAGGAGTTTGTGTTTGATTACAAAGTAATTTGTTTTTGATTTTCCAGTCTATATATTCCAGGCATGTCTCTTTAATTAATAATATTTTTAAAATAATAACACTAACTAACTAAACTTCACGCCACTTTCCTAGCGGGGTAGGCAGAGAGAGAAAGAGACGCCTTGTGTCATATGGCACGATTCTTACACACCTCACTCGCTTCTTCAATATTCATGATCCTTAACATACAAGTCCTAATAAATAATAATCGGTAATTAATAAGTTAATTAACTTACATACAAACATATTACCACGCCCGCAATTACCTAAGGGGTAGGTCCAAAGCAAATGCAACCACCTTTAGCCATGTAAGCCATTAATAAAATTGAGTTGGGTTAGTTGTAGAATCGTGAAAAACAGTGAGAAGCTAGCTCATCACCTTCGTTAGCACAAATACAACACACCATTAATCGCCTTTTACGACGTTCTAGGCAAGAAACACAGCTGGCATACTCCTTTCTAGTCCCAGAGCAAGATGGAACGAATCGCGGAATATTAAGACTTATTACATCTTTATTTGTGTAAAAGAATTTTGATCTCGACTGTACTTCGCATCGTGTTTGCTCAAACATCACCAGTTATCTATGAGAGGGGTTTCGTTTTCAATATTATTTACCCGACAGCTTGATAGCTTAGTGGCTAAAGTCCTGGGTTCGATATTTGCACTTGAGTCAAGGATACGTATTGTGTAGGATAATAGTGGAAAGGTAGTGACGAGTGGCTATCTCGTTGCCTACACAATCAAAAAATTTGTACCCAATACATCATTAGCCGCCTTTTACGACTTGCTAGTCAAAGAACATATCTTGGTACATTATTTTTGAGTCCCAAATAGGAATTGCAACCCATCTATCTAGCTGGGCCCAACACATTAGGCTACTGTTTATGACAAGCTCGATGGCGCATTCGGTAGTGACCCTGCCCCATGCGCCAAGAGTTGTGGGTTCGATCCCCACCCAGGATAAATATTCGTATGATGAATACTTGTGTTTTTTCTGTATCTAGGTGTTAATATCCAACATTTAAGCATATATTTGTAATACCACTGTTGTTTCTGATATCCGTAACACAAGTGCTTAAGCTACTTACCTCGGTGTCAGATCAATGTATGTAATGTAGTCTGATATTTAATACATATTTATTTATTTATTGTCCTCAAAAAATATTTATAGTCCATTAGTGAGATGACAAAAAAATATTGCTTACGTATTTTTCTTTTGTCCAACAAACTAAAAATGATGAAGATACAGCGCGTTAGAGTACCGCGTGACGTCACTAGGTGTGTAAAATTTTACCATGCAAGTAACGTAAAGCGCTTAATTTCAAATCTTCAAATTGCTGTATCTTTGTCTTTTTTCGAGAATCAGATATAGCAAAAAATACGCAAAATATTCAATATTTTTTTATAATCTAATTTACGAACTGAAAAAACTTTTTGTTGATAATACCCGATTTTAGCTTTTAGTATCAAGCACCATCTACTGATGCAATACTGCTGGATTTCAATCCCTACTAGAGATTAGAATACTGGATCAAGCTGCTGATAAAACAGCTGAGCCCAGCACCATTTTAGCTACGCTGAAACCAGCCAAAAAATGCCGCTAGATTGATCCCTTGTCGTAAACTACTAAGGGACATATATCACTTATGCTCTTGACATAGACTAACTTCCTCTATAACTCTTTGAGTGTTTCCGAGCGGTCCTTTATGAATCACCAAAGACAATTACCAATTAATTGTCCTGTGTCGTCTTTATCTAAAACATTTGAAACAATTGAAACGTACGACATTGGCGGCGAATTTATTGTGAATTGATTGGATCCAATTTTCCAATTTATTTCTTAACGAGCGTGACGTTTTTCACCTAGTTTTCAAGTTGTGGCATAGACAGAACAACTCTTTTAATCTCTGGTACCAAATGTCACTATGGATACAATAAACTATATTTACTTTTACACTAATCTTATACTTACTTATATATAAAGCTGAAGAGTTTGTTGGTTTGCTTGAACGCACTCATAACAGGAACTACTGGTCCGAATTGTTTTTTCATTTTTTTATTATTTATTGAGGAAGGCTTAGGCTTTATAACATTAACCATAAACGCGGGTGAAACTGCGGCCACAGCTAGTTTTCAATTAGATAATTGACACCTGCTTTCCCCAAAGCTGGAGACAGAGTCCAAGGGGCTTTAAGGTCCTTAAACCACATTCGGGAAAAAAACATGTTGGGTAGAATAGAAAATTGTGAATAATAGTGCCTAGTGGCTAGCTCGTTGCTTACATAGAAGAAGATATAATTTCAAACTTTTATCGAAATCAGTTTGAATGTAACTTAAGTTTATACTTACAAAGGGAATATTAAGTTTAGACAATAGGCAGTCGCTTCAATAACCAGCTTTGCTAAATCCTGGATCATGGTGTAATTGGACCCCGACTAAGCACGGGACATAACGTTAGGAGGATGATGTTATACATCCCTTCATAGCATAGATATCACCTTTGTCTCGCACTTCAAGCAATCGTGTGAACTAGCCGTATTAACTTTTAAATCCACAATCGAACTCGACCGCCGAAAAAATCGACAGACGTCAATGACTAACAAAAGGCGCGAAGAACAATAAAAAAAATGCAGGAGCCATGCCACTTTAACGGAAGCCGGTTTTTTTGAATCTCGAACGTTTTTTAAGACAATTGTTCGGAAACCGCAAGTCATGACAATTGACGAGCCGCCATTGGCCGTCGGCTGATGTTTGACAGCCAATCGCGGGCGTGTGTTCGAAATACGAAAGTCATCTTTCTTAACGTTTGAATAGGTGACTGTGCGTTTTGGCGGTAGCGTTATTGGTTCGGCTTCTATTTATGTACTGGTAGGCTGACCTATTTGTTGAAAGGTGTAGTCTATGGTTGAAACGGATGGCGCCAAAAGGAATTCTTAATTAAAAAATATTGGTAGGTATATTATTCTTACCAACATTCAAAAACAGTAGTTATAATAGTACTATTTTCGAATGTTGCTAAGAATTAATTATTAATTTTACTAGGATACGTTTAGAAATTTGAAGTAATTTTTATATCTAATTTTATGAAAACCGTGTCTAATAAATATTTTTATTCTCTTTGGCCAAACACTCGTTAACTGATTCGAAACATAAAAAAAGACTTTAAAAAGCTAATCCGGCCACGGTAAATATAATTTCAAGCGTTGATTAGGTTTCTTTAATTATTACGAAACGAAGAGGCGTGACCAAATCTATAGAGAATTTTGTGGGAAACATTGACATGGGCGAACGGGACCATGGGACCTGTTCTGAAGATGGCCGAAGCGTGTTCATGGTTAACATTGATACGCACTTCAATATTAATTTAAAACTATTTTATTCGTCATTCTTGTGAAGGGAATAAATTCGAAATGGGATGTTCATCTGTTTTTTTTTTATATTTATAATTTTCATGTGAGTAATATTCACTAAACTGAGTGTTTTTCAAAAAGGTTGTAGTTAATAAAAATAATAATAAAAACTTAAAATGCAAAATGTTCTTATTCTTCTTCTATCTGGTAGTGCCAACTGAATGGACTGTTCCTGGTTTTATTTATGTTATCATAAGAATAACCTAAGCTTCCTTGGTTTTGCGTATTTAATTACTAGCACAGCTCTCAAATACATAACAAACATGCATGATGGCATACCAATACATTATGCGTGCGCTAAAGGCTTCCTTAAGTTACCAAAAGACTTATCTATGAAGTGCGTAACTCAGATATTTCAAGTAAATATTTGGATCGTTTCCTTATTAAGAAATTGAATCCCAGTTATCAGCTGGTATTACCATTAATTGAATTAAATTAAGCAATTTCCCGTACCCAATGCCACGAAATAAAAAAAGCAGTTCATCTTCCTTCTAATAGTCCTTAAAGAACACCTTTCCCGCCTATACTAATGTCAAAACAATCTCCGTCTCACGTCAAACAACTTTTTTCCCCGTAGGTACTGGCACAAATCATAGACCGCTTCTAATTTCGAAAAGAGCAAAACTAAAGAGCCCCACACACGTACCGATCGGTGGTGTGTAAAAAAACTCATTTGAGACCATCGGCCGACAGAATGATGGATGTACACTGCGTAATTCGTATTACAGGGGCTGTGACGAACGCAGTTAGGTATGGGAATGGATGATGACGAAATCGGAGTGAGTTATGGAGTTCGCTTTTCGAAGGAGGTTCGTTGATTGGTATGGATTAAAAAGTTGGCGCAGGAAACGGAAGGGCTTGGATTTTTCATTGATTCTTAATTTAATTAGAATGGAATACCTACCTACATACCTTTTTCTTTTAATTCGTGCGCTGTTATAAATACGTTTCTAATATATTTAAAAATTATGAATAAATAAATAGAGAATTATAGATCTTTAATCGGCACTTGTAATAGTTTAGATTTATCCTGCATAATGTTTTTACAAGCCGTAACATAGCGTTTTAATACACGTAACATAAATAATATTTTCCAAATCTAATAAATAAGACCTGTTTAAAATGTTTTGATACAGAATGGGTGGTCTTTAGTTTTTTTTTTTTTGCAAAAATATAATTGATAAAAAATTCTTGACCAATTTGCGTTCTGAATATAAAACGCACTATATAACATATTATTTTTATTTTATCCAACTATTTATAGTATGGATACCGCAAGAAAATGTCGAAAATTACAATCCTTCTTATTTACTAACTCAAATAAAGTAAATAATTTATTCATTTTCATTGATATTAATGCAATTTTTTTACAGCTGATTTTATGGTTCTTTATCGATTGCAAGAATATTGACGTCCATGTTTTTTTTTTTATTTCACGTCATTTAGTAATCCACTCGTGCAAATGAGTATTTTTTTTTTACTAATCACCTAGTAGTGTAAACTCAATCAATCATTACATATTTCTTTTGATAACACGAAAAAACTACTGACCTTATACCAATCCAGAGACAAAAAGCAAGTTTTAAAACGCGAGAGAGAAAACAATGGATCATAAACAGCACCTAGACAAATGCTTTGATTTATTATCTATGGCAAAAAGCTGGCACATTGTTGCGTTTGAAATTATACTCTAATGTTAACGGAACAAAGCATGAAGTTCAATGAGCGTGCTTAAGTCTTAATGAAGTTCTAGGTATAGCAACTGACGATAGATTGTTGAGTTTTTGTCGGGAACACTCCGGAATTGTATGGGGTTCAATTCCGTTTTTTTTTCGTTTTCGATGAGGAATCGAATCGGGGAATAGATGATAGAGTACTAGTGGTGGGGTTATTGTATCGATAGATATCGATAAAAAAGGCTATAGGATTTGTTTTTTAGGAAATTTCCTTAACATTTATTACATAACAAGCAATAAACTTTATTAATGCCTCACTCTGCCTGTTTTGCCTCGTGTTTATATTTTTTTGCTAGTTGACTATGAGTCAATTCCATTTGCATTTAAAATGCCTATTTTATCCACTTCGCTATCACCGCTCTCATAAAAATATCTTATTATTAACATATATTTACTACATATTATGACGCTTGCAATACTCAAGGAGATAGGCAGAGTCCAAGCAGTTAGGTCCTTCAATTACATCTAGCGAAAAATAAAACTGAGCTAAGTTAAATTTGAAAACATAGTTAGCACGTTCTTCTCAAGTCCGAGAAAAACAGGAACGTAATCTGTCATGACGCATATAATTCCCGAAGAGGTAGACAGACTCAAAGTGACAGCAAACCCCTTTAACGACATTGAGCCAAAAAAAAAAAATCGTTTCATCTTATTGCACAAATATAGCTAAATAATGCAATAGCCACTAATTCAATCATCGCAACATCCATGACGGAATTCTCTAACATGTCATGATTCGAGATGCGCACGATTGCCCGGAAGGGCTGTCTTCGTGAATACCGAGGATGTGACGTCACTCGCTGGTTGCGTCATCCGATTGTGAGATAGGACTTGTGACAGATGACTAAGAATATACTTAGGTTCTAACTAGGTTCTAACAGATCTTAATCCTATCATCACGCCTGCAATCAACTAAGAGATAGGCAGGGTCCAAAGAGCCATAAGGTACTATTACGACATTAGTAAAATATAGCACTGCCCCGCCGTTTCACTCGTGTAGCTCCCGTTCCCGTGGGAATACGGGAATAAAATATAGCCTATGTTACTTGCTGATAAAGTAGCTTTTCATTGGTGAAAGATTTTTTTAAATCGGTCCAGTAGTTTCGAAGCCTATTGGGTACAAACAAACAAACAATCAAATCTTTCCTCTTTATAATATTAGTATAGATAAAATTGGATTGAAGAAGCAAGTGAGGTGTGTAACGATCGTGTCATATGGCGTTCAGTTCTGCCTACTCCGCTAGGAGAGCGATCTGACCATCGTATCCCTTAGGTAGGGGGACCACTTACCAGATAATCTCAATTTTGCCGCTTACATTAACTTCATTGACAAACCCAATATAACTAATAGATATTTGTTACACATTTCCAATAATTAAATAAGTGCACCACTGTGAAACTAATTTTATTAGCTATTAAATAATTAAACCAAAGCACTTTTGATTAGAAATAAATATAACGACTGCTCTAAACAACATTGATAAAAAAATCTTATAGGTTTCCATAAAACCGCTAACATAATGTTTATTATCAATAATTTTAATTTACTGTTCAACTTAATGACAAGCTAAAAATAATAAATGAGTAATTAAATAAGCATTTTATTAGGTGGTTATTAGATAATAATATTTTTATGGGCGGTTTACAGTACTGAGTTTTCATAAATATCCTCGTAACCTATTTGAGAGGTTTTGCGAAATCAAATGTCCGTTAGATGGGACAAATAGGTTCTGGATGTATTTAATAAACTACTTTTGATGTTTCATGACAATAGGCTACTTAGTTGACTCAAAATTTATTTTAGTCTGTGAGTTAGACTATCGAAAAATATTGAATACGTATTTTTTGCATTATTAATACTCAAAAAATTACAAAGATACAGCCATCCAAAGATCTGAAGTGCTTTAACGGCACTTGATCCTAAAATTTTACTGTACATGTGACGTCACTCGGTCCTTTGACGCGCTGTATCTTCGTTATTGTTGATTTTTCTGAACAAAAGAAAAAATACGTAAGCAATATTTTTTTGGGAATCTCAATGATGGTCTTTAAAAAAAATTGAGTCAACTAGCCTATTAGGAAGTATTTTGTTAAGTTGAGTATGGAGTCTAAGGTGGAGCATTGCACTTAAACATAAGTCGTTCTGGTATTGTGCGCAATACAGACAGGATTCTGGACGACCTATCAGCTTTGCTGGAAACAAGTAGCTCATATCTCTACTTAGGATTAAACTTTTAATGTACAAAATCTCTCAAAATGTTTTTTTTACTTTTACATTTGTAATATAAACAAGGATGACATTAGTTGGTTTTTTGCAATATCTTTGTGTAGATATTATCCTATTAAAGAGTAATTATAACTACATAAATCCAATTTCAACTTATAAATAACCTTATTGTTCAACATTAAAACATTAATTATAATTTATTAAATAAATGTAGCCGCCAGATTGTCAATGTTATGATATGAAAATATACTTTAAAATATATCCAAAATTACCAATTTTTGACACAATTATAATGCCGAGATGATTAATGTAATAGCATTTCGTTTATCATATTATAGATCTTATGTTTTTAATTAAAAATTACAGTGGAGACTACATTTAGAAGATCGTCTGATGTGACCTTATGATTATTAAGTTTATCAATACCCAAATTTTTGAATTGAAAATTTTCACGTAATCGATGATACTGTTAACACTTATAACCAAAAATAGTCTTTATTAAACATGTTTACAAATAAGTCTCATTTTTTAATAAATCTTTGGCGGTTCTTAGTAACCTTTTTTTGCTACTAGAGGGCGTTAACAAGGATACGGTCAAATAACAAGTGCGTTGACGAACTTGCATTTTCAAACTAGTAAACTATTTAGAACAATCGACAAAAACATCGAAACAACGACACATCACTACCAGATATCGATGCGGGCTCATCAAAGTGCGGCGCACAGACAATAACTGAGAAATATTAAATTATAATAAAATTAACTCGGCCTTACTTTTTATACCGTTACTGAAGTAGAGTTGTGACGGTTTAGAACGGACGTGAATATTCGATTCTTGATTATACATTGCTTTTGGTTTGTAATTAGATGTTGATATTGTGTATTTCCGCTAGTTTATTGTGAGTTCAAAACCATTGTTTTCCGTTTACTTAGTATACATGTGATCTAATAATGAAAATATAACACTACGATATTTAGGTAAGTGGTTTCTAACCATCTATTAATGTCAGCTTGAGAATTCTGCTTATTACCTCGATACCGCATAATCATGTAAATAAATTCAGTTTTATATTCTCAAAAACCTTATAAATCAACTGGATTTTTAAAAGAGCTTGTTACCTTTTTTCAGTTATAAATACCCTTAGGATTCTTTGACTAAAATCATTACAGAATGATTAGATAGGAATGTGGTTAAAATTTTTTCATAATTTCCTATCTAACCCAACCTAATATTTGTCAATATTTTTTTAATTGCTCCTTAAACTTTGTACATCTCGGGGAGCACCGTATTACAGAGCTTCTAAAATCTTTTTACATCCTCAAAAGCCTCAACCCAAAGCTGTAACATGCAATGGGGCCTCTACCCGTTCGAAGCGCACCCCGCGGAGCCGCGCGGGTACCACAGTGACGATTATTCATTCTACACGGTGACACATGACGAATCAATCTGCCACGAGTCCGATTGGACGTTTCCGAACGCACCTCGCCGTTGGCGGGAGACGCCATGACAGTTTTCGATAATGTCTATGGTCGTTAGGAGGTTCTAATGTAAAAATCGAATTGGTGCCGATTACGGTGTTGAAACGTGATTAGATTGTGTTTTGATTGGGGACATTTTGGATATGATATTTGTTTGAAATAGGTTTCTTATTTACTTATTATTGAATTGTCAAACAGTATCTTTTTTTCCATAGCTGCTAAAATAGTTCTAAAGTTGTAGTAACATTTTTGACAGTAAACTGTCACTTAATGGGGCACTCAATATGATTTTTAAAGTTGGATTGCTTTGGTTGATATACCTATGTGTGTATTTTATTGACTAACCAAACTTTTCCACGTCGATTTTTTTTAATTTTCATTAAAAATCGGTAGAAGACAAAAATACTGAAGGTTTTATTTTTTTAAATACCTTTAAATAGATCTCAGATAGCGTTCCTAATAATCCTAAGCGTTTACTGATATTTTTGAAACATTAAGCTATTTGCATACCTCGAGCAATAAAATAAATCAACCTTATCATCCATTCGCCTATTTTTACAAGCTTGCATAACCCTGATCTGGTAGGCGTGTCAACAGACTAAACCATCAAACATTATCTAAGCTAAAAGCACCTACAATCAACAAAACAGTATTTAATCCAACCAAAAAACGAAACAAAGACTTATCGACCGCCGGTAAGTAGAACACTTTTTACGAAATATTATAAAAAAAAAATACGTCAGACACCGCTTATGCGCACATAGCAATTATGTCACAAACCCAACAATTATACCGCATGTGTGTCTCGGCTTTATTTTTTATCTGACAAATCCGCGTGTCACTAAAAATAGACTTTAGGGCCTTGATTTTAGAATCAATGTTCCCTTGCCGCCCGTTAGATTATGAAAGGTGCAATTAAAATTGTATACTTTTTTCACTGTCGCTAGCTGCCGTTTTTCTTTCTGGTAATTTTAGTCTGTGGCAACCTTTGTGACTAATAACTTGTTTATTTATTAATTTTTCGTTTCACGGTGGTTTCTAACACGAAATAAGTGTTAGAAAATAGTTTATTTATACAATTTAATATATGAAAACATCTAAATAAACCATACAACCGAATAACATGAATCAAAATGGAAAATTTTAGATTAGGTCATCATTTTGACTTTTTTTACTCACTCCCGGCAAATAATCATCTTCCTAGCGTTATGTCCCGTGCTTAGACGGGTTCCGCTTAGACCATGATCCAGGATTTAGCGAGTCTGGTAATTACATTGAAGCGACTGCCGATCTGACCTTCGTAACCCTAAGATAGGGGAACCAGACAATTTTTGGATCATGGTTAAAAATCCAAAATTGTTTGAATTTGCAGGTTTCATTACGATGGTTTCCTTCACCGTCGAGCTAGTGGTATAAATACGTACATAGATTTGAAAATTCCAGAAGTACGTGCCCGGGTTTGAACCCGCACTCCTTAGTTAAGAGGCGCGTGTCCTTACCATTGAGCTACCACCGCTCTACTCCCGGCAAATAAACATTTTTCTTTATATTGAACCAAAATTATATTATTAACATTCTTTCAGTATTTTTTTGTGTCTAACAGCGCACATAAAAAAACAGATTGGAAATAATTATTAATTATTAACTGTCTTCGGATTTACATTATAAGTGATTATTGAATAAATCGAAACGTTAATTCAGATGAAATAAATAAAAATCTCCTCTATTGTTGTTAAACATACAGGTATACATCTTTGTTTATTATACATATATAAATAATATTTTTTGTATATTTATAACATCCCGAAATGCGTAAAATTACTTATGTACATGTAAAGAATGTGTCTTTACATGTCAAGTTATTAAAAAAATCTCATATTTTAATAGTCAAATTTCTACTAACAAAATTGATCTCGGTCTGAAATAAATATTTTATTATCTGTATTAATATAGTATGTTCATTAAGGAAGTTAACTAAAACTCAACATACAGTCAACAACATTGAGGAAGTTTACTAAAACTAAACATAGAGTAAAAGTTCGCTAATAAAATAACAACGAACCACTTACCTGTGTCTGCGTAAGCCCTAAGCTCGCAGCCAACTCGGCCCTCTCAGGGAGGGCGAGGTACTGAGTCCTCTGGAACCTCCTGTTCAGCTGCTGGAGCTGCAGGCTGGAGTATATCGTGCGGGGTTTCCTCATCTTCTTCCCTTTGCCGTTCACGCGGAGCCCGGGGTCATCGGAAAGACCGCACTTTTCTGCGGAAGAAAAAGGGGTTAAGTACTTCCTATAAGCTAAACATGCTTACTTTGGGTGAAGGTGTAACTTAGTACCTATGTAATTACATCAGAAGTTGATTTCACAATTTCTATATAAGAAAGTTTTTATGATTACATTTTTTACAATGAAAATAATTAGGCCCAGGTTGATATTGGAATATCCTAAATAATTATCAGTAGAATTAAATGCTTACTTAGGTTTAGCAATATATAAAGTAAGTTAGTTGAGATTTATGGCTGATAATATTTTTATGACGACGACATTTTCGTATAAATAATCATTTAAAATGGAAATCAAATAGAAGAAATATGGCAAAAACATTCAGCCTCTACGCTTTATTCAAACTCGGAACTTATCAGCCGAAAAAAATTCGAATCTCCCGCCCGTTTGGAAACCACACCCCGCCATAAATCAACACAAACAAAACGGCGCTATAAATCCACAATATAAATATTCAAGCCATACGATGCCTTCACAGGCTCGCCATCCATTTTGTAAAATATATGAAAGGCACTCGCTACTTGATAATAGTCAGTGGTAACTTGTAATTACTGGTCTTGTATCGCGACTCGGATCGCTGACACCCGCATTTTGGCGGCACCGGTATCCGAACGGCCGCGATTCGAATTTCGAACGCAGTGTTTGTTTTTCGGGCGAAAATCTTGGATATTGTTTTTCCAAAAGGTTTTTTTGGACATTTTTGGTCGAGATGTTAAATATGAAACATCCTTGGTTAGATATAGGCATTTTAACAGTATTAAAATATAGAATGTAATAAACATTTTCACATAAGCTGACACTTCATATTTAGTATTGTAGATATGAACCGATAGTTGTTGTAATCTTGTAGATAACTAAACTTAGTAATAACTTTATTTGGTAGCGGTTTTATAATTTGGATTACACATTTAACTTAGAGATAGTAACAGAACATTAAAGCCAATAAAAAAAAATATGTATTTTTCATCAGAAAAAAGTTTTAATCCTTCAATCTCTAGAAACACTTCGAAATTAATGATGAATATTAAAAAGGCGCTCTTTTCTCAAACTGAAAACTTTTTAAAATTTCCAAAAATATGTTTTAAAAATTCAACACTAAATTATACGAACATTACCAACCATATTTGTCTAACAAGCAATTTTAAGCCTTAATTCTTTCTACATAAGGTGCAACTACGCCACACACGCGTGGCATTTTGATAAATGGTGCATTTCTGCAGTTTTGCATATCTAGATATGTCGGAAGGCTCGCATTGCGAAACCGTTTCTATTTTATAGTCTATGGTATGGTATTAAGAAGTAAAGTGTCAAAAATGACGTTTAAGCTTTCCTGTTTTAGAACAAATTGAAATATGAAACATTTCATTACGTCCGTAATACCCGAAGGGGTAGGTTGAGTGAAAGGGGCAGCTGGCCCCTTTAACCATATTCAGCCAAAAACAAAACTGGGCTGGGTCAGATGGAAAATTAAAAAAAAAGTAGTAACCGCGAATGCTTAGATAAAACCCTGGTTTGACTCTAGAAAAGTCAATTGATATTTGCTTTCAAGATAATTTTCCCCAAATACTATAATACCCAAAGAGGCAGGTAGAGTCAATAGGGCAAGCCATTTTTAGACCATTTTTAGCCAAAAATTTTACTGGACTGAATTAGATGGAATGTAGTGACAAGTGGCTAGTTCGTCGCCTACACAATCACATACACAACACCCGATACACCATTAGTCGCTTGACATGCTAGGCAAGGAACACAGCTGGCACATTATTTTCCAGTCCCATACCAACATGGGACTATAAAAGCGACAAATAGAATTTGTTTCACACAAAGTTATATTCAAAGCGATTTCTTTCCCTTCAACGCGCTCTCATGCGAGACATACATACATACATACATACATACAAGCATACAGAGTTAACATGATGTCGGCGTTCGTCAGACAGACAGACAAAACAATGCAGAGGGCCCCGAGGTAGACACACCCACGCTAGTGATGTGGGCCGCGTCGGTATTAGTGATGTGAATTTGTCGGTAATTATGTTGACATAGCGAATTAACGTCGATGTTTTTATAAAAAAAAATATGCATTAGGTATTGCGTCATTTTTAATCAAATACTGAAAAAATTTTTTAATCTTAGTTTGCGTTACTATAGGTTCTAATATAGATATTTGTCTTTTATCGTGAAAAGCAATATTTCAATGATTTTAAGAGATGATTTATTAAAAAAAAAATTCCTTTTTTGTATTGTATAAAATGGTACAGATACCATTTTTATATTGACAATATTTTACATTATTACCTAATATATATTTTTTTACTAAACAAAAGTAACACTCCAAAAACGAACACATGAAAAAGTCTTAACATTTGTTCTATATGTTAAATTGCATAATTATTTTTAACATCAACTCAAAAATATACAAAAACGAAAAACTTAGCCCCTTCGCAGTTTACATCTTGAAGCCACGCAAGTGACCTCTACATTTATCAAAAAAATATTTAAAAATCTAAAGCAGAGCCTCCGCCACTTCTCTGACCCCGCCCTCGCGCCGCCTACCGAAAAACTGAGTATAAAACGAGCCCACAAAAAACAATCAGGGCTGAACCACCTCGCCGGCCCGGGGCTAAACCTGGCTACTTCACCCGGCGACCCTGGATAACCTGAGCATACCAGACTAACAGCCCAAAGATAAGAACAGTACCGGAAAATACAGTCTTCGAAGCGTTCTGTCTCGTGGTTAGTTGGGGTCTGATTAGACCATGATGCAGGATTTAACGAAACTGATAAATGCGTTGAAGTGAACTGCCGATCTGACCTTCACAACCCTTAGATAGGGGAACATTTGGATCATGGTTTTTGGCACAGAGACCGAATGTGTCATCGACTGCCTAACTTCTGTCTATTTAATGGTTTCAAAACAATATAATCGCACTTTATAATTATAGAATTCATCTAAAATGTCATTTTACTGAATAGTGTCTTGGAATATTTTTACGTAAAGTCTAAGAGTCATAATTAAATCGACAAACGTCCTTTGTATAGATTTATCAAGGAAACCAGACAGATTGAATTATTTTTACACATAATTTTAATATTTATACCACTAATAATGGTTCCATCACTATTAGTGGTATGAACGTACTTAGATCATTGAAAAACTGGTTTGCTAAGATTTGGTTAAGTACTGCTAGCTTGTGGTATAAACTCATGGGTGCTCAAGTCGTTAAAATTCTAGAGACAGGTGCCAATACCTCACATGCTAGAGTCTCTGAACACCAAAATTTGGTTGAAGAACTTCATCAGTTATACATAGAGCCTTTTATGAAGAAAAAACGAAAGTAGATACTTTTTTCATTCAAAGTCTCTACCAAAAAGTGGAATAGGAGATACTTATCTCTACATTTCGGTTCCGCACAGCTTGTAGAGTAGGGGGTGTGTCCGTAACCCGAACCCTTTTGGGCAATCTGCTAAGATCTAAGCTCTCGTTTGGACAGTTCGGGGGAAAAGTGTTAAATGTTTTTTAATAAAAGGATTACTCTGAAGTTTTCAATTAATAATTATATTTTGAACAAAGTCGGGTTAGATACAACATTTGCACTCATGGATTGATTTTTATGACATTAAATCAAATGGATTTCTCTTCGTCCTGAATATAGTAAAAAATTTAATAAAACATACGAAAAATACGTAAAATATTGTCTTCAATTTCTCGTTTTTAATGGAATGTTTTTTTTTTTGTAATGACTGTACTGTACGCAAGGAAATTTAGCTTATAATAATAACCAAATAAAATATTGACATCATACATTAAACAAAAGCTATGGACTTACATATAAGAAATGTAGCTCAATTTGGTCATCCAGCGCGTTTTGTTATTTAAATATATATTTTTGTCCACCTCTCAAATTCAGTATCCAGGCTCTAAAAAACCTAACACTGACGTCCACCGATTAAAGACCCGCCGCCGAATGCCTGTGACATCTTTATCTAGATCGTAAAAACGATCAATTGGACCACCGAACGTCATTATCCACCACACGTAAGCTAATTAGCGAATATTTCTCTGTTATTTGTTGTAATAACATTCAGCCTTATTAACTTCCCAGTAACGAGACAGCTGCGCCCTGTAGGGCTGGCAGGATTAATTTTTTTAAAGATGAGCATTCGTTTATAAAAATGAGAGCATCAGATTATTAGTACACTAAGTTAGTAAGTATAGACGAGCCACTTATTCTGATAGAGGGCCATAAACAAAGAGGCACGCGTTCGATTCTCTGTTGAGGCAAATTTCATGTGATGCACACGGTCTTATGTATTGCTAAATGAATTAACAAATTCGACAATGAAAGCTCGACAATTAACTTTTTTAGGTGGGTATATTAAAATTTATTCAATGATGATTATAAGTCTTGGTTTTAAATATATGCCCAAAACAATGATCATACGGTCATGTGTCTATAAATCTATGTTTATTTATATAAAAGTGGCTGAATGTCAATATGTTGCCAACCCTGTTCCGAAGATAATTTTTTCGCATTGTACCAAATCAAAATGTTATGGACACGTCATTTTATTAACAAAAACACCTGCGCTTCAAATTGTATGACAGGAGTATTTTAATTGGCAATAGAAGTGAACAAATAAGCATTTAACTAAACTCACTTAACTCATGTTTAAGCGAGTCAAGCTATATGACTCGAGTCGATTTTGCACCGCTTGGCTTCTGTGTTCAATTTTGACAGCTGTCAAACGTTGCTTAACTGCAGCTAAGTACGGATTAAGTAAGTAGATTTAATCTTGTTTTAAGTTTTTTAAGCAGTTGACTTTAATGTGCTTAACAACATGTCTGATCTTTTGTGTTGTTTAAGTAATACTGTGAGGATAAGTTGGCTTAACGAAGTTTTACTTAGTCCAGTAAGTAGTACCTACATCTTTACAAAAAAAGGTAAAATAAACGTTTCTAGTGTTGAAATGAAGTTGTATTTTAATTTCCAGAAAAAAAAACTAACCTACGTATTTTAAAATGCATAGAATATATTTCGTGGAATGTGTTATTATACAACTGCGGTAACACTATACATGCAAATATTAGTCATTAATTTTAAACATTTTTTTTATGTATAATACACGATTTATATCAAATATTATCAACGTTGTGTTCATTGCATAGCACGTCGTAAAAAGCGTGTGTATATGGTTTGTGATTGTGTAGTGACGTTTACACCTGTCACTACTTAACCACAAATTAACCATCTTACCTAGGTTAATTTTGTTAACCAATATTTTGACTGTGACTTTAACTCAAAATTTGTCAACACTTTTCTATCCAACTGTACACTAGCTATGCCCGAGGCCGAAAGTTTTACACGGAAAACGTTAAAAACGCTCTGAAAGCAATAATTAAAAATGTCTATGGTCGCCTTGTAATTAGGGTGGGTGTGCATTGCCCCCGGGCATAGACAGTTGGTCCGTGACAAGGCGCGTGTGTACTAGTCCTAATGTCAAAACGTTGGAGTTTTGAACGTAAATATTTTTAGTTGTGACAAGGAAGGAGCGGTGGTAGCTCAATGGTAAGGCCCCCCCCAAGCTTAGGGCCCCGGGTCACTACCCCGCTTTGCCCCTGGGTAGCTACGCCACTGGATCTAGCAGAGCTAACATCGTGCTGGACAGCTGGATTGCTCGATCTAGCATTCCAATCTCTCGTAGGTATTGAAATCCAGCGGCATTGAACCAGCACGTGTCGCTCCAGCACAGCTGAAATTGTACAAAACCCAGCTGGATCTAGGTGTTGGCATAAAATCGTACAAATACCGTTTTGGACAGATGTTGAACATTTCATTTTGAAAATTAACGCTTGAATTATATTTATATTTCGCTTCTTTATGATGAACTAGCTGTGCCCGCGGTTTCACCCGCGTTTATGGTAAATGTTTTATAGCCTATGGACTACCTCGATAAAAAAATAGCACCTATTACAACACAAAAAAAAAACAATTCGGACCAGCAGTTCCTGAGATTAGCGCGTTTAAGCAAACAAACAAACAATCAGCTTTTATATCAATGTCAAAGTCAAAATATTCTTTATTCATATAGGTTTCAAAGAAACACTTATAAATCGTCAAAAACAGTTCAAGAGATATGATTCTACCACCGGTTCGGAATGTTGCATCTACCGAGAAGAATCCGGCAAGAAACTCGGTAGTGACTCTTTTCTATAACAGTATAACAAAGTTGTATGAATCATATTTTACTTTGAACCATGTTTCAAAGTGGGCCTGGTGTGCCCTTTTAACATCCATGTATCATAATCAACACTCAAACTATTCATTAAAATCGCAAATATATCAAACTTACTTCTTTCAACTATTTACCATATAAAGTCTAATCTACAAAAATCATTAACTATTCGGGATTATGGCGCAGAAGTTCATTGGATGTTATAAAAAGCATTTGTAGGGGGAAAAACTAGAAGGCTCATTAAAAATAATCCCTAAAGGGCAGCCATCAAAAAGTAATTACTTATTAAATACTGGTGATCGAAGACAAATGAAGTTTCATTAAAACACTTGGTTTTTACTCATATCAGCTTAAAAATGTAAGACGTTTAAAGACTGTTCTGGGTATATGCGTAAGTAAGTCTGTCTATCTATCTGCCTATCTATATACATATATCTGTCTGTGTTTTGTTTTTAGTGAGACTAGATTTTTTACGACTAAAACGATTCTGATGAAATTTGCCACAAGAAAAAATTAACTTTTAAAAGGGTGATATTATTTATGTCAGTAAAATAATAGTTACTGGATTTAATTATGGTACTAGCATTTGTTTAAATAGGCCATATGTTTGATATTTATATGTTACTACGTCATTTTACACCGCTCATGACAATATTAGAGAAACTTTCTACTTATACATAATTTTCCAATTCATGTTCTATCAAAAATACCGTTCCGACATTTGAGGCTTTGATAAATAAAACGGTAATAAAAAATAGCTTACAGATCGTTTCTAACCTTATCAATATCAACACTATTTTTAAACTTTTTTGCAATTAACGGTTCTCACAAATACCAACTTCACTATATTTACTTAAAGTAAGAAATTAATGGACTATTAGGTCGAGTTGCTTATCTTAGCAAATACAATGTTATTAATTAAAAGAAAACTGAATCGCTATATAAAATCTACAGTTTAACGTTAATGGGAATAGCAGATGATGTATAATTATTATAATTGCCATATATAGTCTAGATCAAAGGACCTTTAATATATTTTAATATGTTTTCTTTTTGATATTGTATATAATAACGTGGGTATTCATCATCTTCCTAGCGTTATTTCCCGTGCTTAGACGGGGTCCGCTTGGACCATGATCCAGGATTTAGCGAGTCTGGTAATTACATTGAAGCGACTGCCGATCTGACCTTCGTAACCCTAAGATAGGGGAACCAGACAATTTTTGGATCATGGTTACAAATTCAAAGTCGTTTGAATTTGCAGGTTTCATCACGATGTTTTCCCTCACCGTCGAGCTAGTGGTATAAATATGTACATAGATTTGTAAAATCTAGAGGTACATGCCCGGGTATGAACCCGCACTCCTTGGTTAAGAGGCGCGTGTCCTTACCATTGAGCTACCACTGCTCACTATAATAACGTGGGTATTACATAATAATATATGAATGACATGATATGATATGAATAATAATATACCTACATTATGTTGGTCTGGGACTTGAAAATAATGTGCCAACTCTGTTCCTTGCCTAGCATGTCGTAAAAGGCGACTAATGGTATATCGGGTTTTTGGGCATGTGATTGTGTAGGCGACGAGCTAGCCACTTGTCGCTACTTTTTCACAATTATTTATCTAACCCAGCTCAGTTTTTTTGGCTGTATGTGGTTATGAAGGCAAGCTGTCCCTTTGACTCAGCCTACCCCTTCGGGGATTACCACGTGATGCTACGTTCTAGTTGTATATTATTGATATCAATGCGATGTAACCAGCTTAACTGGAATTTTGGTAACTTACATATACATTTTTATAAGAAGAATGAATAACTTTCTTACAAGTACAAAGTTTTTAACTTTAACTTCACATAAACTTAACTAGAGCCTCTTTCCCTGCGGAGGGGGCGGTCCCGCCCGGCTCGGGTTTCGTTAGACATTCTACCTCGGACTTTTTACTAAAACTTTTTACTGCACCTCAAAAAAGCTCCAGTTTACGCTCAAAGCTTATTGAATTAGCCGGAAAGGTTAAACTTTCGCTCGACGCGAAAATAACTGTTTTGTAACGCGTTCACGTTCCAATAACGTGATATTTATATTATTAGCAGGGCGGTTTTACTCGCGTAGTTCATGCTCCCGTGGGGGTACGGGGATAAAGTATAGCCTATGTTACTTGCTGATAAAATAGCTTTCTATTGGTGAAAGAATTTTTCAAATCGGTCCAGTAGTTTTGGAGGCTATTCAATAGGCAAGTTGACTCAAAAAAAATAATTAGTCCATTATAGAGATTACAAAAAAATATTGCTCACGTATTTTTTCTTTTGTTCAGCAAACCAAAAATTACGAAGATACAGCGCGTTAAAGGTGCGCGTGACGTCACTTGTTCTGTAGAATTTTAGGAACAAGTGATGTAAAAGCGCCCCACTCCAGATCTTTGAAGCGCTGTATCTTTGTTATTTTTGGTTTGCTGAACAAAAGAAAAAATACGTGAGCAATATTTTTTTGTAATCTCTATAATGGACTAATTATTTTTTTTTGAGTCAACTTGCCTATTCAAACAAACAAATCTTAGTACAGATTAGTAAAGGATATACACCTTACTAATTTGATAAGTGCAAAGATAAGTCTGTCTGTTGGACATAAATAATTGCACTGAAATATATAATTTTAAAACATCGAATCTTGAAGAAGAACATATGCTTATATTATCCCAAAAATATTGTAGAACCTACAGCAACAATAATATCGTTGTTTCGTCTATTTAATAGACAGAATTTAGTAATAAATTCTTCAGTCACACAGACAACATATTTATTTTATTTATTTATTATTATCCTTGCTCCAAACTAGGCATTAATGCTTGTGCTACGGATACTAGGTAACAGATACAAATTTAAATACGCTTTTAAATCCATGAGTCAAGTTATGACCGTGTTAATTACACAAACGTTAGCCTCCAGCGGAATTCGAACCCACGACCTTTAGTTTTGTGGCCAATCTGTTAACTTAACGCGAGAAGGCTGTCAACATTTTTAAATAACTTCACCATCATCGTCATATCGTTGCGTCTCGTATATAGTCAGAGTCCGCTCAGACCATGATCCAGGATTTAGCGAGTCTGGTTAATACCTTGAAGCGGCTGCCGATCTAACCTTCATAACCCTAAGATAGGAGAACAAAACAATATTTTTTTTAATTACTTAAACGTGGAAAATACCTCTCTAGTAAATTATGAATTACAAAATTACATAATTCTAAAGATACTAAACAGCCATTAATGAATTTTACTGAAGAAGAAAACCATAAGTGATTTTTTCTTACTATATTTTTTATCAGTGATAGTATGTGATGTTACTTTACTATTACTAATAATTTATAAACGCGAAAGTTTGTATGGATGGATGGATGTGTGGATGTTTGTTACTCTCTCACGCAAAAAGTACTGCATGGATTTTAATGAAACTTTACAATAGTATAGCTTATACATTACAATAACATATAGGCTATGTTTCATCAATGTACCACGCGAGCAAAGCCGCAGGCAGAAGCTAGAATAAAAACTCATCATTTTTATATAGATATTAAAGCGATGGTAGCTTAATGGTTAGGCCACGCGCCGCATATCGGAGAGGTGCTGGATCAAAGCCGGGCGTGTACCTCTGAACTTTTCCAATCTAAATATGGATTTATACCACTTGTATAACAATGGGTTAGGTAAGTATTTGGCAGACCTAATGTTTAAACTCTGTGAAAGGACAAAACCTACTTTTTATCCCGGAAAAACCGACAATTCCACAGAACAGTCGATAGTCTCTGTAACAGACCAGTTTTCGCGGAAACCCACAGTCAAAACTAGTGACTAACAAATTAATATCAAAATCAAGTAGTAACTGTCTTAAATTTGATAAATTTAGCTACAAAAAAATCGGTTTACAATGCATTAAGTCGAATTGAGACCTCCTTCTTTTTTTTGAAGTTGGTTAAAAATAACAAAAATTTGGTCAAACAGATTTGGTGATTATATTGAAAAAGGATTAAAAGAGTTTATTAAAATGGACGAATGCCCCAAACATTATTACATAGAACCTAGCCACGAACATTTTTTTAACATAAAGAAACAAGTTTTTTACGGTTTTGACTTATTAGTACCATTCATCATTAAATCGTGTTTACACTCACATTACAGTGTTCATTCAATTATGACATAGTATTATTATAAATTATGACATAATTTTGTAATAAATTATGACATGGTTTTATTACGACTTGACACATAAGTCAATATTATTTGTTATTGTACATGTCAATAACTTTTAACACCAACATAACAAATAATATTCACCTATTAATACTATGTATGCTAAAATAACTGTTACTTGTGTAATTATATCAAGTCTAAACTACCAAACTGATAGTGATACATTTTATTTCTTGTTCTATGTTGGTCTGGGACTTAAGAAGAAAGTGCCAACTGTGTTCCTTGCCTAGCATGTCGTAAAAGGTGGCTAATGGTATATCGGGTTTGGGGTGTGATTGTGTAGGCGACGAGCTAGCCACTTGTC
Source organism: Glyphodes perspectalis (assembly GCA_951394215.1). Taxonomy (NCBI): domain Eukaryota; kingdom Metazoa; phylum Arthropoda; class Insecta; order Lepidoptera; family Crambidae; genus Glyphodes; species Glyphodes perspectalis. Next base: position 4,507,299 of record OX596227.1, read on the forward strand.
ACTACTTTTTCACAATTTTCCATTTTAACCAATCCAGTTTTATATTTGGCTGAAGATGGTAAAAGGGGCTTGCTGCCTCCTTGACTCACCTCTTCGGGGATTTTGGGAGTGTTAATAATGTATGTATACATTTTGGTAAGCCAAAGGTTTAGTTTGAGTCCTAGATCTAGGCTACATTTAATCATGTATTCATTCGCGTCACTCATTTTTTTTTATCCATGTAAAATCTATCGTTACATAATAATACTACATAGGTAATATAATTTCTCACCTGGTTGCTAACATAGGATCTAATAATGAAGTTGTCAGTATCAACTAATTGACGTACAATAGTTTTTAACGAAATACAACTAGTGCAGAACAAGTTTTTGCAATTGTTAGTACCATAGGTTGAGATAGGATAAGTCCTGTTCAATAGTGTTGTCGCTCGATAAGCCAATATCGATTGCCTATCGATAGTTTAACTATCAATAGTCTATACGATATTAAAGAGCAATACTATCGATAGTATTGATACAATCGTTAGCTCATTGGTAGGCAGCGATCGAAACCATCGATACTATCGATAGTATTGCTATTTACCGATAGTGTTGCACTAACAGAAATATCGATACTATATATTGTCCTATCGATCGTATAGATGATTTGGCCGTTAAACTATTAATTTTTCGGCAACACTACTGTTCAAGACTTCCCAGCTATGTTCTGGCCCTGGCCGATATATTATTTAACCTAGTATTTAACTAATAAATATTATCATCACGCCTGGAATTCCTGAAAGGGTTGACAGAGTCCAAAAAGTGATAATCTCCTTAAAACCACATTTAGCCAAAAAAATTTAGTTGAATTCGATGGAACATTGTAAAAAGGTGGTGACAAGTAGCAAGTTCGTCGCCTAGATACACTACACCATTAGTCGCATTTTACGACATGCTAGGTGAGGACAGTTGGTACACTATTTTCAAGTCCCAGACCAACATGGGACATATATTTATAATTGTATATAGTATAATATAAGTATTTTTTTACCATTTTCAATCATAGACAAAACTTGTATATATTTAAAGATGTTTTTTTCGACCATAGACAAAACTTGATTATCTCTGGTTTTCCAGCATCTCTGTCCGGGTTTGTTTACTTGACGTTTGGCATTCCTACACCACCACTAGGTCACTATATAAAAAAAAACGGTTCGCGTGACTACGAACGAAACGCCAAGGCGAAGTCGAAACTGCCATGCAATTTTGTACCTTATTTTTAAGACTTTAAGGTCACTTTGGGCTCATAGTGGGTATTTCGCAATACGCATGTGACCTTTAGTATAAAAGGTCAGTTGTCATAATCGGCACATATAGCTGACTAGCTTAAACCCGCGGATTCGATCGTGTTCATTTAAAATTTCCATTGCCTTGGAAATGGTACTTTTTCTGGGTAAAAGGTATTTTAAATATATTTTGCGAACCCCTGGTAATATTTATGCAAAATTTTATAATAATCAGTTGAGTAATTGAAACGTGAAAAAGCGTTCAAAAATTTCAGTTTGAAAAATATAATATTAAATACTATACCCACAATCCATAAATGGACAGGAAAAGTCCAGGAAGGAACAAACTACTTTAACCAGTTTCAGCTAAAAACCTAACTGAGTTTAATTAGATAGATTAAACTAACTAACTAAACTTCACGCCACTTCCCTAGCGGGGAGAACCGATAGATAGATAGATAAGATGACATTCGCCTACACAGCCACTGATCCATGCCCAATACACTGTTAGTCGTCTTTTACGATACGCTAGGCAAGGAACACAGTTGGCAAATTCTTTTGTCAGATTTTATCATTACACATGATCAAATTAGTTTGAAGGGCTGCAAAAGTCGAACAATATTTGTTCAATGTAATAACGAAACTCGCCGAATTCGGTATTTATTCGTAACCGAAATATCAAAGACAAGAATAAGGATTCGAAATTTAAACTAAAAAGTATAATGTACAGCACGCGTCTATTCTAAACTAATTTGTCTACGGCACTCAACCATAGATTAAATAATCATCAACAAAATTAAGTTACACATTACAAGAGTTTGTAATTCAAACTATTTCATTCATCGCTGTAATTAATTTCAACTAAGGTCTTTAAATTGGCCCAAACATTTGAGCCAACATCGATAAATTTTCATCTTGTCCAACATACCAACGTAAGTCAACCTCTTTGTACCTAGAAACTTAAAGTAATGCAAGTCATTTTAAACTGGCCAGATATATGAACCAAAATCTAATTTAAGTTGACCCCTATCACGAATTCACTAGTACAACATTATAGGCCAATTAATACTGGTTGTAAATAATCTTGTTTATAGAGTGAACTTTACGTGTTTACAATAAAGTTGCTTTTTGTATCCCATTTAATTGTAAAACTGCTATATCAAGACCTGTATAATGGTACTCCTAACTATGCACCGCCAGGCTATTTGAAATTGGACAGTAAAGTGAAATGGTAAAGATGATTTGAACTTTATGTGTAAGTGATACAGTCGCTTTTCCTTACAAGTTGGTTTGGGATAATAAATCTTACGCATAGAGGCTAACATTAGTCGTTTGTAAATAATAAAGTTAATTGCGTAATGAGTGGGATCGTTTGATATGGTACAGGGTCATTCAATTCGTTTACAATTTCAATAGTCATCTAAACATTTGTCTTAATCAATTACCTAATAATGGTGTAATGTGGTAATTTTTGTACTTAAACATCGTTGTATAGCCCTTTTCGCATACCTATATAAGTAAGAAGTTTAAACGCAACTTATAGGCTCGATCGACGTAGTTCGACGTAGATCGACGCAGTTCGACGTATGTTGATGTAGTTCGACATAGATCGACTTGATTTTCCATAGTTCGTCGTATATCGATGTCTTCTATTGACGTCTACTTACTCTTTTTTATGCAACCAATATAGACGTGTAAACTGTAGGTATAGGTAACAAAGACGGGTACATAATAGGTACATAATGTCCTCATTTGTCTAACAATCCCGCGCGATACTAGATTTGATGCAACCCAATCTAGACTCAATATCTAAAATAGTACAGCGTAGAATCGCTTGACCTTACTCCGACGGGAAAGTCGTGAAATCAAGACACATTTGGGAAACCTCTCATTGGAAACTCGACCTTGCGCGTTTACCGACTGCCGAGGAAAACCAGTGTCGGAAACCGTTAATTCAACGTACAATTTCCTTTGCACGAATATTTTTGGCGTGTAAAAAAGTTATCTGTATTTTTTTTAACTGTTGCGTGTTTTTTTCTAGGCCACTAGGAATTAGGAATGCCGAATGATGAATCTGCGCGGCAAATAACCTTTGAACTGACTTATTGAGAAAGCGTACCAGAAATAATTAAAATTACATTATTCCTTGTGAAGAGAATAACTTAATTTTAAGACACTTAAAAAAATGGTCATGCGTAAATATTGTGTGAGTGATTTTTTAAAAAATAATTAAAATTAACTGAATATAAACCGTTGAATTTAATTTTAACATCACAATTATGACTGATATATAATATATTTTTAATTAATTCGACAACAATTAAGTTTACAGTTATTCTAATACACCTGGCCATAATGACAGAACAAAATAAAATGTTAAGTATATATATATTAGTAATATTGTATCTAAAACTAACTGACTAAACTTCACGCCACTTCCCTAGCGGGTAGGCAGAGAGAATCGAACGCCATATGGCACGATCGTTTATTACTGAATAGTACAATGGTAGTAAATACTGGTGTATCGTGCATTACAAGTATATTTAAAAACGCGATTGTTAATTGTTGGATAATAAATTGAGCAAAAGAAAATGGTATCATATTATATGAACCAAAATGGCGCCACTGCCACTTCAAAAATGACAGCCCGCCATTTGCGTTCCGTTAAGCAATCATTTCGCTGCAAACATTGATTTTCCGACACCGTCCGGCATTGTAAATTCCAATTTTCCCAATTCAAATTTCGAACGAACGCTCCGTTCCACCGCTTGAAAGTTTAATGCGTCGCGTTGGTTGGCGCGTTGAAAAATTCACCGCGGGCTAAATTGTACGGCAGAGAGACATGTTTAAATATTAACAGACGACGCTACTTTAAGCCGTCGACATTGTTTTGACGTACAGCAAGGTGCATTTACATAGTGCGATTGAATCTGTAATGTGGGAATTCTGTGTTTGTTCCGCAGCCTTCTTTATTATTTTCGCATAACTGAAAACCAAACAGAATTGCATGGATTTCTGATGCCTTGATTACTTTAAAATTAAGAATAGTGCAGAAATATAATAATCTTTGTCAATAAAAAACTTTTGCTTGAAGATACATTGGATTTTCAAAGGTTACATACATTGCATTGTGGCGATTTAAAAGGCGGATATCTAGCTCATATTGCAACTCAAAAAAGGTTTTGCTTTGAAATTTATATCCTCAGAAAATGATCTAATCTTCTCTCGCTCGTTAATCTTAATTAAAAATCTATAGCTTGGTTATCTGTATATGTTTTTATTACTAAATTTTTTTCAACATCATTAGAAATAAACCTCCCACTTCGATGGTTATTTGTAACATATAAAAAGTTTAATCCATTGCTTCGTTTTTATTCGGCCATTACAAGTATACCTAATAGTATTTGGATCATTAATTAGCCAATAAATGCATGTGTAGGAGCCATTATGTACTAACAATGTAGATAGGCGGTTTGTGTTATATAATCTGGTTGCAGCCGGAAAAATGTGTTGCTTCACCTATTTGAAGAAATGCTACAAATCAATCAATGTACGCAATATTTAAGGTGTTTGCAATCCTGCATTTGTAGTTTGCATTAGTCTTACTATACTAAAGTTATAATGGCCAAAATAACTCTGTCTCTTTCGTTTTCATACCTGAATTATTCAGTCGAATGTAATGAAATTTGGAACCCTAACGAAAGACGATGGCTTTTAACTTAAGCCGGAAAAACTGATAGATCCGACTGATATAAAAATATTTTTAGAGCATACCAAATGGCTGGCTAAAAACCAAGAAAAAAAGGCAAGTGCTTTAAAAAACAAATAAATGGCCCGATGGTCGAGTGGTCAGAGACCCTGGCCACGAAACCGAGGGTCGCGGGTTCGAATCCCGCTAGGGGCAAATGTTTCGTGTGATGAACATGGGCATTTGTACTTGAGTCATGGATGTTTATAAACGTATTTAAGTATGTCTATCCATTCACCTAGTATCCATAGCACAAGCATAAGCTTAGTTTGGGACTAGGGAATTGGTGCGTCAGTCTTGAGAATTTATTTATTTATTTATTTAAGTAATATTAATGGATTTAATGCTGATTCATAAGTCAGACAGACATCTGTTGGATAAGCGAACAATACTCAACAACTATTAAACCATAAAATGTATCTACATTCGTAGTACAATTAATAGGTACCTACTACAAACTAACTTACAAATTCTTAGCAATGAGTTTGGGACTCAAAAAACATGTATCAACTGTGTTTCTTGCCTAGCATGTCGTAAAAGGCGACTAATGGTATATGGAGTTCTGGATTTGTGATTACGTAGGCGACGAACTAGCCACTTGTCACTATTTTTTCATCTGACCGAACTTAATTATGGCTGAATGTGGAGGAGCTTATTGTTCCTTGAACCCTTCCTACTCCTTAAGGGATTATAAGCGTGATGGTCTGAATATAGATATCACACTATTATTATAAAGGCGAAAGTTTGTTAGTGTGTGTATGTTTGGTACTGCTAAACGGATATGGATAAAATTTGGCACAGAGATAGATTACAGTCTGGAATAACATATAGGCTACTATTTATCCCGGAAAAATGCACAGTTTCTGTAGGATACAGAAATATTAGTCTACGCCGGCGAAGTCGCGGGAAACAGCTAGTTTTAAATAATTATAGCATATACAATAAAATTTCAAACGTTTACACTTGACAATGTTTACATTACTTGATAATGAAACATATCTTGATATAAATGTGTGAGTACGAATTACTAAATAATAGACCGTTAAAGAGAGATAATAATCTTGTCTATGAATAGACATTAAAGTTGCTTTACAGTATAACGCAAGGATAATTAAATCAGATTTAACATTGTTGCTAACTTTAATGATTAGGTTAAAATCTACACTCGTATTGTAAATGGAGAAGTTTTTTAGTCTTTGCCGAGTTTACTACTTTCATCTTTTGTTTGTGGTCTAGGTTTTTATGTCTATTTTAAAGCAGGTAGTGTAGCTTATCTCAATAATTGATAAGCCACATGTTGGTTAGATCTTAAAAATATTATAGTAGCAAGTACTATGTTCCTACTAAGTAGTCAAATGTTGGTCTGGGACTTAAAAAGAATGTGCCAAATGTGAACACATTTGCCTTGGTAAAAAGATAAAAGCAGCATATTTGACGACGATCAAGCTTAGTAACCCGCTTCGTGTAAACGACAAAAAAGTCCAACTTAAACTAAAACTCACCATAGACAATGGGCTGAAATATTAAAAGCATTTCATATTCTTTTCCCTCAAACCATAGAGTTTTTTTACGCCTCCATAATGAGATATTCCGTAATCCGTAATAAAGGACGATCATAACACCTCCATGGTAATTTCGTGTTAAGGAATCGGGGAAAGAATAAAAAAAGTTGTGTCACCATAGACAAATTGGTGTCCGGCAAATTGTTACGTTGGAAAATTGGAAAAGAGGGTTATTTGTTTTTTCCATCGTTCCCAGTAACGGACGCGGTAATTTAATTCAGAAAACGTATAATATAGTATATTTTATGCACTATACTTATTGTAGGTTATTTCAGGTGTATTAAAGAGAATTTTGATGACTCAATTTGTGATAGATAGGTATATTTCCAATTGTCTTTTGTCTAAGTTATTTATTCAAGAATATTAAAAAGGCGAACGTAAAATATTAGATTACCACTTTTGTAACGGTTATTAAGTGCCAAAGTGACTAAAATGTACTAACTATTACATAAAATAATTAAACTTTTTTTTATTTGCAGGTAAAGAAAAATAAATGTTTAGATTAAAAATACACAGATAATAGGTTAGATGACGAAAAATTCTGTTTAGTCTGCCAGTAAGATTTAAAAAAAAAAATTTACATATTTTTTTTTCAAACTAATATTGATGAAGATACAATGAATTCTAGTTGCGCGTAACGTGACGCTTCCGTAAATTTTTACAAAATAGTGACGTCGCAAGCCCCCACTACAAAACTTTGACCTTTGTTATTTTTTGTTAATTTTATAAAGCGAAAATATGTGTCTAGTATTTTTGTATAACCTAACTGACGGACTAAATAGAATTATAGTTTTTTTAATGCAGTCATCATCCCTATTCGCTCAATCTCTATTTGCTCGTTGATGTCTTTTTGTAAGAAATATTCAACAAAACTTAATGCAATTTTCAAATTCAATTCTTTGTAATTAAACATGCTTATGTCAGCAAATTATTTATTTATTTTACAATAGTATTCTACAAAGTTATTATGTAATAATGTAAGCGAGCCCCACGCTTGAGGTTTACCAAGTGGCCTCCAACTAGCTTATACCGGCGGCTTCACTCGCGCACATTGATAAAAAATAGCCCATGTACTACCCTAGCCTATAATCTATGCCTGTGCCGAATTTCATCCAGAATTCTTCATTCGTTTTTGAGTTTATTCGTTACAAACATACAAAAATACAAATCTTTACTCTTCCACGCTAGTTTAGCCCACGGAATAGTAAAAAACGAAGGACTTCGCGGCACTAACCAGACGTTTGGCCATCCGCAGAGCTCCAACTTGACACGCACGCAACATACATCACACATAGCGCTTCAAATTTACGATATCTAGTATCCCGAAGTCTCACTCACACATGCATAAGGTTGGCTTTACACTTTAGTATGACAACATGGAGTCCTTCTTTTCTTACTAGTCCGTGGTGATAAATATATTCTTTCTTAATAGTGGATACCCCGAATTGTGAAGTGTGCGGAGTAGTAGATGTGACGCATTTGTTAACGGAATGTAAGCCCCATGAGGAACGTAGTTTATAGTCTGCTTAATGTAAACAAACCTGACGTAGGATTATTGACCAATATTTTGTCTGAGCCTTCCTCGGATCCAAGTCAATTTATTTTTAATTTTGTATTCTCTAGTCTTAAGATGGGTCTGTAAATCAAGTTTAAGTTAATATGGAGCTGACATGATCGAAAAATCGACCAAAGCTCCTAAATAAAAAATATAAAATATATATATATATATTCACTTACCATCTTTCGGAGGACTCGCACACTGCGGCGCATAGGAACCTAAATGGTACCCATAGGTGTTCTGATGCATAGGAGGGAAGGGATACCCTAAAGACCTCGGACTGGGGAACCCTGACGCCTCGTGAGGGTTCTGCTGGCCCCCAGGCGACCCAAAGTGGTGGGGATGTTGATACCCCCCTTTGAAAGGCCCATAGCCGTGTTGCTGTAACTCTATGAAGGCGGATTTCGACGACACGTTTGTAGGCGTAGAGTTTGCTGAATTAGATATGTCGTGGGGGGTTTGTGAGCCCCCCAAATGGTGGTGTTGGTGGTCTAGCGCGTCTTGGGTGGTCATGGCGGGCTGAGGGGTCGACGGGCCCCCCCCGTCTGAGGACTGGGGAGGCCCGAAGGGATCTGAGAAACTCAGTGTGGTAGGTTTGCTGTTAGGGGATTGAATTCGGGTAATTTTGAGGGATTCCGTCGACTGGGGTATGGCGCCGCTTTCCGAGCCTGGAACAAAGGGAATATTCATTAGAATGCATGAAAAACACATACATACATACATACATAACATCACGCCCATAATCCCCGAAGGGGTAGGCGTCAAAGGGGCAGTATGCCCCATGAAAAATATGGGTTATATACGTATATAGTATTATCAATTCAGCGGTGCAGCGAGCGATGGTAGCTTAATGGTAAGGACACGCGCCTCTTAACCGAGGAGTGCGGGTTCAAACCCGAGGACCTCTGGATTTTTCAAATCTAAGTACGTATTTATACCACTAGCTCGACGGTAAGGGGAAAACATCGTGATGAAACCTGCAAATTCAAACCACTTTGAATTTGTAACCGTGATCCAAAAATTGTCTGGTTCCCCTATCTTACAGTTACAAAGATCAGGTCGACAGTCGCTTCAATGTAATTACCAGACTTGCTAAATTCTGGATCATGGTCTAAACTGACCCGTCTAAGCACGGGACATAACGCTAGGAAGATGATAGTATTATTAACTTAATAATATAATCAATTATTTTCGTCTGGAACTAGAAAAGAATGTACCAACCGTGTTCCTTGCTTACCATGTGGTAAAAGGCGACTAATGGTGTATTGAATATTAAGTTTCTTTCACTATAAGCCAAGTGATATAGCCGTAAAACAAACAGAAAAATTACAAAAGCATTTTAGTAACGAAATTCGGATAGTGTTTCAAAAAATTCGTCTCGAAATACAGTTAGACTTCCCGTTAAGTGAAATTAGAAAACCAACTCATAAATCTACATTTGAAATGAACAATTGATAAATAAGTTCATTTAAAATCGAACTCACATAATTCTCTCAAACAGTGAAGGCAACAATGCCTTCATTTGTTACAGCGCATTCAATGCAGACTTCATTCCATATTGACACGATAATTGGTCTCCATTATGACACTTATGCCGTCGTAATAAGGATGTAGACCTAATTGTCACGCCTCACATGTTATTATACAACTGACTACTACATCAAGTTGTATCTTCGTAATTTATAGTTTTATAATCTGTATGTTTTTTTATTGATATCTGTATTGAATTGTGTAATTAGTCTAGATATTTATAGCTTCGTCAGGCTTTTAATTCGATTGAAGTCGCCAGTGTATAATAAATTGTTAAATGTAGTATAATACTTATTTCTGTGTGATATTGATTTTAAAATAGTTTTGTTATATTGTATTTACTATGTGAAAATATAGCGAGCTTTGATTTTTTCTATTAAAGTGAGAAAATTAGAAAGAAAGAAATAAAGAAAAAAATGTTTTATCAGTACATGTAAATAGATACATTTCAAACAAAACAAAGTAATTGTCACATACATGCTGAAATGGTCGCCACTCAGCTTATGTCGTGTCATCAGGGATGCCATGACGCTGGGGTTCTGTGGCACCATTGAGTGACTTACTTATTATAAAATAATAAAAAATAAATTCTCCAGACTGACACACCAATTCGCTAGTTCCAAACTAAGCTTATGCTTGTACTATGGATACTAGGCAAATGGATAGACATACTTAACTACGTTTATAAACATCCATGACTCGGGTACAAATGTCCATGTTCATCACACGAAACATTTGCCCCTAGCGGGATTCGAACCCGCGACCCTTGGTTTCGTGGCCAGGGTCTCTGACCACTCGACCAACGGGCCAGTCAATTATTATTGATTAAAACTTATTAATAAAATAGAAAAACATATCGAATAAGTAGACATTGTGAATGAAACAGATATGCCAGGTACATGCAGTTGAGAGTTATTTTACAAGATAAAGATTAAAATACCATTAGTTCTTCTAGTAGTAAAGTTTGTTACGTATCTTCTTAGGGTTTATAACTATTAATACTATTATCATCATCATCATCTCAGCCAAAAGACTTCCACTACTATTACAGTAATGAATAACTATTATTGAATTTCCTGGCAGTTTGATGTAGGTTTTATCAAAATTTTTATGTCTACATTAAATTTTTCAGATTCTTATACAGTCTCAACGACGATCGTACGGAACGAATAACGAATCCAACATATAAACATTTGCAAATGCCACTACCCTGGATGTTCATTCATAGGTAATGATTAGCTCAATTTCCCGTATACCAGGATTGAATAGTTTTAAAAATGTTTAGCATCGGCGTCTACGCATCGGACGGACCGAATCTAACATATACGCCGATGCACAAAACTATACGCTTAATACGTCAAAAATATATTATCTACATATTTTTTGCAGTAAACAGTTAGCGACAGTTCCGTACGCGCGCACTTCAAAGGCCGCGTCACATTCCGCGCGATGTCAACCCGGTATCTTCGATCGCGCTGATTGGCTCAATTGCCCGTGTCGGGACTAAATTGTTTTAAAGAAAACCCACAACGCCGCGACCTCGGCTGACCCCGTGGGAGTGGGCGGGCTTTTTTCGATTCCGAAATAGAGGTGGAATGTATCGATGGCGATAAATCGATGATTGAAGACGAATATCGGTAAAATATCCACATCTCGATCATTAGAGAAGATGAAGTTTCTGCAGAAGATCATTTATTTGAATTTTCGTATTCTAAATGCTTATTTTGTAAATACTACTAAAACATGATTGACATCAGAATATGTAAACCTAAAAATATAAATCTATCCACACCCTATACATCCAGGCTATCACGTCCAAAGTGTAGTACCTACCTTATAGCCAAAAAAATTACATTAAAGTCTTGCTTGTAATCTACACAATTACTACTACTGCTACAACTAAACTTCACGCCACTTCCCTAGCGGGGTAGGCAAAGAGAACCGAACGCCATATAGCTCGGTCCTTACACACCTCACTCGCCTCTTCAACATTCATGATCCTTTTCATACAAGATCTACGTATTTTATGACTCCTATTCAAATACTAACCAAATACCCAAATACCTACATAATTAGCTGCTTTTTACAACACACTAATCAAGAAACACAGTTCGTAGTATCTTTTCAAGTCCCAGACCAAAATGAAGCATAAATATAAATCAAGGTGGAAATGCAGATCTCGTGTTAGTCTCAGTCTCTTCTAAACAAACGAAAAATTTAATTACAAACTATCGATACACCACACCATGTTTTGAGGGTCACCCCTACTCCGAAACGCACGATTAGTCGCAAGCGCATGCCTATAAAATGCGTAAACGACTCCATTGCATTACACAACAACGATTATACGTTTGGATATTTTCCACAAAATCCCAATGGCACGTCTATTAAAGAGTTTCTTTGGCGCTCGCCATTTTGTCACGTCCTTGTGTCATCTTGTGCCACTTTTATCTGAGGCAACTTTTAATCATCAACCGCTTTTAAGATTGATCTGATGTCAGAACTTAATCATTTAGACCTTCCAATGATCCATATGAAAGTTTAAAATGACGAAACTTTAACAAACATACATACATACTAATTATGAAGCCTGTAATCTCCGAAGGGGTAGGCAGAGTCCAAGGGTCAATGAGATTTAAATATAATTATTCTTCAGACTGATACACCAATTCCCTAGTTCAAAACTAAGCTATAAGCTTGTCCTATGGATACTAGGTGAACGGATAGACATACATAAATACTTGACTACAAATGTCCATGTTCATCACACGAAACATTTACCCCTAGCGGGATTCAAACCCGCGACCCTCGGATTCGTGGCCAGAGTCACTTACCACTCGATCAACGGGCCAGTCATTCAATTTAATTCAAGGAGAGTTGGATGTTTATTCATGTAATAAAAGTCTTCTTTTTGGCGCTATTTCTCTTCTGTCCGCTTCGACCATGATCCTGGATTTAGCAATCGCTGGATTTTGGTTATTACAATGAAGTAACTGCTATATAAATAAATAAATAAAATAAATAATAAATAAATTCTCCAGACTGACACACCAATTCCCTAGTTCCAAACTAAGCTTATGCTTGTACTATGGATACTAGGCGAACGGATAGACATACTTAAATACGTTTATAAACATCCATGGCTCGAGTACAAATGTCCATGTTCATCACACGAAACATTTGCCCCTAGCGGGATTCGAACCCGCGACCCTCGGATTCATGGCCAGAGTCACTTACCACTTGATCAACGGGCCAGTCATTCAATTTGATTCAAGGAGAGTTTATTCATGTAATAAAAGTCTTCTTTTTCGCGTATACGAAGGAGAAATACTCCTCCGAACTCAGGGTCCGCTTTGACCATGATCCTGGATTAAGCAATTGCTGGATATTGGTTACTACAATTAAGTAACTGCTTTATAACTAACACAACTCTTTTATTTTCTCTTATTACCGAGATATCGTTAAAAATCCATTGACAAATCCAGATATACCTACTCTAAATTGAATCAGGCTTCACATACGAAATGAACCAGATATATATGAAACCAATTGTCTTATCTTCCTAATATTTACAAAATAAATCACCGAAAACTATGCAATAAAACAGCCATCTGTCTCAATTTAGCAACAATTCAGAGTCAATCATTTAAACATCTCCATTCTATCTAACGTGTCTGGAAATCTTAAAATCGCTCACAAAAAATACAACAAAACTCGAATGAAGTCGCTTCGACAACCAATCATCACAACAGCACAAACTGAGACTGGTATTTGCATAATTTTATTCATGACATTAGGCATTTTGCATTCGATTAACTTCAATACTAGTTTCCATCCATTTGAGGCTCGAACCCTCTGAAGGAATCTTTTTGTGATCATCATTATGCATGCTGTCATCAGTTTTACATATCTTCAAGGTGACATTGTCTAAGTCATCGTCAAAATTGGACTTATAATCGTGGAAATGATTCAAGTTTCGCTCGAATAAATAGACTTTGTTTTAGGTAGCTAGCTGAAATCTGTTTTTTCGTGTTAACTTTCAAGATGCTGTGAATGCCATTAAAAACATTATTTTCATAATTCTTAGTATTTCTCCGTCATCAAATCATAAACTCATCAGCTGATTCTCTGTCAGTTGATCACAGTAATGTCAAAGTCTTTCATTTAACCCACAAGTTTCGTAAAATTTATAAAAAAAACTGTAATTTTAGGGAACACATACATCAAATCTAACGAAAGTCTTGCTGTATAATATTTACACAAAAATATTCAAAAGAGAAAGTCTCAAGTCTATTACAACGGTATTTTAAACACTGCAATTTTTGTAAATCTCGTCAAATAACATTTAGCGCTAAGTCTGACCCCTAGGTAGTTAAATATCTAACATCAAGTGCTTATCAGCTGGTTTACAAAACTAAGAAACCTTTATAAATAAATTATAAATTCTCCAGACTGACACACCAATTCCCTTTTCCCAAACTAAGCTTATAAGCTTGTGCTATGGATACTAGGTGAACGGATAGACATACTTAAATACGTTTGTAAAGATCCATGACTTAAGTACAAATATCCATGTTCATCACACGAAATATTTGCCCCAAGCGGGATTCAAACCCGCGACCATTAGTTTTGTGGCCAGGGTCTCTGACCACTCGACCAACGGGCCCGTCAAAGCTTTGCTAAGAGCATCTCAAACCATTCTTAAAACAGAACCGTTTTTTTCCAGTCTGCTACATTTCCACAGATGTAAAATCTCTACCTGACACACGCCGAGCGTTTAATATGTGTGACCAATCTAATAAGGCATAGATAAAGCTCGCATTATAACGTCTATGGTAATCCTAAACGTTTACAACTCTCTGGATCTGACAAATGTAGTTCGAAGTTTTTCTATCAATTCCGTATAATTCATGTACATACCTGAATATATTTAGTGATTTCATTAACATCCTGACAACAAGAATCCTGTTGGCGGTCATAGAATCTATCGAAACTATTTTTCTTATAAAAAAAACGTAAGGGCATGCTGCCCCTTTGACTCTGCCTACCCCTTCGGGGATTATAGGCGTGGTGTTATATATGTATGTATGTAAAGACGCATAGGACCAAAGAGTCCATATGAATTGTCTATCCAAAAAAGTTTTTAATAAACTATACTTATGATTTTTATTTCACTATATTTTAGGATTCTAAAATAATACCACCTTCAGATAAATCAGTCAATCTGTTCTCAGATACCGTAATAAGGATATAACATTAATCCAATTAAAAGTAAATTAATGGACTTCATAATTGAACAGTAAGAAAGAAGACTTTTCTTTAAACACAGATATATCACACGGTTCATAGAAACATGAATGAACATGATCGGACATAGTAAGTTCATTAATAAGGTCCCATTGGCATTTTTTTTACTACGAAACCCTAAAAACTAATAAGGTTCACAGATACGGTTCATTTACAAGCCCATTTCTCACAGAAACAACCCGAAAATGGCTCGAACATTAAAACAAATGATCCAAGATATGGCTCAAAAAAATATATGAACCTTTTCGGCAAGTTCTTTGTGTTAATTACTAAGGAGTTTTTGTCTTTTTCTCTCTTATTGATTTCTGTTGGTTCTGTCTCGGTCGCGCGAGGCGCCTCAAAGGTCGGGTCATATCGTTTTGTCGAGTTTTTTTTCATTTTATTTGTTTATGCGTGTGTTGATTGCTTGTGTTCGTAATAACAATGTTTAAGAACAACTAATTGATGTAAATTTTTATTGAAAAATATGGCCGCGCTAACGTGATTGGGTATTTTTGATGTCTCTATAGTAATTACGATATAATGACAATATAAAAGTGTGATAATAGATTTTCATTAACACCTGATATTTACAATCGGAATTTTGATATTTCAACTTTTTCATAGTTCTCCGTCTAAACCAGCCTAGTCTTAATTTTTGGCTTAATGTGGTTAAGGGTGCTAAATGCCCCTTCGACTCTGCCTACCCATTCGAGGATTACGGGCATAATGTTAAGTATGTAGGTAGGTATGTAATTTCGATTAATTACTCCATGCTATGTAACGAAAATAAAAAGGAACCTACGTCCATTTAAATATTTACGAACTTCAACACTTTATTTGTATTTTTCGGTAACTTCATTTAGTTTGACGTAATAAATGAACTTAGTTATAATTCTAATTGTAATTGTAATTCGATATAATACTATGCTGATAATAAATTAGTAAACAAAAAGGAAATTATAGTTTTAATGATTTACAACATTAACGCTTCAGTGATTATTTATTGACAGTTTTAAATGAAAATAAACTTTCATTTAAAGCGTAGCTAACATTTTGTATGAAATATGTCTTAGCGCTTCGCTGGGTAGGTGTAGAATTTCTTCATAGTTTTACTAGAATGGATACAAGTTGTTTGTTTTATTTTTTGTGTTTTGTATAATTTACAAATTATAATTGCACAAAATCTGAACTTATTTGTAATACTGTTCACCTTTTTAGTATCTTGGTATACATATGTTTTTTTAAATAAATAATTTCTAATGATGATAATAATTTTATGATTCTTCAGACAGACACCCTAATTCCCTAGTCCCAAACTAAGCTTATAAGCTTGTGGTATGGATACTAGACGAACGGATTGACATACTTAAATAAGTTTATAAACCCGCCACCCTTGGTTTCGAGGCCAGGGTCTTTGACGACTCGACCAACGGACCAGTCAAAATATATTTGTTTATAAATAAGTAGTAATTGTAATGTACTATTGACGCACTTTGAAATGTTTATATTTTGAGCCGTTTTTAATCGAACCATTGCATATATCATTTTACATACAAAATATATAACTTTAAATAAACGTAAATAGAGATCATACAACCACATAACATTTTCAAATTACATTAAAAATATTAAGCTTTCAATAAACCTTGCATAGAATTGCTTGATACTTACAAAAATACATTCCTTCTACATCCTACTACGGATGGATGTTTGTTACCCTTTTGACAAAAAAAACTACTGAATGGATTTTAATGAAACTGTACAATTATATAGCTCAACACCCGAATAATATGTAGGCTATGTTTCATCGATGTACCACGCGAGCGAAGCCGCGGGCAGAAGCTAGTAGAGCATAATAGACATGCATGAATAATAAAAAAATATTGTTGCTCAAGACCTAAATCTTTTTTAACGATTTCAGTTCTAAATGACCTCTGGAACCCCTTACTTCCCTTCTAGCATTTCGGCCGATTCACATTTCTTTCTGTAGTCAATTCACTGTGTCCAGTGAACCTTGGACACAGTAAAATTGATAACAGTGTCATAGTGAAGACATGAATTTTGTCCCATGTTGGTCTGGGACTTAAAAAGAATGTGCCAACTGTGTTCTTTGCCTAGCATGTCGGAAAAGGCGACTAATGGTATATCGGGTTTCGGGTGTGTAACGGTGTAGGCGACGAGCTAGCCACTTGTCATTATTTCATCACATTCTTCCATCTTACCTAACACAAATTAATTTTATACTAAATATGGTTTTAAGAATTGCAGACGTGATGGTATGTGTGTATTTGTGTTCTCATTTATAATTAAATTGGTTGCAAAGCGCAATCTTGGAAACACCAGCCATTTGGTTAAGTTTGTTGACCCAATTGGGACAATGTTTTATTGATTATTTTTGACAAGCTCGATGGCGCATTCGGTAACCCTGCCCCATGCGCCAAGAGTTGTGGGTTCGATCCCCACCCTGGACAAACATTCGTGTGATGAATACTTGTGTTTTTTCTGTGTCTCTTAATATCCAATATTTAAGTATATATTTGAAATACCACTGTTGTTTCTGATATCCGTAACACAAGTGCTTAAGCTACTTACTTCGGAGTCAGATCAATGTATGTGATGTCGTTGAATATTTATTTATTTATTATTTATTTATTTAGAGTTCTAAGACAGTTTCATAATCTGTAATCACCCAAAATGTATGAACCTAAACTAATACCTAGTATTATATATTAAATACATATATTTAATATATACTACTAGGTATTACTTTAATACCTTGGACATAGGACCTACTTAAAAGACATCTCAACGCACCTCACTGTAAACAACAGAACTGTGGTAGCGCTCTGTCTTTAATGAATACTTAATAGTATTTTATGGGGTACCAATTATTTATGGGGTTCTTAATACGTTCCCATGGCTTGTTCCGGATCAGCGGGCACGGTGAACGTGACATGGGTGTGTAACTCGCCTTAGTAAATGCAAATTCCATAGTTTTCTTACCATGTTGTTGAATGAACGCTTTTCTGAACATTGATTGAGGACATAGTCCTGGTGTAGGACAATGCATCGTATGCACTTTGTTTATGTACTGATAGCGCGCGAGTTGAATGCAGAGCTCAGATATGTCTCGTCTTAGGCCCCAACTGTATTCAACTCGCGCGCTATCTGTATGTATATTTGGGACGAGCTAGCCACTTGTCACAATTTTCCATTTAATCCAATGTATTTCTTTTGGCTAATAGTGATTTACTCATTAAATCTATCTATCTACCCCTGGGTGAGATGATATGTATTTATCTCCAAGATCTAAAACCTAATACACTAGATTTTAACAGGTAGGTAAATCTGTAAAGATTTTTTTACTATTGGTATGAAATAAATAATTTAATATCAGACTACATCACATACATTGATCTGACTCCGAGGTAAGTAGCTTAAGCACTTGTGTTACGGATATCAGAAACAACAGTGGTATTACAAATATATACTTAAAACTTGCATATTAACACCTAGACACAGAACAAACACAAGTATTCATCACACGAATGTTTGTCCTGGATGGGGATCGAACCCACAACTCTTGGCGCATATGAGAGGGTCATTACTACCAAATGCGCCATCGAGCCAGTCAAAATATCATGATGACTGTGAGTTTCAGATAATAAAACATTTAAAAGATGAGCTTCTTACTTGTGACAACTCAGGCGGTGTGCCTACCTTTAACGGTACAAAAATGCTTTGACCATAATCGATTAACCATAGTATAACATTGAAATAACTGCACTCTGACCATCATAATCCTTACAGAGAATCAGATTCTCACGTTTACCCGTTGAAATGTTACAGTTATTATACGATATAGGTATCATGTTGGTCTGGGACTTAAACAGAATGCGCCAACTATGTTCCTTGCCTAGCATGTCGTTAAAGGCAACTAATGGTATATCGGGTTTTGGGTGTGTGATTGTGTAGGCGACGAGCTAGCCGCTTGTCACTACTTTTTCACAGTGTTCCATCTAACCCCGTTTTATTGTTGGCTTAATGTGGTTAAAGGGGCTTGCTGCACCTTTGACTCTGGCTACCCCTTTGGGGATTACGGGCGAAATGTTATGTATCTATTATACGACATGGCATTAAATATCTAATATTTATGACCAATGTTTCATTCTTAACTGACAAGAAACAACTTAATTCGTCACAAACGAATGCCCAACATGAGTCCAATAATAATCTCTCTGTTTTCCCATCACGAAACCATTTTTATTCACCACAAACCATTGATAGAAAATGCAGAAAGAAACCAATGGTTGCACTGTGTAATTTGTTCGGAACCATAGAGAATACGAAACTAGACCACGCTGACCATAGAGCGGAGGGTGCCAATTAAAAAAGCGCACATCACAAGGGTGAGTCGGACTCGTAATAATTTTATTTTTAGAGTTCCCTAGCGTGATTAATAAAACGAAACACTGTTAAGATAACTTTGTCTGTTTGTTAACACTCGAACCAGAATTATCTAATGAACCAGCTGTGCCTGCGGCTTCACTCGCGTTTATGATTAATGTTATATCCTATAGCCTTCCTCGATAAATGGGCTATCTAACACTGAAATAATTTTTCAAATCAGACCAGTAGTTCCTAAGATTAGCGCGTTCAAGCAAACAAACTCTTCAGCTTTAGGTATAATTTTGTAAGTATAGATTACTTAAATAATTTTCAATGAAATTTATGAATTGTACATACTTTTACGCAAATTATCTAGTTCTATAATATATAATAAGTTTATATGCTTACGCTATGGATACTAGATAAGTCTTATGTGCTGATATGTATGTATGTCACACCCATGTATCTACTTTTCAAACCAGTGTACTTCGCATGCAATACCCCATTCTATTTACCAAGCTACAACCGCTCTTGCGTATACAATAAAGTTTCTACGGAACCGGCAGGCCTAGAGTTCATTCGCGCTTTACCAGGCTTTTTCTTTTGTTTCATTGAAATACGAATAATGAATGCATATGTCAGTCTTTTTGCAACCGCATAATTATTGGATAGAAAATTCATTGTCTAAACTGTCACGTTGCCAACGATAGAATATAACAATTATTGAGTACCACCTGTCAAATATATTAGGTACTAGCTGTCACCCGCGGTTTTGTCAGCTAAGTTATATAGCTTAAAGCTTTCCTCTATTGCGGATATATTTTTTGACAGGCGTGTTGGTCAAGTGGTTAGAGGCCGAATTCAAGGGTCGCGGATTCGAATCCCGCTAGGGGCTAATGTTTTGTGGGATAAAAATAGACATTTCTACTCGAGTACATACATACATACACACATCACGCCCATAATCCCCGAAGGTGTAGGCAGAGTCAAAGGGGCAGCATGCCCCTTCAACTACATTCAGCCTAAAATAAAGCCGGGCTGGGTTAGATGGAAAATTGTGAAAAAGCAGTGACAAGCGGCCAACCTGTCGCCTACACAATCACACACCCAAAGCCCGATATACCATTAGTCGCTATTTACGACATGCTAGCCAATAAACACAGTTGGCACATTCTTTTAAAGACCCAGACCAACATGCGACATTGCTTCTACCACTGAAAATTGGTCAAGCCACGGCAACATTCCTCCGCATTGGAAATCAATAACCGTTATAATATACCTTCAAATGTTATATGATGCGTGTGTCGATAACACTCCGTCTATACTTAGACAGTTCCGCGTAGTTCCATCATCTAAGAAAATATAAGACCAGAAAAACAACTCGAAAAAAATGGGCAGGAGAGACAATTTAACAACGATGGGTTCCGACGTTTTGGTAACTCGTATTTTTATATGTAAAATCTTCTATTAGTATTCGTTTTCCTTTATGGTTTTATTGGACCATGATCGGATTTTTAGCGTTATAACATTGAGATTGACGTACTTTTGTTAATCTTAGATTTGGGTACCAGACCAATTGGATCATGGTTACATGTCTATAGTTAATTGAATGTGCAGGTTGCCTTTGAACTCACTGCCGATTATATATAATGAATAAATATCCGACGACATCACATACATTGATCTGACTCCTAGCTAAGTAGCTTAAGCACTTGTGTTGTGGATATCAGAAACAACAGTGGTATTATTATATATTTAAATATTGTATTTTAACACCCAGATAAACAAGAACAAAATTACACAGAATTAATCATACAAATATTTGTCCTGGGATCGTACCCACAACTCTAAGCTTATGGGGCAGGGTCACTACCGAATGCGCCATTGAGCCAGTCAAATAATGTCCTTGTCATTTATCAGGACTTTACTCCTGTGTGTTTCTGAGTAAATAAAGTAAAATGAGGTTTCTATATCGTCAGAACAAGCAGACATTTTCGGTTTAGAATGATGATTTAATCGAAAGAGAACAAAACGACAGATCTAATACGACGGTTGCCCTGTTATTTTGAGTCTAAGAGAAGAAACAGTAACTTATTTACATTAATACGTATGTATGTATATATAATCATATGTTAGCGAGATGAACAGGTTATATTTAAAAATGTGAAAAATAGCGACCTCGTCGTTTACACAATCTAGTCGCCTTTTAGCAGCCCCATTAAGGGACTTAAAAAGAATGTGCCAACTGTGTTCCTTGCTCAGCATGTAAAAGGCGACTAATAGTATATCGGGTAAAAATTAAAATTGGGCTGGGTTAGGTGGAAATTGTGAAAAAGAAGTGACAAGTGGCTAGCTCGTCGCCTACACACATGGGTGTGTGTCAATTTTAATTTTTGGCTGAATGTGGTTGTGGCCTTTGACTCTGCCTACCCCTCGGGGTTTACGGACGTAATGATATGTGAATGTGTGAATTAGTAAGTCTTCTTACACTTACACAGTCGGTATTAGCCATAGAGTATAATTTTACCCACGGAACCCAAAAAACCGGCTATATAGCGGTAACTACAAAAATTCGTGGTGGAAAACCGTATCGAATCTAACGTTTTGAACGTAAAAAACATAAGCACGCGAGCGGCCGCAGTTTTATTATCTTTACTAATTAATACCGATGTGTTTTTGTCAGTCCGTTGCAACATTGAACGTAGAAACGGATTGAGCGTGATTTTTTTTGTGTAGTATACGTTTTGAGTGCGGTTTTGCTTGGATTGAAGATGATCTCGATTGGAATGTGGGATGACTATTAAATCTGAATAATCTTAATTTTCCTTTTTTTAGATTGTAACATCAATATGAGCATATGACTGGCAAATGTGGGTGTATAAATTATGTAGATTTTATTGTACCCAAACATATTATCACGGCCGTAATCCCCGAAGGGGTAGTCAGAGTGGATGGGGCAGCAGGCCCCTACAAAAAAAAAGGCCCCTACTCGGCTAAACAATAAAACTAGGTTGGATTAGATGGACATTTGTACTTGTACCACATTTTGCAAACAAATTCTTCTTTCTTTTTTTCTTTATTAATATCCTTAATATATATCAGACTACATCACATACACTGATCTGACTCCGAGGTAAGTAGCTTACGCACTTGTGTTACGGATATCAGAAACAACAGTGGTATTGCAAATATGTACTAAAATATTGCATATTAACACTCAGAGACAGAACAAACACAAGTATTCATCAGACAAATGTCTGTCCTGGGTGGGGATCGAACCAACAACTCTTGGCGCATGGGGCAGGGTCACTACCGAACGAGCTATCCAAAACAAAGGACCAGACCACCCAGGACAAACATTCGTATAATGAATACTTGTGTTTGTTTTGTGTCTGGGTGTTAATATCCAATATTTAATTATATATTTGTAATACCACTGTTGATTCTGATATCCGTAACACAAGTGCTTAAGCTACTTACCTCGGAGTCAGATCAATGTATGTGATGTAGTCGGATATTTATATATTTATTTATATTTATTAATTGGTCAATAAATGTTTTCTATTCTATTCTATATCCTTTAAATTTTCAGTTCATGTCTGTCACGTAAACATTTGTCACTAGCAGGATAAGAAGCAGCCACCTGTTTTTTCGTGACCTGAGTATGTTTATGTACCTATGCTTAACCTAGTGCTTAAACCACTAGGTTAAGCATCAAAAGATAATATTTTTACCAAAAACTAAAACTGACTTGATTGGAATATGTTTGATAACTTTCATCAAAAAAGTTTAAAGTAAAAACTGGAACGGGCACCAAGTTTTTCATTCGCAACTGGTAGAAAAACTTACTTACGCTAACTTACATAAGTAACACTTGACTTGAAAGTAGCGTATTTAGATAACATGTTAACGAAGTACCTATTGATAACACAGCCCCGTTGATCGAGTGGTTAGATACCCTGGCCACGAAACCAAGGGTCGCGGGTTCGAATCCCGCTAGGGGCAAATGTTTCGTGTGATGAACATGGGCATTTGTATTCGAGTCATGGATGTTTATAAACGTATTTATGTATGTCTATCCGTTCACCTAGTATCCATAACACAAGCTTAAGCTTAGTTTGGCAGTAGGTAAGTGGTGTGTCAGTGGTGTGTGAGTTCAGAGAATTTATTCACGTACCTCTGGATTTTTCAAATCTATGTAAGTATTTATACCACTAGCTCGGCAGTGAGGCAAAATTATTGTGATGAAAAATGCACATTCCAATAGCTATGGATGTGTAAATGATAAAAAAAAATCTGGTTCCCCTATATAAGGGTTACGAAGGTCAGATCGGCAGTCGCTTCAACGTATTCATCAGGCTCGCTAAATCCTGGATATAGTCTAAGCGGGCCTTGACTAAGTATTGCAGTTGGAGGCAGTGGCCGATTTACAGGCCATAATTCTCAGTACTAAAGCGTCATCACTTAATTTTTATTACGATTGGCTGCCTCTAATATCTGGCCGCCCTAGGCCCGGGCCTACTGGGCCTTAGGGTAAATCCGCCACTGGTTTGAGGTCCAAACAATATACCAACAAGTGCATTTTACACCACATTTTGAATGTAAAATATTCCTGGCCTATTAAATTACCACTGCTTTAGTCTTAAAAAGTATGTAAGTTATTAATCGCGACACAGACAATAGATGCAATCGTAAAACACACGTTATCAATAAAAATTTGCATCGAATCTAGAATGTAGGTACCAGACACGCGCCGACGTTGCGTGTCTATGTTTTGTCTATTCTCCGTTTTTTTTTTAATGCGAGTTGACATGATTTATTATCATTTTTTTTGTTACAACACTGAAGATTTTTTCTGAATGCGAGTTGACATGATTTATAATCATTTTTTTTGTTCCAACACTGAAGAAATTTGCTTATTTTCGTTACAATTGGCGCGAAACTAGTTCTGATTTCTTTAAATAAGAAATAAAATTCGTTAAATGTAATTATATACTTATATACATAAACAAACGCCACGCCCGTAACCCCGTCAGGGTCAAAGACATCAAACCACATTCAGCCAAAAGTAAAACTGAGCTGGGTTCGATGGAATTTACGGGATAAAAAGTGTTATTTATGTTAATATCACCCGTAATCTCTGAAAACGGTTGGCCGACTCCACGGAACAGGAAGTTCCATTTACTATTTTTAGCCAAAAATAAAATTTTAATATAGACGGATAATTATGAAAAAGTAATGACAAGTGAGTTCCTAGTGTACTCTAAATTATAATCTCAATACACCATTAGTTGCTTTAGATACTAGGCAAAGAACACAGTACTCGAATCTAAATTTTTTTGATTCCCATTACAACACCCCCTACAAGGTTGTCTATTTAACTTTTATTTTGTACTAGACTTAGTATATAAGAGATAAATATAGTACAATATATGCATCATCGAACAGGATCTGTCGCAAATGTACCCTTACACCAGGTGCCCACGATACAGGACTTTCCTAGTGTGGGACTTACAGCTTTTGATCTCCTGTATTGCTCCTACTTTTATTTAAGTCGAAACAAACGACTGTACCTAATTTTAAGATACGCATATTTAAGTTAACTTAAAAAATTATATGTAGTTGGTAGCAAATGACTGTTTAATAAAGTATTTGTATTTGTACATAGGAAAAAACATATTTAGACTGGGTTTTCAACTATGTACATGGTACTAACTATTTTGGGATTCGATTCCCACCCCGGACAAACATTTGTCCGTTGAATACTTGTATTTGTTCTGTGTCTGGGTGTTATTATCCAATATTTAAGTATAAATTTGTAATACCACTGTTGTTTCTGATATCCGTAATACAAGTGCTTAAGCTACTTACCTCGGAATCAGATCAATGTGTGTGACATTGCCTAATATTTATTTATTAATTGTAAATACATGCATACAAGTAAGAGCAGCAAGTGATTAAATTACATATTTGTCATAAACCTGTGCATGTTTTGTTAAGGCAGTTGATGATAAAATATTGTACAATAGTTGGCCCTTCGTCGTGTGGTAAAAAACGTAAGACATAGTACCAGAAGGCCTTGGGCTGAATGACGTGGTTGCGTGAATGCCGCCTCAAGTAATGACAATAGATTGTTCTCGGATAAACGTGATAAAAGTAGGTATTTTGTTGACTTGCAGACTTGCTGAACTGGAGGGGCTGAACACGAGAATTCACCAATGGAACACACTGAGGCCCCATATCGGACACAAATAAGTATTATTACATTTCAACCGAAAATAGTTAGATAGATAAAGTTAAAATTAAAGAAGCAAATGAGGTGTCTAAGGATCGTGCCGTATGGCGTCCGGTTCGGACCGCCCCGCCAGGAAAGTGCCGTGAATTTAGTTAGATATAGTACACTAAAACTGATGCAGAAAATTAGCATACCAAGAAATATAGTAGGTTCAATTTAGCATTCTTATCGCTAGAAGCAATCTCTTCCAAATAAAACATGATGTGTTCCCTTATAATCGAGTTAAGTAAGACGGATAAGTCACCCCTGACAACTTATGCGGCAGAGATGGAAAACCCGGGATTTTAGCCGGTAACAGTCCGACTTAACACGCGTTGTTCCCCGGCGACGTGTATCCATAAGGATTTACCCGGAAGAAAAAAAAGATAATGAAAATGTAGTGAGAAGTACTCAGCCCAGACAAGTGCCTACCTGTAGATTTTTCAAATAAATTAATAATAATAAATATCAGACTACATCACATACAATGACCTGAATCCGAGGTAAGTAGCTTAAGCACTTATGTCACGTATATCAGAATCAACAGTGGTATTACAAATATATACTTAAATACTGGATATTAACACCCAGACACAGGACAAACACAAGTATTCATCATACAAATGTTTGTCCTTGGTGGAAATCGAACCCACAACTCTTGGCGCATGGGGCAGGGTCACTACCGTATGCGCCATCGAGCTTGTCCAAATCAGGTACAGATTTATACCTCTTGCTCGGCTGTGAGGGAACACATTGTGAGGAATCCTGCACATTCAAACAATTATGGATGTGTAACCATGATCCAATGAGGGTTTTCAAAAACACAAAAACCGCCAGATGGCACGAGGGAGTCTCGTGGTCTTATCACTGTCACTATTGGCTCCTTGTTGACAGCATGTCAGTTTGGTCTGACAACTAACCAATGAGAAGGATGACAAGACCGCAAGTCACAGTTACGCCATCTTTTGGATGTTTTAATTCAAAAAACCCTCATTTGTCTGGTTCCCCTATTCAAAGTTATACTTAGGTATTAAAGGTGCTTCAATGTTATTAAAACTCACTAAATCGTAGATCATAAGCAAGGTAACCGCTAAACACACTTGGCATATTATTTTTTAGTCCCAAACCCATAATGAGTTTATTTAAAACCCTCAAGCATCTATGTGACTACCGCTAGGGAAATTGCGTAAAGCTAGATAGCTAATCTAATTAATATCTATTTCATTTATTACTTTGTTATCCTGCCATCGCTCAATATCTGTCACATTGCAGCCTAAAGAGAATTTAACAAACACAATCGCAAACAGTAGATACAACAGCAACGAGCGTGCGGCATCGCGTGCCAGCCGCCATCTTGTTACACGGCCTATTGACATGGCTGTGTAATGGCGTATTATTCTATTACGGAAAACGGCGCGAAATGTCGCTGCGGAATCGATGAAATACATTCGCATTTAGTATTGTAATTTTACATTTAGTTTGACGGACTTGTCTGCCTTAGGGATTGAAATTCAGCGGTATGTCGGATCCAACTCATGACGATGGACCCAGCAGAGCTAAGATTGGGTTAGTCCCAGCTGAATTGTTCTATTCAGCATTTCAATCTCTAGTAGGGATCTAGCTAGATAGATGAATAAGAACGGTCGTCAGAAGTACGACTCGCGTGCGTTAGATACTCGTTCGAATCTGAAAATTTATCTGAATTTTAAGATTAAATATCTCCCATTTAAATGTGGCGATTGGGGACATATAGCAGGAAACCTGCATTTTTAGATAAGAATAAATCATCTTCCTAGCTTTATGTCCCGGGCTTAGACGGGATCTGCTTAAGCCATGATCCAGGATTTAGCGAGTCTGGTAATTAGATTGAAGTGACCGATCTGATCTTAGATAATAATTAATACACGTCCATAATTATCTGAAAGTGTACGCTTCAGTGTTAAGGGTTTAGAGTTTACGAAGAGTGATACCAGTCGTTTCGATGATTACGGGTATATAATAACCCGATAAGCTAAATCTAGGTACAAATTAAACTTTAAGTTCTAAAGTTAATTTGAAATGAAATTCAATCAAATATGAAATGAAATGAAATGCAATAGAAAAAGTAATGACAATACCATTTTTATAATAAATATGCATACAACTGCATACAAATCATTAGTTACACCAACCGTATATTATTAGAATCTTTAAATAAACCAAGAAAATACTCAACAGGTTTAAATGTTTTTATATTTTTTATATTTACAAAGCATTTATCTGGAATTAGATAGAATTACTTGCATTTTACACGCATCCTTTCCTGTGTGTTGTTAAAATAAATGAAACTGCAGTTTTCATTTCTTCGAACGAAATTATATGCGGGGCAAATGTAATTTTTCCATTTCATACGCAAATATAAAACATGCTCAGGTTGTGTTTAACCTCTAGGCCCAAATCCAAGTGATCTTTTTTTAATTTCTAATTTAACAGCCGTCTATATGGATTGACGGTTTATTTTATGTCAAACTTTTTGTAAATAAAATTGACGTTAATTGATAATTACCTTCTTTTTGTGTCATATTGATCTGACACTCAAAAATAATGCGTCAATTGCATACCTTGCCTAGCAAACGAAGATTACAATGCCATTAACGCTATAATCTTCTGAGTAAACTCTTTCCACAGCATCAATTTACGTAACAGGACTTTTTAATGTTTTCCTAATATTTAAAATCACTTAATCGAACATATTTTGCAAAATACTAAAGATGGCATGAAAAGACTCTGAAGAATGTTCCTCTATTTAAAAAAAAATGTTAAATCATCAACAAATACAATCCACGCTAAAATTCAACGCATATATATCAATGACTTCATTTCAACGGAAAGTTTTTTGCATAAAAAGAAACGGATTACTCAAAAAATCGTCGAAACAGCGACCAGAACTAGATTAAATGCATAATTACGATAAAAATACTTTTTTTATTATCGCCTGCATACCTCCATGCGTGTTGCACGACAATAAAAAAATGAAACGTAATTAGCAATACATAGGTAATCGATCCATAATATCGGATCAGAGACAAATTAGTCTATATTATGTAGTCTATGGTTCTCCTTACAAGCGTATTGAATGTGCTGTGAGGCATAAAAAGGCATTTTTATCGTGTAAAAGGTGACAGACTGTTTGTAAACGCGTCCTAGAACATTTAGTATTTGTTATGCATGAAATTTTAATTTTTATCGTTTTTGACTACATCTGGTTCGGATAATAGCATTCCTACAGGAGAACACGATTAAAATGGATTCGTAAACGTAATTTAAACTGTTTTACTTTGCAAATAAAATGGTGAGATCCTCATTTGAATGTCATTCAAATTGCACTTGGCCTTAATCAACTCAGTTTCGCGTTTTATATATTTTTTTACAATTAGAATTGTTAAGCAAGCCACGTATAAGATTATTTATTTATATCCTTCGGGAATAGTAATAATATATTTTTTTAGGTGGAAAGATTTGTAACGGATTGACAAGTAATTGAAGACGTTCAATCAATATGTACGTTATTGTTTTAACTTAAGGCGTCTTTTTGATAAAAAGTTGTGATTGTGTATGCGACGAGCTAGCCACTTGGCACTACTTTTTCACTATTTTCCATCTAACTCAGCCCTTTTTTTGCTGAATGTTGTTATGCTAACCTCTTTGACTCTGTGTACTCCTTCGGAGATTACGAATATGATGATAATAAGTAGGAATGTATGTTTAAATAAATAAAATCAAAACCTTTCAATATTGTCACTTACTTGTTAGAGGAAAGATTAAGATGGAGTATTGTATGTGCGTGTGAAGTTAGTTCAAACTCTTTACAATAAAATAGATTTAAAGATAACAAAAAAAGGAGAATACACGTAGAAAAACTGCAAAACATTGTTTTAGAAGCCAAATGATAATCGTAACATCTGATAAAGCAATAACATCACAGATAATCAACTAAAAAGAGAATATCCATATTTATATTTCTCGTAAACAATAGACTGTTAGTCTATGCTTAGCGCATTAAAACAGCGGATCATAGACATTGTAGAAAGATAAACAGAGACAATACAATGTGGCGAATCGAATTTTCCAACTGTGTACAGTCATCATGCGCAGAAGTTAGTAAATGTTAAGTAGCACTTGAGTCGTGTAGACGTTGAATGGGTTACTATATTATTTTTAACTAGTAATATCTGAGGAACCTCAAGGCAGATTTAAAAGAACCTGTTTATATTACTTACATACTGTGCATATGAAAACATATATTTTTTTTAATTTGCTTATATATTACATAAATTTTTTATTTTTTTATTTTTATCTATAATGAGTCTCAGCTAATCCCTGAAACTGTTGAACCAATTTACAAATTGGCTAGCTGGTGTAATAAAAACTAATTAGGGTTCTATACTAAAAACATTTTTTAAAACTCTACACGAATGACGTCGCAGGCAACCAGTAAACACATAAGAATGTTTTACAGTTTTTTTTACTCAATAATCAAATTATCTCGGCAACTGTACTGGCGTGTCTCGCTAGATTTGCGTGAGATACACCGACGGACGGACAGACAAAAACACGTTTCTTCATACCCATTACCTCTGCGTTGAAAATTACTAATTACATCACTGGACGGTTGAGGACTGCGCTTATTTGATGAGATTTGTTTAACATGGGCTTTCAAGAGAAGTTGTGTGTAATACGCCCGCAATCCCCAAAGTGGTAGGCAGAGTTTAACCAATATTAAAATTGAAATTGAATAGATTAAATAAATATATACGCGTCGAGTGGAGAACCTTCGTTTTTTTCGTCGGTTAAAAATTTTTTTTTTAGCCAAAAATAAAAATTTAGCTTAGTTAGATAATAAATAAATTCTCCAGACTGACACACCAATTCCCTAGATCCAAACTAAGCTTTACACTTGTCCTATGGATACTAAGTGAACGGATAGACATACTTAAATACGTTTATAAACATCCATGACTCGAGTACTAATGTCCATGTTCATCACACATTTCCCAAGCGGGATTCGAAGCGACAACCCCCGGTTTCGTGGTAAGAATCTCTGACCACTCAACTAACGGGCCCAAATAATGAAAACTTGTGATACAAGTGACTAGATCGTCGTCTGCATAGTCACAAAGTTAATGCCCAATACACCATTACACGCATTTTACGATATGCTAGGAAATCTAAATAATAAATTTTAAGTCCTAAACCAACATGGGCCCCAAAGTATTAGACTTGGTTTAAACCGAGCTTTAAATAATGATTGGTCGTGTATTAACAGAAGGTGATGTTAGGAGTCACAAAAATCGTAGAGCTTGTATGAAAAGGATTATGAATGTTGAAGAGGCGAGTGAGGTGTGTAAGGATCGTGCCGCATGGCGTTCGGTTCTCTCTGCCTACCCGCTAGTGAAGTGGCGTGAAGTGTAGTTAGTTAGTTAGTTAAATAAATACTAACAATTTACTATGTAGATAAAGACACTAGCTTCTTCCTGCTGTCCCGCCTGTGTAGAATTCTGGTACTTTAACTTTACAGTTCGTTACGCGGTAACTATGTTTTATGATAAACGGTAACCTATGTCCTTTGTCAACGTTCAAATTGTTGATGTACAAAAATCTCATCAGTATCTGTTAAGCATTTTAAGCGTGACAACTCAACAGACAGACAATAACTAACGCAATTATAATATTAGTTACCATTAACTGTCCTCTTTTAGAATCAATATCTCTCAATAGCAAATAGACTGCTTATTGACATAAGCTACGTATAACTCGGACATGTTTATCAAATGTCAAATTACAGTGACATATAGTGGGTACTGATACTGATAAAGATCTTCTGTCAAGTACCATTATCACAAAAGGCAAATATTGTCTATGACTCGAGCTCATAATTAAGTGTTTGTGGGAATGTAATAAATGAATGTCTATTTCGAAGCCTATATAAATGAAGACAATTTAAATTACGTGTTGTTTTGTAATACACTGTTATTTTATTAGTTTCATTTGAAGATTTTCTTTTTAAGTAAGAATCGTTGCTTAGTTTACTTTTTGGTTGGATAAATACATTATAATAATAAACAATTCGATAATTTTGGTTTACTTGTAAAATGGGACTTGAATTGGGCCCAAATCATCGAATAATTAGTTTATTTCTAGCACATTGTATTGTCCAAACGTGCAAATATAAAAAAAAAACCTATTGTTGACAATTGAAAAAAGAAGTCTTAAAAAAAGCACTCCCTCATTTGACATCTCACGTCTAGCCGCGCGCCCTCTTAATCCAGTTCCATCCACCGTTAACAAATTGGCCGCACAAAAAAACTGCCCAGGAATTTTTCAATGCAGCCAGCGGGCCGCGACAAACCTTTTTTCTCTAAACAGGTTGACAGTTCAAAAAAAAGAAACTCTTGAAAATGGCGGGAGTTATGACATTTGGCGGGGTCGCGAGTCGTTAATCATGTGTCAAACGGACCGCCATCTTGCTATTACCCTTACAAGGAAAGTAGTACATTAATTGCACCTATCGTAATTGTTCTATAGAGCTTCGTGAAATAGTGGATTGATGTCTTTGTTATGATCTAATAATACTCGTAGTTATACTTTTAATGGCTCTCCAACATGTTTTTTGTGAGCTGTCGTATTAATGGCGGCCAAAAAATCTTATGTATTGACAGTTATGTTAAAGACTCGTTATAGCTTACAGCTTCTTCACTGTTAAGAAGCATAATAGCTTATTATTCAAATTAACGTTCAACTACTACGGCTCAGTTTTTTTTTTCGTTTTAAAACTAATTAAATGACTGGGAATAAGTATTAAGTATCGCTTTTGTGTGTAACTAAAGGGCCCTTTAGTCACTCTTTTATATTTTCTATTAAAATTTATTAAAAACGTGGATAAAATTTACAGCATCTTCAAAGTCAGAGTTAAATTCCTTTATATAATAATATTAATGGAGACATTAGAATTTAACTAAAACTATAGAAAGAATTAACGCTTAACATGCAACTACATTACCAAACCGCATTTTTAGTCTATGGAACAAAATAAATTATAAAACAGCCGCATTTTAAACCATTCAGCCAGATTTGGCTATGCCCAATTTGTACTCGTGATTCGCAAAAGCTGCGCCCACGCATACATAACAATATAAAAGGATTTTGGTCTTGCTATCGCAAGCTCTTAGTTTGAATTGCCAGAAACTGCTTTTGCAATACGGAGAAAAAACTGATTTGAAAGTATCTGAGCTTATTTTTTGCAACAAAATCTAACCTTGGAGGTTACTTTGGATTTTAACAAGTTGTTTAGTCATTTTTAGAATGCTATTTTAGAATGATATTTCAGTACTTATAATATTCTATTAAAGCTTTTCTGACTGGCTCGATGGCGTATTCCGTAGTGACCTTGCCCCATTCGCCAAGAGTTGTGGGTTTAATTCCAATTCAGGACAAACATTCGTATGATGAATACTTACGTATGTTATGTGTCTGGGTGTTAATTTCTAATATATAAGTCTATATTTGTAATACCACTGTTGATTCTGATATCCGTAACACAATTGCTTAAGCTACTTACCTCGGAGTCAGATCAATGTATGTGATGTAGTCGGATATTTATTTAAACTAAAA
The DNA here is from genome assembly GCA_951394215.1 of Glyphodes perspectalis. Classification (NCBI taxonomy): domain Eukaryota; kingdom Metazoa; phylum Arthropoda; class Insecta; order Lepidoptera; family Crambidae; genus Glyphodes; species Glyphodes perspectalis. Next base: position 4,540,563 of record OX596227.1, read on the forward strand.
TTGTGTTAATTGAAACCAGAAGAGAGCATTTAAACAAGTACCACCGGATTAAGAACTGTAATGCTAGATTCAGCAATCTAGCTAAGTCCAGCACAATTTAATTTAATTTAATTCTTTATTCATCCAGACAACTTAGGTTTAATTGGGTTAATAACAATGTCTTATCCCATGTTAGTAATTTATAATTACTTGGGAAGAACACAATTTGCACATGTGCCACATAATGGGGCAGACTGCTGCCTGCTCGCAATGACTTTTAGGATGGTGTAATTACTACCCCGCACTCTGTGCAACAAGGAGGCCATTTTTTTGCGCAGTACAGCTGAAAAGCTGTCCGTTCGTGCTTTCGCAAACATGGCTGATGCACTGCAGAAACGGGGCAGCCCCAACAGTATCCTGAAAGCATTGTTATATTGGACCCGTAGAGCGCCGTACGTTTAGCTGTGCTGGACAGCGAAATGTGTTCCGCCGGAAAATGCCGTGGATTCAATCTCTGCTAGGGATTGCAATGCTGCATCAAGAAATTCAGCTGGGTCGAACACATGATGCTAGTACCAGCGGAAAATGCTACTGGATTGCAATCCCTTGTCCCGACTTCTCTTACCATGATCTACTAGGTATTTAGATTTTGGAGTTAATAAATCTAATTCCTAGTAGAACATAACAGATAACATAACATCACACCCGTAATCCCCGAAGGAGTAGGCAGAGTCAAAGGGGCAGCAGTCCTCTTTAACCACATTCAGCAAAAAATAAAACTGGGCTGGGTTAGATGGAAAATTGTGAAAAAGTAGTGACAAGTGGCTAGCTCGTCGCCTACACAATCACATACCTAAAACCCGATATACCATTAGTCGGCTTTTACGACATGCTAGGCAAGAAACACAGTTGTCACATTATTTTATAGTTCCAGACCAACACGGGACAACAGTAGAAAATGGTAAGGCAAAAGATCAGCAGATAACCTATACATGAGTAAATATAATCCAATTAGACTGTCTGGCTTCTTTGTCTAAGGGCCACTTAAATATAATAAACCAGACTGTACCCTCTATGTCTGCCTACAATCTTGACCAAAATAACAAGGAGCAGGGTGAATGCTAAAAAAATATTACTTAAGATCTGGTGATGGTGATATCAACAGTGGCGGATTTATCCTAAGGCCCAGTAGGCCCGGGCCTAGGGCGGCCAGATATTAGAGGCAGCCAATCGTAATAAAAATTAAGTGATGACCCTTTAGTACTGAGAATTATGGCCTGGGGCCTAGAGCGGCGAAGAGTGTAAATCGGCCTCTGGATTTATCAAGAAGAGCGTTTCCCAATATATAGAATACTAACGTAGCTCCCGTACTTATGGGAATATGGGGATAAAATATAGCCAATGTCCTTTCCATAGGTGAAATAAATTTTCAAATCGGTCCAGTAGTTTCGGAGCCAATTCAATGAACAAACAATAAAATATTTCCTCTTTATAATATTAGTGTAGATTTTTTACTTCGGTTATCTATGCCTACCCCGCTAGGAAAAATGGCGTGAAGCTAGTTTAGGTTAAAATATTTAATAGACGACCCGCAAGCCTTTCAAAATACGACTGTCTTTCTCCAATCTTGAAAAAGTCTTACAAAGAAGGTAATACTAAAGTACCTTAAAGCAACAGGCTGGCAAAAATGACAGATAAGCGTGAAAGAGGCGATTGATTGTCAGGATCGTAACAAATAATAAAATAGATTAATATACCCCCCCTTAAATAGACTCCTCTTCTCCCATGAAAAAGGGATTATTGTACATTTGCCACAAAGTTAATTAGTCACAAAAAATGCGTGTGTAAATTCGTCATAATTTTGTGTAGTAAATTTACCGCACTCGTCTTTAGAATTGTGGCGAATTTACAATACCGTGTAGGTACTTGTGACGAATTAACTTTCAATGTATGAAATGTTTTACATTGTGGCAAATTATGTACAAAATCCCCAAAAAAGGGGTTATCTATACTTATAATAAATCTGTAGAGAGGTCAATTCTGTACATGAAATATATTTTCAAAATAACTATCAGGGGGTGATTAGTGATCGATACTGATGCCAAAAATGCAATCAGTATTTTACTGATTGCATTTTTGGCATCAAAATTTTTGTCTGTCTGTCTGTCTGCATGTGTGTTCCTTATAGAAACAAAAACTACTCGGCGGATTTTAACGAAACTTGTTACAATTATTCTTCATACTCTTGGGCAGGTTATAGTATACTTTTCATCACGCTACAATCAATAGGAGCAGAGTAGTGTAGGGAAATGTTAGGAGAACGGGAGAAGTTACTCCATTTTTTAATCTTCCGTCGCGTGTGCAGCCTTAATGGTTAAAGTTACATAAAGATCATGTATGACGGAAATAGTCTTTATAATATTAACCATAAACGCGGGTGACACCGCTGGCACAGCTAGTTGTACATAAGAGTGCTCATTTCAATACATACATTCTATTATAGCTCGCAATTCCCGGAGGTGTAAGCAAGTCTAAGGAGCAGTATGGTCTGCTAACCATTTTAAACCAAAAAATTACATTTAAAAATTGAGACAAGTGCCCACTATCTACTAACTAAATACCCAATACATATTAAACCCATGTTGGTCTGGGACTTAAAAATAATGCGCCAACTGTGTTTAATCTAATGGTATATCAGGATTAGGGTGTGTGATTGTGTAGGCGACGAGCTAGCCACTTATCACTATTTTTTCACAATTTTCTATCTAACTCCCAGTTTAATTTTTGGCTGAATGTGGTTAATGTAGCATGCTGTCCCTTTAACTCTGCCCACTCATTCGGGGATCACAGGCGTCATATTATGTATGTAGATATATGTCGCCTTACGACATGCTAAGCAAGAAACACAATTTGTAGGTGGCTATATTAATTTAAGTCCCAGACCAACATGGGACATTTTAACCCGTCAAAAGGATGATCCATTAAATGTTGACACCACAGAAGCCATTTAAACCGATATTCTATTACAAGCAATAATCTAAATAATAACATAGACATAGTTAGCTTGATACTAAAACAGCCATTATGTGGCCGTAGCTTTTATTATTAATGTACAAACGGTTGGTCGCAGGTTAATGATTTATAAGCGAATGGATTTAACCCTTCGGATTGTGGAATTATTTATAGAAACAACCGAAATGGTGACTTAAACTTATGCGATGAGAAAACGTTCCGGGAGATATAGGGACTGAAATTAGGATAGAGATTCTTAGATTTTAATACTTATCCAGTCTGGGCCTTAATGACTGTGTCAACTGTGTTCCTTGTCTAGCATACGACAGACAAGGAACGAGGTGAATAATCGTATATCGGGTTTTGGGTGTGTGATTGTGTAGACGACTAAGCCACTTGTCACTTTTTTTTTCAAAATTTCCCATCTGACCCCGCCCAGTTTTATTTTTGGCTAAATTTGATTACCTCAAGGAGTTTGCTGCCTCTTTGACTTTGCCTACCTACTTATGTAATATATGTATATAGATTCTTAGAAGGGGATATTGGGGAGATACCGTCTTATAAGCGTTATGTCCCGTGCTTAGTCGGGGGTGGTTTAGATAATGTTAGGAAGATAGATGAGATAAACTTAACGAGACATTCTTAGGATGGCTGTTTAAATGGAATTGCTGGCTGGATACAACTTAGAGAAAAAAATCATGACGAAATTGGGAAACATCGGTGGTGTATTTTTTTACAGTAAAACCACGGACTAGTAAAAAAAGAAGGACCCCAAGCTATCATACTTTAGCGTGAAGCCACGTTTATGCATGTGTGCGTGAGCTATGTAAGGATACCAGTTAACGGATATCTGTCATTTGGAGCACTTATTATGTCATTGTATGACGTAAGTTGCGTGTCAAGTTGGAGCGCCTGAGGAGCTTCAACGTCTAGTTAGTGGCGCGGAGTCCTTCTTTTTTTACTAGTCCGTGAGTAAAACAAAAATGTTAGCTCTAAACTAAGCTTTCTTATACATATTTAAGCTTGTTTTATAAGTATTGTGCTATGTGTAATAAAGTCAAATAACCGTATTCATTGCACGATCATTTGCCTCTAGCGTGTTCGTACCAGCGGTCTTTAGTTTCGTGTCTGACTACTGGACTATGGTGGATGAGCAACTATTATAAATAATTGAACCCAACTCAACTATATCATGAATTAAAGTGGTTAAAGAATCTAACTAGTGATAAAACAAGCTTACTGACCCTCGGACTCTGCCTACCCCTTCAAAAATGACGGACGACGTGATCATCATATTCTTCCTAGCGTTATATCCCGTGCTTAGACGGGGTCCGCTTAGACCATGATCCAGGATTTAGCGAGTCTGGTAATTACATTGAAGCTACTGCCGATCTGACCTTCGTAACCCTAAGGTAGGGGAACCAGACAATTTATTTGAATCTAGGTTACAAATCCAAAGTTCTTTAAATTTGCAGGTTTCATCACGATATTTTCCCTCACCGTCGAGCTAGTGGTATAAATACGTACATAGGTTTGAAAAATCCAGCGGTACGTCCCGGGGTTTGAACCCGCACTCCTCGGTTAAGAGGCGCGTGTTCTTACCATTGAGCTACCAACGCTTTGAAGGGCGACGTGGTACCATATAAAAATATACCTCTCAAAGAAAATGAATGGAAAATGCAGATGAACAGTAACTTCGAAAGCAAGTTTTTTCAATCATAAATTAATTAATGTCTACAAAAGTAGCCATAGAAATGTTGAAATAAAAGAAATAGAGTTCCCACATGAAATATTAATTTCAAAGGCAATGTATAACGAGTTACAATACATAAATGATTAATTAGTATTGATTTGTATACGAACTCTACACTTTTGTAGAAACACTGTGTTCTCGTCATAATTGCTATAATAAAATGTTTACGAGCGATCGTGAAATCTGTTAGAATCGATTCCGAATATCGAGATATCGATACAATTTTCCTTTCGGACTGTCGATTTATGGTGTGTATTAATATATTTTTTTATTATTTCGACGAAAATGTCTAATGGTGATTGTGAGTTGCGTATTCAAGTTTTTAGATTCGTTATGAAATAAGGCAATGCTAAATATCTATGAATAGGTCAGCCATTTTTTATATTTATGTAAATCTTCTATTAATCTATACTAATATATAAAACTGAAGAATTAGTTTGTTTGTTTGCTTGAACGCGCTCATCTCAAAAACCATACATACATCATAACATCACGCCTATAATCCCCAAAGGGGTAGGCAGAGTCGAAAGGCCATCAAACCCCTTCCACCACATTCAGCCAATAAAACCGGGCTGGGTTAGATGGAAAATTGTGAAAAAGCAGAGACGAGCGGCTAACGTGTCGCCTACACAATCACACACCCAAAACCCGATATACCATTAGTCGCCTTTTACGACATGCTAGGGAAGAACCACAGTTGGTATATTATTTTTAAGTCCCAGACCAACATAGGACTGTGGGCTGAGTTGGATGGAAAGCTGTGAAAAAGGAGTGACAAGTGGCTAGCTCGTCGCCTACTCAGTCACATACCCAAAAGCCCGTAAACCATTAGTTGCCTTTTACGACATGCTAGGTAAGAACCACAGTTGGCACATTCTTTTTTTTGTCCCAGATCAACATGGGCCAAGTCCCAGACCAACATTAGCCAACTCAGGAGATATTATAGTGCACGAGTGTGTGCGCAAACACAGGTGCACTCTCTGTTCCTTCACTTTCATAGTCCGGTGCGACGGCACCGACATAGCCGGAGAGAGGTCAGTTAATAGAGTAGGTTATTCTTTCTAGAGTTCCTAATCGGGGCCACTTAGACCATGATCCAGGATTGATAAATAAATAAATATCCGACGACATCACATACATTGATCTGACTCCGAGATAAGTAGCTTAAGCACTTATGTTACGGATATCAGAATCAACAGTGATACTTATTACAAATCGCCTATCGCCGGCGGCGAGCTAGCCACTTGTCACTACCTTTTCACTATTTTCCATCTAACCCAGCCCAGTTTTATTGTGGTTATAGTGGCTTGCTGCCCCTTTGACTCTACCTGCCTCTTCGGAGATTACGGGCGTGATGTTATGTATGTACTTATTATTTAAAAGCACAATCATGTTTCTCCGTAGAGACATGACTCAAACATGATATCAGAGTTATCTATCAAGAGATCTTGATATAATTGTACTTTGTTAGCATAATATTAACCTCGGCTCTAGATCAAAGATGAGATCTAAGGTGAAACTTCACACCTTTAGTCTTTATTCACCCGCATTTATGGTTAATGTTATATAGCCTATAGCTTTCCTTGATAAATGAGCTATCTAACACTGAAAGATTTTTTTAAATCGGACCAGTAGTTTCTGAGATTAGCGCGTTCAAGCAAACACAGAAACAAACTCTTTAGCTTTATAATGTTATTAAGTCTATACTTAATAACGCCTATATGGTAGAGTATATGGTACTTAATACCATCTATATGGTAGGGCATACATAGAGTATATTTTAGCAGTATTTGTGTGTATTTTGTATCGTAGCGTCTAAATTGCTAACCCGATTTTGAAAAATAAATTATCCAACGAATTGTTATTTATTTATTATTATTATTCGGACAACCAACTAATCTAACACTAAATTAGTCAATCAAATCAATATTACACATGTTTAAATTATATTATGCTAAGTGAAGATTCAATTTGACTGGCCCGTTGGTCGAGTGGTCAGAGACCCTGGCCACGAAACCAAGGGTCGCGGGTTCGAATCCCGCTAGAGGCAAATATTTCGTGTGATGAACATGGATATTTGTACTCGAGTCATGGATGTTTATAAACGTATTTAAGTATGTCTATCCGTTCACCTAGTATCCATAGCACAAGCTTATAAGCTTAGTTTGGGACTAGGGAATTGGTGTGTCAGTCTGAAGAATTTATTTATTATTTATTTAATTACAGGCTGCCACGATATGCAAATGTGAAGTAAGTTAAAATGGTATATAGAGGGCACTCTAGAAGCTAATTATCTATACTTATATTATAAAGAGGAAACATTTGTATTTTTGTGTGTGTGTATGTTTGTAATGAATAAACTCAAAAACTACTGGACCGATTTCAAAAATTCTTTCACCATTAGAATGCTACATTATCCGGAAGTAACATAGGCTATATTTTATCCCCATATTCCTACAGGAACGGGAACTACGTGGGTAAAACCGCGGGGCGCTGTTAGTTTTTAATATATTCAGAACAGTGTTTTTTAAACCTTGCTTGGGGGGTCGCCCGAAAAGGAAAAAGGCAAATGACACATTGTCAACAATGTATAAGCTACACTATTGTAAAGTTTCATTAAAATCCATGCAGTACTTTTTGCGTGAGAGAGTAACAAACATTCACACATCCATCCATCCATACAAGTCTTCGCTTTTTTAATATTGTAAGATTATATAACGTTGTTATTATTATATATCGGATAACATATGTTACATTCATCCATGTCGAAATACGGAGATACACAATCTCATACATTTTGAAAGGCCATATTTTATATATAAATCGGATCGGATATTTTATATATAATTGAATATAGTCGGATTTTTTTATATAACAGCATTTGGATCGTAAATTTAACAGAGGAAAATCGACAAGGGACTCGGTAGTTATTTTTTTTAGGTTTTGTGGCAGTGACGTGAAGTTTAGTAAGTTAGTTAGGTTTTATAGTCAACAAACTCTTAGTTTCACCAGTTGGCAAAAAATAAGGGAGATATTTGTCTTTTCCTAAAAATTGTGATTTGCTTGTCTCTCTCCTGATTTAAACTTTCATTTGAAAAATTAGGAAATCTTCGATATTACAAATATTAAAGTGTTTGCTATTTGACGTCCTATCGTAATAGATTACAGTCTACGTCTTATTTAGATAAATAAGCTAGCTACTATTAAAAATATCATAATCAATTTTACATATTTACATTTAAAAAAAAATATTTATTAGATATGTCCTCAGACACTTTCGCATTTACCATAGCCGTCAAGTAAAACCGATAAACTATCTTTAAATTTTTAATAACCTCAAAAAACTGCGAATAACTGTTTATTAAAAAAATACGTACTTATTTATAATTATTTTACAAGCTTGCGATATATATACATGAAATAATATTTAGCGTGCTTAGAAAATAATCTTAGAAGTTTCTTATTAGTACTTTAAAAATTTAAAAGGTAAATCAAATTACTAAGTATTGCATTATAATAATGTAGAGTTTAATCAAGGTACCTAAGATTACTAGAGTCCAAAAATAAGAATTCCAGTAACATAAGAAATATGTATGTATATTTTTTGTTTTTTTTTTTCAACAAATATCTCGAATGCTACGATTGTTTTAGAATACCTACAATTGTTCTATTTTTCAAACCAATGATTTTTAAGCGATTTTGTTTTTTAATTATTTATAGGTATCTGGTTTTTGAAACAAAGACAGTTTCATAGCCGTTTAGACAATTAGGTAAAAAAATAGTTTTCCATTTATACGTTTTATCTTTAATTTACGTACCTACAGGTAAAAATTACGAAGATTTTTTACCACATAACAAAAGTACGATATCTTTTACCAGTTTATATATATTTTTTTTACAGTAATAAGTGTCTCTTTGTCCTTAGAAGAAGACGTAGGTACAACAGAGAACTTATTAAATATTGGATATTTTAATAAATATTGTAAAAATGCATTTTAAATATGTCTATATTTCTTTGTTTTATACGTTTATTTAGATATTTACAAACTTTTCGGTGATTTTAGCATCTAAAAGAATTGGCGGGAAATTTCAATATGGGCAAAATTTACAGTACCTAATAATAATTTGCAAACCATTTATAAATTCCAGTAGAAATAATTGCGTGAGTATTAACGCAAGTATTAAATACTAAGCTTGTTCGCGGTAGTATTTATTTACTAAATTAGATTTTAAAAAAAATCCTTATGACTTAGTTTAAAATGTAATATAATTACTATTAACACAGCCAGTTATAGAGATTTTTTTAAAGCTTGTGTTTTAAATTATAAAAAAAAAATAAGCATCTTGGTAGGGTAGACAAATATATTATTGTTAACCTAATTTAGTAATTCACTTTTGATTGTGATAACACTATTTAATCTATTTATATCCAATCTACTTTCAAATAACTTGAAAGCGTAACGTCTACGCGCGTAGCGTCTCTACGTCTTTGTCTACAAAAAAAAATGTAAGTACATTTAATAAAAAAAGCGTTGTGCTTTTATTGTCACACACTTATCTGGTGAAGATTGAAATTAAAGAAGCCCTATTCCATTACTACTTTGCAACAAAACAACAAAAAAAAAGAGAGCAGGTAGAGTCTTTTCAAGTCCTCTACTGTACTGGCCACTGAATAAAAAAAACAAGTACTTACGGTTTCAACGAAAAATCAAAAGCGGGAGCACAGCATATCACAATTCCACAACAATTTTCTAAAATATATATATATATATATATATATATATCACTCAAATATCGTCACGTCACTCAGTTTCACACTTGTCTTTACTAAAAAAAGAACTTTCAGTTTCAAATTCGCGTTTCAACAATCAATTGGCGGTATCCGATTGGTTTGTTTGATTCGAAAATGGATCAATTAGTAACTAGAGTTGGTGCAATGAAATTATTATTGACAGCAATTAGAAAGAGTGAGACGGGAATATAATTGCCGATCAATTAGCGATGCGTGCATTACGATTTGACGATTAGACCGCACGTGGTTAGAGCATTTCCAATTCGCTACTTTCGTATTCCGTTCCACTAGTCACCTCACGTCACAGATGTCATTTTTGACGCGGTCCAGTCTCTCACAAATTCGGGTACGATCACTGTACACTAAACACAAATGATAACAGTCATCAGTTTTGGAAAAAACATCCCACCGTCACTGTGGAGGGAAAAAATGTCCGTACGCACACAAACACGAAATTTCTGTCCAATTAAAGTTAATGTTTGAGGATATTTTAATAGCGTCCCGCCGAGAAATCCGACACAACCAGCTCTCGTAGATTTTAAACACTTAATGAATGGTTGGATGAAATTGTCCGCGAAACGAACTGCCCCGATGTAGCGCTGTCTCGCTCTAATTAGTACGTAGAGCCGCCACTTGTATGGGGAGCGTGGCGCTGGTGTGCTCTACGGGGCGTGGCTTTAAAAGGGGCGGAATGATTTGGGGGCGGTGCTTTATGCTGATTGGTGGAGGGATGTAGCGCGATTTTTTTGGCTGCTACGTGCACGGAGAGCGGGTTGGCACTCCGAATCGATTGTCGGCGGCAAGCTAGCCATTATATGTTTTTTATGGGTATTTTTTGGCGGTATTCTGTTCTTTGGTAACCTGTTATAGAAGCCACGCCCAGCCAGCTTAGTACGTGTGGAGCCGGGTTCAGAACATCAATCCAGCTTCGAGGCTCGACTTTTTTTGTATAGTGCGTTTTTTTTTTAATTTTTCGTGACTGTGTCTTTGATTTGTGGACTGTGGTGTCCGTTTCGGGAGCGATGAACTTTGTCAATGTGTATGGTATGTCAGGTGCGATGGGACTTGCCATTTGAATACGAGTGCTCTACGTACTGGACTCTACATGTTTGTATTGTATGTGTGGTGCATGTAATTGTGGCTAGATAGAAATTTATCAGTGCGTACATAATACCGTTTCTAAAAATGTAGAGTTGGTAGAGTCGTTCTAAAATATCCACCAACGTTGCTTACTTATTAAAAAATATTTAATAAGGTTAAAAATATCTGCTTCTATCTTTATATACTTTATGAGACAATTTTATATACATCTCAAACCAAGATAATAATCACCAAACCCAATAGTAGTGTGTTAAGTGTTAGAAGTGAAAAAGTTCAAGGCTCTATTATGAATCGGGGTATTTTTGTGAAAATAAACTTTTTTAAATTCTATTACTGTGACCCATTTTTTAACAGATCAATCCAGAATTGATCTCTACATTTTCTTAGTACATTATAATAAAATAATTCAATTATACATCCCATGGGCATTTAACTAAAATTTTAGAGTGACTGGACCAATGATACTTTGCCAACTTTAACATCTGATTCTATTATTATATAAGTTATCAAACTTAAAAAATTCTAAGTAAAATAGTGCATATTATTGTAAAAACATTGTAAAATTACCCAAATTATATAGGTACATTATATAAAACTGCTTCTATATATTTTTCGTAAGAAATCTTCCGATTTGCAATATTTCCAAGAGTATACATATTTGTATATGCTTGTTAATTGTCTTTTTATATATGAAAAAGTAAACATTTGTGACAAAACATTTTTTTTAAATCACCCATGAACAACTTGTTTGTAAAAAACTCGAACCTACATCTTCCTGGGCTATTTTGCCGGATGTGGCAAATGCGATTTTCATGTAAATGTAACAATTTCTGAGGATTTCCAGATGTGCGAACTGCAAACATAGACTAGAAGTAAAAACAAAGAAAATTTATCAAATAAATTCTACATATATAACATCACGTCCGTAATCCCCGAAGGCGTAAGTAGAGTCAAAGGCGCAGCAAGCTCCTTTATAGCATTTAGTCAAAAATAAAACTGGGCTGGTTTAATGGAGAATTGTGAAAAGTAGTGGCAAGTGGCTAGCTCATCGTGTTCTCAATCACATACCCAATACCCGATATACCATTAGTCGCCTTCTACAATATGCTAGGCAAGGAACACAGTTGGCACATTCTTTTTAGGTCCCAGAGCAAAATGGGACATGGGGAAAAAGTAATTCTACAAATGAATTTAACAAATGGTCATAGCATCATTGAAGAATTTTAAATATTTTCGTTACATCGGTAATGTAGAGCTATGTTATTAACGTGTATCATCAATTAGAAAAACACTTATAGAATAATCGTTCACACTAAAAAATTAAACACTTACTTTGAGTAACGATCCTACAACCTAGAGACAAAGAGTATTAACATTAACAATGCAATAAAACTGCCTCTATAATGCTATCGAGAAATTTATAAGCTTTCATGCTATCAAGAATGTTTATTACTTCACAAGATGTAGAGACAAAAAGTAAAGGAATTTCTGATGTACTTTTAAAGAATAAAATTTAAAAGACTAACGTAAATTTTAAGTAAATGATTATTACAAAATTATGTAAAGTGACTAATTTATGTTATACAAAAACATTCAAGATGCGATGTCAAGAAAAAGCCATAAAGAAAAATTTAACGCTGTAACTGTGTTTTTTGTAGATACTATCTGGGCGAAAACATAATTTCAATTTTCAAAATATTTTAATTCAATCATTATTTTCTTTGTGAAATGTCAGATATACTAATCTTCATTGACCATAATATCCGACTATAATTAAACGAAGTTATAAGCGGTTCCGATAATTTAAAACTCAAAACTCTACATTTTTCCTTTTATTTTCTTATTATAGAGGTTATCTTAGAAAAAAAACAAGTGTTTCTTAGCGAATTTAATCACATAGATAGAGTCTTATAAGGGCACTTTATTTATATAACTTGCTTTATAATATATTTTTTTATTTATTGAAAATATACAGCGACCGAGCGACCAACATAACATATATACATTCTCGTAAGAAATTAGAAACCATTTAAAAACAAATGAAGAAAATAGAAAAGCAAATTGTATATATCACAGAATGCAATATATAAGAAGAAAAATAAGACTTTGCCATAGGGAAAATACAATTATTATCAATTGTCATATAGGAACTTTAATATTTCAAATTAACTTTTCCAATCATTCGAAGCTATTAAATATACCTGCTATCGGTAAAAGTATTTTTTCTCGCAAGTGATATGTCCATAGAGTCTCGGTTACGTAACACAATAAATAAATACCCGGCAGCTTGACATAATGACTCCGCCGGAATAGCGGGCAGCTCTATCAATAGTTATCCAATTAGCCGTTGACAACTGAATTACATTATATAAGACCGTTTAATAGTACACGCGTGTTCTAGAATCGGGCTCCTATGAAGATTCTAAACTCTACATTTTTCCTTTTGTTCTCTTATTGTAGAGCTTGTCCCGTTTTAAAAAGACCAGTGTTTCTTAGCGAGTTTTATCACATAGATAGAGTATTTTAAAGGGCATTTTTATATAACTTGCTTTATATTGTATAATATGTCTAAAAAAATATTTTATTTTTATTATATATAAATATGAAACACTCGACTGTATGTTACGCGTTTATTGTATATCTATTGCGATGCACATACAAATGCGGCGGCTTTATTCGAACTTCGGTAAATCATCATTGTCTAGTACAGGACTTCCCAACCAGGGGAGCATAATATGTTACATTTTTCAAAGTACCAGACCAAGATGGAACTACATTTAAAATTGTTAAATGAATACTTTCCGGTCTTCCTTTAAATGCCTCTGTTTTAAATGTAATTCTAGAGTCAGCAATATTGGTTGGTAGATTATTAAAGATAATATCAATTGATCTAGCAGTACTTAGATAGGGACAGATTTCCTTTTTGTATACCATTCAATAAATATTTCTGTTCCGAACGTTAATGAAACTTAGAAATTCAGAAAAATATTTCGGGTGTGAATTTTCAATAGTTAAGGATCGGTATACTTTTATTACTTACAAGATTTAAATTGAAATAAATTTCATAATACATAATATTTAAAGTAAAGTCATACACTTTAAAATACCACTAAAGATAGAGAACAATTATACAGATCGCTTGATGGTAAGAAGTCACCGCCTAAATCAGAGGTAAGTATCACAAAAGCATGCTAACTCTACTGCAAATATAATGGCAGACTCTTTTTAAGAACCTCTGCTATGTACTCATAAGCTTTTAACCAATAAAAAATCATTTGAGATAAGCTCAGATAGCCGATAGTAATCATTAAAATTACTGTATAAGAAAACAGTAGTACCAATAAGCAATGATATCTACAATATCCGATAAAAAATAGACAAATTATTCATGTAATTTAAAATCTCAAACCAATTTCAATGAAAATGCAAGTTAACAACCTTACATTAACTGTTTTATACCATAAATTAATTATGTAACGCAGTGAAATCAAATTCATATGATTGCTGACTCCGTCGCCATCTTTCTTTTGGACTTATCTTTTTAACGAAACAATGTCGAAACGCATGGCGCCTGCCAGTACGCTTGCACAGACAATTAAACGTCATGATGAGATACGAAACTTTTTTCTCCGTTCGGAAAAGAAAAGAAAAAACTGTACCATAACATAATAATCAGTAATTTAAGCTCTTCAAGCCGCTTTTATTGCGCTATAAAACCACGCGGTTCTCTTTTCGAAAATTCAAATTTAAAATTGGAATTGTTCCTAGAAGCGCTAATAGGGTTACTGTGGAGTGGCCATTTTATTTGTTTATTGTTTTTTTTTATTTATTTTACTTGTACTGGGAAACGTGGCTTATTCGGCCAGATCTCATCAATTGATTGCGGGCTAATGTTTACTGTTTTGGCTGTAGATTGGCTCTTCTTTATTTGTTCGGCTAATAAAAGCTGAACCGGAACATTGGTTGGTTTCCTTTTATTTATTTGGAAAGCGATAAGGCGGTGTATTTAGTGATTCCATTTCACTTATCGTTCAGTTTTTTGTTTTAAATCCGTTGGACTGTGTAACATCGTACAGAAGCCACTAAAATCAATCCTAAGTGAACTATATACGCATACACAGTATAATAATACAGTAATATAAGTATTTTCAAACATTCTTATAAAATTATACGCCTAAGAAATGTATGAGTTTAATGTTTATATGATACCTGTCTGTTTACAAAGTATGTTCATAATGTGTTTTTGAAGACTAGCTTAGAGAACTGGCTAGCGCAAGATTGTCAACGTATTTTTTTTCTAATATAATAAACAACCTACATTTTTATTAGGATAGAGTTTCTTTTTCTAATACCTATATTAAGATTAGTTTATGACGGTTCCATAAGTGATGTCATATTAATAGGTTTTATCGAATCCCAAATCAAGGAACTACCAGTGAAGAACATAAATGATTATCATCATCATCAACATACTATCACACCCACAATCCTTGATGCAATGTTCAAGGAGAAGTAAGCTCCTTTCACCAATTTTGGCCGAAATTTAAATTAAGTTAAGTAAAGTTATATGGAAAATTGTAAAAGGTAATGACTATTGGCTTACTAACAAAAACCCAATTCAAAAACATAATATTATTTCTCTAAACTACAATTTGTATACTAGGTATATTTAAAACACTCTACTTTTACAAAACTAACAACTGTTTTGTATAATAAGTCAGTCTTGAGGCACTGCACAATTGAGAATAACCTGCTTTGTAGAGCCAATGTAGACTATTTCTAAGAATATGTTGCAAACTCTACATCAACTTGTAAATGTTACTTTGTAATGTAGAGTAGGTAATTTCGACGCAAACTCTACATGTCGTGTCGGCTGAATGTTAGTGTACAAGTTTTTCGATAACTTACATATTTTGTATGCATAATGAGTGATTTTAATACGAACTCTACATTTCGCGTGCGTGGGCATTCTCTATGATCTATTTTCTCTACAAAAATATATGAATTTCCTGAAAAACAGGTATTGGAATTTATGGGAAAAGCTGTTTTGTGTAGAGTCCGGTCTCTTAATTACAGTCATCTCATTCAGCTGTATCCTGTTGGACATAAGGCCTCCCATATATTTCCTGTGCGACTGGTCAGATGCTACATAGAGTTAGAGAGTTCCTCCGACTTTCACCGGTGCTTATTAAATTATAGGCTTAGGTTTTAAATCTGACAAAAACTCATATCCATGTAAATAAAAACATAATGTTCTCTATTAATAAATCAAGCCTGTTCTAAACAGCTTATTAAGATTGTGATTTTTTCAGAAAGTGTTTATCAAATAAGCAAAAATCTTAAATTTTTTTTTACTAATTACATTATAATACGCCTGATTAATCCGATAAATATTGTGACAACAATTATATTACGCTGCATAAAATCTTTATAGTGATTGTTTTCTTAATAGAGAAGGTTTCATTTATGCCACGGATATTTGCTTAAAATAATTGTAATTCTAATCTACATTGCTTCTGTTTTCACTTTTAATTATTATTAAATTTTTGCATAATTTTCTCATGCCAATAAGTTTAAAAATATATATATAAAGGATAATTAATTTTTTTTCACACATACATTATGTTACTTTTCGTTAAATGTACATAATAGTCTGAATAAAGATTATAAAGAAAAATTTACTGTATAATCAAAAAATTTGCCTGGATAGTTGATTATGGAATTGGTAATCCAAGTAGGAAAAAATACAAATTCAAATAAATATCAATAGCTCATCTGAAAATATAAACTAAGCTTGTATTAACGATTCATTAATGCTCTCTTTTAGTCGTTAAAGAAATATTTGTCTTCGTTCCCAACTAACGACATTTGCAACTCTTGAACAATTTATAATAATTAGTTGAAACACAATAGCAACGTGTACAAACTACACTTTAAATATCAATAATCTCTCTAATATCCGTGAACCCTTTTCAATGCGCACACGACTCCACCTGACAATAGAAAAAAAAATGGCGAGCGGACCCCCCAACAATACCATAGACAATACCTGAACAGTCTATTATTGAGCGGGAAAAAAATTCGCAAAGGGTCGTTCCGTCTGTCATGTTGGCAATAAAAAATGATGGACAATGCCAACACTGCAAACGTAACTTGCATCTCTACATCGGCGCTAGTGTCTTCGTGAAAACGAAAACTTGTATAGAGTTTTTTAGTACCAATTTCCGCCACTGGCAATGTAGAGTTGTTGAAATTAAATAGGAGAGCTTTTGAAAGGGGCCGCGAATAATAGAAAGGACTGCGACTAATAAGGTATTTAAGTTTGGCGCATGGCGCTAACGGACTTATTAATGTTTATTTAATTTTATAAATTAGGCGGTCATTTTGTTTATTTGATCTCTACATAATGTGTTTGCAGACATGCCTGGGCTTGGGGAACAAAACGAGAACCTTTTGATAGAGTATCAATTGTAGAGCATTTAGTGTAATAGTAATAGGCGCAATAATTTTATTTCTATGGTATTAAATACACTATTATTATAAAAAGTTAGTAATCTGTGGATGTATAGATGTTTGTTACTCTTTTACGCAAAAAGTACTGCATAGATTTTAATGAAACTTTGCAATAGTATAGCTTATACATTAAAAGAACGCATTAGCTATGTTTCATCGATGCCACGCGAGCAACGCCGCGGACAAAAGCTAGTAATAATATAAATGTGTAAGAGCTATACAAATAAACGAATTTTATCTACTACTGTTATACCACAAACAAATGTTGTTTATTATACATATTTGTTTATTTGTAGTTGAAGTTCGTGAACATACAATTGGGATAATTGGTTTTTTATAGCTTGAATTAAACCGTAGTTTACCAAATGCTTGGACGAAGAGTATGCAAATATCACTTACTAGCTGTGCCTGCGGTTTCACCCGCGTTTATGATTAATGTTATATAGACTATAGCCTTCCTCGATAAATGGGCTATCTAACACTGGAAAAAAAATTCAAATCGGACCAGTAATTTCTGAGATTAGCGCGTTCAAGCAAACAAACAAACAAACTCTTCAGCTTCATAATATTAGTATAGATTTCAATTTATTTTCTTGATTAATCATAAAACAATATTGTTTAAACGGTAACTGGACAGATTAACGACTGAACTTAGCTATTATATTAAACATGTTACGTAAAATTTATGTTAAGAATCCACAAATTAAAGCTACAGGTATTTAATGTATGATCCAAAAAAAAACACTACAATATAATAATATCAAAGCTAAATATTAGTTAAAACCCACAAAGTTACAACTAAACTAGTAAAATATGGTCGCAAACCTCAAAAGGCCATCGCAATATCTTATCAGGCCATCTCATTAGCTGCTACTTGGCCCCGACCATCATATCTCACCTTTTTGCCTCATCTATTTGTGCCTAGTGACATTTATTATCTGTGTCCGATTCCATACCCGTTTATATGTTTACAAGGCGTGAACAAACCTTTCGGCTGTACAAACGTTTATGGCTTTGCCTTTGTTAGGTTTTTTTAATTAGCGGACATTTTGTTTGAGGTTACCTGTGGTACATGGTTTAGTTTGTTTATTGTCTTGGTTTAGTTTATGGTAGGTTTGATATTAACTGTGGTTCATTAGCACTTCTGGTTTTTTTTTTTGTTTTTATTTGTGTAAAAATACGCAAAAACAATGAAGGTTTTAATGTATTAGCTCTGCCCACGGTTTCTTCCACGTTTATGGGTAACGTTCTATAGCATATAGCCTTCAATGAAAAATTTACTACAAACATAAAGTTTTTTCAACTCGGACCAGTAGTTTCTGAGATAAGCGCGTTCAAGCAAACAAACAATTATACAAACTCTTCAGCTTAAGTTAAGATAATTGGGTTAGCGATTAATTAAAAAGTGCTTAGTTATTTATCTATAATAAATGTACAGTGCATTGTCTGTATTTTATGTACATGTAATTAATAATGTAGGTTAACCTTATATTATTCTGTTGGCATATATTTATAAGTAATCCATAATAACCACAAGATGAATGTTATTTTATGTCATGAAAATGTAAAATATTTCTAAACTGTAATATGTGATATAACAATTGGTAAAAAATAAATAAATAATGATTATGTTTGTTGTTTTATTTATTTCACTTCTAAATCAAAATAAACAGTACCTGTAAAATGTGATAATATAACGAATTGGTTAAATATAAAATAATCTTAGTGAATATGTAAGTACATATATTAATCGCTGTTTTATTAATTTCGCTTATAAATAAAAATTGTCTTAGTCGGTAAGGGTTGTCAGCTACATACAAGAACATCATTATACTATGTCTTATAATATGTATATAA
This sequence comes from Glyphodes perspectalis, assembly GCA_951394215.1. Lineage (NCBI taxonomy): Eukaryota > Metazoa > Arthropoda > Insecta > Lepidoptera > Crambidae > Glyphodes > Glyphodes perspectalis. The sequence goes on from OX596227.1 coordinate 4,559,570, forward strand.
ATTTAACTGGCATGATGGCGCATACGGTAGTGACCCTGCCCCATGCGCCAAGAATTTTAGGTTCGATCCCCACCCAGGAGAAACATTCGTGCGATGAATACTTGTGTTGGTTCTGTGTCTGGGTGTTATAATCCAATATTTAAGTATATATTTGTAATACCACTGGATTCTGATATCCGTAACACAAGTGCTTAAGCTACCTCAGAGTCAGATCAATGTATGTGATTTAGTTAGTTATTTTTTTTTATCATCATTTATAATTATCGCTTCCAACGATAAATCCGTAGCGCACGCACCGATTCCAATCCTAAAGGAATTACCTACTGACACTACAAGCGGTAGAATGTCTGAAATAGATCTGACTGTATGTCAGGGCTCAAGAAGATGACCATGAAGCAATCAAAACTATAAGGATCTACGTAGTTTTGTAAGTATATGAGATACATACATACATATAAATAGTACTTAAATAAAATAATAAATTTACTTCATACTATTTATTATTTATACATACATCATTTATAACGGAACGGTACCCAAGAGATGGCAAAAGACGTCGAGGACGACCACTAATGCGCTGGGAGGATAAGTTGAAACTCACTGCGGGACCAAATGGAGAAGAGTTGCCCGAAACAGGAAACAATGGAAGTTACTGGAGGAGGCCTTTGCCAACAGGCACACCGAGCTAAGAGACTTTATATAGCGATTCAAACAGCAACTAACAAAGTCTAAATTATCTTACCCAGTCTAAGGGGCTATATAAATAAATATAAATAAATAAATCATAACGCCCCTTCAACCACAGTCAGCCAAAAATAAAACCGCGCCGGGTTACATGGTAAATTGTGAATAAGTGACAAGTGGCTAGCTCGTCGCCTACACAATCACACACCCAAAACCTGGTTTAGCATTAATCGCCTTTTACGACATGCTAGGCAAATAACACAGTTGGCACATTCTTTTTAAGTTCCAGACCAACATGGATATGTAAGTTATTTGATTTAAAATCTTAATTTTTATGTCTGGCCATTACAGTAGATTAACTAACTAACTAACTAACTAAACTTCACGCCACTTCCCTAGCGGGGTAGGCAGAGAGAACCGATAAAGTAGGTTAACGATGAGAATAATTAGATTGAGATTTACATAACATTGTTTGTACCATGTTGGTCTGGGACTTTAAAAGAATGTGCCAACTGTGTTCCTTGCATGCATGTAATAAAATCAACTAATGGTACATCGGGTTTTGGGTATGTGATTGTGTAGGCGACGAGCTAGCCGCTTGTCACATTTTCACAATTTTCCAGCCCAGTTTTATTTTTGGCTAAATGTGTTGCTTACCTCTTTGGGGATTATAGGCGTGATGTTATGTATGTATCTATGTATGTATGTGTACCGAACATTGAAGCTATTAGACAGTTAACTCTATTGATGAAGTCCAACATTTAAAGACTTAAGTTATCAACATAACTTAAATTGAAAAATTCCGGAAATCTGAGTCTTATTTTATTAATGGTATGATTCATTAGGCAGACTTAATATACCTATCAAAAGGTACTAATTAATAATTCGTTGGAATTAAGGGAAATGTGTACCTAATTCTTGACCTAAATATCATCGAATTTATTGGACAAAAATCAATTCAACTAAAATTAACACCGATAAAAATCATGAATGAACGAACACAAACATTAATGTAAACATAAAATCAATAAAAGTTAATGACGCTTACAAATGAACGTAAAACATAATGAGAACATTAACGTCCATTGTTATACTTAACTAAATTAATGCCCAAAACCGGGTGGTCAGAGCGGAAATACCAATAGCAATTTAAAATGGATCAAAAGATTTTGTCTCGACGCGCTAACTCGCCATTTTACAAATTATACAAACGAAAAAAAAGATCAGGCAAGCCGAAAGAGACGCCGCGCGCCGCCTAAAAAAAGGACCCAAATTAACACAGAGTTTTTAATTATTTAACCCACCTTGTTAGTTGAACTTCGACGTTTTTATTGTTGAACAAAAATATTGTATACGATCACCATATTGTCTTTGCTACATCACATCTTTTGAAGCAAAGGAATAAAGTCGAAAATTTTTAACCAAGGAGTTTTGAACGCGATAAAAGAAATCATTGGCGGCAAAATTAAATGTGCCGATGTTAATAACGTTTGCCGTTTTATAGTTTATTTGATTGTACGCGGGGTTAGTTAAAGAAATATCGGCTACCAGAGTTTTGTTTGTGAGAAAACTCTTGGATGTTACGAGGGTCGTTAAATTAACGCTTACCTAGAGATGAGACAGTTTTATTTAGAACGCGGGTAATAAAATATGGCGCCTTCATAAATAAAAAATGGCGACTGAAGCTTCACTAGATACGCTTAATATACACTATTTTTATCGGTATTTAGATAGACAATTAAAGCTGTTTATTATTATATGATACCAAAGCAATAAGTGCTGTGGGAAAATTCTTTAGTCTATGCACAGATGTGCTAATTATCAGTGACTAATATAATTATTAAGTTATTTAAATAAAAATATCACAATTTTAAATAACGCCGAATAAGCCAAATTACTTAACATATGGAGACGACTCGATCCACACACGACTTACGTCTCGAAACATAGTACCTATATCATCTTCGTGTGATGAACATGATATTTTAACTCAAGTCATGGATGTTTATAAATAAATGTATTTAAGTAGGTATGTCTATCCGATCACCTAGTATCCATAGGACAAGCTTAAAGCTTAGTTTGGAACTGGGGAATTGATGTGTCAGTCTGAAGAATTTATTATCTAAGTAATTATTTATTATAAGTGTAGATTAAATAGTAAATATAGATAATTTTAAGCGGCAATTTGATGACAAAAGTATATGTTTAGGAATTTCATCTATCTATCTATCTATGATAGTAAAAATTTAAAAATACCTATTAGGTATAAAAGATCAGTAATCCGTTTAAGTATTTCATCCCCCACCTTTCCCCCCTTCAAAACGAAACAAGCCTTTTTGGTGTGCCCATTTGACATTGACAGGACTGCAGACAGGCATTAAAAAAAAAGAACACCATCTCGTAATAAAAACATCACAGAACATTAAAATAAAGTAGCATTCGCCAAAATGCAGCGTCACCCGCTAATGCGTTTAAAAAAAAGTTGTCGTGTCATCACTTAGCGAGTGGTGGCCGAGTTGTGAAAATATGTCAAAATAACGTTATGATTTACTGTTCACAACGTTCATTAGGATACTGACAACTATTTTAGCAGTTAAATAATTCTTTCTTTTATTTTATTAGTCTATTCGCTATGCTTTTGTCCACAGTTGTGCTCGCGTGGTAGTCAGTCTAAAGTCACAGACTCTATCGTGTTTTCCATGGTACATAATTTTTTTTCTGGGATAAAAAGGAGTCGACGTATGTTCTTTCTTAATGATTTTTATTACTGACATACCAATTCCCTTATTCCAATACCAATTTCCTTATGTCCATGTTCATCACACGAAACATTTGCCCCTAGCAGGATTCCAACCCGCGACCCTCGGTTTCGTGGCCAGGGTCTCTGACCACTTGACCAAAAATACTGCATATATATACAATCAATACAAGGACAATAAAATTGTAATATTAACCAGAGCAGATCCAATCCACACGTCCAGGTAAAAACCGACACCGTTTGCAAATGAGTCGCATGTCCTTACCACTAATCTACCGCTTTTCAGCCTAAGTCATTTATGCATGCAACAAATAGCACTACGCATGCAAACCTTGAAATACACTCTAAAGTTATGCACACGGCTTTCAATGGATAACCGGCAAGTTTCCCACACTTTGAATGAGTGCATGTCATCAATTGGCTATGATTGTCAGACACAATATCTGTGCTGGCTGTAACAAGCTATTAGCTTAAAGAGCATGCGTGCATAAGAGCTGTAATGCTAATAGTTTATATAGACTACTTAATACAAGGCTTCTCTAAGCTTTTTTTTTTTGTATCGCATTGTCACCCTACCCGGGGGACAGGGTGGTGTGTGGGACTCCCGGGGGACCTTGAGTAGGGGGCCCCTGCTTTTGCCAAAGATGGTAGTAGCCGGGGCATACCCACTAGAACTCTGCGGTACCCCTCATCGACTGAGTGGAGGTGTTTACGGGAATCTCGGCACAGCCTTCGCTGCCGTAAACACCACTTGCGTACGTAGATTTAAAAAATCCAGAGGTACGTGGCTGGGTTTGAACCCGCTCTCCTCGATTAAGAGGCGCGTGTCCTTACCATTGAGCTACCACCGCTCAAGCATCAAACGCCATACTACAATACTTGAGAAAAAACATCATGACGAACCCGTGTATGGCGTGTACCATGAACCAAATTGTCTTATTTATATCTAAGAGTTGCGAAGGTCAGATCGGCAGTCGCTTCAATGTTTAAACTCGCTAAATCCTGGATCATGGTCTAAGCGGACCCCAATTAAGTACGGCATATAACGCTAGGGTGATCAAGAAGGCCACATCGGCATTCGGTTTAATGCAATCACCAGACTCGTTAAATTCTGGATCATTGTCTAAGCAGACCCCGAATGAGCACGGGACGTAACGCTAGGAGGATGAATTCTCAATGCAATACTAAACTCGCTAAATCCTGGATCATGGTCCAAACTCTAAACGGACCCCGGCTATCGGCATATAACGCTAGGAGGATGATGACAAAGGACAGATCGGCGGTCGCTTCAATGTGAAATGAAATGAAATTTGAAATGAAATGAAAAGATTTATAATTTACATTATATTGTAATAACCAAACCCGCCACTTCCTGGATCATGATCTAATCGGACCCCGGTCTTAGCACAGGCCGTAGACAGAAATTATGAATGTCAAAATTTGACATTTAAAATACTAAAATATGGCGATTCGCTATGCTCTTTCACAGTTCGCCACAAAAAGCCACTTGCTCGTAAATCCGACTACAGTTATTTCGTTCCACTCAAACTGTCCTCAAATGAGAAACCGGTGTGATGCAAAGCTATTGTGTGCACATCAATCATATTTGCGTGGCTTTGTCGGCGCGCAGGTAAACTTTTCTCTAAATAAAAGAAAGTTAAAAAAAATCGCAGGTCGCAAATGCAATGCCGTTTTATACAAGACTAGCTTTCGCCCGCGGCTCCGCCTGCTTTGAATGCGGTCTCTAACGTAGAGATTATATAGTAGATAGCGGTGTTAGCTCAATGGTAAGATCACGCGACTCATTACAGTGGGATGCCGGCTCAAGTCCAGACACATGCCTGCACATTCAAACAACTATGGATGTGTTACAACGATCCAACTTATTTGGTTACCCTAACTAAGGGTTACCAAGGTCAGATCGGCAGTCGCTTCAGTATAGGTAATTCTGGTAATAGTCAAAGTCAAAGTCAAAATATTCTTTATTTATATAGGTTTCAAAGAAACACTTATAAATCGTCAAAAACTGTTAAAAGAGATATGATTCTACTACTGGTTCGGAATGTTGCATCTACCGAGAAGAAACCGGCAAGAAACTCGATAGTGACTCTTTTCAACAACAGTATTAACAAAGATGTAAGAATCATATTTAACTTTGAACCATGTTTCAAAGTGGGCCTGGTGTGAAATAAGACTTAACACGGAACATGAGGATGATCAACTAAACAGAAGATGATGACGACGTAGACATTCTATCGTGCATCTTGCGGATCTTAAATTTTCTAGGTTAAAAGATAGCCTGTCTCCTGCCTTAAAATTCAAAGGATCCCGGTACAACATCGTATTGACAACGGTTAGACAACGGTTAGAAAGAAATGCATTTTTTTCGCCATTACAAACGGAAACTTAATTTTTTTTATCAGTAGGTATACATAAGTAATAATAATTGAAGATACTATCTTCAAGTCCACAGAATTTTCATGAACATTCGTGCTCAGATTCGAACCAGTAGCTCGCATTTGTATCCCTAATCACTAAACTATTCTCAGCGTCCATACTCCAAAAAAATGGCCTTCACAAAGCCCAGTAGCCAAAACGGTAAATACCAACCCTTCACTACCCAACTGTGAAATGTACTTTGTAATATACTCTAATCGTATCATACTCACTTCGGTGACCCCATAGACCTTTTTAGGGTTGAACGGTTGTCTATGGTTTAACAAAAAATGTTACAATAACATCTTTTGTTGGACCCCAAGGTACTGTATTAGGTATGAAAGCTAATAAAATAATACAAGGAGAATCATTGTGACATGCTATGTGTATTTAAATTAAGTTATTGTATGTTAATATTGTTTATGGTGCAAGATGATAGGGTGTCTTAAGTTGTATATTGAAGGATAAATGGGTTTTATTTTATTATTAAGTTAGCGTTGCTCACAGATTCAGACGTGTTTATGGTTAATATTATATAGTCTATAGCTTTCTTCGATAAATAGTCTATCTGACGCTGAAATAATTTTTCAAATCAGACCAGTAGTTCCTGAGATAAGCGCGTTCAAGCAAACAAACAAACAAACTCTTCAGCTTTATAATATTAGTAGTATTAGTATGGATTAAAGTGGAAGGATTTTATATAGCCTTATACTCTGCACTGATATTAAAAGAGAAAAGATATGATTAAATATTCGACTACATCACCTACATTGATCTGACTCCGAGGTAAGTAACTTAAGCACTTGTGTTACGGATATCAGAACAAACAGTGGTATTACAAATATACCTATACTTAAATATTGGATATTAACACATAGACACAGAACAAACACAAGTATTCGTCACACGAATGTTTGTCCTGGGTCGGGGTTGAACCCACAATTCTTAACATCTGACCTAAATAATTACATTCATAACCAGACAAATCGGACTCGGGTCATCCTGTTATTTAAATACGCAGTTTTTCGCACGATATTTTCCCTCACAGCGAAGCAAGTGGATAAATCTAAGCATAATTATTTACAGGCTTCTGCCCGATGCTTTGCTCGCTTGGTACATCGATAAAACATAGCCTATATGTTATTCGGGTGTATAAGCTATATTATGGTAAAGTTTAATTAAAATCAATTCAGTAGTTTTTCGTGAAAGAGTAACAAACATTCTCAAAAACTTTCGCGTTTATAATATTAGTAGGATATATTATTTGAACAATTCGGAGTCCGGGGTTTGAATTAGCACTCCACGCATATAAACCGTGCGTCTTTACCATTCGGCTACCGCCACTCGAATCTAACACAGGCATTGTCAAGCTAACATCAAATAACATCTCTAATAAAAAAGACGGCAACATGACACATAACCGTCCTCTCTGACGGACTAATTGACGTCTTTTGTCTAATGTCAGACACCTGTGGCCGACGAAAAGCAGATGTCAGTCGTTACCTACAAATGCAGGTCTTATTAGACCTTACGACGTCAACCAGTGGAAATTGGCTTTCTGTGAACTCCTCACTCAGAATTTTTTAAATAGGATAAATGTATGTACCTATATTGTCAAACTAGCAGCCCGCCCCGGCTTCGCACGGGTTGACATTTATTTTCTAACCTAGTTAGGTTAAATTGTATGTGGTGTAAAAAAAATTAATATCAGACTACATCACATACATTGATCTAACTCCGAGGTAAGTAGCTTAAGCACTTATGTTACGAATATCAGAATCAACAGTGGTATTACAAATATATACTTAAATATTGGCTATTAACACCCAGACACACAACAAACAACATCACACGAATGTTTGTACTGGATGGGGATCGAACCCACAACTCGTGGCGCATGAGGCAGAGTCACTACCGAATGAGCTGGTCAAAGTAACTCAATTTTATTTTTAATTAGAAATAGGTACTTTATCTTGCTGCTCTTAGACTCTGCCAATACTCTTTCAACGAAGTCTTTGTTCAACAATGGACAAACGTAGAGTGATGATGATGTTGATATGTACCTGTGGATTTAATCGCAATTCCCTTATAATCAAGCTCCCTTACAACCAAGCCCCCTCCCCCCCCATACTCAACAAAACTCAACTCAACGCAACTCAACAAACCCCCTAACCCTCGCGTGTCGTCCGTGCAGGCCGCCCGTAATCGTCCGAGCGCTGCGGATAATATAATTTGCGTCTGCGCAGCCGTAATGACAAGGCGCGGCGCCGGCACACGGGGCCACTACGAGACGGGGGAGAAATTGGGAAGAAAAAGTGTTGTAGGTTAAACAGAGAGGTTTTCAAAACTTTGGTCCTGTGTTGGTCTAAGACTCAAATAAAATATACCAACTGTACTACTTAAAGCGGTGGTAGCTTAATGGTAAGGACATACGCCTCTTAAGCGAAGGGTGCAGGTTCAACCTCGGACACGTCCTCTGCGTTTTTCAAATCTATGTACGTATTTATACCACTAGCTCAGCGATGACGGAAAGTGATGAAACTTGCACATTCATATGACTGTGGATGTGTTAACATGAACCAAATTGTCTGGTTCCCCTATCAAAGGGTTGTGAAGTCATGTCAGCAGTCCCTTCAATTTTATTACCAGACTCGCTAAATCCTGGATCGTGGTCTAAGCGCACCCCGAGTGAGTTCGAGATGTAACGCTAGGAGGATGGTGTGTTCCTACTTACTAACACACCACAGCGTTCGCAATCCCCGAAGGGGGGATAGGCCTAGTCCAAAGAGCAGTAAGCCGTAAAATACAATTAGAATAATTCTTATTCTCATCTCATTTTGAAAAATTCATATTTTTACAAAATGGCCGCACATCATCTGCCATTTTATTTATTTTATTTGTAAGCTGGTACTCTTTAAGCATTCTAGACTTAATACCTCATCAAACTCACAACTCTTCGCGTACAAGGCAGGGTCACTACCGAATGCGTCATCGAGCTTGTCAAAGACAAGAGGTTTAAAACTAGACATGCTACGCAAGCAACTCAGTTTGTTATTTTAAGCCTCAGACCAACGTGTAAGGGGTATCTGTAAGGTCGGTGTTAAGTCCACCACCTCCCATGGCCACTTGTAATTTACATACATACATCATCACGCCCGTAATCCCCGAAGGGGTAGGCAGAGTCAAAGGGGCAGCTAGATCACTTATCCACATTGTAACAAAAAATTAAACTGAGCTAGGTTAAATGAAAAACTGTGAAAAGGCAGTGACAAGTGGCTAGCTCGTAGCCTACACAATCACAAACCCAAAATCCGTTATACCAATAGTCGCCTTTTACTATATCCTAGGACACAGTTGGCACATTATTTTTAAGCCCCAGACCAACACTTGTATTTTTTTTTAATTCACAGTTTAAAGTAAAATGAAAAAATCCACCCGTGTGTCACGTCGTCGTCAGAGACGTAAAAACAATCGCGTTTCCTCTCACAGACGTGATTGAAGTTGTCTATTTTGGTACCGACGGCAGCGAACGGGTTAAAAATAAAAGGTATTTTTTGGTATTTATTAACACTCGGGCTAACCTTGTACTTTTTTTTTCATCTACTATCACTTTTTTTCATCTACTATTCACATACTATCACTTTTTTTTTCATCAAACCTAACCCAGTTTTTTTTTTGTTCAAAAGGGGTTATAGGTGCTTGTTGCTCGTTGGTCTCTGCCTACCCCTCAGACTTAGACCTACTCCTTCGGAGATGGTCGTGGTGATACGAAAGCATGCAGTAGTATACAAATGATGGGGTCCAAAGCAATAACAATGAAGTACAATACTTAATTATTGCATTGCAATAGACCCCTCAGAGGCTCAGATATTATTTCACTGGACCATGTTGCCTCAGACTGACTAATGATTAGTCACCTTTTAAGTCCAAATATTGCCAAATATTCCCTGAAGTAACTAATCAATTGTATTTTTTAGCCATTTTCTCGAGTACAAACTCTTGCGTGCAAAATTTATTATCTTGAGTTGTTTGTTGCCTAGTATGTCGTAAAAGGCGACTAATGGTATATCGGGTGTTGGGTTTGTGATTAAGTAGGGGCCGAGCTAGCGCCTTGTCACTACTTTTTCGCAATTTTCCATCTAACCCAGCCCATTGTCCCATGTTAGTCTGGGTCTTAAAATCAATGTGGCAACTCAAAGTCAAAGTCAAAATATTCTTTATTTATATAGGTTTCAAAGAAACACATAAAAATCGTCAAAGACAGATATAGAAATATAATGTCGCCACCGATTCGGAATGTTGCATGAACCTGTTGCATCTAATTTTATATCTAGCCCAACCCAAACCTATTTTTGCCTTGGACTACCCCTTCGGGGATTACAGGCATATGTGTGTATCATGGACATTTCTCGGTGAGAAGCACAGTTTCTCTGCTATCCTTACTCCGAAGGGGCAGTGGCGCCGCGGCTTTCAACTGACGGTCGTCCCTCTCGCTCGCACGCACCGTTCCACTCGCACACAATGACTCTACAACTTTCGCTTTTCAAATAATTTTCAAAATTATCATGGCCTATAAAAGACCTGTTGGAGTTTAAAATGGTCAGTGTAATATTAAAAACAATACCATGTGTGGAAGGCCTGTGGGCCATTGAAAGTTTAAATGTAAACGTACATGTGTCTGTCTGTAAGTTTTCACGTAAAAGCCACTTAACATTGTAATATAACATAACATCACGCTCAAAATGCCCTAAGGGGTTTTGGCTGTATGTGGTTAAAGGCCCGTTTAACCACATACAGCCAAAAACAAAACTGGGCTGGGTTAGATGGCAAATTGTGAAAAAGTAGTGTCAAGTGGTTAGCTCGTCGCCTACACAATCACATACCCAAAACCCGATATACCATTAGTCGCCTTTTACGACATGCTAGGCAAGAAACACAGTTGGCACATTATTTTTAAGTCCCAGACCAACACGGGACAATGGGCTGGGTTAGATGGAAAATTTTGAAAAAGTAGTGTCAAGTGGCTAGCTTGTCGCCCACACATCACATACCCAAATCCCGAAACAACTATAGTAAATTTTGCACGCAAGAGTTTGTACCCGAGAAAATGGCTCATGCTATGTAAAATAAAAAGTAGTCTGTGTACTCTTTAAAGGATTTTTTTTGGCGTACCACATTTCATTGCAATTGGTGAAGCGGCAAACAGACGGACAGACAGATTTACGAACACAATTATATTAGATTCATATTTGCTTAGATTGCTTTCCACACTGGTGATTAGCAATCTAGCTGTGCTCAGCACAGTTTTAGCAGTGCTGGATCCGGCGACATGTCTGGTTATCTGGATTTCAATTCCTATTCGGGATGGTTGGAGTAGCCCTGGGCTACTTAGGGGCCCACCTAATTACTTAAAAGTATAAGACGTAGACTTGAATTAAATGAATTGAATAGGTTTGATTAATCGCAGGATTCGCAGGACTGCAAACCGTACCATCTGTTTAATTTCATAAAATTATCGATTTTTTCGCATTATCGTTTATTTTTGACTTTGACTTGACTAAGCTGGGGTCCCCTTGAATCCACGGGGCTCTGGGCTGAAGCCCAAAAAGCCATATTGCAGATCCGGCCCTGCGGGATGGGAATGCTTGATCACGTAATCCAACTGGGTCCAGCATGGTTTAGCCCTGCTGAATCCAGCGTCAAGTGCTGGAGCCAGTAAAAAATGCCGCTAGTTTGCAACCCCAAATGGTGATCCAGCTTGCAAGAAATATTCTATTTGGTTCATCATCCTCTTGCCCTTCTCCCAGTTCACCTAGGGTCGGCGCAGCATGTCTTCTTCTTCCATAAGTCTCGGTCAGCCGTCATCAAGCTATCCAATCTCATTTCACTCATGTCATCTTTCACACAATCCATCCATCTCTTATTTGGCCTTCCCCTTTCTCTCCATCCACTAATATGGATCTCGTAAAAAATAATCTGGTTCTCCACTTACAAAGATGTAATTGGGATGTTGACACAATTTAAATTTAATTTTGAAATATCAATTCTAAAATAGAAAGTATCGTAGTATGCTGTTAAGCCTTATTGGTTTTTAATCATATTGAGTCTAAGATTTTTAATTTTACAAAAACTGCTTAATATTAAGTCAGTTGACTATACAAACTAGTGACGTCACATGTTGACAAAATACAAAATCTATAAAGGGATGTCGTTTTGACTGCTCTTAAAAAGTATCTCAATTGACTAGCCAGTCAACATCTCAGTCAAAGTCAAAATAAAATAAATAATCAAACCGAAAAAACAAAACAAATAATTGCATTACTACGCCTAATGAGTTACGGTGGGCTTAGTAGTAAACCGTCTTTATGACGCACGGCCCGGTTCGATTCCCAGAAAGCGCGCCACCTTGAATAAATTGGATAAATGGATTATGATACGGAATGATGACGCAGTCATTAGGAAACTGACACTCTTATTATTGTTTTTTAAGTTAACATAACTATGAATTCTGTATTTAAACCAACTTCATGCTATTTCCTCTCAAGGGAAAGCGTGGAATTTTGTATTTAATTATTAATATTGTACATATATATTGTTAGGAGCCATAATAACTGTAGGGCTTGTATGAAAATGATTATTGATGTTGAAGAAGCAAGTGAGGTGTGTAAGGATCGTGCCATGTGGCGTTCGGTTCTCTCTGCCTACCCCGCTAGGGAAGTGGCGTGAAGTTTAGTTTATATTATATAATATAAATATTAATCACTGAATGTGTTGCTAAGCGCAAATCTCGAGAACAGCTGAACCGATTTCGCTAATTCCTTTTTAGTTATGTTTGTTATTGACAAGTTTATTTTTTATTTTAGGGAATTGGTGTGTCAGTCTGGATAATTTATTTACTTCTTTATTTATTTAAAATAGCTTATTGCTCCTTCGACTCTCCCCTTCGGAGATTGTATCTTGTATGTATTGGATGGAGTACGTATTGGACCCAGATCAATGCTTGTGATTTAGTCTGATATTTATGTATGTATGTAGGTAAACTGAAATCTAGCTTCGAATATATGAACCCTCAACTCATCTGGCAAAAAGTTTAAAGTTATTAAGAGCTTAAAAGCTATCTGTCGTCACTTATAATACCAATATTATCCATTAGTACCAAAAATAAACATACTGCGGCTACCTGGGACTTAAATGAAGATGTGGATGGAGGCACTAATTAATACTTTGTAAGGGAGATACTATTAAAAATTCACATGCTAGCTAATTTAGACATTATGTGTTTGAGGTTGAGTTTAAAATTGAATGAAGAGCTGTTGAAGGTTTTAAGTGTGCGCAGGAGTGCTGAGTCAGCGTGCGTAGTAAGTACACTGCGTTGCAAAATAATGGTTAATAATAAATAAATTCTCCAGACTGACACACCAAATCCCTAGTTCTTAACTAAGCTTATGCTTGTGCTGTGGATACTAGGTGAACGGATAGGTGAACGGATAGGAGACGGAACGGACCCTCAGTTTCGTGGCCAGGGTGTCTGTCCACTCGAACAACGGGCCTGTGAAAGTCTCTATTTTACGTGTCCGTTAGGGTTTTAGTAGAACTCTGAAAGCATTTTATAAAAATAAATAAAGAAATTCCATCGGAGCAATTTTGAAATAGCGAAGTGTAAATCTGGTTCCTCAACCCACACGTCAACTCTAAGATATACCTGTGATAACTACTTCACTAAAAGAATACTAGAAGTTTAAATGTATTTACTATTCGTAGAAAGTTTTTACAAGTTGGAACCAGTAGGTATCCTTCGTTTATGAGACAAGCTTTCTCCTCACCGATCATACTCATAATCATGCCCACAATCATCGAAGAGATACGGGAAGTCCAAGAACCTCTTTAAATTATTTTTAGTCAAAAAAAAATCTTAATAAATTCTAAGGAAAATGGAACCGAACGACAGTGATGTGTGAAACACAGTGGGAGAGTGAAATAATTCCTTGATAATACAATCATGAATCTAAGCAATACCCAATAGACGCATGTCACGTCATGCTAGGCAATGAACGCAGTTGTTATCTTAGTTTGAAACTTCAAACCTATCTGCCTAATCATGACTCATTTATAATGATACACATACAAATTAACACGCCCATAATCCCCGAAGGGGTAGGATGAGTCTAAGGGGCAGCAGGCCCCCTTAATCACATTTAGCCAAAAAATAAAACTGATCTGGGTTAGATGAAAAATTGTAAAAAAGTAGTGACAAGTAGCTCGTCGCTTACACAATCACACAGCTAAAACCCGATATACCATTAGTCGCCTTTTACGACATGCTAGGCAAGGAATACAGTTGGTACATTCTGTTTAAGTCCCAGACCAACATGGGATTTATAATGATGTAGTATTCATTTTGGGTACCAGACCAATATTGAACCTGGACCATTTACGATAATGTAGTGTTTAAAGTATTTAAGTGTTCCCCAAGCATTGGCCAGCAGTAGCCGGCGCCTGCGCAGCGCCAGTCACCGCGTGTAAAATGGCGGCCTTAATGTAATTTGTTAAGCCTTATCCCAGCGCTTTGCCTGAGATTTCGGTAAATCCTTGTGTTCTGGGGAGCGAATGGGTATAGCTCAGTGGATGAGGACGTCGCATTGCAAGATTGAGGTTTGAATCTCGAGTCGTGCCAAGGTAACGTACAAAAGTATATTGAAGTAAGTATAAGAAAGACGTCAGTTTCATATTTGGGGTTCGAGTCCCGGGAGAGGTCGGAGTCAGCCTGTAACATACAAAAGGTATTCTAAAAAGCAATATCGGAAATAAAATTATATCAGACAACATCACATACTACCTATCTGATTCCGAATGAAGTAGCTTAAGCATTTGTGTTACGGATATCAGAATTAACAGTGGTACCTATTACATTATTTAAATACTAGATATTCATATTATTTGTAAATAGAGATGGATGGATTGTGTGAAAGATGATATGAGTGAAATAAAATATAAGTGAGACAAAATTATCTTGTTTTATGCTACCAAATAAAGAAATAAGTTTTTCGTAATTGCAAAGTCTTATAGAATCCGTTTGGCCAACGATCCTTTGCATCTTTCTGATTAATTCGACGAATTAAAAAGTCCTGGAATAAAACCTACTTACCTACAAAGAGGCCGAATACCCACGCGGTCAACGACAGAACTCTGAGTAAAAAAGAAACAACTGACGCATGGAGTTTCCCGCGCAAATGTCCGTCACTCATGCCACAGATTATGAATACATAGAGGGGTCGCTTTGTTTTTCTTTGCTTTAATTCGAATTTCAGAGATAAAATTATATTATTTCTGAAAATATTACCTACATCTATGCCAGTGACAAAAGGTGAATCCAAGCATGTACTTTTTAATTCTGAATTTTCTAAATGTACATAGGGAAAGATAAAACACTGCATGAAGACTACGAAAGTTAGATGGCAGTTACAGTTGTGTAAAACAATTTCGAATTCCGCTCGGGTGAAATGTTAGTCTATGAACATTCTTCATTTAACTTCTCAGCAGGCCATTCACGTCGAGGTGCTGGTAGGGCAAAAAAAAAAAAAATGTTTGACGTGCAAAAGAATTTGTTATGAATCCACTTGCAGAATAAATTATTTCATTTCATTTCATTTCATTTCATTTCATTTCATTTCATTTCATTTCATTTCATGAAT
This sequence comes from Glyphodes perspectalis, assembly GCA_951394215.1. Classification (NCBI taxonomy): domain Eukaryota; kingdom Metazoa; phylum Arthropoda; class Insecta; order Lepidoptera; family Crambidae; genus Glyphodes; species Glyphodes perspectalis. The sequence continues at coordinate 4,575,140 of OX596227.1, forward strand.
ATTTGTAGGTACTCAAGTCAGTTTATTAGACTTTTATCTTCCAGTAATAAATAAATATCAGACTTCATCAGATCAATGTATGTGACATTGATCTGACTCCGAGGTAAGTATCTTAAGCACTTGTGTTACGGATATCAGAATCAACAGTGGTATTAAAATATATACATTATAACACCCAGACACAGAACAAACACAAGTATTCATCACACGAATGTTTGTCCTGAGTGGGGATCGAACTAACAACTCTTGGCGTATGGGGCAGGGTCACTACCGAATGCGCCATAGAGCCAGTATTTGTATCTATTACCTAATCAATGGCAATTATAAAGGTATGCTTGTTTTCAAGCTCGGGAAGCTGTGCGCCTGTCTAAGGAATTTATATAAAGAAACTTCAAGCAATGCTACACGCCTACAAAAATAATGCAACATGCACCTTCTGCACATTCCCACTCTATGCCCTCACGATGACGCAACCAAAATGGCGAATTAAAAAGTAATTAATCTGAACGTCTTCCGTTGAGCATTTTGTTTCATTGCGTGTGAAAGCGGGTTAATATTTAATAAATCATTTTTAATTCCGCTGCAACTCTGCTTTGATAAATGATTTATTGTTTTTGCCGCGGCTCTCTAAACTGTTGTCTATGGTTTATTAGCAGTACAAATTGTTCGTACAGTTATTCGGGATTTCATTCATTAATGGGCTTCACTTCACTGTTGCATAAATCTTAATTGTTGTGACTTCTTGGTTGACAACTATACTATATCTACTAGATCAGGATCTTAGGGTCCCCAAAATTATTACTTATGCTAGAAAATAATAGATACCTACTACCTATTTCAATAGTAACAATTGGTTCAAATAAATATAGAAAAATACACAAACGTATCTACGACATTTGAACAATGACAAGTCAACAACGTTAAATGATCATAGATAATGAAAACAATATTGGCGGCTACGGCCGCAATTTCTAAAATGGTAGGAAGAGTTCAAGGATCAATTAAGCAGCTTATTACTCCTTAGACTCTTAGGAGCTTAATTTGGGCTCCTTTTGAGCTCTTTTAACAGTTTTGAGCCAAAAATATAATTAGGTTACATAAAAGTTATGGAAAAGTAGTAACAAATCGCTTAATCATCGCCTACACAATCCTAAACCCAACACACAATACACCATTAGTCGCCTATATATATTATGACTATATATATATATATATGACTATAAACTAGCCAAGGAACACAGTTGGCACATTATTTTTAAGTCCCAGACCAACATGGGACTGACAACACTTTTACTAACAAAATACAAGAACTAATTTCCTTGTATAATTAAGCTAATTAGTTTACTCCAATGATGCATAATACATCGAAAACAATGGACAATGGATGTGCAAAAAGCGAATAAGTTTTATTCGATTGATTCTAATCGATTGGCGATTAAAAAATAGTATCGATTGTGAAGTAACAATAGTTTGTAAAAAGCCTACTTGCTTCAGTGTTTGAGATGGTCGGAACATAAAGGTTCATTCACATATTTCTAATTGATACATACAGTTATACAATAACGCCCGTAATCCCCGAAGGGGTAGGCAGAATCAAAGGAGCAGCAAACTCTTTTAACCAAGTATACAATGGGTTTTTTAAAATACAAAATCCGCCAGATGGCACGAGGGAGTATCGTGGTCTTATCACTGTCACTATTGGCTCATTATTAACAGAATGTAAGTTTGTTCTGACAACTAACCAATGAGGAGGGTTACAAGACCGCAAGTCACAGTTACGCCATCTTTTGGATGTTTTAATTCAAAAAACCCTTATTGGGAGCGGTGGTAGCTCTTTGGTAAAGACACGCGTCTCTTAACCGACGGGTGCGTGTTCAAACCTGGGCACGTATCTCTGTGTTTTTCAAACCTATGTACGCATTTATACCACTAGCTCAGCGGTGAGGGAAAACATCGTGATGAAACCTGCACATTCAAACAGCTATGGATGTGTAACCATGATCCACAAATTATCTGGTTCTCCTACCAAAGTTGCCAAAGTCAGATCGACAGATGTAATTACAAACTCGCTAAATCCTCGATCATGGTCTAAGCGGACCCTGACTAAGCACGGGACATAACGCTAGGATGATGATGATTATGAACTAAATATATTTTATCATCATCGTAGTAGCAAGTGACTAGCAGTACCAGTGATACTAGATTTAGCTAATCTGATTTTATTTGTCCATATTCTTACTAATAATATGGTTATTAGGCGAAAATAAATCTCTGTCTGTCTGTTACGTCTTCACGCCTAAACCGATTTCAACGAAATTTGGCACGCATAAAGTTAAACCCTGAAAAATTGCATCAGCAAATATTTATCCTGGAAATATTGGTAGACACATCACCAGACCAAGTCGCAGGCAAATCTGGGAGCAAAAGCTTGTTCCCATAAAACCGCTGAGCTGTGAATTGTTCCTTGTAGTAAGATATTTCCATTGGTTAGGTTGATGTCTTCATATCTTTTTGCGAGCCATTGTAACAATGACAAACCGCCAGCGGGGTTAAACGTCAAATAGTTTTACTTTTCACGAGAAAACGTGACTATCGATGTTCGTTTAGAGAAATTGTCAGAAATCACAAAATTGTATATATTTTGAATGTAAGTTTGTGAAGTATACCTATAGTCTGTATTTATATTAAGAAGCGGATGAACCGCTTTGGCCAATTAAAAGACATTTGTCTTCATTTAAACATGGCATGATAGACACCGGCTGCAAATTTTTACGTACTTTTTAGATCACCCATTTTTAATTGTTTATTAATTTTGTCAATTAAAACAACTAGTAAAAAAGTAGTTATGAGTTATCAATGGGTTTGGACCATTTTGCGGATGAAATATTAGCATATGACTATATTTCTATGGTAAAATACAATTGCTTAGGCTACTTTTCTTAAAATAAAACAATGTCCCGTACGTAAAGTCGCGGTCTAAAGCTAGTTAACAATGCATTTGTCTCAATGCAACGAAATATAAAGCAACTGTCTTTTATAACCTAATTAAATTACACGGGCATTCGGCCCGCGCCAACGCCTTTGCCGGCCCAAAAAAAGTTAGGAAAAAAAGTAAAAAGTCAAAGCGGAAAGCTTTGGCGCCACTGACACTTCTCGCGGCCACGCCCCCGGCGCCGGCGCGGCCTCTATGAAGATATTGGGATAAAACGCGTTTGATAACGTTAGACGTTGTAAAGAATAATTTTAATAAGCTGTATGTTATATTGGTGCATTTAACTGGCTGTTTAATGTGTGATGTCATTGCGCTAGTATGCAGTTGTTTGTCGCAAAGAAATAGAAATGTTTAAAGGTTATGGAACAAATTTATAGAAAAAAAATTCAACAATGACTTTTAAAATAGTTATGAAAAATACTTTTAAAGGATATCATTTAGAAACAACTTTTGAATGGTCTCAAATTACAAAGATTATCACATTCGAAAAAAAATATTCTCAAATGTTACTTATTGGTACAAGAAAATCTTTGTAAAAACGAATGACACGTTTCCTTTGCATCACATTAAAACATCTTAAGTTACAAGTTCTACCTTTTTCTTCTTCAACTGACCATGTATCAACTAAAATAATAAGTACAGATCTCAATTTAACCAGAAAACCCTACAAATTAAAAACTCCTTACAAAAAAAAACTGCATAATCAATAAAATTCCATAACACCAATTCATCTTAGTGCAAACTACCTGTAGGCGCCCTAATTCTAAGACCTAACCTAAACTCGCTTTGTACGGCTGCCGCCTACAATTAAAAATTGTAAATCGGACCTCTGGACTACGTAAAAGACTAAATACTGTAATTATAAACGATTTTATTGTAGCCGGGGTTTAGAATAAAAGCACGCGCCCAGCGCCCCAGGCGGGGTTTTTGGGTACTAACCAGTTGGCGCCAATAGATTAAATATGGCGGATGGTCGATAATTTTATTATTTTTATTTTAATAATCTATAGAAGTGAGTCATTTGCTAATTGAGTGGTATGTTTAAAACTCAGTTCTGAACATAGATTTAGAATTTTTTGACTACGCAAATCTATGGTTCTGAAATATGTAAAAATTTACGAATATTTTTTATGTCCTAATTATCGACAACATCACATATTATACAAACAAACAAACAAACATAACATCACGCCCATAATCCCCGAAGGGGTAGGCAGAGTCAAAGGAGCAGCATGCCCCTTCAATCACATTCAGCCAAAACATATGATATTGATCTGATTTTAATTTATTGGTCTAAGTACGGACTAGTAAAAAAAGGACTCCGAGATGTCATACTAAAGACCGAAGCCACGTTTATGCATGTGTGAGTGAGAAACTTATGGATACCAGATATCGGGTATGTGTCATTTGGAGCACTTATTATGTCAATATGTGACGTAAGTTGCGTGTCAAGTTGGAGCACCTGAGGAGCTTTAACGCCTAGTTAGTGGCGCGGAGCCCTTCTATTCGTGGGTCTAAATATTTAAATATTCAATAAACTACATACCACAAAGTATTATAACATTACATAAGTTCAAATTATGCATTAAATCATTTTTAATAAGTAAGGGATATTACTACTATAGGACTATTATTACTATAACCTACAAGACTGAAGAATACCTCAATAACAAGGATTGATGGTTTACTTCATAATTAAGTGTTTACTGCATTTATATCTAGTATAAGTTTACGTAGTTACTATTTATTAATCTGTGTTAAGTGTAGATTAAACTTATGGTGTAAAAAAAAAAAGCAGTGACAAGTGGCTAGCTCGTAACTAACTAACTAACTAAACTTCACGCCACTTCCCTAGCGGGGTAGGCAGAGAGAACCGAACGCCATATGGCACGATCCTTACACACCTCACTCACCTCTTCAACATTCATAATCCTTTTCATACAAGCTCTACGATTTTTATGACTCCTAACATCACCTTCTTTTAATACACGACCAATCTGGTCGTGGTAGGTGAGCCTGGGCCTTCCGCGGCTCCTACATCCTTCCACATTCGCATTGTATATCTGTTTAGTCAATCTTTCGTCATCCATTCTTTCCACATGTCCGAACCGGAGCATGCCTCTTCTTACCTTGACTCCGACGCTGTCCTGGCTAGCTCGTCGCCTACATAATTACACTTCACTTCGACTGGCTCGATAGCTCATTCGGTAGTGACCCTGCCCCATGCGCCAAAAGTTGTGGGTTTAATCCCCACCCAGGACAAACATTCGTATGATGAATACTTGTGTTTTTCTGTGTCTGGGTGTAAATATCCAATATTTATGAAATTATATTTGTAATACCACTGTTGGTTCTGATATCCGTAACACAAGTGCTTAAACTACTTACCTTGGTATCAGATCAATATATGTGATGTAGTCGGATATTTATTATTTATTTATTAAAAAATATTGTCCCATCTCATCCCATCAAATTTTTACAGGCCCGTTGTTAAGTGGTTAGAGACCCTGGCCACGAAACCAAGAGACGCGGGTTCGAATCCCGCTAGGGGCAAATCTTTCGTGTGATGAACATGGACATTTGTACTCGAGTCATGGATGTTTATAAACATATTTAAGTATGTTTATCCGTTCACCTAGTATCCATAGTTCAAGCATAAGCTTAATTTGGAACTAGGGATTTGGTGTGTCAGTCTGGAAAATTTATTTATTATTTATTTGTCTATTCATAGCCCGTTGAGCCATATTTTATTGGAAAAAACCAAACTTCATGAATATGGTAATTTGCGTCTGTTCGTCCTCGTACTAGTTCCACAGTAACGGGTTGTGTAAGTATTTTTTCTCCTCAACACAGTACCTACCTATGTTTTTAATAGACTATGTCAAAGACGATACCTTTTTATCCGGACTAGTCTACTAGTTTGCAGATTAAGAAACATACATACATACATAACATTACGCCCATAATCCCCGAAGGGGTAGACAGAGTCAAAGGTGCAGCATGCCCCTTCAACCAAATTCAGCCAAAAATAAAACTGGGCTGGGTTAAATGGAAAATTGTGAAAATGAAGTAACAAGTGGCTAGCTTGTCGCCCGCCTACACAATCACACACCCAAAACCCGATATACCATTAGTTGCTTTTTACGACATGCTAGGCAAGAAACACAGTTGGCACATTATTTTTAGTCCCAGACCAGCATGGGACAATGGGCTAGGTTAGATGGAAAATTTTGAAAATGTAGTGACAAGTGGCGCTCGTCGCCTTCACAATCACATATCCAAACCCCATATACCATTACAAACATATGTACGCAGGGCCGGATCTACCTACCATATGACTTTTCGGGCTTCAGCCTACGACCCGGGGATTCAAGGGGCCCCGAGCTAAGTCAAGTCAAAGTAAAAAATGGATGAAAATGCGACAAAATCCAGTTTTATTAAATTAAACAGATCGTACTGTACCACCACAGTACTGTACCAGTACTGTACCGTACAGGTTTGCAGCCCTGCGAATCCTGTGATTAATCAAACCTATTCAATTAGTTTAATTCAAGTCTACGTCTTATACTTTGAGTAAGGAGCCGTCCATTAATCACGTGAGGCAAAAAGGGGGAGGGGGGGTCACCAAACATCACAAGGGGGGAGGGCGGGTTGAAGGAGATATCACGTGTATTTATTTTCGAAACCGAAATACATTTATTTTTACAATCTTGCAAAATTGCGTAAACTGATAACCTTATTTTTTATGAAGTATTAAGAAAAATGTCAACAATCATGTTAATTCCTGTCCTGCCAATAATCCAAGAAATATAACTTAGGCATCCTTACGCGAAGGTCGAGAGAAATTTATCTGCGTGATGCGCGAAAAAAACCTACTTACCTACAATAAAAACATACCTACTTAGTATGTACAAAAAATACACGTGATCTTAGCTGGAGGAGGGGGGGGGGTAGTACAAGACCTCACCCCGTATCACCAGGGGGAAGGGGGGGTCTAAAAAATGCTAAAAAACCTCACGTGATTAATGGACGGCCCCTAATTAGGTGGGCCCCTAAGTAGTATTAGCCCAGGGCCCCCTAAACTCACGGTCCGGCCCTGTATGTACAGATTTATACCACTTGCTTGATGGTGAGGGAAACATCCTCATGAAACCTGCACATACAAATTAACTATGTTATGTGTAACCACGAACCTTAGATAATATATTATCCGGTTCCCCAGATTTAAAAGTCAGACAGACAGTCGCTTCAATGTCGGTAATGTCCAGTCTTACATCCTGAATGGTCTCAGCCGACCCTGACTAAACCGGACCAAAACACTAGAAAGATAAGGAGAAGGCATTAGTAGATATATTTTTTTTACTTTCAATAAAAGGAACATAATCCAAAAAAAATGTAGAAACGGAAAAATCTCCGAAAAAGACCAAACCACACCGCCAGACGTATCATTACCATCGAGCACGCAATTTCTTAAAAAACTCAACATCTCTAATTTTGTTGAGGGAAAAAAATGTATCATTCACGAAACGTTCCTTTTCTCCTATTTTTTTTTAGGTTTTTTTTTTATTTTTATTTCGGCCCCGCGTTTCCGAACGCGTGACTTTTGACTGACTGTTTTGGCCCGCGGCGCTCTCCTATCCCGAACGTAACCGCAGGTTTAAAAAAATAAACAAGATCGTCCAGTGCGTGTTGGGACCAGAGATAATTGGTGCGGGTTCTGTACCATTGAAATCCATAATAAGTATTTTTTTCTTTGTTGGAAGTTATTAGTACCTAATATGGATATAAAAATTGGTGTAATTGTATTCGTACTTTTGCTTGTAACACTTATTCTAAAATATATGTGTACTTATAGCGATGCTCGTTTAAGGCGATCACTGAAAATTTGCGTCGGGGTTAGGAAAACAAAACAAAAAAAAACAAAAAACAAAAGAATTTAGGAAAATTTTAATTTGTTTTGCAAGTTTCAGATATTTTTTTCCTATATATCCGAGTACATTTACAAATTTTAAACTCATCGATTAGTAACAAAGACAATGTCGGGCCTCTCTCGAGTTATATAAATTGTTTCGGTATATAAATTAGCCAATGTCTTTTCTCAGAGTCCAAACTTTACGTGTGCCAATTAAAATTGCGACAGATTAAGTAATTTAGATGCAACGGGGTTTTCAAAATAATTCTTTATACAAACATACACGTTATATATCTATATCTATACCTACTTCTATACTAATATTATAAAGTGGAAAGTTTAGTATTTTTGCGTTGATGTTTGTAGATAATGAATAACCTCAAAAACTAAGTACTGTGCCGATTTAAAAAATTCTTTCACCTTTGAAAAACTATATTATCCGGAAGTAACATAAGCTATATTTTTTTCCCATATTCCTACGAAAACGGGAACTACACGGGTGAATCGCGAGGCGCTTCTAGTTTTATTATAAATTGGTTGATAGGTAGGTACTTAGGTATCAATTAGAAAGGATATCACAGATTCTCTATTTACCATCTTCATCATCCTAGCGTTATGTCCCGTTCTTAGACGGGGTCCTCTTAGACCATGATCCAGGATTTAACGAGTCTGGTAATTAGATTGAAGCGACTGCCGATCTGACATTCGTAACCCTAATATAGGGGAACCAGATTTTTTTTGGATTATGATTACAAATACAAAATTGTTTGAATTTGCAGGTTTCACTACGATGTTTTTTTTCACCGTCGAGCTAGTGGTATAAATACGTACATAGATTTCCCGAGAAATCCCGAGGTACATGTCCGGGTTTGAACCCGCACTCCTCGGTTAAGAGGCGCGTATCCTTACCATTGAGCAACCACCGCTCATCCTCTATTTACCATTATTTAAAAATTAAACGGCATGTGGAATTATCATTGTGTGGAACCCTAAAAAAGACGGCGCTCTCGCGTGCTCAGCGGCGGAGGCTTTGAAAAAAACCGCTCTTACCTGTGACGTGGCGGTCTAAAACAAAGTGTCGGGGAAATGGCGCGAGGTCCTAATAGAGAGTTGCAAAAAATCTAAAACAATTCTTAACAAGATTTAATAATAACGACCGGGATGTCCCTGGCCGTCTTTATGGAGCTTTTGCCCTGGGTTTGTCTGTTTATTTACATAATTGGGACGTACATTTATGTAAATAAACACGAGGAAACATAAGTTACGAGAATTACGTAGGCTACAGCCGAAGGAACTAAAAAAAAACAAATTTTATTTAACTTAATTAATAATAAACCTACTAAAGTTACATAGAAACTTATAACTAGCTAAAATAATGATACTGCTTGAAGTATGAAACTAATATGCATTAGAAAAATTGGAAATAACTTATGAAAGTCTATTGACGTCATTGGCCATCACGTTGCGCTGATGATGCACTGACGATGCGCCCTGCCGTTGTAAAGTGCCTTGTGCAATGTTGATTACAGTAATGCCGATGGTCGGGTACGAAAAAAAATGTCATGCCGATGCAGCGATCCTCATATACCTACCTATTAAGTTTAACTAATTCGAGCAATAATGAGTATACATTGTCCTATCGATTGTATAGATGATTTTGCGTTCAACTATCGATTTTTCGGCAATACTAACAGAGACCAAGGGGTAACGAGTTCCTTTAACCACATTTAATCCAATCTGGTTTGGTTAATATGATGAGAGCAATGTCTGCATCATAAATTGCCCCTGTTAGTCTGGGACTTAAAAAAGATGTAACAAACTGTGTTCTTTGCAAGCGTGTTGTAAAAAGCGTATAATTATGTATTCGGTAGGTATTGGGAGTGAGACGATCTAGGCGACGATCTATTTACTTGATGATACTCTTCACGATTTTCCATCTAACTTACCGCATTTTCATGCTTGGCTAAAGTATCTAATAATAAATTATAATATAATGAATATCAGACTACATACATTGATCTGACTCAGAGGTAAGTAGCTTAAGCACTTGTGTTACGGATATCAGAAACAACAGTGGTATTACAACATTTATACCTAATTAAATATTGGATATTAACGCCCAGACACAAAACAAACACACGTACCTATTCATCACATTTATTTATTATTTATTTAAATGTTTTTCCAGGGTGAGTATCGGACCCACATTACCCACAACTCCTGGCGCATGGAGCAGGGTCACTACCGAATGCGCCATCGAACTAGTCAAAAAAGTGGTGTTTTAACGAGCTTCCTGCTCCTTCGACTCAACCAATACCTTCGTGGATTGCGGATGTGATGATATAAAGTAATTAGATTTATGATAATTATGAATAATTCCGATGTACCTACCTAGTACTCAAGTTTAGACTCAAAACTGTATTCAAGAGCAGTGACGTAACTATAGGGTGGCAGGACTGGAGTACATTGTACCTAATAATAATATCCTCGTAACCGATATTGGTCACGGCGGCCAATCTCAACGAGGATTAGCTAACTGCGCAGGAGATATTATAGTGCACAAGTGTGTGCGCAAACACAGGCGCACTCTCTGTTCCTTTACTCTCATAGTCCGGTGAGACGGCAATTCGTCATGACCGGTGAAGTCAGGCGACGGACCAACGGCTTAACGTGCTTTCCGAGGCACGCGGATGATAAAACCGCCAACTTCCTGACTCCAGACTGTTACTGAGTGATTTCAATATTGAAATACCCAGCCACAAATTTATGGCCCGACCCGGAAATTGAACCCAGGACCTCTTAGTCCTTAGGCGGCGCATGGAACAACTAGACCAACGAGGTAGGTAGTCAAAAAGTTGTACCTATCAATCACCTGAAGACCTATTCAAACATCTCGTATTTTACTATTCAAAACAAAAAAACACACATAATATCACTCACTCCCATAATCCTTAAAGGAGTAGGCAGTCAAAGGGGAAATCTTGTTAAGAATTATAAACTACTAGCTTCGCGGCTTCGCTCGCGTGGTACATCGATGAAACATAGCCTATATGTTATTCTGGTGTATGAGCTATATTATTTTAAAGTTTCATTAAAATCCATTCAGTAGTTTTTTTGTGAAAGAGTAACAAACACCCATTCATCCATACATACAAACTTTCGCATTTATAATATTAGTAGGATTCAGTTCTTATAAGATAAAATTCTTACCTATAGTTATTTATAGGTCCATTACCTATTGGAGCTTTTGATATAAAAGTAGGCTTTACCTATTTTGTATAATTTCCAGTTAGAATATTATAAATGTTTATGTTTAGGTACCTAAGTACTTACCTATAGTTCTACAATTGGTTACAAAAGTATTGAACATGGTAACCTTTATGTCAAAGTATAAAATCAAATGTGTTTGAATACACTATTTTGGTGCAATCGGTACATAACAGAGGCGTCCTTAGCTATGGTGCAGGGTGTGCGTTGCACACGGGCGCAGCGGTCCTAGCTAGGGGGCGCCGAGCTCCGCTATGGAGCCCCACTCGGCGCGCGCATCATGGTAAGGTACAAACTTCTTCTTAAAATTCTATGTCCAAACAATAGGTACAGTTTGATAGACATTGGAGAAATTTTATAGTTTGTGGTAATTTGATGTGCTGTTACTTGTAGGTACTTTGTGGAGTGTGCCTTCAATATTTCGAGCGCTTACTAGGGGGCGCTAGGGTAATATTTGCACACGGGATGGACGCCTCTGGTACCTAACATTTCCAGGACAACCTAAAATCATTCTATTTTAATTATTATACCTACAGTTTGTTACTCATTTGTATAATACGTACTTCTAAACGCCTGTTGGAAATGGATAGCAATTGCAATCCTAAACAAACACTTAATACTACTACTTAGGCATTTTTTATATTTTGCCCATTACTTGAGGATTTTCCGTTAAATCGTATTCTTATTAAAAACAAATAAGTACATACACATATAGTACGCATTTATGTAATTAAAATATAATGTATGTCCCGAAAATCTAAAATCATTAGAAAAAATATGTAAATTATTTATATCGCTGTATGCGTAGAATGGTTTATATAAAGTCCGGTAAAATTAAATAGCTCTGCTTTAACAAGGCTTGCAAAAAAATACATATCCTCTTTAATTTGGTCGAGTTATAATTTGTTTACGATTGGTTATGTCAAATTTATAAAAGTTAGGTTATTGTCAAAGTACTTTAATAAAACTTTCGCCGGTGAATAATATTCATTTTAAAAACTATGGCTGTCCGAAATATCTTTAAACTTGGTGCATTGGAAGCCCCCAGGACGGCGTTCCTGCTCTGCGACATTCAGGAGACATTCCGTCCCCATATCAAGCATTTTGGGGAAGTTGTAAAAGTCGCTAATAAAATGGTTTGTACACTTTTTTATTGTTACGTAATCGCCTTTCGTGATAACAACACTGTTTTTATGTGAGATCAAAGATCGTTAATCGTTATCTCATGGAGATCTAGCGATTATTCTAGATATCCATTGGTTACTAAGAAGAAATGTTATTGGCTAAATTAATGTAAATATTATAGAAACTTTTAAAGTTTCATATTATTTAAGCCTTAATTCAGACTAACCTAAGCCTACCCTCTGACCCAGACTTTTCTCAACAAGTCACATAGTAACACACCCATTCGGAATAAGATCTATCACAGCCTTAAAAAACTGAATAAGAATTTTTGCTCTAAATTATTATCCCCTACCTACTATCGCTATTTAAATTATTTTATCTAACTATTGACTGACCATCATTATAAAAGAATAGGTTTGCATTACTGTGCCAATGTACATATTAAATAAATAACTTAAGCATGGTACATATCTATAGTAATACTAGGAAGCAGAAGAGTTTGTTTGCTTGAACACTCTAATCTCAGGAACTACTGGTCTGATTTAAAAAATGCTTTCAGTGTTTGATAGCCCATTTATCGAGGAAGGTTATAGGCTATACATTAACCATAAACGTGGATGAAACTGCAGGCACAGCTAGTCACTAATAAAGCATATTTCCATTTGTGAAAGAATTTTTAAAAACAGTCTGCAGTTTTGTAGCCTTTTCAATTAGTTCCTGAGATTAGTGTGTTCAAGTAAACAAACAAACACTTCAGCTTTATAATATTAGAAGTATAGATTAACATAGACAAGCTCGATGGCACATTCGGTAGTGACCCTGTCCCATGCGCCAAGAGTTGTGGGTTTGATCCCCACCCTGGACAAACATTCATATGATGAATACTTGTGTTTGTTCTGTGTCTGGGTGTTAATATCCAATATTTAAGTATATATTTGTAACACCACTGTTGATTCTGATATCTGTAACACAAGTGCTTAAGCTACTTACCTCGAAGTCAGATCAATGTATGTGATGTAGTCGGGTATTTATTTATTTTGACTTTTGTAGTGTAGAATAAAAATGTGTACTTTTTGCTAATTACTATCGTAGTGTAGCCATACAATAATATCTCTTAATAATTAAACTGTTTTAATACTTCCAGGTAGAAGCAGCTAAACACTTCCAGATACCCCTGTATGTCTCCGAGCAGTACCCCAAGGGTCTCGGGCACACCACCAAAGACATCAACATTGAGAGTGCTGCGATGGTGTATGAAAAAACCAAGTTTTCCATGTACACTCCAGAACTGCAGGAACGATTGAAGAAGGATATACCCAATCTGGCTTCTGTTGTGTTGTTTGGTATTGAGGTACAAATAAATACATACTGTCACATCTGTTCAGGGTCAGAGTTCAGGATCACCATGCTCCTTTCCCCACTTAAAGCCAAAAATTATATTGAGATGGAAAATTGTAGGTTCACGTCATGTACCAATATGTATATCATAAACCTGGAAAGTTATAAGAGTAATATTTTTGGCTTTACCCAGGATTTGAACCTTTGACTCTTGTTTGTTTGGCAGCACGGCCGATAGACCAATGAGCCAGTCTGAATAAGATATATGTAATTTGTAATTTCATCAAATAATTTTTTAAAATACATTTTAATATTAAGCATGAAAATAGGTATAGAAAACAAAACATTTTCCCACTTGTCACTTTAATTGAACTACTGGGACCTTCTTCAGTGTATATATAAGGACAGATGATTGATATAAAAACATTTTTTCTCGTCTCATTTCAGGCGCACGTCTGTATAGAACAAACCATAATAGACTTGTTGAATGAAGACATCACTGTACACGTGTTAGCTGATGGTGTCTCCTCAAGATCATTTATGGACAGAGGATTAGCGTTACAGGTTAGTATATTTGCATAATTGATAAGTTGAAGATCTGCAGTTATCTGAATTTTTTCCAGTTATTCCATTACATACCTAACTAATGAGACAAATGGCACTTATTGTTATAGTATTTGTCTTGTTTAGTAAGGACAGACTAATAAGGGGAGAGTCGCATATAATTTTCGCCACTCTGAGTTGTGTGCTAAAAGCTATGTCAGACACCTAACTGGAATTTTGGTCCAAGTTATTTATCAGGAAAGATGGAGGATATTTTAGAAATTTATTACCTACAGAATGTATTAACAATTATTCCCAAGCTTTTAAAATTAATAAAATACACAAATCAGATCTGGCCATATCGCCCATAGCTGGTGAAATAGACGTTAGGATTTCTCCACATTCCGTTCCCGCCAAGAACCTAAGGAGTTGGTACTCCTACTTTCACCCTCCAATTTTCCTCCTTGCAGCGCATGCAATCCCTAGGCTGTTTCGTGACTACAGCAGAGAGCGTCCTCTTCAAACTGATGAAGGACAAACAGCACCCGGCGTTTAAACAGATCTCCAAACTAAACAGGGAACCTACGTCAGAAGTCCTCGGATGTGATGTCGTTTCCAAACTATGAGAATGTTAGCTCGGCGTCGGACTGGCCACTAGGCGAGGTGGCGTTTGCCAGCAGGGGTCCAGCCTCCGAGGGTCACCAACAGGCCTGGCGCTGGGGCTTAAATGAAATAGAAAAATTCTGAAGCCCTGAGTTCGGATGCGATCCGATCCCGTCAGCCCTGGATTAGTTTAGGTCTAACTTAAATTCCAAAACATCCTTTATCTTAAAATGACATTTATTAATTATGTAATTTTTCATTATTAAATCATATGCAAGTTAGATATTTTATAATCTAACTGACAGAATAAACAGAATTTTTTAGTCATCTAGTCTATTAACGTATTTTTTTACGAGGCCAGTTTTACCGCATTTGTTATTTGATTTTTTCCCAGGATGATAAAACAAATGGGAAATGGTTCCCATTAGTCCCGTAAATAATTAAAATTTTCCCAAATTTAATTATGTATTGCCGCTTACAACTTTACATAACTATCTATTAGGTATCTTTTCCTTTTTTTTAAACGGCATGATGGTTTTTTACATAAAAGGTGTTAGGTTTGTCTTAATTGTGGAAAAGACATTTTATTTTATCAAAAATTATAAATTATAAAGGGAAATGAAGACTTATCTGTATTATAGTTCATTTAACACCCCAATGTTATATTTTATATATTTATTAAGTATTTTTATACTTTCATAAATAAACTTTACATTCTACAAACTGTCGTTTCCTTGCTTCCAGCGGTTCCAATCGGTCGGTTGCTTCGTGGGCACCTCGGAGAACGTGCTCTTCAAGTTGTTAAGAGACAAGAACCACCCCGTCTTCAAACAGATCTCTAAATTGAACGTCAACCCGACCGCTGACGAGTTCGGCTTGAAGACTATGAAAGAGGTTTAATTGTGATGAAGTCAAGCCCCATATCATATGCCTGGGATAGCAAACGTATGGGACGCGCGCCTAAACTATCTAAACCTAATATAATATCCTTGGTATCATGGGCGTACGCAGCTTTCGGTCCGGAAGGGGGGGGGGGGGAATACAATATTGATTGTAAATAGACCAGCAGGTACCTTGGCACACTAGTTCCAGGGCATTAGTATTGCGTATTGGCACGTTAGTACTTGCGTACGCCCATGCCTGGGATGGAAAACATGGTACGCGTCATGGATGGCATATAACACGTTGGCCATGCATTTACTTTGAACGCAATCAACGCAACGATAATTATATTGCCGGGAATCGCTCCCTCTAGTGCTTTAGGAATGATACTAAGGTTATAAAGAGAAAATTGTATAGTTAGTTTGAAAATTTAATAGGCTCCGAAACTTTAAAACCGATTTAAAAAATCTTTCACCAATAGAAAGCTACTTTAGCGAGTAACATAGGCTATATTATATCCCCGTATTCCCAATGTAATGGGAACTACGCGGGTCAAGCTGCGGGGCGCTACTATCCAAAATATTAAAACACAGCTACTTAGAAAGGTTCGCCATCTCTGGCATATGCTATGAGCATACTGTTGGTTATAATTAGATTTTAGCATTTCTGAGGGCATGGTAGCAATGAACAAATGCTTTAAACAGTACAATCTTGACCCTACCTTGATATGTAGCATTTATGAGGATGTAGGATTAGTGGTAATTCTGTTGTTATTAGCGAAAAAGAAAATACTTAATGGACTATTTTACTCAGAAAAATATTTATATTCCGTAAGATTATCAAAAAATATTGAATACTTACGTATTTTTTGCTTTATTTAAATACTCGACAAATGACACAGCGCTTCGAAGATCTGAAATGGCGGTTCACGTCACTTGGACGGTATAATTTTACACACCTAGTGACGTCACGCGGTACTTTAACGCGCTGTATCATCATTTTTTGTTTGCTGAACAAAATAAAAAATACGTAAACAATATTTTTTTGTAACCTTAATAATGGATGAAATAAAAATTCAGTAAAATAAGTGTATTCAACGTGCGATGACTATAGCGCCACTGTACTTAAAATGTAAACAAGTTATTAGACAGTTAATGTAATGTTATGGTCAACTATGCAGCAATTATTTAGACTACTAATGAGTATGTGGTCCTTTCTGTGAAGGATCGTGCCATATTGCATTCGGTTCTCTCTGCCTACCCCACTAGGGAAGTGGCGTGAAAGTTAGTTAGTTACACCCCATAAATATAACACGCTGTTATCAGACTGTAGTAAAAATTTTGAGAGAGTCGAGATTTAAAATATATGCGAAATGTTTTTCAAATTTTTATGAGACTGACTGAATTTAGATCCAGTTAAAACGATCTTACACGAGTCTGGTCATGCCCTCATTCGGCCTTTCTTATACTGATATACCAGGGTTTTTGGGTATAAGAATTTAGTTATAAGTATTTAATTTACCACTTCATTGTAAATATGTCCAATACCCGCTATTCAGGTTTGGCAAAAAAAGAACATAATATTCTTGAATGTACTTTATGTTGATATATGTAAATAATTTTATGGAACTTAAATATATAAAGTTTAATATAATAAACAAATACTTTATTTCAACAGCGACCACTTGAGTTGTTCCTTCGCTGATTGTAGTACCTGAAAAAAGAGAAATATAACTTGTCTCACTGCCCTGTCTTTCTGTAGCAACACATACTGTTAAAACAGGCCACCTTTAGCTAAGTTTATACATTTACATCCATTATACATTCAGGATTTATACACTATACATTTAAAATCCTTTGAGTATTTATACACCATACATTTTTGTGAAAAGAAAAAAACAATAAATATGCAACCATAAATAAATACGATATAGTTTAAATATACAGTTCCTCTTTTAATGTACATATTTCGGCATAAATTATCTATCTTTCTCCAGGATTGGGGTAAGAATAACATTTAAATAATAAGCAGATTTTTCCATTTGTCTGTTCCCATTCCATTTTCATATATTTAATTGTCTTTTTTTCATATATTAAATTGTATTGTACAGCAACTACTACTATAAAAAAAAAACAAAACGTAGTTCAAAGATGAACCAGATGGGTTTACATATTCAAGGGTGAGAAAGACAAAATGTAAAAAAAACATCATCATAAATTGAACACCAAGCAATCAACATGACTTTTAATACCATACACCATATTTATAGCCACAGAACAGAAAAAAACTAATAGAAGGGGCATGTCACGAAATTAGTATGAGAACCGATGAAGCCAAACTCACGTAAATACGTCACTAATCACGCACTACACTACAGATAAGCAATGAGCAGGATTGGCCATTCTTATTTTAGTCAAAAACAGCTATCTCATTAGTCCTACATCAGAAAACATACCTTCAGTCTTTTGGAATACGGTTTAATTTACTATACCTCTTAAAAAGTAGTTAATACCTTCCGTAATCCAAGTACAAATGTTGAGGAAAAAAATATTGCCGTCAATAGATGGCGTCGTATTTTTATTGGAGCAAATATAACTCTTACAATATAGAAGGAATAAGGTGTACATTTCGACACAAGCAGTACTACGCGTAGTCCTGCGTTACAACGTAGTATTGTGGCTTTACTGCCACAAAGCCCCGTTTGTGCAATGAAAAATAATAATGTAATTTATATACCATAACTTTAAGTTACTTAATCACCCCAAAAGTATTAATTAGCAATTGCAAAAAAACTCTCTTGCCGCCCCTATGATATGAGTTAGTAATGTATTATAAAAAAAATAAACTTACTTTTCAAAAAAAAATTTAATCATACGGATGAATCTTTTAAAAGCATGTATACGACAACTTTAACTTAACAGCCGTAACAAACACTATTTAACCAAAATAAATTCAAATATACTCAATTATTATTATCTTTTCTTATCTATACTAATATTATAAAGCTGAAGAGTTTGTTTATTTGTTTGCTTGAACTCTCAGGAACTACTCGTCTGATTTGAATAATTCTTTCAGTGTTAGACAGCCCATTTATCGATGAAGGCTATAGGCTATATAACATTAACCATAAACGCGGGATTCATAAACGTTCGTGTTTCAGGCGTAAATAATAACAAGCAATGTTAATATTAAAATAAAAATTTTGAATGCATCACTTAACTCATGCCAATATACAAGCTATTAAAGAAAGCCAATATTAAATAAAATATAAAACAAATAACATACGAATTGAAGAAGGTTACCGATTTTTTACTGTTTTTTAAATATTTATTCATTTATTTTAAAGTCTTGTTTTAATTAAAAGCACCTATAATGTCTAGTTAGGAGATTTTTGAACATCAACAACCACCAATGGAATCATCCCAACAAATTGGATATTTCCAGGGTAAGAAAAAAATACGTTTTTTTTTAATTTCAATAGCGTAAAAAAATTCTCATAAAAACAACGCAAGTATTTTTTCTTTTTCAGAATTATAAATAGAACAAGTGGTAACTTACTGGCATTTTGAAAACGACACTGTATTAAGGTACACAGAAGCAAAATAAAAAAAAATATATAAACATACGTATTTAATAGGTATTTGATCTACAAATTTGGCTATAAGCGTTTAATATCTCAGGAACTATCCAGCGTTATGTATTCATAATGTTGTACAGTATCTGAAATATAGGATAAGAATAATGATATAAAAAATACTCTTTAACAACCCATTTTAATAAAAAAAAAACTAGCAGATTGAGCAGAAACGTGCAAACAATTAAAGTTTAAAAAAAAATATGATTATAGCCTTTCATAGATACATAAATCGAGTATATTGAGCTAAAAATGATAAAAACAAGAAAATAACTAATGTTTTTACGTACACTTTACATGTCTAGCTGATATACACAATCTTTGGCAAGATAAAATAATACTTGGCAAAAAAAACTAACACAAAAGGTGGGTAAAACTCAGGAAAAAAAAAAACAACTGTGCAAAAATGAATAAGAAAATTACATATATATGTATGTATACTTTACTTTCTATAAACTACGGTCAGTAGTGACTTCGAAAAAGAAAATGCCCATTTACTAACTATTTATTTGTAGAAATTGTTTTATATTTTGATAGAGCTATCCTGTAAGTTTTAAATGAGGGTTTTCAAAAATACAAAAACCGCCAGATGGCGCGAGGGAGTCTCGAGGTCTTATCACTGTCACTATTAGCTCTTAGTTAACAGCATGTCAGTTTATTCTGAAAACTTACCAACGAGGAGGGTGACAAGACCGTACGTCACAGTTACGCCATCTATCTGATGTTTTAATTTAAAAAACCGTCATTGACAATAAATAATAAATAAATAAATAAATTCTTCAGACTGGCACACCAATTCCCTAGTTCCAAACTAAGCTTATAAGCTTGTGCTATGGATACTAGGTGAACGGATAGACATACTTAAATACGTTTATAAACATCCATGACTCGAGTACAAATATCCATGTTCATCACACGAAATATTTGCCCCTAGCGGGATTCGAACCCGCGACCCTTGGTTTCGTGGCCAGGGTCTCTGACCACTCGACCAACGGGCTAGTCAATGATGACAATGTGAGAAACATTGCCATTTTAAATCTATATCTACATATAGAATGGATTGTCCTGAATGACTGACGGATCAACGCACAGTCCAAACCGCTGATCGTAGAAACCTGAAACTTGGATGGTGTGTTCTTTGTATGACGTAGGCATTCGATAAAAAAGAATTTTCCAAAATTCTACCCCTAAGGGGGGTGAAAAAGGGGGCAACGTTTGTATGACACAACGTGATTCTTTGATTTGAAGTAGATTGGACGTGAATTTTTTTATATAGGTACATTATTTAATACAAATTGTCTACTACGAGGATGTCGCGGGTAAGAGCTAGTAAGGTTATAAATAATGTAGTGTAAAGAGCTTAATGTTTCTTGCACTCGAACTAGTGAGAGATACATAAAAATAACTTCACAAAGGGGTGATTTTTGGTATATTTTTAGCGCTTATGTTAAGGTTCGGACATGTGGAAAGAATCGATGACGAAAAATTGACTAAACAGATAAACAATGCAAAAGTGCAAGGATGTAGGAGCCGCGAAAGGCCCAGGCTCACCTACCACGACCGGATTGGTCGTGTATTAACAGAAGGTGATGTTAGGAGTCATAAAAACCGTAGAGCTTGTATGAAAAGGATCATGAATGTTGAAGAGGCGAGTGAGGTGTGTAAAGATCGTGCCATATGGCGTTCGGTTCTCTCTGCCTACCCGCTAGGGAAGTGGCGTGAAGTTTAGTTAGTTATTTTACTTTTTACATAGTTTTCGCGAGCGTAAGCCAGTAACCATCTATTCATGAGCATTTTTCTTTTTCAAAGCCGTGAACTTTACTACGGTGATAAAACATATATTGACTATAACATACAACAAACAGACAAAGTGCGTAGCTAGCTATACAAAGACGTTTAGATGAAGTATATCTTACCAGATTTCACAGTACCCCTGTGTAATATTAATGTGTATACAAGGTTATAAGAAACTTCTAACTTACTTATTTTACTCATTATTCTTAGGATCCAATTTAAAGGATCTTAGAAAATAATTAAAAACAAATTTACTTTTCATACAAAATAAATAAATAACTATCACATATTAATCTGACTCCGAGGTAAGTAGCTTAAGCACTTGTGTTACGGATATTAGAAACAACAGTGGTATTACAAATATATACTTAAATATTGTATATTAACACCCAGACACAGAACAAACACAAGTATTCATCACACGAATGTTTATCCTGGGTGGGGATCGAACCCACAACTTATGGCGCATGGGGCGGGGTCACTACCGAATGCGCCATCGAGCTTGAAAATAACAACTTTTGTGTGGAAAGTAAAAAAATATTTGCTAATTTCCAAAAACCCTTAGAATAATGAGTTGAATAAGTAGGTAACAGATTTCGCATAAACGAAACATAATCTTGTATACTTGTTGCGTGAGATGTGTCAACCAGGAAAACTTAATTGTTTCTTCACTTTTATATATTTTTTTCGGTTTATATAAACAAAATAAAACTGAAATGTGCAAAAAATATAGGATTGTATAAATAGAGAATACGCATGTACAGACAGACATATCAGAATAATACTTTACATATTAAAATACAGTTGACCATCACTGCAAATACATATTATTGACTAGCTTCCGCCCGCGGCTTCGCCCGCGTGGAAATCGGTTATATCGCGCTTTTTTTTTCGCAATAAAAAGTAGCCTATGTTCTTTCTCAGGGTCTAAAGATTGTCTGTGCCAAATTTCATCAAAATCGGTTGAGAGGTTTAAGCGGGAAAGCGTAACAGACAGACAGATAGAGTTACTTTCGCATTTATAATATTAGTAGGGATTGACCAACGGAGCAAATCCAATTTATTATTTGCGCGCTAACTAGATAATTATGTCACAAACGTCGAATCATTAACAAATTCATAATTTTATACAAATATTAATAAATTAAGATAATTATTATAATTCGTTTATATGTACTATAAGAGAATTGAATAATGTAAAACAGCTATACTCAAAGTGTGTTTCTTTGAAGCCTTTTTAGGGGGTCTAGGAAAATAGCTCCTGATCATAATAGGCTATTTTACAAAAAAAAAATTAAGTCCATTATTTAGATTACAAAAAAAAATATTGCTTACGTATTTTTTCTTTTGTTCAGCAAACTAAAAATTATGAAGATACAGCGCGTTAAAGTACCTGGTGACGTGACGTAAAGCGCTCCATTTCAGATCTTTCAAGCGCTGTATCTTGTAATTTTTCGAGTATTAGATAAAGAAAAAAATATGTATTTAATATTTTTTTTAAATCTAACTTACGAACTATAAAATAAAATTGTATAAAATACCTTAATAACCCATTAATAAAATACTAAAGAGGTGCTAATAAGGCTCCAGTGTTTAATATTACGTCAAACCCTGGATCGTTTAAGTTTAATATTACGTATCTACGACGACGCGGGTTCGATACCCTACACTGCTGCCCGCGCCCCGAATTATATATAAATAAATAAATAAACAAATTCTCCAGACTGACACACCAATTCCCTAGTTCCAAACTAAGCTTATGCTTGTACTATGGATACTAGGTGAACGGATAGACATACTTAAATACGTTTATAAACATCCATTACTCGAGTACAAATGTCCATGTTCATCACACGAAACATTTGCCTCTACCGGGATTTAAACCCGCGACCCTTGGTTTCGTGGCCAGGGTCTCTGACCACTCGACCAACGGGCCAGTCACAATCAAAATCGATGTGTGATTATTCTGGGGTTTCCTTCAAATACTCCTCTTCCCAAAAGTGACCCCTTTTCGTAACCAAAAAAGTTTGAGAACCGCTGGTCTAAAAACATGCATATTCTCTATTATGTGTAGAATCGTAATTGTTTATTTGAACGGTGTTAAAATCCAAGTACTTTTTGTAACTAAGGTAGACCTATGTAAATAATGAACCGAACTTATTCGGCATAATAGGGAAGATGACGTTGTATTTTTTTTTTATCTACGTATATACGTATATACCATAAAGTCGAACAGGTATTTGTAGACATTCGATGAACAAAAATGCCGGATAATAGACAATATCATAGACTAATAAATTGTCATAAACCATGCAACTACTCTATGAACCAAAGAAAAATAAATATAGCTCTCAACGTCATAATTAATTACTATATTTTTTACCAGTAAATAATAGGAAGTACTATTTTCACTATCCTATCCGGCGCAGACTAGTGAGATAAAAAAAAAGTTCATATATATTTTCAGGTTTTTAAAAATAGATTCTACATCCATCTAGTCTTTTATCTACTACGTAGAAACTGAAAGAGTAACCGCAGCCCCTTAAATCGTGCAAAAAACCAATGAAATCGTGAACAAAAGATTAAATGTGAAATGAGAAGGGTTAGTTGGTAAAAAAACATATTTTTATTCAACTACAGTCATGGCGTACAAACAAAACAAAACATAAATATATTGTTTATAAAACAAACAAAAACATCGAACTGGCACTTAGTGGGAACATTTATATGGAAACTTTCACACAAGTAAATACTTCTTATTTAAGTTATTTTGTACAAATCATAGAGAACTTTTTAAAGAGTGTGCCGTAGATATGGGAATTATTATAGTAAAATCCGACCTCCGATATTAAAATTTAATATATCATTTAAGTGACAACAGTTTTAACTAAATATAAATTCACTTATTCAGTAAAACAAGTGGGATAATAGTTTCATTTGACTATTGGCATAATTATACCGTTTGAGGTCCTTGCCAAATTCATCGGATGGATGGATTATACGAATAACAAAATACTTCCCGTTACGTAGTAATACTTGAATGAGCCCTAATTTAGGATAAGAGCCTCTATAACAGATTCGCCCCTGTGAGCGTGTGTTGATAATCTAGGTATAGGAGGGCGCACTCTGCACTTGCCCAGAGTACCCAGTGGGTAAGGAGCCTAAAATCACCCCCCTCTTTTTTTTTAACGCGGGAAATACTTTACGCACCTTCACTCTGCCCAGGGGATAGAGTGTTGTGTGGGAATCCCAGGGGCCTCTAAGACAGAGACCCCTTCTCCGGCCAGAGATGGAGGGTGGCCGGGGTATACCTACTAAACCCCGCGATACCAGTTATTGGGTATTGGCACAGCCTTAGCTACCACAACACCTAGCCTAAGACACCCCCTACTTCCCCCCCCACTCTACGGCACACACAGGTCTACCAGAACAGCTTATTGATGTTTTCCATTACCTGCGCCACGGTCTGCTCGCCCAGCGGCACGTCGTCCGTGCGCAGCGCCGCGCGCCCCACGATAGACGTCGGGTCCGAGTCGAGGATCACGCTGGAATAGGGGACAGTGACTTCACTAATAGTTGCAAATAATATCATCATCAATGAACAGTGACCAATGACGTCACTAATCATTCTGCGTATGTTATAAATGAGTATGTCTGTCTATTATCTGTTCACAATTAAACCGCTGAATCGATTTAGATGAAATTTGGTATAAAGATAGTATCAGCCCCGGTAAAGAATGTGGCATAGTTCTTACCCCAGAAATTATCTTTTACGGGGGTGGAAAGGGAATGATATCTATACAGTAATAAGTGAAGCAAAAACTTTGCACATATTATTATAAAGTGAACACGGACTAAGGAAGCGATTTGGCACAGCTAAAGCTGATATGAAAAAGCCAGAAAGCTAATATTTTAATAAATTATGCATTAGATAACATGAAATGAATAAAAATAATAATAAACTAATTATGGTCGAATTTGTACCACTAGGCGACTAGTACTGTCTTATCAATATTTATTATGATATATCTTCAATGAAATATTCTCAAATCAGAAACAGTGACTCACCCGCCATCGCAGATCTCGTCGACAGCCAGCATCACAGAGTCCAAGTTGTCCAGCAGTATCCTCTTCTCCACATTCCTGCGCAGGAGTATGCTCACCGACTCGTACAGGGCGTTGAGGACTGACTGGAGTATGAGCTGGAATCACAGGGAGGTAATGTTAGTCAAGTGATAGGTATTTTGGAAACCGAAATTTATTTCTTATTATTCAAGTCATCTAAACAGACACAATGATTGGCCCGTTCGTCGAGTGGTCACGGACCCTGGCCACCGTTTCCGTTCACCTAGTATCCAAAGGACAAGCAAGCTTAGTCTGGAACTAGGGAATACGGTATTATCCTCAAATTAGTTTTTTTTGTCAGTAAGTTAGATTATCAAAAAAAATATTGAATATGTATTTGTTGCTTTTATTTGATACTCGAAAAATTGTAAAGATACAGCACTTCAAAGATCTGAAATTAAACGCTTTACGTCACTTGGACTGTAAAATTCTACACACCTAGTGACGTCACGCGGTACTCCAACGCGCTGTATCTTCATCAATTTTAGTTTGTTGAACAAAAGGAAAATATGTAAGCAATATTTTTTGTAATCTCAATAGCGGACAATAAAAAAAAATTGAGAAAAATAGTCTATTGGTGTCTCAGTCCGGAGAATTAATATTTATAATATTCCCAGTCTGAACAACAAAAAATCTAATTCAGTATGTATTTATAATCCCAGCCCAACAGTATAAAAGACATTATGGAGAAAGCTCTACATTCAAATTACTATAATTCTAGCTCCTTAATAGATCATGGGCCAAATAAATTCCAACTAAGAACAGGACAAGGAGAAAATTGAATGAAAAGCTTTTAGAATGATCATATCTTACTTCATTCTCATGTGAACTGCCCATAACGTAAAAGAACAGGTCGACATTGCTCTTGTAAACGCAAGTGAGGCCTTCCAGCATTATGATTTCTGCGTTCGCTCTGAAAATTAACATTATACACTATTAAAAAACTGTCCAAGTACGTAAGTTGCCTCTAATAATATTATACTACCGAGTTTCTTGGCGGTTTCTTCTCGGTAGAAGCAACATTCCGAACCGGTGGTAGATTCATATTATTAGTTGATTTTCTTGTTGAATTGACGATTTATAAGTGTTTGTTTCCTAGCTATACATATAAAGAGTATTTTGACTTGACTATATAGTTAACATTGGGTGATAGAAAATAAATTGTCAACAATTACAGAGAGCAATTGACTTTTACTGTCAAAATATTGCCAGGCTAGGGATACAAATGCTACGATGGCAATGAAATTATAATCATCAATGCCCGAGGCCGCAGGGTGCACCAATGATTCCTTCTCACAGCTCAATTTGTGCTTGACATTGACTTCTCTTGTGCTATGCATGCATTCTTTGTTACCAAACAGTATGCAAGTTAAATTAAACATAACATCATGCCCATAATCCCCAAAGGGGTAGGCAGAGTCGAAGGGGCAGCAGGCCCCTTTAACCACATTCAGCCAAAAACTAAACTGGGCTGGGTTAGGTGGAAAATTTTAAAAAAGTAGTGACGAGTGGCTAGCTTGTCGCCTGCACAATCACATCCCCAAAACACCATATACCATTAGTCGCCTTTTACGGCAAGAGACACAGTTGGCACATTCTTTTTTAGTCCCTGACCAACATGGGACATGGCAGGTTAAATTACCCTTGTTTAAATAATGGGAAATCATTTATCATATTTATACCTGTGTGTTTTGGTGAAAAGGTTCTTCTCAAACGCCTTCTGTTCCTTTGTGGTTGACATGATGTTCTTATCGTAATACTTAGAGAGGATCCTATTGCCATCATTGTCCAAGATGCACATCCCCTTTACGATGTAGAGAGTTGGCTCCTGTATTGAAGGAATAATTTATTAAGTGTATTGATAATACAAGATTGAAAGGCCTATTGGCCGAATGGTCAGAGACCCTGGCTACCAACTTGGAAAGCAAAGGTTTCAGGTTCGAATTCCGCTAGGGGCAAATGTTTTGTTTGATAAACATGGACATTTGTACACAAGTCATGAATGTTTATAAACATATGTCTATACGAACAGATTGACATGCTTAAATATGTTTGTGGCCAGGGTCAAACTGTTAGATGTAAGCTATTGTAATATGTAATATTTGAGCAACTTAATATCTCTAGGCTATTGAGTCTGCCTACCCCTTCGGGGATTATCGGCGTGATATTATGTATGTATGTAGGTATGTATATTACTAATTGCGTTAGTAATATTTCTATGCACGTTAGTATCAGAACCTCATCATAATAATGATTTATATAAACCTCTAAGGGCTATCATTAACTACGCTCTTAGAAATTAGAATCTGAAGATAAGGAGGGGTAAAGAGGAATCTTGAAAACTATATCGTAATATTAGTAAAGTAATCATGATGTAAATGGTGGAAAAAATATTTAAGTTGAACTAAGTTTGTAACCAAACAATTTAGCGGCATGAATAGTAACATAGCTATTAGAACGGGTATAAGTAATAGCACTTACGAATAACGCGCCGTCCATAGTATTTGTGTGAACCATTTTTATGCAATTTTTTAATTGTTTTATTAACGAATTTCAACAAAACATGCAGTTTCTTAAAACAAAATGACGAAAGTTGACGTGTTATCGCTTGACGTTGACTGACATTGACAGCTGTCGAAAATCCATAAAGTCTAGATTAGAAAGGATGTGTTCCTATTTTCAATAATTAAATCTTTGTTATTTCTCATTTTCATTAAATAAATACAAACTTAACATCTTAACATCTCATCATATTATAATATGATAGTATATTACGAAGGCGTTATGTGAGGTATTTAGCTGGTGCCCAATATTTTAAAAATATCTGAAAACATTACGTGAAATCATCGAGATATAAGTAAGTACCTACTACATCTGACGCGTGAAAGTTTTATATAATCATCTAAAATAAAAATAGGTATATTGATTTACTAATTTGCCTTTCTCTTAACTGGTTTCTTTGAACAAAATAATTCCAGAAACCAAGCACTAAGCTTGAAACATTTAAAAATGTGTCATCATATTATTACACATTCTTACATTTTATAGCCACGTCATCTATTTAAAACGCCTGCCGATACTTACAAAAGCTATTCAGCCAGTTGCCACCTCTTTGACGCATTATAAAATATGCTTCGGCGACATATCGAATATTGCGTCAAAGCGGGGCGTCAGAAGTGGCAGCACAAACGCGCGCTGCGCATAAACAGATCCGAGGGTGACGTCATAGGCTCACACCGAATTGTAATAGCATCTTTCTCAAATATAGTTGGATTTTAAACTCCACGGGGTCCACAGTAAAAATGTTTGCCTACAGAAAAAGATATTTAATAGCAGCAAGTAGAAATAAATAAAATAAGTGAATATAGATGTTCATGATAAAATTCTTATTAGACATACTTACCTATTTATGTTTATGCATTTGCGTAAAGTTAAGTACCCAGGGAACAGCAGTGATCGAAAATCTTCTCTATTGCACCGAGGTTGTCGGTGTGGTATAAATAAATTTAAGCAGATATGCAGAAATTATAACCTCTTCTTCTCTTTAGAGCAAAATTAAGCAAATCATTAAGCATATACGTTGTAAACACGGACTAGTAAAAAAAGAAGGACTCCGCGCCACTAACTAGACATTGAAGTTCTTCAGGTGCTCCACCTTGACACGCAACTTACGTCAAACATTGACAAAATAAGTGCTCCACATGACAGATATCCGCTAACTGGTATCCTTAAGTATCTCACTCACACATGCATAAACGTGGCTTCACGCTATAGTATGATAGCGTGGAGTCCTTCTTTTTTTACTTAAATTTTTTGTAAATAAAGTTATTGCAAATATTTATTGGTTTATTACGAGGGTTGTTTATGGTTTTAACAAAGATATCACTGACGCCATCTATTTGACCGGTTAAGAACTATATCGATCTTACCAAATTATTCAATTAATTACCCAAAGATGGCGCTATATTACATAGACTATTTGGTTAATTAAAAATCCAATAGATGGTAGCGCAATCATTGACGTAGTTGATAATTCATCCGTCACTAGATGTCGTTGTTAGCTCGTTGTTGTCGTTGTTGTTGGCTGTACCATCAAAAATTAATCGATGGATCAATTTATTAAAATATTTTTCTAACCGCCCGTGGTTTCACCCGCGTAAGTCTTGTTCCCGAGGGAATACAGGGATATAAAGTATTGCACAAGTTAATGACTGGTTTCTCTTTATAATATTAGTATGGATAACATTATTTCAACATGAATTTTAATTAGAAATCTACACAAAATACACAAACATTTATGTTTGATTCCCCATGAAGTTGCGGGAAACAATTAGATTTAATACAATATAACTAACTAAACTTCACGCCACTTCCCTAGTGGGGTAGGCAGAGAGAACCGATTCATTTATTTCATCATTATTCATATTGCTCGGCTGTTCGATATATTGCTTAAACTTTTTGTTTCCATGTTGATACCAACTCTTCTCCTTAGCTGGCATAGGTTTGTGATTAAGCGATGGATTTCGTTTGGGTAAGAATTAAGGAGTTTGCTGCTCCTCAGACTCTGCCTCCCCCTTTAGAAACAACAGGCGTGATAGTACTTACTCGTAATATCTATGTACTGTCTTATTCAGTGCATGTGCACTGAACATCACCGCACCGTTCGGTGTGACCCTCTGCCGGTATAAAGGCTCGCGGCTAAGTGCATTCAGGAGCATCGCTGTGTTACTGTTTTTATGGAGCTCCCGGCCTCACCAATCTGGGCCTCGGAAAGCTGCGATGCGATTATTTGATTCCCGTAAAGTAAAGGGGTTTGTTTGTTATACTGGCTTTTTCGTGTGGTCAACAGATGACAGGTTGTTTTTTTAAGCTTTTGACAAGTCAGTCAATTGTTTGATTATGTATTTGTGAATATTCTGAACGTTTTAATTTTATACAAAATGTACGGAATAAAGAGTAGGTTTCTCATTCCTGGGAAGTAACAATACTGCCTGAATGTACTTATAAATCTAGGTTATTATTCTAGGAATTAATTTAATTTTCTTTCTATAAATTTACTACATAGAAATGTCCTTATTTACTTCTCTAGTGTTTTAAAATTTAGAGGTTATATTGGTTCATTTAATTAAAATTATACACACCTATGTTATTTTTTATCCTAAAGATGGATGAAATTCTCTAAATTTGGGATGGTAGTAAATCTTAAGGAGGACATATCCATAATACTAGAAAGATGATTCCTTTTATTTATCTATAATGTTAAGCGATTCTAAAAAAATGATCGTAAATGATCATAGAGAAAAGCTAATTTTCGAATGATTTCAAGAAAAAGTAACGAGGTCTTATTTCGTTATGTAAACTCGTATTTGCTCAAGAATCTTGTTAAATAGAAAATGGGGGCAACGCGGCCGGGGGGCAAACCCGAATAACAAATTTTTTAATGTTGGGGCATACCGGCCGGGGGCAACCCGGAATGGGGGCATAACGGCCGGACCCGCTAAAATGCACCTGTTTCATCCATTGTTAATGTCAGTTAAAGTAATATGGTCTACAATCTACATAATAAGCTGACGAAGTGAAATGTTATCATCACTGTATTAAAATTTGCGGACTGTGTTTAAATCGCAAAAATATTTTTATACCATGTCCAATTTTTTTTGGAACGTCTAAGGCTTTAATAAACTTGCAAGTCTTATAATAAAAAACCTCAAATATACTAAAATTAGTTTACGTGAGCCCACCAATGTTTCTTTAAACCCCATTCGCGTCAACGGACCCCATTCAAATTTTAATTTCGCAAATCCCTTTTACCACAGATCACTAATGAAGCTAGTAGGTTTCTAAACGTTCCGTGTAACTTATTAGAGTGAAAAATATGAAAAATATGAGATATTCAGCGGCAGGGGTCGTTTTGACCCCGATAGAGGTTGTGGTAAACTCGCCGTTATGACATAACGGGGTGTAGGGTGCATTATGAGGTGACGCGTACGCCTAGCTAGGGGGGCTCGGTTTTCGCTGGGGGTGGGAAAATAGGGAATATGCATGAAAAATATTTTAGACATTTAACGCATTCATCGGAAGATATAAAAATTACATGCTAAAATTGAAATCGGAACCAACATTTATCAAAACACCAGCGAGATATTAGCAGTTTGAAACAAATGTATCTATCTCTCTCATGAAAACGTCTTTTTATATGCACTTTGTATGGCGCCCGTGTCATATCGGATCTCTCTTTCTAATCGACTAATTTTAACCTTTTCCTATAACTTAGTCAATAAATAAAAAATAAAAAAATTGTCATGCGGAATATGCAGGACGTTTTTTTTTGTGGTTCAATTGATGTCTTGACTGAGTTGGCAATCATGGTCACCCATCATCAGTTGAAGAGAGCACGCACACTGCTGCATCAGTACGCACTTTCATGGCGAACTGTTGCCATTATATTACGACAATTTTAACTGTAGGCAGATATTTAGTTCTTATGCCTTTATTACAAAAAGTAGGTAGTAAAGTTTATAGGTTAATTTAAGACTGTTTTTCAAATTATCAGCTAAACACTAACGATCATAAGATAACATTTTTCGGCAATCACTCCGGTAAATTAAAATTATTGGGTTAGATAGGAAATTGAGGAAAGTAGTGACAAGTGGCTGGCTGACGTCATTATGTATGGTTTATGGAAACTGGAACGTCAACTCGTAGTGTTTAGCGGGAAAATGTATGTTTTAAAATGTTATTTTTTTTTTTAATTAAACTATTTTGCTTACGAAAAAGACTTTTTTGTGTTAATTTTGTGCCTACTTATATTGTGAAAATGGTTGCAAAAACATGTAAAATACCCTATTACTAACGCAATGTAATGTAAACCTACCAGTACTTGCCTTTTAAATCATGCGAGTCAAGAGACGGTAGAACCCTTTCGAGTCCTAGACCCAGTGGCGGACTAAACCTGTTTGAGGCCCGGGGCGGCAAAGAGCTGTAAGAGGCCCCTAATAGGGGTACGAGCAGTGTTGCTTGGTGTTCCACTGTTTGAATAGGATGATTACAGAACCTTGGAGATAATATGAGGCCCCCAGGAGCAGAGGCCCGGGGTGGATAGTCCGCTGCTGCCTAGACCAGCCACCTTTTTGAAATTTGGATATAACTGCTTCTTGGCCTTACCCCTTCGGGGATTACGGGCATGATGATTGTATGTACGTACATGTAGTTCCAAAGATACGATAAACGTCACAATCCTTTAAAAAGTCGTGCAAAACTTGTTTAACGTGGTCCTATGCGAACAGACGACTGCAATTCTTAATGAGCCCTTCACGCACCCCTCTTACACGCACTACGCATACACCCACACACACACAAACACACACACACACACACACACAGCTCGCGAAACCTTCAGTGACTATTTCAGCCAGTCATACATTCGTCAAAGCGTGTTGATACTGCGTTTTAGGGTCCTGTGGCAGACATTCTAGACTTAGGTCTAGCGAGTTTGCTTGTTAGTCTGTCTGGTACACTACTAAACCGACTAAGACTACTTTTGATTTTTAGAAAATACTTAGGTTAGGCTAAAACATAAATGATCCGGAAAAACATAGATGTTCCATGTTCGTATGGGTCTTAAAAGCTATGTACCAACTGTGCTACTTGCCTAGCAAGTAGTAAAAGGCGATTAATGGTGTATCGGGTGTTGGGTATGTAATTGTCTAGATCCAGCTAACTACTTGTCACTATCAGATTTTGTTATAGTGTAGGCATGAGCTTGTTTAATGTGTAGGCATTAAAAATAAGGTTTTGCATTAAAATCATCAATAACATAACATAAAATTACGCCCACAATCCCCGAAGGGGTAGGCAGAGTCAAAGGCAGCATGCCCCTTCAACCACATTCAGCCAAAAATAAAGCGGGTTAGATGGAAAATTGTGCAAAAGCAGTGACAAGCGGCTAACCAGTCGCCTACACAATCACACACCCAAAACCCAATATACAATTAGTCGCCTTTTACGATATGCTAGGCAAGAACCACAGTTGGCAAATTCTTTTTTCTTTCCAGATCAACATGGGCCAAGTCCCAGACCAACATGGGACATCATCAATAGGTTTCACAAAGAAGGAGAATATACATGTATGATACATTAGTCGCCTTTTAGGATGTGCTAGGCAAGGAACACAATTGGTGCATTACTTGTATAGTCAGGGAACACAGGTGTATTCTTTTTAAGTCCCATACTAACATAGAACTATAGAAATAGATACGGAACCTTTATCTCGGAGCTCTACACACACTTACCGGTCTTTCTCAAACAAGAGACCACAGGCCGGTCTAATGCAACCCTGTAATTAAAAGGGGTGAAATAATTAATAACATACGGCGGAATGTACGTCTGTCTGATGGTAACGTTACATGGGAATTTACAGGAATATGTCACGATAATAATATTAGAATTATGGACGTGTTTGGATACACTTATATACTTGTCCCATGTTGGGCTGGGACTTAAAAAGAATGTGCTAATTGTTTTTTTGCTTAGCATGTCGTAAAAAGCGACTAATGGTGTATCGGGTGTTAGGTTGTTGATTATATAGGCGACGAGCTATCCACTTGTCACAATTGTCAGGACCGGATCTACCATATGGCTTTTTGGGCTTTAGCCCAAGGCCCTGTGGATTCAAGGGGCCCCCAGCTAAGTCAAGTCAAAAATAGACGATAATGCGAAAAATCCATAATTTATAAAAGCTACGTAATTTAATTCAAGTCTACGTCTTATACTTTGAGAAATTTGGTGGGCCCCTAAGTAGTATTAGCCCAGGGCCCCCTAAACTCACGGTCCGGCCCTGACAATTGCCCATCTAACCCAAGTAGATATCTAAATGTGGTTTAAGGAGCATATTGTTCCTTGGACTCTGGCTACTAGGGATAGCATTCAGCACCTGAGGCTGGACCTATTCCCGCTATATTGGTTGGTGCCAATAAGAGCAAAATGTCCCGCTTTAGTAAACAGACCCAACATATTTATTTATTTACTTATCTACTTCAAGGATAATAAATGTCCCATGTTGGCCTGGGACTTGGCCCATGTTAATCTGGGACGAAAAAAAAGAACTGTGTGCCAACTGTGGTTCTTGCCTAGCATGTCGTTAAATGCGACTAATGGTTTACGGGCTTTTGGGTATGTGACTGAATAGGCGACTAGCTAGCCCCTTGTCACTCCTTTTTCTCAGCTTTTCATCCAACCCAGCCCAGTGTCCCATGTTGGCCTGGGACTTAAAAAGAATATGCCAACTGTGGTTCTTGCCTAGCAAGTCGTAAAAGGCGACTAATGGTATATCAGGTTTTGGGTGTGTGATTGTGTAGGCGACAGGACAGCCGCTGGTCACTGCTTTTTAACAATTTTCCATCTAACCCAGCCCGGCTTTATTTTGGCTGAATGTGGTTGAAGGGGCATGCTGCCCCTTTGACTCTGTCTACCCCTTCGTGGATTTTTTTTTTTTTCCGGACTGATACACCAATTCTCTAGTTCCAAACTAAGCTATAAGCTTGTCCTATGGATACTAGGTGAACGGATAGACATACTTAAATACGTTTATAAACATCCATGACTCGAGTTCAAATGTCCATGTTCATCACACGAAATATTTGCCCCTAGCGGGATTCGAACCCGCGACCCTCGTTTACGTGGCCAGGGTCTCTGACCACTCGACCAACGGGCCTGTCAAAGTTTCGCAGGATTTCGTTCAATGGATTGGTCATATTATTAATCAACTTGTAAAAACAAAATACAAAATCACAAGCTCTCTTTAAAAATTGATAGTAGATGTTTAGACTCAGATGATGAAGTGGCAAAAGCTTTCGAGTCATATTTTTCTAATATCCCGACTGCAGTAACTCGTTCCTTAAATTCCAACCCACACTTAGCTAATTGTATCCTTAAATCAAATGTAGAGGAATGCAAAACTCCTTTTTATTTTCGCCATGTCAATGATAAGATAATTTTGAATACTTTCAAAGATTTAAATTTAAAGAAAACAGAGGATTTATGGGGAATTTCAATACATATACTAAAACATATAATTCAATGTATTGCCCCTATCCTATCAAATATTTTTAACAAATGTGTTGACATGGGTCAGTTTCCTAACTTGATGAAATATAGTAAAATAATTCCTTTGTTTAAATCAGGTGACAAAAGTGACCCGTCCAATTATAGACCAATATCTATACTACCTGCACTAAGTAAAGTCTTTGAAAAGATTATATTTAATCAAATAATATGTCACCTTAGAGTCCACAATTTACTACATACTAATCAATATGGATTTACTAAGGGGAAATCCACTACTGACGCAGGAGTAGCGCTTCTAAAACATATTTTTGAAGCTTGGGAAGGCAAACAGGATGCTATTGGCATATTCTGTGACTTGTCGAAAGAGTTCGATTGCGTCGACCATCAAACCTTACTAATGAAGCTACGCCACTATGGTGTTTCTGGTAACTCACTTAGTCTGCTAAAGTCGTACTTAACTGATAGGCTCCAAATAGTAAGTATTAATGGAACTAACTCTTCTGGTGCCCCATTATCGATGGGAGTTCCCCAGGGCTCAATATTGGGACCTTTGCTCTTCCTTCTGTATATAAATGATCTACCATATTTTACAAAGGACTTGTGTGAGATAGTATTATTTGCTGATGATACCTCACTAATTTTTAAAATTGATAGACATAATGAATCTCTTGACGACGTAAATAACGCTCTCTCTCAAGTCCTATATTGGTTTACTACTAATAACTTGCTGCTTAACGCAAAAAAAACTAAATGTGTTAAGTTCTCTATGCCAAACACAAGGCAAGTCAATACGCGGATTATTATGAATAATGAAGCAATAGATTTAGTTCAATCCACAGTATTTTTAGGAATTTCTATTGATGCTAAATTGCAATGGGGTCCCCATATTGCGGCTCTGGCAGGAAGACTTAGTTCAGCTGCATTTGCAGTTAGAAAAGTAAGGCAATTAACTGATGTAGAAACAGCAAGATTGGTGTACTTTAGTTACTTTCATAGCGTTATGTCATACGGTCTGCTGCTGTGGGGATCTGCGGCCAATATACAAACTATTTTTGTATTGCAGAAAAGGGCAGTCAGAGCCATATACGGCCTCAGTCCACGTGACTCGCTTAGAGAAAAGTTTAGAGAAATAAATATTTTAACAATAGCATCACAATTTATTCTGGATTGTATAATGTATATATTCAAAAATATTGAAGCATTTCCTAAAAAGTCAAACTCTCATAGTTTTAATACTAGAAATAAACACAAACTTGCTGTTCCTATTCAAAGACTCCAAAAGAGTGGTAATTCATTTATTGGTCTAAGTATTAAAATGTTTAATAAACTACCACAAAGTATTATAACATTACCCCTACATAAGTTCAAATTATATATTAAATCATTTTTAATGAGTAAGGGTTATTACAAGATACAAGATTACCTCAATGACAAGGATTCATGGTTAACTTCATAATGAAGTGTTCACCTGCAGTGATATCTACATAGTCTTAAGTATATAATAATTAAGTTTACTAATTTGTAAAATTTGGCATTTAAAAGAGTAACTGTCGAGTTTCTTGCCGGATTCTTCTCGATAGAGTCTACCTTCCGAACCGGTGGTAGTACTAGTTCTTATCCTTATTTTTTTATGTATATTGACTATTTATAAGTGCTTTCTTGAAGCCCATATAAATAAAGATATTTTGATTTTGATTTTGATTTTGAATTATAATAATGTAAACATTTATCGTATGGGCAATTAGGTACTGATTGAGTTGAGGCTACATACGAAAATCGTTGCGTTGTTACGTTGGCGACTTAGTCCAACCCCCAAGCTTGTTTCATTTTATAACGCAAGCATCCCGCTCTGACTTAAAAATAAATGGTCATCTAAGTATGTATGTAAGTAAAGTCTTCTATAGTCTAACTTAAGGCAAGTAGAAGCTGAAGTTTTTAATACACCATCAGTCATTCATCCATGGGGAAATCCTATCAGATAGCTTTATGGTGTTCGTGTCAGACGCACATAACGACGCCATGTTAATTGATAAGGCCTGCAGTTTTATAGGGGTCCGTAAGTCACTATAGGTTATTCGGGAATAAAATCACACCTTGGGAGAGGGTTGAAGTGACATTGTGTGACAAAGGGTAGGAGGATAAGTTTGGTGACGTCATATTTTAGGATAAGTACAGAGGTATTAAAACAATAATTTTTACTGACAAGTGCGACGGCATAAAAATAAATAAAATTTACGTTAACATAAGAAAGCACCCGTACAAATATGACTAATTGGAGTGTGAAGTTCGTGTTAAGTATGAACACTCCTCACGGCAGCAGAACTATGCTGAAGCCTCGTTAATGATAGGGATGATGATTGCATTAAAAAACTATAATTCTATTTAGTCTGTCCGTTTAATTATACAAAAATACTATATAGACACATATTATTCGCTTTATCAAATTAACAAAAAGTCACAATGATAAAGAGCATCAGAGTTTTGGAGTGGGGGCTTGCGACGTCACTATTTAGTAAACATTGTACGAAAGCGTGACGTCACGCGCAACTTGAATACATTGTATTTTCGTCAATGTTTGTTTGACAAACAAATAAAAAAATACGAGTTCAATATTCTTTTTTAATCTAACTGACAGACTAAACAGAATTTTTTAGTCACCTTGCCTATTAGATACATCTCCGAAATCTCCTGCATGTTATTCTGTGACTAATAATTCGGACCCTCGCTTTTACATCCATATGTACAAAAAAAAAAAAAAGAACCACAGTAGGCATATTCTTTTTAAGTCCCAGTCCCAACATGGGACAGTGGGCTGGGTTGGATGGAAAGCTGTGAAAAAGGAGTGACAAGTGAATTTTTGGCTAGATAGATTTTGAAATCGAATTATCTTGTTTAAGCAATCGATTGTAAAGGTACGTGAATTACTAGACCAATTAAGATAAAAATCTGTACGCTAAAATTTAAAAAACCTAAAGTCTTACTGGGTTACCTTTGATCATTAACTTTTGAACCTCACGAGCTGCATTTGATCCCGAAAAAATTAATCCCGCAAGACATATGTATATACTGACAAGTTCTATGGCGCATTCGGTAGTGACCCTGCCCCATGCGACAAGAGTTGTGTGATCGATCACCACCCAGGACAAACATTCGTATGATGAATACTTGTGTTTGTTCTGTGTCTGGGTGTTAATATCAAACATATTTAAGTATATATTTGTAATACCACTGTTGTTTCTGATATCCGTAACACAAGTGCTTAAACTACTTACCTCGGAGACAGATCAATGTATGTGATGTAGTCTGATAATTTAATTTAAATACCTTTGTCAGAATATCGGTAGTAGACCGTATTCTACGATAGAAAAACGTAGTATTACTTTATGTTTAGGGTACGGAACCATCACAAAGTCAATTCTACTCTTTCTTGTCCATTTTTTGAAGGCAGTCTGTTATCGCACGAATTGTTTTTAATTAGATCATTACGAAGGGTCGTAAACACCACCTTAGTTTGTCGCCTAGGCGATGGTTTTTCACGTAAAACTTCACGATATTGTGTTCAGCATTCAGCCAACTCAAACGTTATGTTAATTTTATGACTTACTACACTTTACATAGATACATATTTAATTTTTCAAGAGCTGTCGCTCAATGGTTTAAGACACGCGGCTTACGTGCGTGGAGTTTTGATTCAAATTCAAGCGGTTACCTCTGGATTTTTTTTCTATATTTCGGTTTTATACCATACTAGCTGTCCCGGCGAACTTCGTATCGCCCAGTAAATGAAAATTGACATTGATTTGTCGATTGACATTTAACATTGACAGATACGAATCCCACCGTTTTATATGAGAAAATACTTTTGCTTTTATTTTGTTTTATCGTCAATTTTTCAATGTTTTTAATAGTTATTCTGTTATTCTGGACGAAGACAAATCCAAAAAATCAAAAACAACGTAAATCGGTTCAGCCGTTCTCGACTTATAAGTGGTGTAACAAACACGACTTTGTTTTATTTATATATAATAGATAATAGATATACTATTCAGTAAAGTATAACACGAGGAGGAAACCTGTACATTGGATTAAACATGGACGTGTAACTATGATCAACTTGTCTGGTTTCCCTATTTAAGGATCAAGAAAGCGCAATGACAGTTGAGTTGGGTTAGATGGAAAATTGTGATAAAGAAGTGACAAATGGCTAACTCTTCCCTACATAATTATACACCATTAGTCGCCTTTTACGACATGCTATTTTCGGCCATGTATCTCGTCGCGGTAATGACTCCATAGAGCGTCTCGTAGTGCAGGGAAAAGTTGAAGGCACCAGACCACGTGGTAGATCACCAATGAGATGGACAGACCAGATCAAGGCCGCAACTAAATGTTCGGTTAACGAATGTACCCGAAAAGCTGCAGTCCGCGATGAGTGGCGCCGTATTACCAAGATCATCACTCATCGTGATTCACAATGATGACCACGACCACTCTGGCAAGAGTGTAACGACTAGGAAGAACGACATGCTAAGCAAGAAACTCTATATTGAGAAATACGATTACTAGGCACAGCTTTAACGCACTCTATCTCTCTAATAGAGTCATAGTAGAGTTTCAGTATACATTTCCAGCATTTCACATTTTTCTGGATAGAGTGTGGGATGGACGAGTTTTTAATATTTTTAATGTACCTAATTACTCAGTGACACATTACGATGTAGAGCGGCGGGATTTTCAAGTATGTGTCCAGGGAGAGCTACGCTATAGCGATATTATTTTTCTATGGATATAATAAATGGGAAAGTATATCTGTCTGTCTATTTGACGCCAACTCACTCTCATACAAAATTTATATAAATTTTCACGACTCTACCTTATGAAATTTGGTACGGTAATATTTTAAAGAAGACGAGTTAACTTAACATCTTGCTTGGCACTAGGTGACTAGGTGTGTTAATCTCTTACGTATGCTCCACAAATACTAATTCCATTTTGACAAATAAAGTGTCAATCAATCGATTATTATAGTCCGAGTGGTATATTTTTAACCGACTTCAAAAAAATAAGTTCTCAATTCGACAGAATTTTTGTTGAATACGAAAGATTTC
Source organism: Glyphodes perspectalis (assembly GCA_951394215.1). NCBI lineage: Eukaryota > Metazoa > Arthropoda > Insecta > Lepidoptera > Crambidae > Glyphodes > Glyphodes perspectalis. The sequence goes on from OX596227.1 coordinate 4,615,528, forward strand.
ACTTCGTTGAATGAACGATTCACACTTAAATATTTTATGCACACTTTAACAGTAGTAGATTTATGTGGCTTTAAGTATCATCTATGTAAATTTGACGATTTATAAGTGCTTATTTGAAGTCTACATATATAAAGACATATTGAATTTGAATTTGACATACGAGTATACGTTTTTGGTCTTGAAAGTACATAATTATCGATTTATATACAAAATATTTATGTAAAAAAATACAAAGCTCGTTTAAAGTTAAATAAAATAAATAAATTCTTCAGACTGGCACACCAATTCCCTAGTCCCATACTAAGCTCATAAGCTTGTGCTATGGATACTAGGTGAACGGATAGACATACTTAAGAAACATATGCATGTTATTTGTCTTTTTATTATTATTCTTTTAATTATTATAATTCTCATTTTATTTTATTTAATTTTTTCTATCTTCGATTTGTTTATTTTGTTTTCTTTTTATTTATTTTTTATATATATTTTTTTTTTCTTTTTTCTTCCTGGTGATGGCCGCACCTCTGCACCGCGCATCCGTTTCGATTAGGGTGTCGATCATCAACTTGTCTCACCCGTTGGGTTGGTACCGTGAGAGGGGGACGGATGCGCGGTGTAGACCTGGTACCCGCTGAAAACCAGCGTCGTGACCTACCTGACTGTCAGGTGGGTCACGACTTAAGCTGAGCGGGCGCCCTTTTGGCACACCTTATTATTTATTTTGTGTGTTAATTTTCTTTCTTTTTGTTACTGTTTATGTTTTCTTTTTGTTTTTATATTGTATTCCTTGCGTGTGTGCCAAATAAAGCTTTTTCTATTCTATTCTATTCTATTCTAAATACGTTTATAAACATCCATGACTCGAGTACAAATATCCATGTTCATCACACGAAACATTTGCCCCTAGCGGGATTCGAACCCGCGACCCTTGGTTTCGTGGCCAGGGTCTCTGACCACTCGACCAACGGGCCAGTCAAGTTCGGCTAGATAGATTTTGAAATCGAAATGTCTTGTTTGAGAAATCGATTGTGTTTAAAGCGGTTCTTTAATTTCTTCTTAACTATGTAGAAATTATAGTATAGCTTGCAGTGTGACGTCATCACGTCCTATACTATACGACGCATAGCCCGCGTGTTCGCTCGTCGCACGCATTGAGAGTAACGCGTGAATTTTCACGCCCTACCACGGTTTTCGCGTTTTTTTTTAATTACAACCCCACAGCGCTATTGTCAAGCGCCCTACACCGAGGGGGTTGCAGCCCCAGGGGTGTCTCTTAGTAATTATTGGGACGATGTAATTGACAATACTTGAGAAACGTAATTTTATGTATACGATAGACGTGTTATGTAGATTACACTATGAACACTAACAGCGATATCATTATTTGATTTCTTATGTAAGACTTTCAATACATACATAATGTCACGCCTTTGTCCCATGGGGGTATGCAGACATCACATACTTTCATTTGCTACGATCCATTAAAAATTATCAATTATGAAAGATAATTAATTGATAATTTACAATAATCTATTAACATTATCATAACTTTAACTTTTTATTTAAAAAAAAATATTTTGATTCTTTTGTTTGCCATGTCCCCCCTCAGGGAACACTTTTTAGCAGTAATTTTGAAATAGGTATTTCACTCAGGTCTGCGTATTTGAAATACCTTTGATAATTTCGACTTTCAAAGCACAAATACCTACTTAAGTCACCTAGTAGTAGAATAAAATCGATGGATGTGATGTTTCTTATCTATTTATGCTTATATAATATTATACACATTGATAGATTGATAAAATAAGCTGGATACGTTTGGTTTGTACGTGCAAAATCTATAAACTAACGGACGGATAAAAAAAATAGGGTTATAGTACATTTGCCACAAAGTTAATTCGCCACAATGTAAACATTCCATACATTGAAAGTTAATTTGTCACAAGTACCTACACGGTATTGTAAATTCGCCACAATTCTAAAGACGAGCGCGGGAAATTTACTACACAAAGATATAATTATGACGAATTAACACATGCATTTTTTTGTAACGAATTGACTTTGTGGCAAATGTACAATAACCCGAAAATTAATTCTTGTATTAAATAGCTTATTTGTAAAGGAATGTTTTTGGTTATAAATAATAAATTCTCCAGGTTATACATTTACGCAGAAGTAGTCATGGGGCGTCGATGGTTTTTAATAAAAAATGTTTAGCTTCAAGCGTAATTCGAACTCGTGGCCTTTGGTTTATTGCCAACATTGTCAAAAAAAAACAAATAACATCAAATGAGTTAATCTATCAAGCTCTCTGTGAGAAAATAACTAAATGAAATGAATAGATCAAGGTCTCTATAAAAAAATATATACAAAAAATACCTGTTAGTGGCAACCCTGACTAACATTTTATCGAACTGGGGTGCTTGTCAAAGAGTAGGCCCTAGTACCACGGGTGGGGCTCGCCCGTATTCATAGTGCAGGCGTGAATGTTTGCTAATTAATCACCTGTTCATTCTGAGGTGATGATGATGATGATTCATTTTTTTTTGATTAAATGATAACTTTAGAACTAAAAAATCTTAGGTCACATTAGTAATTAGAGTTAGCTCTTACCGTTATTCTAGATATAGCCTGAATGTACGTTGGAAACGAACGTCTCTGATTACTAGATAGAAATCGCTATTAGCGTTAAAACCGCCTTTAATGTATGGTATTTGCCGAGTTAAATTCAATAGTTGTTTTTAACTAACTAACTTTACGCCAATACCCTAGCGGGGTAGGCTATGTTTTTACTCTAGGTATGATAAAAATGGTAATGGCTAGGTATGGAAAATTGTGAAAAACTAGTAACAATTAATATTATATATGGCAATTAATATCATAAAGTTTCCGTATTCTACATTATTGATAATAATAATAACTAACGAGCGTGTATAAAAGGACTTATGAATGAAGACGCGAAAGGTGTGTGTCAAGATCGTTGCAAATGGAAGTACGCGCTCTATGCCTTTGACAAGCTCGATGGCGCATTTGCTAGTGACCCTGCCCCATGCGCCAAGAGTTGTGGGTTCGATCCCCACACAGGACAAACATTCGTGTAATGAATACTTGTGTTTGTTCTGTGTCTGGGTGTTAATATCCAATATTTAAGTATATATTTGCAATACCACTGTTGATTTTGATATCCGTAACACAAGTGCTTAAGCTACTTACCTCGGAGTCAGATCAATGTTTGTTATGTAGTCCGATATTTATTTATTATTTATTATTATTATTTATGCTTGCCTTCAAATTCGTGACATTATGTATGTATATTAATGATTATTCGACTAATAATTTATCTACTTTTACAGCTTATTTTAGAATTTAGTCCCGCTAGTATTTTTTCTTATAGCAGCGCCCTGCGGCTTGACCCGCGTAGTTCCCATTCCCTTGGGAATACGGGGATATAATATAGCCTATGTTACTTGCTGATAAAGTAGCTTTCCATTGGTGAAAGAATTATAAAAATCGGTCCAGTAGTTTCGGAGCCTATTGAGTACAAACAAACAAACAATCAAATCTTTCCTCTTTATAATATTAGTATAGATTAACTAACTAAGTAACTAAACTTCACGCCACTTCCCTAGCGGGGTAGGCAGAGAGAAAAGAGTATAGATTACCTATCGGATAAAATTAACTGACTAAGAAATTATAAATCAACATTATTAGGTACTTCAGAATGAGGCGAAACGGCAAAAAAAATCTGTTTAGTCCATCAGTTAGATCTTAAAAAAATATTTATCACGTATCTTTTTATTTATTTGTTAACCAAACACTGACGAAGATGCAGTGCCTTTAAGTTGCGCGTGACGTCACACCTAGGTAATTTTTTTACTTGAAAGTGACGTCACAAGCTCCCACTCCAAAACTTTTTTGCTCTTTATCTTTGTAATTTTTTGTTATCTTTATAAAGCAAAAAATATGTGTCTAGTATTTTTGTATAATCTAACTGACGGAATAAATAGAATTATAGTTTTTTGATCCAGTATTCATCCCTAATCCCTATTTTACCCATAGAAAAGACAACGATATTTTATTTCGAAGTCAGTAAGATCGTATTTTAATGCGATGCTAATTTTCATCTGACTATTGGCAAATTTACCATGTAAAAATAAAAATATCTTAATTCAAATAATGACTAATGTTAAATGAAAATTATAAACGTCATAAACATTTTTTTATATCCTATAAACCATTTATATATTAGTTTCAACAGTTTACTGTTGATTCTAAAATCTATAAAATTTCACAAAAATTTCGCCCCCGGGTGGACTCGAACCACCAACCTTTCGGTTAACAGCCGAACGCGCTAACCGATTGCGCCACGAAGGCGATGAGTAGCAGGTTGAAATATAGCTATACATACCTGAATTATACTATGTTCGTATATCTATGAATACAAGGTTATTTTTAGTTTAAGCGAAACCACTATTAAACTCATTATTCAAAGAAACTAATTTAAAAGATTTTAGAAAATTGGCTACATATTTTTTTTTTCCATACAAAATATGTTTAACTGATAGGCTATTTTGTATGAAAAATAAAAAAATAAAAATTCTTATTTTAAATATTTTTTTTTAATTGGTTCCTTACTATAATAAGTTAAATAATTAGGTGAGTGGTTTCGCTTAGATGTACTAAAATTAACGTATAGTATAAAGATGTTGCAAACATTTGCTTATCTTTCGATTAATTTGCTTCTGCGTTGTATAATTAATTATGCAAATTGATAACGTTATCGGAAAACATGTCAAAAGGTTTTTATTAGTGACTATTGTTAAAGACTATTTGGAGTAAATATTTATGTATTTAGTAGAAAAAGAGTAAATATGATTGATTTAGACGTTGATTTCTTAATTATGTTAATTTTTATCTTATTTGTAAGTAGTAATGAGTTTCTAAACTAATATTTTATAGAGGAAAAAATTTATTGTTAGTTAGTACTGAATAGGCTCTGAAACTACTGTACCGATTTAAAAAATTCCTTCACCAATGTAAAGCTACTTTATCAGCGAGTAACATAGGCTATATTTTATCTCCGTATTCCCCACGGTAACGGGATCTACGCGGGTGAAACCGCGGGGCGCTGCTAGCATATTATAAATTTAAAAGGTTTTAGATTCACTTAATTGTAAATTTTTTTGAATTTTATTTGTCACAAAAATTTTTATTACTTTCAAAAGTATCTGTCACATGTCTTTACGTCGAAACTGCTTAGCTGATATCGATGTTGTTTAGTATTTTTCAAGTTTGAACTCTGAGAACATTTTACCAACATTTTACTTGCTTATTTTATACGAGAAAATTGTAAGAAATAACAATAACTTCTCTATTTTAATAATATTATTATTATTGTACGTAGTATATTAACTCTGTGATATTATAAAGGCGAAAGTTTGTCGGCGAATGTTTGGATGTTTTGTTGCTCTTTCACAGCATAACGGCTGAACCGATTTGGCTGAAAGTTGAAATGGTGATGGCTTATATCTGACATTAGGACATAGGCTACATTTTATCCCGAAAAATTTAAAGTCAGTAACAGATGACTCAAATTCAATTATCCAAATTTGTCTATCACGTCACATTTCTAAGATATTTAATAACAAAGTTACGAAATCTGACTATCAGGCCTGGCTTTAGTATTGATAAATTAATTTATTAATACTAAATATTTAATACTTATCATCTTTTCTGAAAAAGAATAATCCCAAATTTTTGATTAATAGTGTTAATTATATTGCTATATTGATACCTGACCAAGTATTCGCATGAGAATGCTTTAGAGAATTCGTCCATACTACGGGCACTGCTCACAATGTATGAAATAAATATCTATGAATAAAATCTTTACTAGACATAACTTTGCTTAGAAAAATAGTAGGTACAATTTTAATTTAAGAAGCATTAATTTATTTTTTCTATTAAAAAGACTTATTAATTTTAAAAATCAATTATTTCTATGCTGTTAAATAAATCGTTATAAAATAGCTTATTTTTTAAAGTTTGTAGTCAAATGACAAAAAAATCTGACGTGATGGGAAAATGTTTATAACAGAATTATATTAGGCTGGTACTGGTCAGTTAAAAAAAATATGAATGATTTCGGCACCAAGAAAAAAGTGTAATTTTGTTGGCCTGTGAATACATAACATAATCGTACATAATCGTAAGATTTCAAATATCTCGTAGCAAAATAAGTCTGATGTGACTTAAAAAAAAAAAATAAGCAAATGCGACTTCCGAGGGTTTCTCTGCCGGACGACAGTATGACAATGTGTATGTGTGTAAAATTATCTAATTAGGGACCATCGTTCGGAAGTTGTACGTGTAAATTGATTTTGGCGATTATTATTGCTTAACTAACTGTGCCCGCGGTTTCACCCGCGTTTATGGTTTTTGTTATATAAATAAATAAATTCTTCAGACTGACACACCAATTCCCTAGTCCCAAATTAAGCTTATAAGCTTGTGCTATGGATACTAGGTGAACGGATAGACATACTTAAATACGTTTATAAACATCCATGACTCGAGTACAAATATCCGTGTTCATCACACGAAATATTTGCCCCTAGCGGGATTCGAACCCGCGACTTTCGGTTTCGTGGCCAGGGTCTCTGACCACTCGACCAACGGGCCAGTCTAACTGATATAAAAAAAATATAGCTTATAGCCTTCTTCGACAAATGGGCTATACAACACAATTTTTTTTTTTTTTTAAATCGGATTAGTAGTTTTTAAGATTAGCGTGTTCAAGCAAATACACATACAAACTTTTCAGCTTTATATATTAAGGACCGTTCAAGTATTACGTGACGCAATTTTTGAAGATTTCTGACCTTCCCTCCCCCCTGTGTAACGCGCTATAATGTTTTCCTGTAGTTTTTACGTAGTCTTAACACCCCCTCCCGCCCCTGTAATGCATCGTAACGTTTAACAAGACCCCCCCCCCAATTGCCTTACGTAATACTTGAACGCCCCTTTGTGTATAGATTAGTATAGATTTATCATAATTTTTTTATGAATTGATGACAGATGTCAGTAATCATAAAATTCGTATTCTGATAATATCCTGTATAATTGGCTTCGAAATATTAATAAAAAATGTTTGTTTGATATCGTAATAAAATAATATAAAAAAAAAACTAACAATTTTCACCCTATGAATAGTGGCGGATTTTCAGTGTTGGCCGCCCTAGGCCCCAGGCCATAACTCTCAGTACTAAAGCGTCATCACTTAATTTTTAACACGATTGGCCGCCTCTAATATCTGGCCGCCCTAGGCCCGGGCCTACTGGGCCTTAGGGTAAATCCGCCACTGCCTATGAATATTATTACCCAGGTCCCTACAGTCCGCCCCTGTACAATACAAGGACAGCACTATAAGTACGCTTCATTGGGCCTTGTCGCACGACAAAATCGCAAGTGCAACAATTGCCGCGCGTCATCACGTCATTAGTCGGCAACTAATTACGACACTTCGCTCGTTACGTGACAATCAACATATTCCTAGCGTTAGATATGTCCCGTTCCTAGTCGGGGTTCACTTGGAACTTACATAATATCATCACACCCAGAATCCCTAAGGGGTAGGTTGAGCCCAAAGAGCTTTTTAAATAAGCTTCTTAAACCGCAATAGCCAAAAGCCCAAGTGACGTAAAGCGCTCTATTTCATATCTTTGAAGCGCTGTATTTTTGTCGTTTTTCTAGTATTCGCTATAGAAATAAATACGTTTTTTTATTTTTTGATAATCTAACTTACATACTATATATTTTTATTGAGTAAAATAGTCTAAACATAACATAACATCACGCCCATAATCCCCGAAGGGGTTGGCAGAGTGAAAGAGGCAGCATGCCCCTTCAACCACATTCAGCCAAAAATAAAGCCGAGCTGGGTTAGATGGAAAATTGTGAAAAATTTGTGTGAACAAGCGGCTAACCTGTCGCCTACACAATCACACACCCAAAACCCGATATACCATTAGTTGCCTTTACGACATGCTAGGCAAGAACCACAGTTGGCATATTCTTTTTAAGTCCCAGACCAACACGGGACAGTGGGCTGGGCATATATATACTATATACATTTTTTTTCTAGTATTCGATAAATGAGTAGGATGAGATGTCATAGGATTAATAAGAAATTACCCAAAACCAAAAATACGTTTTCAATATTTTTTTGTAATCTAATTTACGGACTTTACATTTTTATTGAGTAAAATAGTCTATTCCGTTTTAAAGACACTTCCAAAAATTTTTTTTGATAATCTAATAAACTTGGCCAAGTGGTTAGAAGTGGCACAGTGCAGAGAGGAGTGGCGGTCAGAGGGAGAGGCCTGAAGGTAGACATTTGTCTTCATTTCTTCATTGGTCACAAATACAAAAACCGCCAGATGGCGCGAGGGAGTCTCGTGGTCTTATCACTGTCACTATTGGCTCTTTGTTGACAGCATGTCAGTTTGTTCTGAAAACTTACCAATGAGGAGGGTGACAAGACCGTACGTCACAGTTACGCCATCTATCTGATGTTCTAATTCATAAAACCCTCATTGGGACGTTTTCAAGTCTTGACGTGGTGTATCATGCGTGACATTTCTGCTTCTTAATTATATGTAATATCTTTGGATTCAAGAGAATAAGCTATATAGCAGATAATAGACAGTGAAGGATTAGCAAACTCAAACTCAAACTCAAAATATCTTTATTTACGTAGGTCTCAAAAAAGCACTTGTAAATCGTCAAATAATAGATGTACAAAATATAATAATTTGAATCTACCACCGGTTCGGAATGTCGCATCTACCGAGAAGAAACCGGCAAGAAACTCAGTAGTTACTCTTTTCAATGCCAGATTGAATATGTAACAAATTAAAATTTACAGATTAAATTAATATTTATACCAAGTCATACAGTTAATGTTCGTTAAAGATTCAGCCGAGTATTATTATAAGAGCGTGAGTGTAATAGAAATGTCCCATTAGCATCCTTTAGGTACGGAATCCTGGTAAGTGACGTGGTAGGTCAGTCCGAGAGCCTCTTATTGAGGGCCCCAATGTACGGAACCGTCTAGTTACACGACACCCCTGGGTGCCCGGCGCTCGGCAAACAAAACAGCCCCATAACGGCTATATTTTCACTGAATATGCAATACATAATACTCGCCACACTTCAGATAGTCACGGATATGGGAAGGGGAGTGGTTTCTTATAATGGATGCGGTATAATATATTTCCATGTTAAGTTTATTTTATTTGCTTATTGTATGTACATACGACAGCACTTCAGGCTAAATACTGCGGAGTCATCTTCCGTTGTGATAAGGGCAGTTTCGCAACAAAAAATGTGTGTAATTAAAAATTAACAAAAACATACAGTCGAATTAAGAATTTTCTTCTTTTTCGAAGTCGGTTAAAAATTACTAATGTTCGTAGCACGTTTAGCGAAGATCAGGTGAATGTTCATCATTAGGCAAATAATTAGGTACATTAAAATACGTCAAACTTATAACCAATGGATACTAAATCAAATAACAATATTAAAATAAAATATTACCATTTGAATTTGTTTCCAGCTTCTTTTTATTAAAAAATAGCGCCCCGCCTCGGTTTCGTACGGGTGAACATTATTTTCTAACCTGACCTAACCTTTTTCAGAATATTTTGTACCCTATGTTAATCAAGGATAATGTAGCATTCTAAATGTAAAAAAAATTTTTGAATTCGGTCCAGTAGTTTTTGAGTTTATTCGTTACATACACACACATACATTACTGTATTACATACATACATACTGTTTATAATAAAAGTGCAGATAACCTCCTTTCCTTTACTGTAATTTTAATCGCTACCACATAACATAATATACTTTAGGGTTATCCATGAAATTAAATTAAATAATAATAATAGATTTTTAGAAAAAGGTTTTTTTTTCTGCATGATTCTTTATCCATTCCTTAAAAACATTCATGCAATGTTCCTGAAAAGTCTGCGAAGCAAACAAACCATACATAACTACGCACACTTTTTTATTGAAACAAAAACTGCCGCATCCATCTCAAGGGAGCTTGCTCCACGGAGGAAAATCCTCAAGTCTCTTTCAAGAACTCTTTATATTTTTTTAATGTTTCAAGACGGCGCTGGGGCGGCGAAAGGTCGTGATAGGGATCTCTCGACGTACGAATGGGTACTTTTTGAAGGACATTAGAAAAAAAGTTGAGATTTAAAAAAAAAGCAGGCAAGTGTGAGTCAGGCCCGAAAGCAAGAGGATTCCGTATCAGTTTTGATTTGTAATGTACGAATGGGTTCTTTATTAAGAACATAAGAAAAAAGAAAGAAATGGTATTTAAAAAAAGCGGACAGACTCAGGCCAGGGTTCCGTGACATTTTTATTTAATCTCGCGACATAAGAATGGGTACTTTCTTATGTCGCTAGATTTTACATAAGAAAAAGATGAAGAAAAGAGTTCAGTTCCGCCCAATTTTTCTAAGTCTAAACTTAGACAAATTTTCCATGTTTGTATGGAAATGTTTGATACTACGGATTCATCACTTGCAATGAATACGCCCGCAATCCTCGAAGGGTTAGATAGAGTCATTAAGCCACGTTTAGCTCAAATAAAACAGGGTTAAGTTAGATTGATATTTGTAAAAAAATTATATGTCATTTAAAACGAATGTATGTTGAAGAGACGAGTGAGGTGTGTAAGGATCGTGCCATATGGCGTTCGGTTCTCTTAAATTTAAAACGAGCTTTTTCTCGAGATTTTTACATAGACTTTAGAATTGATCAAACCCTTATATTTTTTGGAGATTTAACCCTAAAAAGTTTATATTTATAAAAAAATCGGTAAGTCCTTCAAGAAGTTTTCTGTTAAAATACTGTGGGGAAACGTCATAGCCTTATGAGGGCATTTGAAAAAGATGGTGATTTTTTTTGTTGAGGAAAATGTACAGGAATGTTATTATTCCGTTATGTGTTTCGGAGTATGCCTGTCGGGGGAATTTAAAGCTGTTTGTTTTTAATTTACCACCATCTCAATAGGATACTTGAGAGCTCAGTCAGTAGGGATGATGACTGCATTAAAAAACTATAATTATATTTAGTCCGTCTGGTTGATTATACAAAAATACTAGACACATATTTTTCGCTTTATCAAATTAACAAAAAATCGCAAAGGTAAAGAGCATCAAAGTTTTGGAGTGGGGGCTTGCGACGTCACTAATAAGTAAAAAATCTACGAAAGCGTGACGTCACGCGCAACTTGAATGCATTGTATCTACGTCAATGTTTGTTTGACCAATAAATAAAAAAATACGAGTTCAATATTTTTTAATAATCTAACTGACGGACTAAACAGATATTTTTAGTTATCTAGCCTATTGACTTACTATTCGAAAAATAGCTTGACTATATTTAATTCCCATTTCCGTGGGAATAAAATATAGTCAATGTTACTTGCTGATAAAGTAGGATTTCATTGGTGAAAGTATTATTCAAATTGGTCAAGTAGTTTCGGAGCCTATTTAATACAAACACAACACAATCAAATATTTCGACTTTCTATTATCATTACCTAAGTATTCGATTAAATATCATTGGCTTCTTTGAATTCAGCACTTACAGGTGATTCATTCATTTAGTCATCGGCCATTTTGGATCAAACGTCAAGATCGACAATACTGCCTATATTCCTACTTCCTATATTAAACGCGAAAGTTTGTGAGGATGTATGGATGTTTGTTACTCTTTCACGCTATAATTACTAAATGGATTTAAATGAAACTTTACAATAATATAGCTTATACATCCGAATAACATATAGGCTATGTTTTATCGATGTACCAGCTGAGCAAAGCCGCGGGAAGAAGCTAGTAGATTCTAAATTATAAGATGTTTTTTAAGTGAGTGTTTTTGAGATATTCTTAAACAGCTATTCTTATTATCTCCGACCGGATTATATATAATGCCGTTAAGAAATAAACGCCGCCTGTTTCAAACCATAAATTCAAACTAGACCATAGACAAAAGCTAGACATCTAAAGCTGTATATACACATAGGAAGTGTACATAGATTGTGTGAAATAAAGGGGAGTCTCCATAGGGGCCCATTTTGTAGAGGCGATGAACTATGCAGGAACTATTGTCTAGGTCTGTTCGTCTGTCTGTGTGGTGTGAAAGTGGGCTCTTCGATATTGTTTGAAATTGTATGGGCTGCTAATTCGCCTTTAGTTTTGATTTGTTTTGATTCTATTATTGTGGACTAGCTGTGCCCGGGTTTGTTCGTTTGCAAATTATTATTTGCACTCTTTGATCGTACTAATATGAGAGCGGTGGTAGCTCAATTGTAAGGACACGCGCCACTTAACCGAGGAGTGCAGGTTCAAACCCGGCATGTACCTCTGGATTTTTCAAATCTTTGTACGTATTTATACCACTAGCTCGGCGGTGAGGGAAAACATCGTGATTAAACATGCAAATTCAAACAACTTTGGATTTGTAACCGTGATCCAAAAATTGTCTGGTTCCCCTATCTTAGGGTTACGAAGGTCTGTTCGGCAGTCGCTTCAATGTAATTACCAGATTTGCTAAATCCTGGATCATGGTCTAAGCGGATCTCGTCTAAACACGGGACATAACGCTAGGAAGATGATGAAACTTGTGTTATCTAGGAATAATATAGACTATTTTTTATCTCGACATCCTAAAGGGATCAGAATCAACGCAGCTAAATAGGGATTTATCCCCAAGAAGGGACCAAATTTTCTTAAATCTGAAGTTCACGCCGATAAAGTCGCGGGCATAAACTAGTCTAATATAATTTAAGCATAATAATTTTGCTCCGACTAAAGCTGAAAATAATAAAAGCTCAATTTAAATTATAACTCAAACTGCTCCAGAATAAAATTGTCCATTAAAAGCACTGAAATAGACGAGTCCTTTTTAGAGTCGTAGTTAATTGAATTATCATCGACACCACATTTCCCGGGAAGTAAAAAGTAGGTTCTATCGAGCGTTTAGCTGAACCGAAATCGGGGTTAAATATATTGGAGTGTGATGTGCTTCAGTGTTTGGGCTAAGGGAAGAGCTGGCAGCGTTAAAAAGAAGCTTTTTCATAAATATAAATATCTGACGACATCACATACATTGATCTGAATAATTATTTAATAAATAATAAATAGTACTAAACGGTACTAAACGCGTTATTCAATATGTAGTATTAGTACATAATATGCATACGGTGTAAGAACACATTTTTTTGCTACATACATGCACTTTTATTACACTTGCAATTCCTGAAGGATTAGCAGAGCCCCCGAAGGAATCATCATCTTCCTAGCGTTATGTCCCGTGCTTAGACGGGGTCCCCTTAAACCATGATCCAGGATTTAGCGAGTCAGGTTACAAATCCAAAGTTGTTTGAATTTGTAGGTTTCATCACGATGTTTTCCCTCATCGCCAAGTTAGTGGTATAAATACGTTGTACATAGATTTGAAATGAAATGAAATGAAATTGTCTTTAGTAGTGCCGTAGGCTTCAAAAAAGCACTTATAAGTCGTTAGAATGAGATCAATATCTACCGGTTCAAAAAGTAGATTGTACCAAAAAGAAACCGGCAAGAAACTCGAGGTACTCTTTAAAAAAAATACCTTGCCTAGTATATCGTAAATGTAGACTAATGGTATATCGGGTTTTGGGTTTGTGATTGTGTAGGCGACGAGCTAGCCACTTGTCACTACTTATTTCACAATTTTTCACGTAATCCGGTCCATTTTTATTTTTGACTCAATGTGGTTAAAAGGGCTTGCTGTCTCTTTGACGTTGCCTACCCCTTCGGGGATTACGGGCGTGATGTTATGTATGTACCTCATCATCATCCTCTTGCCCTTCTCCCAGTTCATCTGGGGTCGCAGCATGTCTTCCTCTTCCATACGTCCCGGTCAACCGTCATCAAGCTATCCTCTCCCATTTCACTCAAATCATCTTTTACACAAACCATCCTTCTCTTATTTGGCCTTCCTCTTCCTCTCCATCCACTAATATTTATACTCATCACTCTCTTTGTCACATGTCCTTCCTCTCTTCTCTTCTCATCACATGCCCATACCAAGATGTTATGTATGTACCTAGGGTAGGGTTATCTTTTTCCAAAAACGCTAAAATCTCCGAACTCCAGCCCAATGCACTTCCACTTCGCAAGCGGTTCCACTAATTAATTACCTTTCAGCCGCCCGTTGGGAAAATGGCCGTCGGGACTAGATAAAAATACACGACACACGAAACCTTTTATTGAAATGCTTGCCGATATCGGCGCGAGACGGGAATGGATGGGGGCAGACGGGAATGGACGGGGCGAGACGGGAATGGATGGGCCGAGACATCCCGGTGACATTGACAGTCTAATTGTGTATGGGTGTATGTATGTGTACTGTACAACTTAAACTCTTTATGAATAAATAACATTCGTTATTATAATGAAGAAAAACATGAGATACATTTTATACTAGGTAACTAGATAATTACTTCAGAGATTTTTTTTTCAGGATTCTAAGCTAAAGAAAACTTTTAAAAATTTTAAAGGTTATCTTCCTTAAATTATTTCTGATTTTTAATTTAACTGTAATTACAATATAAAAATAAAAATAAAAAATTAAGGATTTTGTGTGTCTTTCTACATGCTAGTTTGTGGCATTTAGTCTCGGGAAGGTAATTAATTCTTTGAGCTAGGCATTCTTTGGTGATTTGCGTGGTAATTTTTAAACTTAATATATTTTTTTAATTGACATTAGAATATTAAAATATACGTTTAAATTGAAAATTGACACGCAAATCACCGAATATTATATGCCTTGCTCGAAGAATCACCCAGCAATGGCTAAACCGATTTTGGAAAAAAATATCTAATAATTTAAACTACTTTTATTTTTTTGAAGTAATAAAGTTCCTATCAAAAAAGAGACTATTTTATCCGACACGGATGAAACCAAACGCTAGTAAATAAAAATAGAATTATAAGGTTTCCTAAGGAACCAGCTTATAAGGTCGTATTTCTATATTAGCAAAAGTAGGATCCAATAAATATTAATTGAGTGTATTAATAAATGTAAGAGGAAATCATCATCTTCCTAGCGTTATGTCCCGTGCTTAGACGGGGTCCCTTAGACCATGATCCAGGATTTAGCGAGTCTGGTAATTACATTGAAGCGACTGCCGATCTGACCTTCGTAACCCTAAGATAAGAGAACCAGAAAATTTTTGGATCATGGTTACAAATCCAAAGTTGTTTGAATTTGCAGGTTCATCACGATGTCTCACCGTCGAGCTAGTGGTATGAATACGTACATAGATTTGAAAAATCCAGAGGTACGTGCCCGGGTTTGAACCAGCACTCCACGGTTAAGAGGCGCGTGTCCTTACCATTGAGCTACCACCGCTCGTAAGAGGAAATATCATATCGCAATTATCATTGAGACTTATTGAAGAGTATTCAGTTATCTTAATTTATTGCTGTGTAGTAGCATAAGTAAATATAATCATAAATGTTACTGCTATATTGTAATCTATACTTATAATAAATCTGTAGAGAGGTCAATTCTGTACACGAAATATATTTTTAAAATAACTATTAAGGGGTGATTAGTGATCGATACTGATGCCAAAAATGCAATCAGTAAAATTGTTGTCTGTCCGTCTGTCTGTATGTTCCTTATAGAAACAAAAACTACTCGACGGATTTTAACGAAACTTGGTACAATTATTCTTCATACTCCTGGGCAGGTTATAGTATACTTTTCATCACGCTACAATCAATAGGAGCAGAGTAGTGAAGGGAAAAGTTGGGAAAACGGGAGAACTTACTCCATTTTTTAAGCTTCCGTCGCGTGTGCAGCCTTAATGGTTAAAGTTACATAGAAATCATGTATGACGGAAATAGTCTTTATAATATTAACCATAAACGCGGGTGACACCGCTGGCACAGCTAGTATTATATAAATTGATGTCTTACAATAATAAATCAGTCTTGTACCTAATTTCGTTGTTTTCACTCATCTCTCCAGACTCGCCCTACAGCTGATTACGAAATTTTTGTTAGCTATAATTTTGTATCTTTTTTATCCTCTTTTGGGAAAATGATGGAAGGGTTATTTAGATGGAAGTCTATGTGTGTATGTTTTGCGGCTTCGCCCGCGTATTTCGTCGTTTCTATGGGAATATGGGGATAAAATATAGCCTATTTTACTCGCTGATAAAGTAGCTATAATCTGATGAAATTTTTTTAAGCGGTCCAATAGTCCGAATAGTTTCGAAGTCTATTCAAACAATCAAATCTTTCCTCTTTATAATATTAGAATATATATTTTGCAACGTAGCGCCTCAAAGTTTGATGCTAACACAAAAATTTGCCCGGCGGGATTTGAATCTGCAGCCTAGGTTTCGTGATCAGGGCTTTTAATTTTTATATAGACCAAGATCCCCGTTAATATTAGTAGATTTCGATGGTATTGTATACTTAAGGGTTAAAATTGATATCAGGCCCCTTTAAACACGTTCAGCTAAAAATAACACTGGGCTGGGTTAGATGGAGAATTTAACTTTTTAAATTCTCCAGTTAGGTAGTTCAATTCTCCGCTCTCTAGTTACTAGTGATTAGCTCGTCGCCTACACAATGACAATGTGATTATGTAGGCCAGCCTGCCCAGCCCAGCCCAGTTTTATTTTTGGCTGAATGTGGTGTCTTTTTGACTCTGCCTTCCCCTTCGGGGATTATGGGTGTGAAGTTATGTATAAATGTATGTAAGGGTTAAAATTGTAACTTATTGGATAATAGCTTGTTATTTGACCATTTGTCAAACGATTCGAGTTATAACATTTAAAATTTCCCTTTTCAATTTCATAGCAGTTTAATTTCTTCAAACAATGTAACTACCCTCCCTAATTCACCAATGGTCAAGCTTAAACAAAGTCATATTTAACAATGCAAAACTACCTACATATTCACAAACATACCAACCATTTTCAACCCTATTAGTATCAGCGATAAAGTACAAAATAGAATACCTTTTGTAGTGCTTGGTAGAGGTAAGGACAAAATTTATTTTTTTAAGTTGCACGCAATAAAAGGCAAACTAGACTTTAAATCTATGTTGAAAGAAATGAAAATTGATTGATTGTAGATAAAAAAGTGTGTGAATATGAAATGACTCGGACCCTAAGCAATTGGGAATAGACAATGAAGGAATTAGTTGTTTGAACTATGTAAGCACTGGCCACTGGGACTGCAGTCTAGAATAAAATTTGAATTTGGAATAGGTAAAAAATAAAAGAACGAGGATTTTACATATTTTTATTTGGGCGGGGCCCTAAATGTTTAATGGTCGGTTTATTCTACGCCAATATTTAAAAGAGCAATTTATTCTACCCTCAAATTTAAAAGAGATAATATTTGATTGTTTGTTTACATTGAATAAACTCCAAAAATACTGGACTGCTTCAAAAAAATCATTCACCAATGGATAGCTACATTATCGGCAAGTAACATAGGCTATATTTTATCCCCGTATTCCCACGGGAACGGTAACTACACGGGTGAAACCGCAGGGCGCTGCTAGTGTAAAAATAATTTACCTAAAATTATAATATGACTGACTTAAAAATTTCTCTCGGAAAGTTTACGTATGAAATAGAAAACGTCATTTCAAAATTAGTCGTATAGTCAGTAGTCGGAATGCTACTTATTCTACATTAACCCTATGTTGGTCTAGGACTTAAAAATAATGTGCCAACTATAATCCTTGCCTAGCATGTTATTTATATAGGTAAGAGTTTTGAATGTGTCTATTTAATATCATATTTTATTCAGAAAAAGCTTTATACATACATATATATAAAATCATCACGCCCACATTCACCGAAGGGGTAGGCAGAGACAAAGGGGCAGCTAGCCCTTACCACATTCAAGCAAAAATAAAACTGGGCTGGGTTAGATGGAAATTGTAATAAAGTAGTGACAAGTGGCTAGCTCGTCGCCTATACAAGCACATACCCAAAACCCCTTAGACCATTATATAAAAACCCAATAATGACAAATAAATAACCTCATTAAAAAAAATCTCTTACCTCTCCAGCCAGTCTACTCTTTGGCCCACCGGACTCAACAATCGAGCTAGCAAAACAAATTAATTATTAAAAATGCCATTCAAGTGAGATTGCCGGTCGAGTGTACTCGACTTGGCCGGACCGCCAGCTGCTTGCTCCAGTTGAAGGGGTTGAATTGAAAAAAAGCAAAAAAGATCTTTTATCTATGGTCAAGAGTTTGGGAGGTGGGCTAGTTGTTTGTGGTCTACGGAAACTTCAGAATAATTAAGGAAAATTGGATTTTGAAATTTTAAATTAAAAATTAAAACTCATAAAAGAGATAATTTCAAGTTTGCTTATGGTAATGAAATTATATGTAAGAAGAAAGAATTAATATGTATCTGTTTTTTAATTATGAATATGTTTGGCTGCCTAATAACCTATAGATAGATACATTTCAACTAACATAACCGAGTTTACCATTAGTCGCCTTTTACAACATGCTAGGGAAGAGACTTAGTTCGTACATTATTATTTAAGACTAGCTGTGCCAGCGGTGTCACCCGCGTTTATGGTTAATATATAGAGTAACTTTTCCCGTTTTCCCAACATTTCCCTTCACTACTCTGCTCCTATTGATTGTAGCGTGATGAAAAGTATACTGCCCAGGAGTATGAAGAATAATTGTACCAAGTTTCGTTAAAATCCGTCGAGTAGTTTTTGTTTCTATAAGGGACATACAGACAGACAGACAGACAAAAATTTTACTGATTGCATTTTTGGCATCAGTATCGATCACTAATCACCCCCTGATAGTTATTTTGAAAATATATTTCATGTACAGAATTGACCTCTCTACAGATTTATTATAAGTATAGACAAATACCGACCTACTACTAAATATGTAATAAATAAATAACCGACTACATCACAAACATTGATCTGACTCCGAGGTAAGTGGCTTAAGCACTTGTGTTACGGATATCAGAACAGTAGTATTACAAATATATACTTAAAGCTTGCATATTAACACCCAGACACAGAACTAACACAAGTATTCCTAATACGAATGTTTGTCCTGGGTGGGGATCGAACCCACTACTCTTGGCGCATGGGGCAGGGTCGCTCCCGAATGTGACATCAAGCCAGTCCAAGTAGTCAGTAATACTAAAATTCTTCTACTACTATTTGCTCCTTAAACGTATATACATACACATCATCACGCCCGTAATCCCCAAAGGGGTGGGCAAAGTCACATGGGCAGCAAGCCTCGTAAACCACATTAAGCTAAAAATAAAACTGGGCTGGGTTAGATGGGAAATTGTGAAAGTAGTGACAAGTGGCTACCTCGTCGCTTACACAATCATTTACCCAAAACCCCATATACCATTAGTCGCCGTTCACGACATGCTAGTCAAGAAATACAGTTGGCAAATTCTTAACAAGTCTCAGACTGACATATGATAGGACTATCACAAATAAAACACTTATCGCTTCTTAACCTCTATCTATTCCATCAAAAATCGATGCAAGTAGTGTATGTATGTATGTATGTACGAGCTAAATATCATTGCGTCCCACTTCCTCAAAAGTGTTCTTCTGTGTATTATAAGTAGTCCTGCGGTACAAACTTCCTCTCTCCCTCGTAAATCTCAAGGACGAAACCTCAATCACGCATTTATTCAAACAGCCAAACTCGGAATGTAAATGCCGAAATAAGATGTAAAGCCCCAGATGAAAAAGTGGAAAAATATTGTGATCCGAGGAACTGGTGGTCCCGTTATTATTCCCTCAGATGCGGAGATTTTGTGGAAACATGCTTATTGTTTGTTTACAAGTGGAAGCTGAGAAATGAGTGGAAATATTTTGTAAGTCCTCCTAATACCATGCACGCAATCCTTGAAGAGAAGGCAGAGTCAAAAAAGCAAGATCCTTTAAACGCAATTAGCGGGAAATAAAATTGAATTAGGTTAGATGGAAAATTGTGGAAAAGTAGTGACAAGTGGCTAGCTCGTCGCCTAGACAATCACACACCTATAACCCGATATACCATTAGTCGCCTTTTACGACATGCTAGGCAAGGAACACAGTTTAAGATAAGGAAGGCGGACTTCGAGCCCCAGTACACAGATATAATCGGGACAACGCCATGTTGATGATGAAGTAAGGAACACATTTGGCACATTATTTTCGAGTCTATTGTACTGGGACTCGAAAAACCTTATATTGACTGTATTCTCGAGAAAAACCACTCTCTAAGGATAGTAAATTATATACTGTAACGTCATATACCGCCCAGATAGCAGATTCAACCCTTAATAATGGTTCTAAAAGGATAAAATTAGCATAACATTTTCATATAAAGTAAAAATCGAAGTTGCAGGGTTAATCCCAAATTTGTAGTCTATCTTCTAATAGACCTTAAGTTTGGTATATAAGGTCGAATATTGAATGGCATTTTAAGGTCATTATGAGGTTTAAGTGTTAGTTAAAAAGGTTTTTTGAATAAAGAGTCTATTAAGTTGATACTGTTGTGACGTCACACCTAAGTTATTGGAGCCTGAAGACTATGGGTTACACAAAGTTACTTTACTTGGTTGAGTAAGAACCGGGGTATTATAATTTGTCTAGCTATATTATAGTTAACTAGTTAGTGCTTATGATTTTGCTTGTTATTTCACTGAAAATGCGTATCTCAAATTCTCTTCATCATCCTCTTGCCCTTCACCCAGGTCATCTGGGGTCGGCGCAGCATATCTTCCTCTTCCCAGGTCATCTGGGGTCGGCGCAGCATGTCTTCCTCTTCCATACGTCCCGGTCAGCCGTAATCAAGCTATCCACCCCCATTTCACTCATATCATCTTTCATACAATCCATCCATCTCTTATTTGGCCTTCCTCTTCCTCTCAAATTCTCTTACAATACAATTACAATATGTTATTGTATAAAACAAAAGTAATGATGTTTTAAAAATGTAGACAGAAGTTGTGCCCAATTGTATTGAAATCAAATTTTAAAAAAAATATGTTTATTTGACAAAAATATAGTTATCTACACTATTGTTAAGAGGATAGATTTGTATGTATGTTTGTAACGAATAATCTCAAAAACTACTGGACCGATTTCAAAAATTCTTTCACCATTAGAATGCTACATTATCCCTGATTAAAGAAACAAAGAAACATTTATTAGATACTAGCTGTGCCAGCGGTGTCACCCGCGTTTATGGTTAATATTATAAAGACTATTTCCGTCATACATGATTTCTATGTAACTTTAACCATTAAGGCTGCACACGCGACGGAAGTTTAAAAAATGGAGTAACTTCTCCCGTTTTCCCAACATTTCCCTTCACTACTCTGCTCCTATTGATTGTAGCGTGATGAAAAGTATACTATAACCTGCCCAGGAGTATGAAGAATAATTGTACCAAGTTTCGTTAAAATCCGTCGAGTAGTTTTTGTTTCTATAAGGAACATACAGACAGACAGACAAAAATTTTACTAATTGCATTTTTGGCATCAGTATCGATCACTAATCACCCCCTGATAGTTATTTTGAAAATATATTTCATGTACAGAATTGACCTCTCTACAGATTTATTATAAGTATAGATATCACAACCATAGATTTAGGATGTACAAGATACACAAAGACGGCTCGGAGACATGACCAAAATAAATTTAAGCATGTGTTGGTTGACGACTATGTGTGAGTTAAAAATAGTGTTGTCAAAGACGCACTTTCACATTATCGACTGATTCAGTTGTATACTAATAATATAGGTATTTAAAACGCTTTTTTTTACTTTTGATTAATTATTTATGGCATTGACTGAAATCAGTAGTTGTATATATTAGGTAAATTGGAATAAGTCGGTAAGAAATCTCATTCTAAGCAGTTCTATAAACAATGAGATGGTAAAATTCTTCGTATATTCAGCGTGTAAAAAATTTAAAAAATAGAACTATGTTCTATGATTTATACTAAGACAAAAAGATATGACTTTTGCTTTGATTGATGGAATGAAATGAAACAAATAATATATTAACAACTTTTAATTTGGTGTCATTTAGTTATTTAAAAATAATATGTAGTGCAACAAATTTTTTGCTGCCGTCATTTGCCGTCAAAATGTTTGCTACAGATAGTGGAGTTCTTACTGGTTCTTATGTCTATAGTCCGCATCCACTTTTTTACACAATGCTGGGTTGCTTGGAAACATAGAAAAAATATCAGTTACTTAACTAACAAATTTACGGAGATAAGAGTTCCCAATGTAATCATATAATTATATTTCAACATAACTTGGCTAAATAACTTTGTATTCATGTCATGATGTCGCTAAAAGACGATTCAGTTTTTATCGATACTCGTGACGTCACCGCTTTGTCAAGCACTAGCGTAACCAAACTATTTACTATTTTACACAATATTTTCCCCAATTCTGATTAGAATCACGATGTTTACTTAGAAAGATAAATTATAATCAATATACTATTGTAAATATATTTTTCTTAACTGATTACTAGCAACAATTTGACAAAATATGGTTTGAAAAAATCTAATGATAAAATCGTATTTACCTGTGAAAAGTGTATTTATTCGAATTATTCCGTCGTGTAACCTCACAATCACGTACAGAACAAGTCACCTCAATTGCACATTCAATATTCTCGATTATAATCCAAGGTTTAATACATAAATGCACAAATTTCACTGCGACGTAAAATAGACCGGGACGCTATGGCCTCTTACTCGCAAAAACATTGACATATAGGTACTTCATTCGCTGTCTCTTTTTCTCTCGGGCGGTTTGTATTTCAGCAGGATTTCTCGCTCCCACGCTTTATGTATCTTTTGCGTAGTCAAAAAATTCTAAATCTATGATCACAACACAACCAGAATAGTAGATACATTAATACAAATGGCTCAAAATCATCAAGGTGCAGAATTGGCTTTGCCAGCAAATTATGTCTTAAATCTTAAGTTTATTGAGAAAATAAAATTACTACAATACTAAAACAAACTTTTTTTTAGTGTACATCAAACAATACAATTCATAAATAAAGTAAATTTTAGAATATATTAATATACATGCATAGAAAGTCAACTCGGGAACGCGTCTTAATGTACGATCTTCAACAAAAAGTTCAAAATATTTATGAAAAATTGAAGCTATTTGACACCTGTCATTACTGAAAATATCGTAATTTTTATGCAGATCGAGTTTTTATAAAGTATACAAAAAACATATTTATTTTTAATTATAAAAATGCAAAAATAGTTTGTCTGATAGCGCACAAGTCATTTCAGTGAACGCATCTATAATCGAACAAAAATAATTTTAAGTGAACGCAGCCATAGAGTGTCAAATGTCAGTAGAGGAATAAAACAATAACGAAACCGGCAGTCAGTGCATTTCTCGTCAAATAAATTAAAAATAAGTGGTAAATACCTTTCAATTCATTATTCGTAGAGCGTACATTAATAGTCCGTCAATTCGGGAACGTGTTTATTGCTTTTAATTATTGATGAAAGTTGTTTTACGACACAAAATAACAAAATAACCTAAAATATTTTACTATTGACAAATTCAGGCGTCATTTAAGATGGCTGCCGTATAACAAAAGCGCGCGTTTATTTAAAATCGTCATTCCGTGAACGGTCATTTCGGAAACGTTCCCGGGCATGATGGCACGTTCCCGAAATGATGGTTGCGTTCTCGGAATGATGATTTGATGATTCCATAGGCGATTAACTTACAATTTTTTAATAATTTTATTTTACAATTTCGTTGGTTTTTATTAACAGCATTATGAAGACTCCTGATAGAGAAAAAAATAAGAAAAAAGCTTAAAAAGGATAGTGCAGCTTATCTGCATCAAAGAGAAAAGGCAAATGTTAGAAAAAGAAATTTTTTGGATAAGATGACTGAAGAACAGAGAGAAATTAAAAGAGCGAAGGACAGGGAATATTATAAAAAGAAAAAGGCAGAAAAGAAAGTGAAGAAAGTTGCTGATATGACCGAACGAGAGAAGCGAAAGCAAAGAAAATGTTGGAAAAATGCATCAAAAAAATTTATTGGCAAAGAGGGATAGACGGTGTAATACAATTATATCGATACGAACATTTTCATAAAGAGCTAAAACTGTCGAAACTTTCTAGTCTTTGTAACGTAAGTTCAGTTGAACCTGACGATGTTGTTACGCCTGAAATTAAATCTCTAGTTGACGAAGAACCCATGATGACAGATTTGCAATTTAGGAATAGAGTAAGCATTTATAAATCGGTATACAGCTCATCTTCCTCGGATGATGAAGATTTAATGGCAATATCTCTTCGCCAGCAGATTAAAGCAAAACAGATTGATGTTGAAGCAAGTACAACTTAAGACAAAGAAAATATACATTCAAATCTCGTATCCCCTGGGACATTTTTGCTTGTAAAAGTTCCTACCAAAAAGCCTAATATTTGCTTTAGATATGTTGCTACCTGCAAGACATGTGTCGATGACGATGATGGGGAAATCTTAGTAACCTTTTTGAGATCTGTGCGTAACAATATCAGGAAATTCAAACTGGAACCAAAGGATATGTCATAAATTAACTTTAAGCAAATAATCAGTATTATTCCGACACCGTTACTGAAAAGAGAACAAAATAGGGAATATTATTATTTTGACAATGATATTGATGTTTTAGAAAAATAATAAGTTTTGTTGTGTTTTTTAAATATTTTTTTAGTTAACTTGTTTTTTATTACAGAATTTAATGTTGATTTTCTAACGTTACTTATATTTTTTTCCATTATTTGTAAAATTTTAGTGAATTAGACAGTGATTTTAGGTCAAAGGACTCAAAGATATTAAAGTAGAGGTCTTAGATTAAAACTATAAGAAGATTATAACTATGATTATAGAAGTTCCACCAGACTGATTATAACACACCAAAAGACTTACTTAATTATAAGAATTTATTAATATTAAGAGTGATTTTTCTTATGTGCAAACAAATAAATAACTTTCTTCTTTAAACCGTCGTCTATGGTTCAAACATTTCCTTACTTTACCTTATAATATCAATATCGTCATTACGCTAACATTTTTGTCATTACGAGAACGATTGATCATTTCCGGGAACATCACAAAATTTCAATAAAATACGTATAATTTGGACAATTTTTTAGAAAAAAAAAAAATTATTACATTAACAAACTTCATTCTGTTCATTTAATGTTGATTCCATTGAAAAAGTTTTGTATATTATGAAATTTCTTGAATTTTATGCACTGTAATTAGCAATTTGTTAAATTTTTTTGACAATTTTGCTGATAAAGGATTTTTTATCGTATGTTTTCATTACTAATTATATAATATAGATACATTATATACCCATGCTATTTAACAACGCCTAAATTATGTGATTCTTTTTATTTTTGGTCATTTTATCCAACTTTGAAAAACGTTCCCGGAATGATAGTTTTCTGCTATATATCCATTAAAAAGCAATATTACAAAAAAAATATAGAATTCTGTGCGCTGCCCTGTCAAAGTATATTAATATATAAATTTTGCGACAATATAAAGCAAGAGTCATCATTATAGCTAGCATTTTTTTTTTTATAAAACCAATCTTGAAATTTGCAACCTTGGTGATTTTGAGCCAAATACATACAAAAAAAGGATTAACGCTATTGGGTATTTTGAGAACAGTTAGGTTAGGTTAGAAAATAAATGTCCATCCGTGCGAAGCCGGGGCGGGCCGCTAGTGCTAATATAAATCTTACTTTCTTCAGAAAGTTATACTTTTACCATAATACCAGGTAATTAATGTAGTTTGGCATTAATTAAGTCCCATAATAACATGGCATATCAGTTCCGTAGATAATATAGTACATTTTAAATTACAGTTCCATAACCGATCTCCCTAAATCAAAATGGGAGGGAAAACCATAAAGCTAGAGGGTGTCATAGACAAAAACAGAAAAAGTCTAGCGCACTATTTCCACGCACAATTTATAATCTACCCTATTTCCACCCCACGGCCCAAGATGGCGGCGTGCGACGCACTCTTGACATATTTCTATTCTGTAGATCAAAGGCTGACTTTACATAGGGGATGTTGCACCCCTCGCCTAGATAGGGCTTAGGTAATACCTAGGCATTACTGCATGTACTAGCCTAGGTTGAATGTAATAGAGACGGTTTGGAAATTCCTTACGCTTTTCGTTTGAATGATATTAATAATTTGCACATCGCTATGTGAAAAGAAGTCTTTGTAACTTTTAACTAATTGTCTAGAACTGTTTTCTCTTTGAAAATCAAAACTACAAAATAAAAAAAAATGTCCGTGCAAGAAGTATGATTAAGGGCCGATTTTTTAATGGTCAGTTAAGAATTTAACCGACTAATAAAGTATTAAGTTACCAATTTGCGGATGTCATACGGTATTTTACTTAGAAAACAGGCAATGACATTTTACAATCATCCGGATTGTGATTTATTCGATTGTTATCTCTTATCTGACTGTTGAAAAATCAGCCCTTAAACAAATAGGGACTGTTGTTTCAATAGTTAGTTTGTCTCATGCTGATGTGTTAAGTAACATAAATGTTTGTTAGATCAAAGAAGCTAAAAAAGAAGAAAGATGTTTGCAAGTCTAACGTGGGATCAAGCATTTTTTATTCTTTTAGCTGGCTCGATGGCAAATTCGGTAGTGATCTTGCCCCATGCCACAAGAGTTGTGGGTTCGATTCCCACCCAGGACAAGCATTCGTGTGATAAATACTTGTGTTTGTTCTGTGTCTGGGTGTTAATATCGAATATTTAAGTACTTATATATTTGTAATACCACTGTTAATTCTGATATTCGTAACACAAGTGCTTTAGCTACTTAGCTCGGAGTCAGATAATTGTATGTGATGTAGTCTGATATTTATTTATTTATTTAATCTCTTATATGTACCAAACTTTTGACACATTTCATCACAATTGGTTAGTTTATTTTAGTGTGAAAACCTTACAGGAATTAGAAATAGTTTTAGCACAATGCATTATAATTGCAGTAACCATTTTTTAATTTTAAATATCGCTAAATTTATTCACTAATTTCTACTACTTCACTAGCTCTCATTCATATAACGCATTATTGTAAAGGAGAATTTTCTGAACATCTCTCTGTTGCGTTTCTAGAGTGCCTAGATTTGTTCTAGGCTGAAAAGAGCGTATCAAAGGATAAAACCCTCTATGGTATAAACGTCTACAAAGATGTAGCCGTGTTCGGCTCACGCATAGACAAGGAAAACGAGTGGAACGCCGTAGATTTCCAGAGTGAATGTAGAGTTATTCATTACAGTGGTAGCGAGGCGAAAGATGTTTTGGGAAAATACATGTTTGTATTGCAGAAGTAATTCATTTGGGTTTAGGTGTTGTGTGCGGGGTAGTGTTACCCAAAGCAAGACTCTTGCGGCGGTCTTGCATGCCGTTATCTTGCAGACTCAATCTTGTTCTTGATCAAATGTTGCTTGTCGCTTGGTTCTGTGTTAAGACCAAGCAACAAGCAACATTTAAGCAAGAACAAGACTAAATCTGTAAGATGACGACGTGCAAGACCGCTGCAAGAGTCTTGCTTTGGGCAACACTAGCGGGGGTGAGAGCGGTGGTAACTCAATGGTAAGGACACGCGCCTCATAACCGAGGGGTGCGGGTTCAAACCCGAGCACGTACCTTTCGATTTTACAATTCTATGTACGTATTTATACCAGTAGGTCGGCGGTGAGGGAATTTGCTATGTGATATTATTGCTTAATTATTTTGTTCCTAGCGTTATGTCATGTGCTTAGACGGGGTCCGCTTAGACCATGATCCAGGATTTAGCGAGTCTGGTCATTAACATTAAAGCGTCTGACGATCTGACCCGATCGAAACCTTAAGATACCCAGTAAATTTTTGGATCATGGTTACAAATCCAAAGTAGTTTTGAATTTACAGGTATCACGTAGTTATCCCTCACCGTAAGCTAGTCGTATAAATACGTACATAGATTTGAAAAATCCAGAGGTACGTGCTCGGATTTGAACCCGCATCCCTTGGTTATGAGGCGCCTGTCCTTATCATTGAGCTACCACCGCTCTAAAATGGCTTATAATTTCGTACGAAGTCATATACTATTCATAACGTCTCTTCTACACTGGAAAGAATCCTCAAAAGCCACGACGCAGCCTCTTTCAACCCTCCAGGCTCTCATCATAAACCTGGCAAAATAACGTAAAAAATAATATGTAAAAGGCTCGTAGCACTCTCAAACACATTGAATGAACGGCGGAAATCTGCGTAGAAATGGCAGCATGCGTGAATTTAACCAACCGTTTGAATAGCGAGGAGAGGTGCGTTTTGAGGAGATTGAGACTAGGGAGGAAATGTCGTATCTAGGGATTCACAGAGTTGAAATCGTGCAGGATCCAGCTGGATTGCTTAATCTAGCATTCCAATCTCCAGTAGGGATTTAAATCTAGCGTCATTGAACCAGCACATAAATAAATAATTAATAAATGAATTTTCCAGACTGACACACCAATTCCCTAGTTGCAAACTAAGCTTATGCTTGTGCTATGGATGCTAGGTGAACGGATATACATACTTAATACAAATGTCCATGTTCATCACACGAAACATTTGCCCCTAGCGGGATTCGAACCAGCGACCCTTAGTTTCGTGGCCAGGGTCTCTAACCACTCGACCAATAGGCAAGTCAAATGTCGCTGGATTCAGCACAGCTGAAATTGTTTTGACCCTAGCTGATTGCTGGATGCAGCATTCTTATCTCTTGTGGATGAAGGCTCAGTCAACGCCCGAGACATCCCTCCACTCTAGGATGAGGGGCACCGCGAGGTATAGTGGGTATACCCATACCCATATTTTATATTTTAGTATCTGACAAGCCGACTTCATGACATGGTTCAGATGCAAATATGATCAATACACCCTTGTAAAATATGATATTGAAAAGAGTAACTACCGAGTTTCTTGCCGGTTTCTTCTCGGTAGAAGCAACATTCCGAACCGGTGGTAGATTCATTATTATTAGTTGATTTTCCTGTTGAATTGACGATTTATAAGTGTTTGTTTCAAACCTATATAAATAAAGAGTCATGAATGACTTTGACTTTGTCTTTGACTTTGACCCCGGCCACCAATACCCTTGGCCGGAACAGGGACCTCCAAACCTGAGGTCCTCGGAAGTCCTACACCCCACCCTGTCCCTCCGAATAGGGTGAAGGTGTAAAAAAAGCATTCTATTCTAATCTCTAAAATGGATTGAAATCCAGCGGTATTGAACTAGGACATGACGCTGAATACAGCTCAGCTATAATTGTGTTGACACTAGCTGAATTATTGGATTCAGCATTGCAATCCCTAGTCGCATCGTATGCGATGGACACGGTGACCCATAGTATGTCATGGTAATGTTTTATCATTATTATCATCTTCCTAGCCTTATGTCCCATGGTTAGTGGGGGTCCGACTGACCATGATGAGTCAGGTTATTGGTTGAATTGAAGCGACTGCCAATCTGATCTTCGTAATCCTATTAGAGGACCAAACAAAAGATCATAGTTACACGTTTATAGAATACTAGTGATTGTCCACTGGTCGAAATTCGACCATTATTAGTTTGTTTTTTTTTGTTACATATAAACATACATAACATCACGCCCATAATCCCCCAAGGGGTAGACAGAGTCAAAGGGGCAGCATGCCCTTTCAACCACATTCAGCCAAAAATAAAGGCGGCTGGGTTAGATGGAAAATTGTGAAAAAGCAGTGACAAGCGGCCAACCTGTCGCCTACACAATCCCACATCCAAAACCCGATATACAATTAGTCGCTTTTTACGACATGCTAGGCAAGAACCACAGTTGGCATATTATTTTTAAGTCCTAGGCCAACACGGGATAGTGGGCTGGGTTGGATGGAAAGCCGTGAAAAAGGAGTGACAAGTGGCTAGCTCGTCGCCTACTCAGTCACATACCGAAAAGCCCGTAAACCATTAGTCGCCTTTGACGACATGCTAGGCAAGAACCACAGTTGGCACATTCTTTTTTTTTGTCCCAGATCAACATGGGCCAAGTCCCAGACCAACGCTTAGACCATGATGATTTAACGAGTCATTTTATTACGTTAAAGCGATGATCATAGTTACACATTTATAGAATACTAATGATTGCCAACTGGTCGAAATTCGACTATTATAGTTAGATTTTTTTTATTATTTATTGAAATATTAGCTTTCAGCACTCATTCTCCATATAAACTTTAACTGTGCCAAATCTCACACTCCTCCGTCCGCGTAATTCTCATAAAAAGGGGTACAAAGCTTTTGCTTTACGTATTAATCTATAGATAGTGGAATACAACTAATCTGTCAAACAGTCCATTCCGCGGCTTTCCGAAATATGGCTGGCTTCACCATAAATGTTTTATTTGAGCTAAAACTCGATGGCGTCAGCTGTGCACCGCCCTGGTATAATATTTGCCAATGTCGGGATCACATCCATTAATGTCTGGTGGTGTGTTTTGACTGGCCTGTCTGGTATAGTTTGTATGTTTAATAGTTTGCGTTAGATAAATAGTTCGGTTAGGTTTTGCGTTTCGTTAGGTTTAATACATATGTAATTGTATAATTTGATCGATATTTATATTCTAAAAATTATTAAATTATAAAGAATGTACCAACTTGTACCTTGCCTAGCATGTCGTGAAAAAGGCGACTAATGGTATATCGGGTTTTGGGTGTGTGATTGTGCAGGCGACGAGCTGGCCAGTTGTCACAACTTTTTACAATTACAATTTGAGCGAACTCGATTTTTTGCTAAATTCTGTCTGACTGTTTGTCACTTCTTCATACCTAAACTATTTAAGCAAATCTGAAGATTAAACCGTCAGAGATTTTTTTTTAACCTGGAATAATTGATTGATGTAAGAACTACATAGAGTACGATATTGTCTCTATAATAAACAAATTCCACACGGGTGGAGCCGAAGGTAAAAACTAGTGTACAGTATAGCCATTGTCACTTCGATGTAAAACCTCTTTTTTAATACAACTCTAAAGGCTTTCCCTCTCAACTTGAAGAAACCTCTTTCTCCCCTATCGTTCTAACGCACTAGTAACTCTATCCCTCTATTTCTCTATGCCCGCCACCCCACATTAACTTACCATAGAGAAATCAAGTTAACTTTTTCACAGCGAGTCGTTAGCGGAAAGCGCGCGAATTTTTTTTCTTTTTCGAGTGTCATTTGAAAAGCTCTGTTGTTTATGGGCCAACGAGTTTTCGATAGACAAGCGTAGTTTTTTTTATGGAAACTATTTCAAATATTCGTTGGTCTTTTTAAATGAGAATTTTATATGGAAGACATTATCTTAAAATTTAAACAAAAACCGCATATTCTAGTAATATTGTAATATTGTAAATGCAATAGTTTGTGTTTGTTCGTTAATATGCTATTTTGTTTAAAAAAAAAAATAATAATTTATTAATTGCTTACGTATTTCTTCTTTTGTTCAGCAAACAAAAATGATGATGATACAGCGCGTTAAAGTACTAGGTGTGTGTAATTATACCGTCCAAGTGACGTAAAGCGTATGTACGTATTTATACCACTAGCTTGGCGGTGAGGGAAAACATCGTGATGAAACCTGCAAATTCAAACAACTTTGGACTTGTAACCATGATCCAAAATTTGTCTGGTTCCCCTATCTTAGGGTTACGAAGGTCAGATCGGCAGTTGCTTCAATGTAATTACCAGACTCGCTAAATCCTGGATCATGGTCTAAGCGGACCCCGTCTAAACACGGGACATAACGCTAGGAAGATGAAGTGACGTAAAGCGCCCCATTCAGATTTTTGAAGCGCTGTATCTTTGTCATATTTCGAGTATAAGATAAAGCAAGAAATATGTATTCAAATATTTTTTGATAATCTAACTTACGGTCTATGATTGTTTTTTTAAAGTGAAATAGCCTATAACGTTTTAAAGTCTCATTTAAGCTTTAAAACGTAAATTAGCTAAAATACAAACATTATTAAATTTTCAGTGGGAATAATTTTATAGTAATAAAGGATTGGCATCTTCAAACAAAGTAGCTTTTCTGCTTTATAATAGGTATAAGTTATCATCATCTTCCTAGTTCGTCGCCTACACAATCACATACCCAAAACCTCATATATCATTAATCCATTACGCCATTTACGACATGCTAGGTAATAAACACTGTTGGCACATTCTTTAAAAGTCCCAGACCAACATGGGACAATGAAATGAGTACGTACTATTAAAATAATATATACTTATATTATATAGCATTTAAACTATGTCGTTTTTCACATAAAAAAGGCATGCCTAAGACATTACAGGTAAGATAAGGATATAGACATTATGCAGGAAGGCGTTCTACACCCCATTATGAAACCAGGGCTGAATTGGGATTTTGACAGGCAAGTCAAATGAGATATTTTTCAAAAGCGGTCAAAACGCAATCACTCCATAACTTTTGTATGGGCTTGTCGGTTTATTACGTCATTAGTTTTCTAGTCAACTGGCAAAATATTAAGCAATTTTTGTTAAATTAAAAATCGTAGACTCAATATAACTCAACAACATACGATTCTTTCTTTGACGGAATTGATATTTCAAAATGAAATATGGTGTGAGGCCTAGTGGCGTTTATTTTAGAGGCCATCCAACAGTGGAAGAATATAATAAGCTTAAGATGATGATGAGATGCAAAAAACAAACTATGAATATCTTCGCGTTATTCATGTTAATGTACATACATACTTATGTAGATTTTTATAAACGAACTAACTTACTAAACTTCACGCCACTTCGCTATCCGGGTAGGCAGAGAGAACCGATTTTTATATATCTTAGAAAAGAGTACTTCATGATGAAAAATACAATATTATAATTGAAACAGGAATACAACATTATAATTGACGTTTGGCGACAAACGGTTAGCTTGAGTAAAAAAATATCGTTGGAGTATTGTAAATTCGTTGATAATTAAAGATCAAATAAATTTGATCTTAAATAACAATACATGTGACGTCACAGCGTCGCCAGTCCATTTATTTCCGGTCTAAGACCTACGCCACTTTTGACGGAAACGCCGTCGCGGATCTTAACCGCCGGAACGCAAATACAATTTATTGCTAACTAGCTGTGTCACCCGCGTTTATGGTTAACATTATAAAGACTATTTCCGTCATACATGATTTCTATGTAACTTTAACCATTAAGTCTGCACACGCGACGGTAGCTTAAAAAATGGAGTAACTTCTCCCGTTTTCCCAACATTTCCCTTCACTACTCTGCTCCTATTGATTGTAGCGTGATGAAAAGTATACTATAACCTGCCCAGGAGTATGGAGAATAATTGTACCAAGTTTCGTTAAAATCCGTCGAGTAGTTTTTGTTTCTATAAGGAACATACAGACAGACAGACAGACAGACAGACAAAAATTTTACTGATTGCATTTTTGGCATCAGTATCGATCACTAATCACCCCCTGATAGTAATTTTGAAAATATATTTCATGTACAGAATTGACCTCTCTACAGATTTATTATAAGTATAGATAAATAACTAAAACGGACACACTGCGCAGATGATCGGTCGATCCATCGCATCATAATTTATAGGCAACTAGCGGCCCGGTACGCCCTTCGCTACGTATAAAGTAAAATATGTAAAAAAAAATATTTGTACATCAAAGTTTCAATTTGACAGCACAATCCCCATTAACAAAATGATCCGCCATTTATTGAATTCATTTGTTGCAAAAAATGTGATAAATGAAGAACCACTCTAACGATTTTGTGCAAACTTCACATAAACCATCTACTAAATAGTCCGAACAAAGCCTAAACATTTGGTTTGGATAGGTGAGCCCGTTCTTGAGTTATAAAATTACAACGAAAAGTGGCATTGATTTTTATACATATTGTTAACTTGTATTGCCAAGTGTTGCGTTAGCCCTAGTTCGGACCTGTATCTGACTCAAGAACGTTACGCTAAACTACCTATGATGAAGCTAGCTTTTCCTGCGGTTATACTTGCATCAATTACTAAGGGAAATAGTTAAGTGAAAATTGATTAATTAGGATTTGTTAGGTTTTTCCTCACATTATGACCTTTTCGTCGAGGTCTACTTGGACGAGATCCTGGAATTAACGAATATAGGTAGGTATTATAACCACAGACTACTTAGTAAAAAAGAACGACTCTTATTATTTTAAGAAACTTATTTAAGATAAGAAGAGGCATGCTCCGGTGGTTCGGACATGTGGAAAGAATGGATGACGAAAGATTGACTAAACAAATATACAATGCGAAAGTGGAAGGATGAAGGCGCGGAAGGCCCATGCTCACCTACCAAGACCAGATTGGTCGTGTATTAACAGAAGGTGATGTTAGGAGTCATAAAAACCGTAGAGCTTGTATGAAAAGGATTATGAATGTTGAAGAGGCGAGTGAGGTGTGTGAGGATCGTGCCATATGGCGTTCGGTTCTCTCTGCCTACCCCGCTAGGGAAGTGGCGTGAAGTTTAGTTAGTTAGTTAATTACATTTTATTTACTTTCCTTACAAAAGTTGTTTAGCCAATTGGCTATTTAATTTGAAATGTAAAAAAAAAAGATTGCTCATTAAATAAAATCCTTTCAATTGGTTCCTTACAATCATAAGTTAAATAAGTAGAGTGCGCATAAACTAATAATAACCGTGTACACGGACCCCTAAAACAGAATTTCACTCGCAAACACCATTCGATTGTACAAAAACCTCCCCTTTAAAGACGAGGGTTCTCAAAGACTGGCTCACAATGAGTTCACACCTATCTTCGGCATTTGAGAAGTGTGGGATCCCGGCTCAATTAAAGAGTATAATAAGGGAGAAATTAATTGCGGACACGTTGGTTTAAGCATTCACACGTACGAATCAAAGGAAACGAGAAGCATTCAGTAAAGGTTTAGTCATAAATAATTGTCCCATGTTAGTCAGGAACTTGAAAAGCATGTGCCAACTGTGTTCCTTGCCTAGCTAGTCGAAAAAGGCGACTAATGGTATATCGGGTTTTGGGTGTGTGATTGTGTAGGCGACGAACTAGCCACTTGTCGCTACTTTTTCGCAATTTTCCATCTAACCCAGCCCATTGTCGCATGTTGGTCAAGGACTAAAAAATAATGTGCCATCTGTGGTTCTTGCCTAGCATGTCATAAAGGCGACTAATGGTATATCGGGTTTTGGGTGTGTGATTGTGTAGGCGACGAACTAGCCACTTGTCGCTACTTTTTCACAATTTTCCATCTAACCCAGCCCATTGTCGCATGTTGGTCTGCGACTTAAAAATAATGTGCCATCTGTGTTCCTTGCCTAGCTTGTAGTAAAAGGCGACTAATGGTATATCGGGTTTTGGGTGTGTAATTGTGTATGCGACGAGCTAGCCACTGATCGCTACTTCTTCTTAATCAATTCTGATTTTGGCTTAAGCTTATTACATTCGGTTCGAATCCTGCTAGAGGCAAATGTTTCGTGTGACGAACATGGACATTTGTACTCGTGTCATGGATTATGGAAACGTATTTAAGTATATCCGTTCACCTAGTGTCCATAGGACAAGCTTTAAGCTTAGTTTGGAACTAGGGAATTGGTGATACAGTCTGGATAATTTATTTATTGGCTTTGTGATCATGTTAGCGATGAGCTAGCCACTTGTCCTTTCCACAATATTCCATCTAAACCAACTCAATTAATTCTATTTTTGGCTGAATTTGGTTTAGGGAGCCTATCACTTGGACTCTGCCTACCCCTTTGGGGATTGCAGGTGTGATGGTAGGCAGAGTCAAAAGGGCAGCTTGCCACCTCAACCGCATTCAGCCAAAAATATGGGTTAGATGGGAAACTGTGAAAAAGTACTGACAAGTGGCTATCTCGTCGCCTTCACAATCATACATCCAAAACCCGATAAACCATTAGACGCCTTACGACATGTAAGGCAAGGAATACTCTTCACACATTACTTTTTAGTCCCGGATCAACGGACGTTAGTTACTTTAAAATTTATAATACTAACAAGTATTTATCCCTAAGACATGGGGTCCGTACAGACGGGTTATTGTACATTTGCCACAAAGTTAATTCGTCACAAAATAATGCATGTGTAAATTCGTCATAATTCTATTTTTGTGTAGTAAACTACCGCACTCGTCTTTAGAATTGTAGCGAATTTATAATAGGTACTTGTGACGAATTAACTTTCAATGTATGGAATGTTTTACGTTGTGGCGAATTAACTTTGTGGCAAATGCCATACAGACTGACACCAAAGTGAAGTCAAAAAAGTCCCAATTTAAATTTCCCACCTACGGAACCTCAAACAGAAACGCTTACACATATCTTCCGTCTCTTTCCCACATCTCAAATCAACACCCTACCACTCAAAAACAAAAGTTCAACAAGCAACATACCTATGAAATCTCAATCCCTTTTAAAATATAGGATATCACGGCCACTTAATTCAGACCCCTCTCGCCCTGACATTTCCAAATGAATTCCCAGAAATTGTACTAAATGGCAACCAGATCAGGGGTCTTGTTATGATGGTCTTTGTGTGAACGTGTCATGGTTTTACAAAGGCTATTATGTCGGGACAAAGAGGCACGGGACCCTCTTGACACCTCATTCTTTGATTCTGAATGCGGTTATAATGTGTGATGGAAATTATTATTGGATTTCGTTGGATGTAGGAAGGAGAGATTTTTTAAGACATGGACACCTTGTAAGATTCTTCTTCCTAGCGTTATGTCCCGTGTTTAGACGGGGTCCGCTTAAACCATGATCCAGGATGTAGCGAGTCTGGTAATTACATTGAAGCGACTGCCGATCACACTTTCGTTACCGTAAATAGGGGAACCAGACAATTTTTGGATCATGATTACAAATCCAATGTTGTTTTGAATTTGCAGGTTTCATCACGATGTTTTCCTTCTCCGTCGAGCTAGTGGTATAAATACGTACATAGATTTGAAAAATCCGGAGGTACGTGCCCGTGTTTGAACCCAAACTTCTCGGTTAAGAGACACGTGTCCTTACCATTGAGCTACCACCGCTTTTACCATCGCTTTTGTAGTCGTAAAATCCCCGAAGGGGTAGGCAGAGTCCAAGGAGTGATATGCTCCCTAAATCAAATTCAGCCAAAAATTTAATTGATTGATTTGGTTAGATGGAAAATTGCTGCAATGGAAAAGACAAGCGGCTAGCTCATCGCTAACATGTTCACAAACCCAATACACCAATAGTCGTCTTTTACGACATGCTAGGCAAGAACCACAGTTGGCATATTCTTTTTAAGTCCCAGACCAATACGGGACAGTGGACTGGGTTAATGCTGGCTGAAAAATAATTGCTAGCGTCGCATAAGGCGTAAAGAAAAGATCCCAGTTGGGACATTTTCAAGTCTTCAGATTGCGCGCTTATGACATATCTGCCAATTATTTTTATGTAGTATCAAGTTTAGTTAGTTAGTTAGTTAATATCATTGCGCTTACTCATGCCACTGCACCAGATGAGTTAACGGACTTTTTCAAAGTGTAACTGAAGAGTAATGCACCGTATTGCTCTCACCTGTACATTGCAGCGGAGCCTGATACTAAAAGATCTAATTTTGGTCTAGACCAGTGGCTCCCAAACTTTTATATGACACGACCCCTTAAGCATAGAAATCTAGTCCGCAGAGCAGCTCCGTTATCTTGATTAGAACTAATTGTAGTATAACACGGTCCTAAATGCAAGAGGCCGAGGTTCTAAGCCCATTTTGAGTTGCGAATTGTAAAAAGTTAGGTATGTATGATAACCACTAACTCGTACGATATTAATGAGAAACACAATAAGGTGTGTAATTGAGTATTTAAAGTTAATATAATTAGTACGTTTTTTTTAAATGATGTTTGTAACTTTATTAGGTACTTTAATAACATAAAATTTTTATATTTTAGAGCTTGTATGAAAAGGATCATGAGTGTTGAAGAGGCGAGTGAGGTGTGTAAGGATCGTGCCATATGGCGTTCGGTTCTCTCTGCCTACCCCGCTAGGGAAGTGGCGTGAAGTTTAGTTAGTTTTATATTTTAAAACGGAATCTTTGATAAAATTTGTAACGTAGCATGTAGTTAACGCTGAGTAAAGCCACACTCGGGAGAAGAGCACCAAGGGGTTTGCGGGTATATATAGCGGTTTCATGTACGGCAGGAGAGAGATTTTCGGACTCCGAGGCTCCGGCTCCTGGGAGTCCCACACATCTCTGCCTACCAACCTAATAGGGCACAGCGCATTCCCCTCTTAAAACGGGGTCGATACACAGTTTGAGAAGCACTGGTCTAGACTTAGTCTCGGTAATGCCGCGGCGAGAGGTGCATAATCCAATTAAAATTCTAATTTTGAGTAATTTCGTTGAAGTGAACGCTAATCCGTGCTAGGCATCTTGAGCTGAGATCTTGGCTAGTTTTAAGTCGAGCTGGTATCCCGTCCAGAAATTCAATTATTTGTTGATGGGATGAGTAATGAGCAGAAAGTTAGTGCAATATATTAAATATAATATAAGCTTTTGCTTACACTTGAAATTCGATCTGTTTTAAAGGTCGGTGTATTTGTCAATAATTGAACGTTCAATGTTTTACTGAATTAATTTCAACCGATGCTACTGTTGGCCGAAAGCACGTTTCGGCGAACTATAGAACTCTGTCTATATGATTCGGTGAAAAAAAAAATACTTCTGCGCCGAGTAAACACCTAAAAAATAAAGTAAAAAGTACTAATTAAAAACTCTTTTCTGAAACATGAACTGAATTAGTCTGCCACGAGAAAAAGTCAAAGAAAAAGAAGAAAACAAAAAGTCACTCAAAAATATTTTCAAAAATGCGCTAAAGATATTTTCAACAGGTTTATTTTCTGAGATCCCGTTTTTCATCTAAAATGCATACAACGCCATAGAAAATGTAGAAAGAAAATAAAAAAATACAGAAGAGATAACATCAGATAAATTTGCAGTAATGAAAACACCGCAAGATAATATGCTGATATAAACTGACAAACTACCAGAAGTTAACAAACATCAGGATAGCTACAGGGAAATAGCCCAAAATGTTTAACGATGAAGGTATGTTGTATGATCAGAATAGATAGACTTATACATACGTAATAATATCTTCCTAACCGATTTTCGAGAAACCAGTAAAATATTAGAGTGCACAAATGTGTGCGCAAACACAGGTGCACTCTATGTTCCTTCACTCTCATAGTCCGTTCAGACGGCACCAACATGACCGGAGAGAGGTCAGGCGCAGGACCAACGGCTTAACGTGCTTTCCGAAGCACAGGGGTGTTTAAACCGCCACCTCCCTAACTCCGGGCTGGTACTGAGTAATTTCAATATTGAAATACCAGTCACAATTTGTTTGGCTTGATTTGCGATACGTTCGATACGTGCTTAATATATGTATACATACGTACTATCACACCCGCAATAGACAGGATACAAGACACAGTAAGCTTCTGAAGCCACTTTCAGGCTATAATAAAATAAAATTAGGTTGTTGAAAAAAAATTGTGAAGCGGTGGTAGCTCAATGGTAAGGACACGCGCCTCTTAACCGAGGAGTGCGGGTTCAAACCCGGGCATGTACCTCTAGATTTTAAAAAATCTATGTACATATTTATACTACTAGCTCGACGGTGAGGGAAAACATCGTGTTGAAACCTGCAAATTCAAACAACTTTGAATTTGTAACCATGATCCAAAAATTGTCTGGTTCCCCTATGTAAGGGTTACGAAGGTCAGATCGGCAGTCGCTTCAATGTAATTACCAGATTCGCTAAAATCCTGGATCATGGTCTAAGCGGAACCCGTCTAAGCACGGGACATAACGCTAGGAAGATGATGAGGTTGTTGAAATTGTGAGGAAATATTGGCTAGTTTGTCGCCAAATAAGAGATGGATAGATTGTGTGAAAGATGATATGAGTGAAATGGGAATGGATAGCTTGATGACGGCTGACCGGGACGTACGGAAGAGAATGACATGCTGCGCCGACCCCAGGGGGCCTGCTGACCCTTTGACTCCGCTTACCCCTTCGGGGATTGCAGGCGTGATATTATGTATGTAAATCAAAATTTTACATAATTTTCAGCAGTTGACTTAAAGAGCAATGTTATGTCATGCGTATTGGGTTGAATTTGTCTAAATTAACATTTGTATTAATTACACCTATACGGTAAGTATGACTGTGTGATTTTGGTGACAATTTTAAATGCAACTTCTATTCGGGCTTTTGGGTATGTGACTGAGTAGGCGACGAGCTAGCCACTTGTCACTCCTTTTTCACAGCTTTCCATCCAATCCAGCCCACTGTCCTAACAAAAAAAGGCGACTAATGGTATATCGGGTTTTGGGTGTGTGATTGTGTAGGCGACAGGTTAGCCGCTTGTCACTGCTTATTCACAATTTTCCATCTAACCAAGCCCGACTTTATTTTGGCTGAATGTAGTTAAAGGGGCATGCTGCCCCTTTGACTCTGCCTACCCCTTCGGGGATTATGGGCGTGATGTTATGTATGTTCGATTCCGCGAAAACCGCTCGAGCGGTCAACATCTCATAGGACTACGCTCGTAAATTTTTATTCTAATGTGTTGTAATAACTGTTTAAATTAACATATCATCGCTTCAAAAGTCTCCTATTAAATAGAACTCAAAGTTTAGTAGAAGATAAGTGATAAGTGATCATTATAGTGTGTGATATGAGAAAGAATCCGAATTACTAGTGCAAAATATCAAGCCGTTTTTTCGAAATTCAAAGCGTCGCTTCACCGTGTCGTAACCGTGACCTTGAGCAAACTGTCAACAGTTCAACACTAACTGCTTTCTAGTTATTCCAAGCTACTAAAATTACTAAAGTCTAATTTCAACCACAAGTAAAAAGAACCAACGGTCTAGCGGTAAGAGCATATAGTGAAAGACCAAGAAGTCGCCGGTTCTAATCCGCTATCGGACTAAAGTGACTTTTTGTTACTTTTTTCTTTTTCTGTTTTGATTTTTGCATATTATTTATTGATTATCAAAATGAGCATGAATTGCGCAGGATGTAGCAAATATATAAGAGACCTTAATTTCATGGAATGCTCAAAATGCAAAAAAAGCTATGATTTACTGTGCATTAAAGTGACAAAAGAAAGTTTTGTCACCTTCTCTCAGAACTACAGGGATAATTGGCTTTGCCCTACGTGTGTTTGCTCTTTGCCCAAGGGTGACAACACATCAACCCCCATATGTCCGTCTCCTCTACCATCTCATCTAGATGACACATATACATGCGAAAATCTCAACGTGAATCTAGGAAGAGGCAGCCGTCCACAAGGTAACAAGACCAATAACTTGAAGAAATCTTCCCACACCCAACTGGATATGTCTACTCTCTTAGCCGAAATTCGCCAGCTACGTCAAGAAATGATGGAGGTGAAAGAACAAAATATGGAAATAAAACAACAAATGGCAAACATGTCTGCTAACCTATCTAAGACTGTTGAAGAAAATTCGAAAAAACTTCAAGTTGCAGCACTTGAGATCGACTATCTTAAAGCGTCCATCGGAGTTCTCCAGCAACAACTAGGAGCGCGTGATCAGGATGACTTGCGAAACGACCTCGAAATCATTGGAGTACCAGAGGGGATTAACGAAAATTTGCATCAAATAGTCATAGCAGCCTCGCAAAAAGTTGGAGTACAGTTGACTGAAGCAGAGGTCGATGACGTTTTTAGAGTAGGACCAAAAACTAATAAAATGTCTACAAATCGATCTTCACAGAAATTGCCGCGTCCTATAATTGTGCGTATGCTGACTCGCCGTAAGGTCGACGAAGTTTTAAAAGCTGCAAAGAGCAGACGCAACATTACTTCAGAAAATATAGCTGACGGTGATACACAGACACTATTCTTTAACGCACGTCTTACTAAAGCAAACAGGCAGCTTTTTCGTGAAGCAAGAAACCGTTCCAAAGAATATGGATTTCAATATTGCTGGGTGCGGAACGGTGGCATATTTATTAGAAAAGCTGATGGCAAACCAGCCGTACGTGTGTCCTCTTTGTCTGATCTGGATGAAAGGATTGGACCTACAGGGCGGCCGGGCGGCAACGCAGCACAACCGTAAAAGGTTCCTAAAAGTAAACTTACACATAATTAATTTTATATGTAGATCTAATAATAGAATAGATACTATTTGTAGCGTAATAACAAATCTTCGATCTCATATTAGTGGTTTGTCTAGTGAAAATGATATTTTAACACTTACATACTTACTTACACACTTTATTACAAACTTCCTATCACACATACTTATACACTTAGATACACACACTCTTACACACCAACTTACCTTAACTCTTACACTTACATACAGAGATAAACACAGAATGTGCGGGTTGCTTCTGGGTGGATGCGGTCAATCGAAAGTATACAAATACCTTATTTTATTTATCAAAATCCCTAAAGATGACTGACGTCACTCAAGATATAGATGACACACTTTCGATAGACTGCCACTGCCTCAATAGAATGAATGCCATAGTCTTCTGTCTTCTTACCATAACTTCAAGTGTCTTACACTCAATATACGAAGTATCCAACAAAACTTTAGTGCTCTGCTAGTAACGCTTTACCGCTCAAAGGTTGAGTTCGATCTTATTATTCTGACGGAGTGTTGGCTGAATGAGAATACTCTGATACCGGATCTGTCAGGATTCAAGGCTTACCGTACGCAAAAATATATAAACAAGAGCGGCGGAGTAGTCGCTTACGTTAGAAACTCCTGGAATGTGGTCGTAAACGAATCTCCCTGTGAAGACTCCAATTGCCTGGCAATTAACTTTAATTCTAACTTACTCGTTCTAGCCTTATATCGCTCGCCATCGTTTAGCAATATTAATAATTTCCTATCATCTCTAGAGAATGTTCTGGCGAGTGTCCACAACAAAAGTGACATCATCCTGGCTGGTGATATTAATCTTGACATATGCTCAGTACCACTTAAAGACCATTGTAATGAGTACATATCTTTGCTGGCAGAACATCAGTTACTACCAGCTATATACAAACCCACAAGGGGTGATGCATGCCTTGATCACGTCTTTGTAAAGAACCCAAAGCATGCCTTAGGAATTGTATGTGTTTCTGACATTACAGATCACTACATCTGCATTGCAGCGCTATCTATGCG
Organism: Glyphodes perspectalis; assembly: GCA_951394215.1. Classification (NCBI taxonomy): domain Eukaryota; kingdom Metazoa; phylum Arthropoda; class Insecta; order Lepidoptera; family Crambidae; genus Glyphodes; species Glyphodes perspectalis. The sequence goes on from OX596227.1 coordinate 4,658,969, forward strand.
ACAAAATAAACCAAATACGAGACGGCCTAGAATGAAAACTGACAATAGCGCTATAATTAATGATCTTGGCTGTGTGGACTGGGCTGCTGTTCTCGACAGAACTGATGTCAATATAGCCTCGTCCATCTTTGTAGAAACTATAGTTGGAGTTATCACGAAAAATACACATATTACTGTTACAAGCCGAAGAAAAGTTATTCTCAAGCCTTGGATAACACCCGGGCTTATCAAATGTCAAAAGCACAGAGACCGACTACACCTCCTAGCTAGGAAAAACCCACTGAATGAAGTAATCCAGACGACATACAAAAGATATAGAAACTTCCTAAACAGCCTCCTTCATAGAACTAAGCGTAATTACGAAAACCAAATGCTGCTAAGTAACAAAGACAACCCCAAGAAGTTATGGCACACGATTAAAGATATCTGTAATCTAAACACAACCCTAAGATCCCCCGTTGACTTATTGAAAATAAAACAAAATAACATCTCCTCTCTCAATTATTGTAATGAATACTTCACTAACGTAGGAAAAGCTCTAGCGTACGATTCTCTCAAAAAACTTGATACCACACAAGATTCTCTGGCAGCTATGACAAAATTATCCACTTCGACTTTAAATTCCTTCTTTTTGACCCCGACTGATGAAGACGAGTTAAACAAATTCATTTGTGACTTGAAGCCGAATAGTTCCCCGGGAATAGACGGGTGCTCGCCGCTCCTTATTAAACAAATTAAACACTTGATACTTAAGCCCTTGACCCACATTTTCAATCTAAGCTTGTCTTCGGGGGTTTTTCCCAAGATTTGGAAAACAGCCTTAGTATCACCAATTTTTAAACATGGAGATAAAAGTTGCCCCTGTAATTATCGGCCCATCTCGTTGCTCACAGTTTTCTCTAAACTGCTAGAAAAGCTTGTTAACAAACGACTAGTAGATTATCTTGAACTCAATAATCTGATTCCCGAAAGACAATTCGGCTTCAGACGCGGTAGATCTACTGAAGATGCAGCCCTATTATTATCCAACATCGTGTCAAAGGCCTTGGATTATAAAAAATGCTGCATTGGTGTGTTCCTCGACCTGGCCAAGGCTTTCGATACGGTTTCAATTCCTATTCTTATAAAAAAGTTGGAAGGCATGGGAGTCAGAGGTCTAGCATTGGACTGGTTTAACAGCTACCTGACGGGCCGGAGTCAATGTGTGCGAGTAGATGGTGTTGTGGGCGACGAATTGCCTATTGAATTTGGCGTACCACAGGGGAGCATACTTGGTCCCACATTATTTCTTGTATATTTAAGTGACATTACCACGACTCTTCAAAAAAACGAGGATATTATATGTTTCGCAGATGACACAGTCATACTTTTCCAGGGATTGACGTGGGAGTTAGTATTTAAATCAGCTGAGAATGGTATGTCACGTTTAGCGGATTGGCTTACAAAAAATCTATTGACCCTGAATTTAGGCAAAACAAAGTACGTGGTTTTTCACAAGACACGTGCTTCCCGCCCCTCATCTGCTCTACACTTGAAATTACATGTTTGTTCACAACCGTCCCCCTCTTGCAGTTGCAATACTATAGATAGGACGACTGATATAAGATACTTAGGATTAACTATTGACGAAAACCTGTCTTACAAAAAACATATAACCGAATTATCTGCCAAGATAAGGAAAATTGTCTATGTTATGAAAGCTCTTAGGCTCTCGGCTCCCAGAAACACCCTCATGCTCGTATACAAAGCCATATGTCAGTCACTTATCATTTATTGTATTAAGGTTTGGGGTGGAGCCGTCAAAACTGCCTTGATAGGACTTGAGAGAGCTCAAAGATCAGTCCTTAAGGTAATGCTGCACAAACCTTACAAATTTAGCACTGACCAACTATATGAAGACTGCAGAGTACTACGGGTAAGGCAACTATTTGTGCTGCGTGGTTTGTTGGCTACTCACAAAAAGTCTTTAACTTCACCAGATCATACGCATTGGGTTTCACAAAGGTTGTATAAAATTCCGGTGCCTACAGTACGTACAACTTTTGCACAGAATCAGCCATACTTTCTTTTGCCAAGAATGTACAATACTATAAGTAGCAAACTAAAAATAAGAAATCTCACTTTGCGGGAATTGAAAGGTACTCTTGAAACCTGGCTATTAGAACTGGACTACCAAGAGACGGAATACTTACTGAAAACCTAAATTCTCTGTATCATCACACACACACACACACACACACACACATACACACATACACACACACACACACACACATACACACACGCAAACACACACACACAAACACACAAACACACACACACACACACAATCACACTCACTTTCCAACACATACTCATATACTGAACTGCAAACAATTTAACAAAATTTTACGTTCCTTTTCAACCTTTTACTTTTAGTTATTCAATTCATAATATACTTTAATTTCCAACATCGCTTGAGCTGGTATACTTAAAATTATTGTATGGTAAATGAGACTGGCTCCTGCGATACAAGCTTGATGCTTAGTGCAGATGCCGCTAGAAATAAGCAACTATTGTAATTGTTTTTATGGAAATAAACATTTTATTATTATTATTATTATTATTATTATTATGTATGTATGTAACTTCTATGTTGATCCGGGACTTAGAAATAATCTGCAAACTGCGTTGTCTTGTTTGTTGTTCCTTGTCTAGCGTATTATAAAAGGCAACTAATGGTTTACTAGGCATAGTTTTTGTAATTGTTTAGATGACGACAATTTTAATAATAACCATCAATCCTAAGCAACCTGTTTTTTTTGGTCAAAAGTGGTGAAAGAAAAGATTCTGAGACTAAAGGCTCTGAAGATGTTATGCAAATGTATGTACTGTTAGGGATACATTTTTTTCTGAACATCTTTTTCTATGATCAAGCGTTAGATTTTTTTTGGCTACTATATCTATGGGACTATTTGTATTTGTATGTATTACTTACAAGAATAAGACGATTGCCGATGGTCTCGATTTTGACAGAGGAGGACGAGAACGCGATCGGCGCGGTCCGCTACCCATGCATGCCGTCGCTGGTGTCGCTGCAGCAGATGCGCAACCGGCTGCACTTGGCCTACCTGGGCCGAAAGCTGATGAAGTGGACCGCGCTCGCGACGGGGAGGGAGCTGCGGCGGCTCGCAACTGAGATCAACTCGTATGTACAGTGATGACGAACATTTGCGAGGCCATGCCTAGTGTGACGTACGTTTCTGAGACCTTATGCAATGTGACGCCACATTTGTAAGACCTTACCTAGCCGAAGGCTAAGCTAAGCTAAGCAGCTTCGGCTTGGCTACCGAAAGACCTGTCACGCCTTAACTAATATCCGATTGTGATGAATTAATGCTCACCTAAAATTTATGATTTAGGGTATCATTGGTCCAACAATTTTTAGGCTTGCCTAAAAATTTTTTCGATTCGGCAAGTGTTTTTTTACACCGATTTTATTTTAAATTCGTCAAATACTAATTTGGTTTCGTTTTGCCAAAATAAGTGAAGGTTCTGATTGAGCAAGTCTACGAAATGTATAATTTTGTCAAGTCTGTCAGTAGTTTTAATTTGTCAAATGTATAAAAGTTCTGATTCGTCATGCCTATTATTAGTTCTGATTTGTCAAATCTATAGTCCAACCAATTTTCTTTAATACAATTAGTTTGCAAGTTACATACATAATAGTTTGCAAGTTTATTGTAGTTGTCGCAGGTAAAAGCCAGTCTTATACTATCAATGCTTTATTTCAGAGCCTACACCAGTTTCGCAGAGGACATGCGCAACGCATTTATGCTGCTGGCGCGAGGGAGGTACTTCTACCCGAATCTGAACAAGATGGTGTTGGAAAACGTGCCAAATAAGGTACCACATTACATTTAGTCCTTGTCACGAAAAGCTATTGATTTTGTTAACAAACAATCAGTGGTTTGCAGCGTTGAGACCAAAACGGATTTTTGTTATAATTTCCGGATTTCCACGTCCAAGGTCTCATGTTGATCAGGGACCTAAAATGTGCCGACTGTTTTCCTAACATATTCTGTAAGGGGCCTTATGGTGCATTGGTGTGTGATCGTGTGTAGGCGACGAGTTAGACACTTGTCACTACTTTTTGACAACTTTCATCTAATTCAGCCCAATTTTTTACTTAAAGTGGTTAAAGTCGTCCAATGTTGGTCTGGGACTTAAAAAGAATGTGCATACTGTGTTCTTTGTCTAGCATGTCGTAAAAGGCGACTAATGGTATATTGGGGTTTGGGTGTGTGATTGTGTAGGCGACGAGATAGCCACTTGTCTACTGACTGAACAATTAAAAAAAAAACCTGCTAACCCAGCCCATTTCTATTTTTTGGCTGAATATAGGTAAGGGGTTTTTGACTCTGCCTGCCTTTTCAGGGATTACGGGCGTGATGATATGTTTGTGGTTAAAGGGGTTGACCTCTTTGGAAATTGCGGGCGTGTTAGTATGTGCACAAGTTGTTTGTAGTACTGGTTAGTGAATATTGCCGCTCGATAGGCCAATATTGATTGTCTATCCATAGCCTATCGATAGTTGAAGAAAATCAATAGTATCAATAGTCTATTGATACTGAAAACTATCGGTATATAGCAATATTATCGATAGTATCGATTCTATCGATAGTTGATTGGTTGGCAGCGATCGAAACATGATATCTGTCGATAGTATTGCTGTTTACCGATAGTATTGCACTAAAAGAGACTTCGATACTATTGATACCATCGATACTGGCAAGTGTCCTATCGATCGTATAAATAATTTTAGCGTTCAACTATCGATTGCAAAACTATAGACTTTTCGGCAACACTAGTACTGCTGATGATATCCTATCAAAGTATATCAAGATATACGATCTATGTATATAATCTGGTTTGTATATTTCAATGTAAAACACATCGCCTTCGTGGCGCAATCGGTTAGCGCGTTCGGCTGTTAACCGAAAGGTTGGTGGTTCGAGTCCACCCGGGGGCGTGTTTTTTTGCACTATTAATACGTACACGTTACTCGACTACACGTTCAAAAAGAGGGTAATGTGTTTATCAGGTTTAAGATGCTTTTTGTTTCAGCTAAGATTTTTGAGGTAAGACCTATTTTGACAGGATTTTTATTGGCAGATAGCATGTTAGTAAGGTAATTGTTGTTTCTATTATCCAAAATATAATTTGATTTAAAGGATAAAATTGAACTCCTTATTATCCGTTTTTTTTTTAAAAAGGTAGGTATAATAATTAAAATTAAAATTGATAAAACTAAAGCAATTATTCCTCCTAATTTGTTAGGGATTGATCGTAAAATTGCTTAAGCAAATATTAAATATCATTCTGGTTGGTAATAAAAGGTTATTAAGGTTGATCAAGAATCATTTTCTTTTTACATACATACATACATAACATCACGTCCATAATTCCCGAAGGGGTAGGCAGAGTCAAAGGGGCAGCATGCCCCTTTAACCACATTAAGCCAAAAATAAAGCCGGGCTGGGTTAGATGGAAAATTGTGAAAAAGCAGTGACAAGCGGCTAACCTGTCGCCTACACAATCACACACCCAAAACCCGATATACCATTATTCTTTTTATTAAATAAATATATATAATAATACATTCCATGCGTACGATGCTGTGGTAAAAGGCTAGTGTTGAAATAATAGGAAAAAAACGTGTTAAAGCAGACTGACATGTAGAGCGCCCTGCAGGGGGGGCTCCGAATACTCCTGAGGTATCCCTGCCTGTCGTAGGAGGCGACTAAAAGGGCCTTTGGGGTCGTGGGGGTTAGAGGGGGGGCCCCCTGGTCCTCTATCGTCCCCAGAGAAGACGACTGCATGTGTTACACCCGGTCCGTTAGGATAGGGTACACAGCTGTCTATGTGGTCGTAAAACACCACCCTAGGTGTTCTGGGGGACAATATCACTCCCTCGAGATGGGCCGCTAGGCGGCAGCGCGCGCTGCGTAGACTTTTCAAGATGAATCCCGACAGTGGGGATCCCGTTGGTTTTGCGTTAGCGCCCGAAGAACGGCAGCCTTGAGGTTTAGTCGGTAGGGGGGCTGGAGATTGCTACCGGTTTCGAGCCCGACACACCCTGTAGGCCCTATCCAGGTCTATTTGGACGGTGCGTAAATGCATTCCTCAAGTACAAAAAAAGACTGACATGTCGAGGTCCAACTGTGTTTCTTGTCAAGTATGTCGTAAAAGGCCACTAATGGTGCATTAGGTTTTAAGATAGACGCTAGCCACTTGTCACTACTTATTCACAATTTTCCAACTAACCTCATATTTATTTTGTAACTAAGTTAGCTTCAGTGTCATGTTGGCCTGGGACTTAAAAATAATGCGCCAACTATGTTCCATGCCTAGTATGTCGTAAAAGGCGACTAATGGGAGGTATATCGGGTTTTGGGTGTGTGATTGTGTAGGCGACAAGCTGGCCACAACATTTTCACAATTTCGCATCTAACCCAGCCCAGTTTTATTTTTGGCTGAATGTTGTTAAGAAGGCCTGCTGGCCCATTGACTCTGCCTACTCCTTTGGGGATTATGGGCGTGATGTTATGTTATGTTAAGTTAGCTTCAAGGAACTTTATCGCCTCTTCAACTCTGCCTACCCCTCCGGGGGTTGCGGGCGTGATGATATATGTATGTATGACTATGCTTCCCCATGAATAAACTACCCTCCGCAATATCCTCGACTGTTTCATAACGGTTTACAATTTTTGTTGCTTGCTCGGTCAATTTTACACCTCTATGTTTTAACATTTCGGTCATCGCCTCCGTGGCGCAATCGGTTAGCGCGTTCGGCTGTTAACCGAAAGGTTGGTGGTTCGAGTCCACCCGGGGGCATGTTTTTTGCACTATTTATTATACGTACACGTTACTCGACTACACGTTCAAAAAGAGGGTAATGTGTTTATCAGGTTTAAGATGTTTTGTTTCAGCTAAAAATTTTGTTTAATCCTCAAGGACTGGGGTTACTTTAAGGACTATTAGTGGGATTAATTAAATTGTTTATGTATTATATCAAACAATCACCATCTCCCGAGGAGTGGCAGCGTCCAAGGAGTAATGAGCTCCTTAAACTACATTTAACAAAATGTAGTTAAAAAAAAAAGAATGTGCCAACTGTGGTTCTTGCCTAGCATGTCGTAAAAGGCGACTAATGGTTTACGGGCTTTTGGGTATGTGACTGAGTAGCCGACGAGCTAGCCACTTGTCACTCCTTTTTCACAGCTTTCCATCCAACCCAGCCCACTGTCCCATGTTGGTCTGGGACTTAAAAATAATATGCCAACTGTGGTTCTTGCCTATGTCGTCACGCCCATAATTCCCGAAGGGGTAGGCAGAGTCAAAGAGGCAGCATGCCCCTTCAACAACTTTCAGCCAAAAATAAAGCCGGGCTGGGTTAGATGGAAAATTGTGATAAAGCAGTGACAAGCGACTAACCTGTCGCCTACACAATCACACACCCAAAACCCGATATACCATTAGTCGTCTTTTACGACATGCTAGGTAAGAACCACAGTTGGCATATTATTTTTAAGTCCCAGACCAACATGGGACAGTGGGCTGTGTTGGATGTATAGCCTATAGCCTTCCTCGATAAATGGGCTATATAACACTGAAATATTTTTTCAAATCGGACCAGTAATTCCTGAGATTAGCGCATTCAAGTAAACATATAATTTTTGTGATGAAGTTCCATTACGTGCTTTTGCAGGAGAACTTAATTTTGACTTGATGTCATCGGGCTGGCTTTAGTAATGCGGCGGCTTGAAAAACTGACATGTCACAGGGTTGATATAACAATCCTTATTTTTCAACCCCTAGCATCGCCTTCGTGGCGCAATCGGTTAGCGCGTTCGGCTGTTAACCGAAAGGTTGGTGGTTCGAGTCCACCCGGGGGCGACATTTTTATTACGGTATTGCCGTATGCAAAAATGTGCCTAATAAGCCTTGAGCTTGCTCATTATAAGGTAGGATCTTTAAGTAGTAGTTTTTGTAGATACTAGAGTTGAAAATCCAATGATATACTTACTATAACGTTTTAGCTCTATTAAGGTCTTTATAGTTTAAAAACTGTTCTACTTACATTAAGTTACTTTAAATAACTGTTTGATGCTAAATTCAACAAAAAAAAATCTTTAATGATTAGTCCGTAGGAATTCGTCTATTTCACGTATAATTACTTTATCAGCTATCGTGTATCGAAGGGGTCCGAAAAGGAATTTCATATACAGAAAAGGTGTTGTTCCCTTAAAGATAATAGCAAAGCCGAAAGAAAAGTAAATAATGGATTTTTTTAACATAAATTTATTAATTGTATATCCTTATATCCATTAGGGAACACTGTGTTTCGTTTTAAGCAGGTATTAGTGAGGGTAACATCAATCAATGTTGGTTTAGGACTCAATTATATATTATATATAATATATATATGTACATATATATAGATGTTGCTAAAAAAACCTACGCCCCCGGGTGGACTCGAACCACCAACCTTTCGGTTAACAGCCGAACGCGCTAACCGATTGCGCCACGAAGGCGGTGAACTACTGGTTGAAAAATACGGGCGCAAAATTGACCGCTCCAAATAGATATTTGAACTTATTACCTTATAAGTAATTTTAATGAAGAGCAATGTTCTTTAGAGGCATGCTCCGGTGGTTCGGACATGTGGAAAGAATGGATGACGAAAGATTGACTAAACAAATATACAATGCGAAAGTGGAAGGATGTAGGAGCCGCGGAAGGCCCAGGCTCACCTACCACGACCAGATTGATCGTGTATTAACAGAAGGTGATGTTAGGAGTCATAAAAACCGTAGAGCTTGTATGATTAGGATCATGAATGTTGAAGAGGCGAGTGAGGTTTGTAAGGATCGTGCCATATGGCGTTCGGTTCACTCTGTGTAGGCAGAGAGGACCGAACCCGCTAGGGAGGTGACGTGAAGTTTAGTTAGTTTGTTAATGTTCTTTAATTACTAAGGTATTCAGCCTTAAAACTTTAGGCTTTTGTAATTTTATGTAATAACTTATTAATTTTTACAGATATGTGGGCGCTTTAACTAATTTAAGCAGTTATTTTGAATGATAAACTTAATTATTTATCTCAATTGTAATTTAAATTCATACCAAAGTAATTAGGTAATGATGACTCAAATTAGGTAATAATAACATTAATTGCTAATTGGTATGAATTCAAATTACAAGTGAGATAAATCATTAGATTATGAATTAAATTACAAGTGAGATAAATCTAATGATTTATCTCACTTGCAATTTGAATTCATACCAATTAGCAATTAATGTTATTATTACCTAATTTGAGTATCTATCTGTCTGATATTTGACCAAAGTTTAGGCTTAAAATACACGAAAATGTAGCCTATTTAATACGGCACTTCTCTGTCAGACGAAGCGATAAAAGAATATCATTGGTTCTTTATAATGAGTAGCCAATATTTAACTAATATTGAGTAGTAATTTCAAGCCAAAATCATATGAGTATGATCAAGCCTTATGAGAATACCAAAAATACTCGCCCCCGGGTGGACTCGAACCACCAACCTTTCGGTTAACAGCCGAACGCGCTAACCGATTGCGCCACGAAGGCGATGACCGAAAGGCTGAAACATATGGCTGCAAATGTTACCGAGCAAAATTTCGCCAAAATCTAATAGAAGATGTAAAACAGGCAATATTAGAAATTCCTTAGAAACAGCTCCGATTTTGATGCTTTTATTTTATATTCATTATATATATTGATTATATACTTTTGAAAGAAACATTTTGAATAGGGGACGGAATTATTTATCATCATTCCGACATCCTCTTGCCCTTCTCCCAAGTCATCTGGGGTCGGCGCAGCATGTCTTCCTCTTCCATATCCCGGTCAGCCGTCATCAAGCTCTCCACTCCCATTTCACTCTTAACATCATCATCATCATCACACAATCCATCCATCTCTTATTTGGCCTTCCTATAACTCTCCATCCACTAACATTCATACAAAATTGTTTATATTATATTATAAAAAATATTTATCATAATATGTACATAAAAAAAATTCTTGCATATCCATTGAAAATGATGATAGGCAATTGCTTTAATGTAATTAGCCGACTCGTTAAATCCGAGATAATGGTGTAAGCGGCCCCCGGCTATGCACGGGGTATAACGCTAGGACGATTCTGATTCATTGAAAACGAGGAAAAAAAACGATTTTTAAAAGTATATTTCAATAATGTATGTCCCTTTTTGTGCAAGGACGATTCTGATCCATTGAAAACGAGGAAAAAAAAACGATTTATAAAAGTATATTTCAATATTGTATATCCCTTTTTGTGCAATAAACGAAATTATTATTATGATGTCTCTCGGCACAATCACGGGACAAGCCCGGGCCTTTAAGGCTTGCATGGGGACATGGGTCCAACATATAGAGGCCTTTTGAGAGTTTGATCTGAATGTGTGATGGAACACTGGCCGGGTGTTGCCTAAGTTGCAGTATATAATTATTATTATTATTATTGATATAAAACGTATTTTTTTAAATCGGAGCAAATTTAGTATTTATACCAAAAATAAGGTTGTAGTTAAGAAACAGCTCAATTTTGTCTTATATTTTTTTATTTATACAATTTTCAGGCTATTGTTGACAAGACTTGTACCGGTCAACAGCTTACTGCAAAGAGTAACTTAGGCTACTTTTATTTTTTTTAATAACTATCAGCGCCCCTCGGTTTCACCCGCGTAGTTCTCGTTCCCGTTGGAATACGAGAATAATTAAAGCCTATGTTACTCGCTGATAAAGCAGCTTACCGTTGGTGAAAGAATTATTTAAATCGGTCCAGTAGTTAACAAACAAATAATCAACTCTTTATAAAATGGGTGAGTATGAATCAATGAAGGTTTTTTGAATTAAAACATCCATAAGATGGCGTAACTGTGACGTACGGTCTTGTCATCCTCCTCATTGGTAAGTTTTCAGAACAAACTGACATGCTGACAACTAAGAGCTAATAGTGACAGTGATAAGACCACGAGACTCCCTCGTGCCACCTAGCGGATTTTTTTTAAAAACCCTAATGAGGGTTTTTAGTTATGTTATATTGTTTTGGGTGTTTATTATGTTATATTTTTTCGCAATGGGGAAAAAAATATAACATAACTACTTTTTTGTACGATTACGTACATTCGAAGGCTGAATAATCTGTGATGGTTTTATTTAATGCAAGAAATAAAAAAAACCTGCATTTACGCCCATAATCCCCAAAGGGGTAAGCAGAGTCAAAGCGACAGTATTTTTATAGTTTCTGATATTAGCTCGTTAAAACAAACAATTCCACTATATTTGAGGAATAACGACTACTTTTCAGCACCGCTGTTAAATTCACAATTAAAAACAATATCCTTTCGTAATAATACACAAAAAACACGCCCCCGGGTGGACTCGAACCACCAACCTTTCGGTTAACAGCCGAACGCGCTAACCGATTGCGCCACGAAGGCGTTGAACGATTGGTTGAAAAATACGGGCGCAAAATTGACAGCTCCAATAAAAATAATTATAAATATATATTTTTTTAGAAATGAATAATAAATTAGTCACGGGACGAACCGTCGCGTCACTGGCTTGAATTTCAGTTTGTTTCAGAATTGTGTTTTTCTAGGACTTAAATTTTTTTTGGTGTAAAAAAATTGTTTTTCATTCAAAGGTGTGTAAAATTTGATAAAAGAAAATTGTATTTTTTTTACTACGAAAAATCGTATCAACCAAGGAGTAAAAGATAGTACCCAGAGGTTCCTAATCGTTTATATACTGCAACACATAGGTGCTCTTAAAAAGTCTTATTTTTTTATGGAACGTCCTTTTATTATTATTACTAGCTGTGCCCGCGGTTTCACTCGCGTTTATAGTTAGCCTATAGGTTTCCTCGACAAATGGGCTATCTAACACTGAAATAATTTTTCAAATCGGACCAGTAGTTCCTGAGATTAGCGCGTTTAAACAAACAAACAAACTCTTTAGCTTTATAATACTAGGAAGTATAAATACGATTTTTTTATTGATTATTTTTATATATTACAAAAGATGACAGTACTATTGTTATTTAGAATAGAATATAATTTTATTTCCAATAGGTATGTATCAAAAAGCTGATATAAAAATAAAAGGGAAATTATGTAGTTTAAATATTTTTTTGTATCAAAATATTCATTTGAGTTGCAGAAATCACACTAAAAAGGGTTGGCTGGTAAAAAAATCATGATGATGTACTTATAAAAAAGTTTTAAATATATTTTGATAATAATCTTACTGAACGAACCATGTTCAGTTAGATAACCGAAATATATTTAACTCGTTTTTTTACTAATAAAGGCATTTTTTTTTAGGGCTTAGTGACGTCAGGCGATATTTTAACATTTTTAACACATCTTCGTGATTTTTGGCTCGCGGGAAAAAATTTAAAATGCAATACTTTTCAAACAATATTTTTCAGTAATGTAACTGATATGACGTAATAAAAAATTTAGTCAACTAGCCTTTTCATGAAAAAATATATATTTCTGTATGAGCACAGTATGAAATGCTTTGGAGTAGCCATCTTTTATAGGGAGGATTGAAGTTTTATTCAGGTGTGTAGAAAAAATCAAGTACAGCCATAAAATTTTGTTGGTAATTTAATTTTTATTTTTTTGTTTTCTTTTTTTTTTGTTTTATATATATAAATATAGCTTTCCGCAATATTATATGAATGTTTTATTTAATTTATATTAGAACATTCCTCAGAAATTTCATTTATGAATTGGACAATGTCGTTTTAAAATCAAATTACATACATATTTATTATTTAAATATTTTATATTATTATTTACAAAAAAAGTAATTAACAAATGTTTTAAAATATAAGAAAAAAGCCTGTGCAATGGGTATTAAATAAAAACGTGTAAAACAGTCTGTTTGTTCCGCTTTCGCGTCTTAATGACTAAACCGATTATCATTAATTTTGGTAAACGAATTGTCAGGAATACGAAAAAAGGATACCTTTGATCCGAAAAAAATAATACCGAGTGATATAGAAAAAAAAAAATAAGACAGTCGATCGTTATATAAATTCGGGTTAAGAGCGTCACTTGAACGTATCTAGCAAGCAAAGCCGCGTGCCAAAGTTAGTTTATAAATAATATAAAATATTTTAATTTATATTTTAATTATTACGGGTATTTTTATAAATTTTTGTTATGATAATATAATATAACAAAAATGTCGCCCCCGGGTGGACTCGAACCACCAACCTTTCGGTTAACAGCCGAACGCGCTAACCGATTGCGCCACGAAGGCGATGTATGTATCTCACCAAAATTATCTTCACTATCTAAACATATATCTAGACCAAATCCTTATCTATAATATGTACGTACGTACTGATGAATATAGTATTCATACATTATGTCACATTATTCTAACATACTGAAATATACATATAGACGGATGTCTTCAGAAATTAAATGTATGGAAAAGGATAGTATCAATACCTACTATAAATATACGGGTACTCTATTCCATCAAATCTAAGAAGTACCGTTTGACAGATATGACAAATTGACGATTAGGGATGGGATCAAAGAAATCGATTACTACAATATCCGAATTTTAATAGATTATTTCTTAGTACATATTTTTTAACAATCGATTACTGTTTTTCAAATTATATTAAATATGTTAGGTATTGTAAAAGGCCGTATATTGTTAAAATTATCTTAGGTTTTACTAGTAATCTTACGATAATTGCATTGGGTTACAGTCGATAGATAGCATCTAACACTGTCGGGTCAACATAAGATTCTTCTTCTTCTTGTTTTTGTTTCTGGCAACTCACTCCTGTTCAAGGATTACTACTGCATATACTTAAAGACGCCTGGGTTGAAAACGGCTCGTCATTATTTGGTACGATTATTCGGACATTAAAACGATTATTCGTATAACAAGTGAATTTCAGGAGTCGCAACACTACGATAAAGGACCTAACTACGTGACTTTCAAATGAGGTGTAAAAAAAACTTATTTGTTGCGTATATTGGTGATTTGACTTTGTTTGAAAGATTTGAATTTATTTGCAGTGATTAAGAATTGTACATTTTGTGATATCATCATGTGTCATGTGATTTTTTGATATCACGTGTATTTATTTAAAATGTGGTTTAAAAAATGCTATAAAACCTCACGTGATTAATGGACAGCCCCTAACGTCTCGTGGCCCTGTGATCTTAGACTACTATGTCCCGTGCTTAGTAGGGCTCCGCTAAGACCATGATCTAGGATTTAACGAGTCAATTGATCAGCATATTTTATAGAAATATAAGTATTTATATTTTGTAGATCCCGAGAAATATATGGTAGAGTCTCTGTAGAGACCGAATTCGCAGTCGCGAAAAAATTAGAAAAAAAAACCGGTCAAGTGCGAGTCTGACTCGCGAACGAAGGGTTACGTGCCGTCTATGCAACATTCCCGGATTGATCAAAAAGCGGCAAAAAAGTCGCGTCTGTTGTATTGGAGCCCCCCTTAAATATTGATTTAATTATTTATTTTTTGAGTGAATATAAAACTTCATATTCTTTAAATATTTCAAGCGTCTACTAGCTGTCATTAATATTGAGCAATAAACGGCTTTATTGAATGGGAGACCCAAAATTATTTTAATTTTTTTATTTTTTATTATTATTTTTATTTAATTATTTTATTCCGTTTTTAGTTGTTGTTAAAGCGGCAACATAAATATGTAATCTGTGAAAATATTAACTGTCTAGCTATCACGGTTTATTAGATACAGCCTGGTGACAGACAGACGGACATGGAGTCTATTAGAGTCCCGTTTATACAAGCTTTTATTTCAACTCCTCCCCTCCCTCTGACACAGGTGCTATTGTGTACCTAAAAGAGGGAATCAACAACTGTTTGTAAATGCTCACATACCTGAAATGAATAAACATTTATTTTATTTATTTATTTATATAACTTGTTACGTATGTATGTTTGTTCGGGTGGAATCTTGCAAGTTAAATTAAATATATCAGACAACATCACATATATTGATCTGACTCCGAGCTAAGTAACTTAAGCATTTGTGTTACGAATATCAGAAACAACAGTGGTATTACAAATATATACTTAAATATTGGATATTAACACCCAGACACAGAACAAATACAAGTATTCATCATACGAATATTTGTCCTGGTTGGGGATCGAACTCACAACTCTTGGCGCTTAGGGTCACTATAGAATGCGCTATCGAGCTTGTCGAAGTTAAATTTGATACACTTCCCGGTTATTTAATACGGAACCTTAATAAACACATGAATCAGAATACGATCCTTAAGGTACATTCCATTCTTAGTCGGGGTCCGCTGAGACAATGATTCTGGATTTAGCGAGTCTGGTAATTACATTCCCCAGTCTAATAAACTGTTTTCTTGGAATAGGGGTCTTGATAATTTGAAACTCATAAGCTTACTTTATTAAGCTTAGTTTCAGGCTTCAGTCCTTCACAACTTAGAGGGAATCAATAAAAATAATCCTTATCATCATCTTTATCATCCTAGCGTTGTATCCTATGCTTTGACGGGGTCCGCTTAGACCATGATCCACGATTTAGCGAGTCTGGTTATAACATTGAAGCGACAGGACCGGACCATGATTTTAGGGGGCCCTGGACTAGTACTACTTAGGGGATCACCTAATTACTTAAATTATAAGACGTAAACTTGAATTAGGTAAATGAATTTGAATAGGTTTGATTAATCGCAGGACACGCAGGGTTGCAAACAAAACGATCTGTTTAATTCAATTCCAATGGATCATCGACATTTTTACCCACAAACATATTATTTTACTAGAGCGGTGGTAAGGACACGCGCACCTTAACCGAGGAGTGCGGGTTCAAACCCGGGCACGTACCTCTGGATTTTTCAAATATATGTACGTATTTATACCACTAGCTCGACGGTGAGGGAAAACATCGTGATGAAACGTGCAAATTCAGACAACTTTGGATTTGTAACCATGATTCAAAAATTGTCTGGTTCCCCTATCTTAGGGTTACGAAGGTCAGATCAGCAGTCGCTTCAATGTAATTACCAGACTCGCTAAATCCTGGATCATGGTCTAAGCGGACCCCGTCTTAACACGGGACGTAACTAATGTGCCCCGGGTCTCCATTAGATTAAAGACGGACCTGTACACATCCATAGTGGTTTTAATGTTTCTCTCACTGCCGAGCAAATAGCATTGAGTCCGGCATCGAACCGAAACGCCTCGGATATGAGGCACGCGTAATGTAGATACTCTTAATATCTACATATCTTTATACTCATATAATAATAATTAATAATAATTCTCCAGACTGACACACCAATTCCCTAGTTCCAAACTAAGCTTATGCTTGTGCTATGGATACTAGATGAACGGATAGACATACTTAGATACGTTTATAAACATCCATGACTCGAGTACAAATGTCCATGTTTATTACACGAAACATTTGCCCTTAGCGGGATTCGAACCCGCGACCCTTGGTTTCGTGGCCAGAATCTCTAACCACTCGGCCAACGGGCCAGTCGAATAATAATGTAATATAATATAATGCTGCGAGATAAAGACATTAATTGCAGATATTTAAAATTATTTACACAGTTGGAAACCAAGTGTACACATTAGGTACTTACTTATCAAACGAGATAATGAAGTTATGACGCAAGATATTTTAATTAGGATCGAACATGCTAACCACATACATGATTGTGAATAAGATGATCTTTAAGCTTAATAATGAAATTAATAAACTGACAAAGTATATATATTTTATTGTGATTAATAACGTTATTGATTTAAGTGCGAGTAAGTAATTTGTGCGAGGCGACAGTACAACGATTTTAAGAGTCGTCAACGATCTAGAGTACTTTGAGTATTAAGTATCGGCCCTCACCGAGGACAAATATTCGTGTGATGAATACTTGTGTTTGCTTGTGTTTGTTCTGTGTCTGGGTTGTAATATCCAATATTATTTAAGTATATATTTGTAATACCACTGTTGTTCCTGATATCCGTAACACAAGTGCTTAAGCTACTTACCTCGGAGTCAAATCAATTACACATCCAAAACCCGATATACCATTAGTCGCCTTTTACGACATGCTGGGCAAGGAACACAGTTGGCACATTATTTTAAAGTCCCAGACTAACATAGGACGCCCGTCTAATATAAGATAGTAGTTGTTAATATCAATGTTATTCATGGAAATAAACTTTTCAAATTATTATTGTGCTCATGAAATAAAGACATAGTCAGAAATTTATTGATTAGCAACAAGTATTAAGTAACATCGTCAATCGGTAAATAACTTTATTAAATTTTATAATTATTTGCCGTGTTTGATTGACATATTAATATTATCGATAATAAATATTTTAATTGTAGTTAATTATCTTGTGACTGACGAGTTTATCGTACCGATAAATTATTATCAGTTTTAATTTTTTATCATTGGCGAAATAATTACATGTGATTTTAATTACATAAGTGCAAATGCCATCAATATGATATTTTCTTTATAATGCCACTCGTTCGAGTGCTTGAAACTGTAATTAAGAAACCAAAGGTGGCAGGTTCGAATCCCACTAGGGGCAAATGTTAGGAACATGATTGTTTGTACTCAAGTCATGGATGTATTAATAAATAAAAAATATGCTAATTAAATTCGCTACATAGGTATCCAGTATTTTGAATTTCCCATTATATGCGTCTAGCGAGATTCGAACCCGCGACTTTATCGTTTAAATAAACGGTTGGAGGTAAAATATTACAAATTCAGGTATTATAAGGTTAAATTCCAATATTCAGGTATTATAAAAAGTTTTCAGAACTTTTTTACGGTCCAGTTGGCTAGTATTTATAAACTAGGTTATAGCGTGTGCATTATAGTCTAGAATTCTTGTATATAGTTTTATTTAAAATTTAAGTTTGACTGGCCCGATGGCGCATTCGGAAGTGACCCTGCCCCATGCGCCAAGAGTTGTGGGTTCGATCCCCACCCAGGACAAACATTCGTATGATGAATACTTGTGTCTGGGTGTTAATATCCAATATTTAAGTATATAATAATATTTGTAATAGCACTATTGATTCTGATATCTGTAACACAAGTGCTTAATCTACTTACCTCGGAGTCAGATCAATGTATGTGGTGTAGTCGGATATTTATTTATTTATATTTATATTTATTTATTTAATAAAACTCCTTTGTTTGTCCACAGTCCAGTGTACTGGTGACTTCTAGTACGAAGACGATATCTGGTGTCAAAGTCATACAATATGACATAGTTGAGGTTAGTAATTTATAATTAATCCTACTAATATTATAAATGCGAAAGTTTGTATGTATGGATGGATGTTTGTTACTCTTTGACAAAAAAAATACTGAATGGATTTTAATAAAACTTTAGAATAATATGGGTGTGTGAGCTATATTATATAGGCTATATTTCATGGATGTACCACGCGAGCGAAGCCGCGGGCAGAAGCTAGTATAACATAAAAGTTTTAACTTAGATATATGCACACATCTCAACATGTTAAAAATACAGTAATTAGTAATATTAGTAAGTTAGTAATTAATAGACTGATTTAGTTGATAATTTTATAAGATAAATAGATTTTTATTGCACGAAAACAAATGCAGAACACTGACATTTGAAAAATACAAAAAAAATGTGGTATTGTCGCTAATAGCCATCTCTTCCAGTCAACATTCAGATAGAGAAAAATAAGCCACTGATATAAAGGATCAGTTTAAAAAGTAGACTGAAATTATAGAATAGCAATCGACATATCGTCGTAATTTCTATTGGTATAATTGCCACGTATTTAATTACATAAATGTTCGGATTTCAGGAAAAAAATATTTAAATAATGACATGTAACGTCTTATGTAATAGGGATGTTGACACCATTTATATTTAGTCTTGAAATATCAATTCTGAAAAAGAAAGTTATTGATTTTGAATTATATATTATTAAGTCTACGGTTTTTTAATTTTACAAAAACTGCTTAATCTTTAATCACATTTCGTTTTGACGGCTTTTAAAAAGTATCTCAATTGACTAGCCAGTCGTCCCTATTGAATGATCATGTAAAAAATACTATTTAGTCCTGTCAGATCATACGTTAATGAAAACAAATGTCACAAAACGTCCCAATTGGGACGTTTTCAAGACTTCACAGCGCCTGCGCTCATGGCATATCTGTCTTATTTATGTAATATCATTGTTTATTCCACAGTCGGGTATAGAGCCGTACGAACATTTGGGCATAGAGAAAGGAGGCCAGAAGATCCATGAAGCCAAGATAGCCTGGTTGGAGTTGTTGAAGCGAATGGTCCTGATGCTGGAGCTACGGACGAGCTTTAGATTGGTGGAGACGGCTCATAAAAATGCTACCAAGTAAGTTGTATTATTTGTTTGGATGTAGTGTGTTTAAAGTAAAGGTCTTCCTATACGGATCAACTCAAATGTGTCGTCTTTGTGTTTTAAGTTAGTATTCTTATAATTGATAGCAGTGATCTGCGGTTTCAACCGCGTAGTTCCCGCTCCTGTGGGAATACGTAAATAAAATATAGCTTAAGTTATTTCCTGATAAAGTAGCTTTTCATTTGTGAAATAATTATTCAAATTGGTCCAGTCGTTCCGGAGCTTAATCAATGCAAAAGCAAACAATCAAATCTATACTCTTTGTAAATTAGTATAGATTACAGAATACAATACAATTCAATAGTATTTTTTTTTTGGGTTATTATTTCTAAGAATCTATGTGGGAACCTACTGAATTTCATAAATACTTATCTACAATTTATTATACTTTCATATATATAATATTATTAAGATTAAAACATAAAAGACGAGATTTCTAAATATGTAAATAGATATAGACCTATGAACAACAGCTAAATTGATTTTTCTATCTTTTTTTTCATATTTCGTTGATTTGTAGTCCGTTTTGGAAAATACTTGAATTACCAAGTTATTATTGAAGTGAATGTGATTGGATACCATTAGAAAGATTTGAGTTGCTTCGTGACAGGAAGGCTTTAGCTAGTTTTGACCATAAATAATAATAAGATCTAATTTGACATAACCTGCGTCTGCTTATTTTTGTTATTTTATTTATGGTCAAAGCTTAGATAAAGAATTAAACAAGTTGTTTAGAAAATTAATAGCTTAAAACAGTTATGACATATCAACTTAACAAATGTATTATATACTTATATAGAGTTTTATTGCTATAAGTATAAGGATGTCGTATTGGATTTTTAAAGACCTTTGCAAGGGATTATGATCTTTGCCTGCCCTCGAGGGAAAGGTGTTGTTTAATGTCTAAATATTTCGAAAAGTTGGTGTTTCATTATATTGTTTTAAGTAGAAGTACATGGTGATTTCACTTTGCCGGTTTTAGTAAAAAAAAGGAAAAAATTCAAAATATATTTTTTTGAAACCCAATAAAGTTACCTAATAAATTCTTAACCTTTGAAAGTAGAATTTTTTTTTATATTTTTGGTCATTCAGAATTTTAAAAGAATATTTTTTTCTTTTATCGTGAATTGGAGACGCCTTGGTTTTAGTATTTTTTTATTATTAGTAGAGCACGTGATCCCTTTAAATGGAATTGATCGTAATATCTGTTATATTTATCTCTAGTTTACACACTATATTGAAGCTATATGCGTAAACAGAGCCGCGGGACAAGAGCTAATAGACTGAATTTCAATCTTTGGCAAAGACTCTATCGTATGTTCTGAGGGATTAATTTTTCCGACATAAAAAGTAGCCCACATCCCTCCTAAAGATTTAAACTTAAAGCGTGAGAATTTTTATTGCAAAAGATTTTGACTGGCTCGTTGGTCGAGTGGTTAGAGACCCTGGCCACGAAACCAAGGGTCGCGGGTTCGAATCCCGCTAGGGGCAAATTTTTCGTGTGATGAACATGGACATTTGTACTCGAGTCATTCATGTTTATAAACGTATTTAAGTATGTCTATCCGTTTACCTAGTATCCATAGCACAAGCATAGACTTAGTTTGGAACTAGGGAATTGGTGTGTCAGTCTGGAGAATTTATTATTTATTATTTAATTAGTTTAGGCGTCTAGATGCCGCAGACAAACATATATCAGTTTTTAGAGATTGGCCCTGATTTGATTCTGGATTAAGTGAATCTGGTTTCTGCGAATTACATTAAAGTGCGATTCTGGATCTAATAAGTCAGGTTTGAAGCCTCTCACTACAGACTTCCTAATCGCTTGATAGGGGAACCATAAGAATGGATCATGGTTACACGCCCATAGTTACGTTAATAACTTGCTTTGATGGGGGAACTATAGAGATTTTATATGATTTTAAACTTTCGCGTTGCATTATCACTGGAAATAATACTGACGGGACTTAGCAGTCCGCTTGTGACCACGGTCGTTGCAACACGGCCGAAACGTCATGCTGTAAGTACTCATGTACTACATAATGCATATCGCGTTTAGTCCCGTCAGTATTATAAAGATTTTTATGGTATACGTCCATAGTTAACAGCGATTAAATCATGAACCATGATCCAAAAATTGTCTGGTTTCCATATTTAAGGGTTATGAAGGTTGAACGTAATCACCAGATCCGCTAAATCCTGAATCATGGTCTAAGCGTACCTTGACTGAGCACGGGACATAACGCTAGGATGACGATGATACGTCCATACTATTCATAGCATTTTCATGTTAGTATGCTAGTTTTCTCGCAATGAATCGTCAAAGGGATCACGTGTTGTAGATAGCAAGGTAGATAGATACATAGTTAGTTAGTTAGATAGTTAAGAATGCCCTCTAGTTAGGGCCAAGCTGCCGATGAACTCACCCAACCGTCTATCTAAGGACTGGACGGGTAGACCTGTAATATTTGCAAAAAAAATAATAAAAATGTTGAAAAAGCAAAAAATAAAAATAGTCTTAAGACTGTAAAGTGTGATATGAAACAATTACCTCTTTGGTGCTGAAAATTTGTATCAATCTTGTGCTATACAAAACTTGTTTGATGTTGCTACGTCAATGAAAATCACGATATTAGGCGTATTAATTCTTTACCTAATTATTTTGACTCGGATTACCCTAGAACAGGGGGTGACTCTTAGGGTAATTTATGTATGTAAACCAATTAAGAGAGATACCATGTATTTTTACATTGCATCTATTATTTCAATTACGATAGTACTTAGTGTTGACAGGTTAAAAAGGGGGTGATACACTTTTAATATTTGAAGGAGCTTACAAATTAATTGAAAATTTCTGATTTAAAGAATAATATTATAAATAGTTACCAAATTTAATTTATATTTTTCAAGAATTGACTATTAAATGAACATTATACATACATACATACATAATGTCACGCCTTTTTCCCATGGGGGTAGGCAGAGATCACGTACTTCCATTTGCTACGATCCTGACATACACCTGAATACATGAACATTATAATTTTTCGTTTTGGTGTGTTAAAGATAAAGTCACAAATATATAATACTTTCAAAATGCTTGATAGGTCAGTTACTTATACGTCACAAAGTATTTCAATAACAAAGATCAATCAGGTTGATTTTACTTTGTACAAGTAAACTCTGTTGTATGTTTGAGATTCTTCCAACTATTGTATAAACCCTTGAATTAACTTGTCAAGTAGGAAATATCTGATTATATAGAGTTCATCGCCAGCGCGGCTTTTAAACCGATATTCAAAGTAACAGAAGGAGAAAGAGTGATAGAGAAGAAGCGTATTAAATCAAGAAGATCTCTTGAAGAAAAGGCACAAGAAAATAGTTTCGGATTATTAAATATACAGAGTAACCTGTGCAGTCCTTAACAGACTAATCGGCAGCTGGTTTTGAGAGAAGGAAATGATTAACACGTGACCAATTTTGACAGGAAACAGAATGTGCTAGGGAAAGTGGTTGTTCCTAGAACGAACGCTAGCATGGCTTACATCCAGTCTGAATTGGAAGAGCTGGCGAGAGAGGAATTCTTTCGACTGAAGAAGATATTGGAAATCAAGAGGAAGAGAGCTAAACGTGATTGCGGACATGCTACGCCTGTGGAAGGTTGCACATTTTGCAAAGATAAACCTAAGAAGGAGGAAGAAGAATGTGTTATATGTGGATTCAAAATATCAGAGTTCCCGAAAATAGAACCGGCTGAAGACGAGGAAATAACGAGCAAGAAAGACAGTAAAGCATATGAGAGCATGCTGGAGCTGTTCAAAAGGAATATTAGCGATATAATAGAAATTACTGAGGACGTGAAAGGGAGAGGTATTGCTGCTGCTAGCGTTGATAAGTTCTTGTCAACTGCTAGTGAGTTGAGAGAGAAGTTAGGTAAGAGGAAACAGAAAGACCTGGAAGCAGCTGGACCACTGATAGAAGCTGGGCCAGCTGGTGAAGATACAGAGCACATAGAACCTTGTGAACACGGTAAACAAGAAGACAAATTGGAGAAGATATCTTCAAACGTATCTGTACATAAGCTGTGTGATATGTGCATGAAAAGGTTTGAGGAAGAACAAGCGGCTAAAGGTGCTAAATTGGAGAAAATCAGAGAAGATCAAGAAGAAGCCAAATCAGAAGCGGCTAAATTGACAATAAAGAAAGAACAAGAGATACCATTAGATTTAGAATTGGGTGTCTTTGAGACTGAGTACAAACAGGTAACAAAGATAATAAGAGTGAAGAAAGAAGACGGCACTATATCAGAGGAGACAAGAGTTATAAAAACAAAGAAAGAGACGAAAGCTCCTGTAAAGCCACGCCCACCAAAAGATAACGAAGGCAATGACGGGGAAAGCTTGTATCGCTCTTCTGGGGTGTCTTCAAGGTCGTCTCCCTATCCGTCCGGTTCTAAAACTGTCGGCATGTTTACGGTGAAAGATAGATCAGTTTTAAGGGCAAATAAGATGTCTGTTGGAAGGAAAGTTAGATCAGAGATTTTGATGTACGTTTCATCAATGACTTGTCCGGTAGTTCGGAATTGTATGTCTTCTGCCAGCATGCTTTCTGCTTTAGATTTCTCGTGCATCACTGTTGTTGGGAGCAAGGAACAGAACAAATCAGACATTACTTTGAAAGAACTTTACACTTCAAGTTCCGAGCTCGAATTGGCTGTGAATTCTATTGGACGGTCAAAATTGACTACTGCTTCTGATGCTGTTATCAATGTTCAGTCCTATTCAGAGTTATAGTGTTTGAAACTTCATTATCCTATTATCAAAATAATCTTCGAGTTTCGATAAGTAATCTTTTTACAATGTAGGGTTCAATTGTTATATTCATTCTGTAATAAACAACAATATTGACGTTTGGTTCGTTTTGTCTTTAATTGTGATCATGTCAAATTTTACCGTCACGACATTTGGACGTAATGAAATTTCCGGATAGTCCTTAGAAGAATTGAGAAGGGTGGTTTACGGTAGCTCCTTAAAAGAAATGTAATGAGAGATAAACGTTTGTCTGCAGACGTCAAAACGTAATGACAAAAGTAGTAATACCAAGAACGCAAGTCACGATACACTACATAATTGTTGAACTGGAGGAGTTGGCGAGAGAGGAACTGTTCCGTATAAAGATTATCAAAAAGAAGAAGGCGAAACAAGCCGAGCAGCAAGCTCAGCCTAAGAAAGAATTAGAAATATGTCCGATTTGTAACAAACCTATTGAATACGAAGATCAAGACATGAAAGAATCTAGGTCAAGAGGAGAGACTCCTACTAAGGCCGTGCATGACCATAAGACTAAGCCGATCGCGGCTCCACCCGTGGCTCAGCCTCCTAAGCCAACTCCGCAGCCGACCCCACCGCCGACCCCACCTCCTATACTGAAGCAACCAGAACCACCCCCTAAACCAACCACCCCACCAGTAGCAGCCCCTATAGCTCTACCCCAAAAGTTAGAATCCGTAAAGGAAATATACAAACCTCCTTCAATAAGAACAATAGGAGAGCCAAACATTACCCAGTTCCTCGCAACAGACGAGCCAGTTAGTGACAATAGGTTAGAATATCTGAAGAAGCTGCTGACTGAGATTATTGGTCTGGGAAAGTTTATGGTGGAAACGGGAGGCAATAAAATCAATATGGAGGAGTTTTTAAAGGCATGTGAAGAAGCTAAGGAGAGGATAGATAACTTTTTCACGGCAGAACAAGAGGCGGCTGAGGAAATAGACAGCAACTTGAAGGATCGGTTACAACATTTGAAATTGCATTTGAGGGAAGTGATTGACTTGACGCAAAATTTCCGTAATGAAACAATATTGTCAACAAGTATGGAACATTTTATAGAAACTTGTGAAGCTGTGGATGAGAAATTAGATGTTTACGTAAAAACTGTTGAGAGTAAACCTGTCCAAGAAGATACTAAAGCTCGCTTGCTTCATTTGAAGCAACAAATAAAAGATGTTGTTGAAATGACTGAAGATTATAAGGCACAAGGCTTGCTCACTCCCAGTGTTGAAGATTTTGTCAAAACTTGCGCTTCTGTGCAGTTAAAGATTGATGAATATACAAGAGAGCAAGAACCCAATATAAACGTAGAAAGAATAGGTCATTTGAAAGACCACGTTAGTCAACTAGAAAAACTCACTACTGATATTAAAGAAGAAGGTTTGGCTACGTCTAGTTTAGAAAAATTTATGCTCTCATGCAAAGACTTTAAAGTCAGATTGGATGAATACAAAAAGAAAGCTAAAGCACCGAAGCCATTATATGATGGAGATATAAGCAAACTAGTAGAACAGCTTGAGGAAACAATTGATTTGAGCATGTTAGCTAAAGAGGAAGGTCTGATAGATGAGAGCGTTGATGAATTTGTCAAATGCTGCGAGAATATTAAAAAACTGTTTGAAGCCAAAGCCGACGATGAAGAAGATAGGCCACAGACTTTAGGTGAATTAAAAGCGAATATAGGTGGAGTGATACAACTGATAACAGATTTGAAAGCCGAAGGTATGATATCGGAGAGTGTTGAGGACTTCTTGAAGACCTGCGAGCTGACACAAGATAGAATAAACGTATACGAAAGGTATCCTCTAGAATCGAGTAAGAAGAGTGTTAAAAAAGTCGACATGGGTTGTACTGGTACATGCACAAGTACCTGTACTGGGAATTGTACTTGCAATGAAGATAAGAAAGAGGCGCCCGATGAAGATGCCATATGCGATAAATGTGAGGAGATTTTAAAGGAGCCTGTTAAGCCCGTACTTCCATATGCAGCAGAACCGTGCGATCTTTGCCGTGGAATAATAAAAGTTGAAGATGAAGAAGAACCTTACCCTTGCGAGAGCTGCACTGCACCGCCAGAACCTACCCTTTGCATTCATTGTAAGAAAAACATAGATGAGGAAGAAAACCCTGAAATACACACGGCTTGCGAACCAACCCCTCCCCCACCTGTGGAAGAACCACAACCAGCGAGCCCAGTCGACAGCTCGCTTGGATACTTCGAAAAGAAAATCAGAAAAATTGTAAGGGTGACTAGAACTATGAACGAAGATGGGACTATACGTGAAGAAACTGAAACTATAATTATAAGGAAGAATAGACATGATCCAACTGGAACTGATGAACTAATGGAGGATGATGATGAAGAAAATGGGGAGGAGTTTGAGGATGTGCCTGATGATGAAGAGGACACGTGTGCTTTGGTCGTAAATATACATCCGAATATTGGTTTTAATAGGAAAACAAAGTCAGAAGCAGTGTTAAGAATACCTTCTATGACTGCGCCTAATTTGAGGCAGTCCATATCAATTGATACGAATATGTTTAAAGGCGGCAGTTTCTCGGATTGCAGTTTCGAAACCCTACCTTCAATTGAATCTTTAAATAAATTGTAAATTTTTTCATCATTCAATCAAAAGTTAATAATTTAATAACAATTTAGAAATAAAGTAACTATTCGGAAATTCCGTGACATCTTTCCTAATCTTTATTTTTTATTAAAACACCATTGTATTTGAATATACTCAAAAAATACTAATAAATATGCAATTTAAATGGACCGATGAAAAATCAATAAAGTAAAGTGTTATGAAATTCCTTAATACATAGATACACAGTCTAAGAATAGACAAATTTGAAATTTTACTATGAATGCATTTAAAGCGATTTATTTACTTAGCTTAATAAATCCTAACCTATACATACTATATGATCAATAATTTAATTATGATTTAGTATTGCTTCTTATAAATAAATAAATACAACAGAGAAAGGGTGAGTCATCGGCGGCTAAAACACTAGAAATTGGGAAAGATATCTTAGACAATCGATTTGTTTCCAGGAAAAGGAATGTATTAGCAAAGACAATAGTGCCACGGATATTGGCAAGTGTCGGTTACATTCTGACTGAGTTAGAAGAGAGGGAGCGAGAGGAGACGTTCAGACTCAAACGAGTGAAAGAGAAAAAGATAAAGAAAGCAAATAAAGATAACGCAAAGAAAACAGAGGCCATATGTTGCTGCTGTCTGTCTTTGTATGAAACTGAAGAAGAAGATTCCGAGTCTGAGTCACTATGTCCTCAATGTGCTGAAGGTATTGAAACTTCAGTGTCATCTGAAATGACAATTATTAGCGATACACCACAAGAGGCTACTCAAGCTACTGAGAAAGAAGAAAAGAAGAGATTGGAGACCCTCATGACGCATATAGATGAGGTAATGTTCGATCTGGTTAATCATACTGAAGGCATGGTTACTCCCAGTACAGAGAAGTTCATTGAGACTTGCAATAAATTCAAAGGTAAGATTGAGAATTTCGCTAACGCACCATTACAGCTTTCATTATGTGATCTCTGCAAGAAGAATGAACAAAGCGAAACCAAGATTTCTCAAAAACCATCTCATGCTAGCTCCACAAAGTCAGTCAAATTGCCTCCGGAGAAAATCAACCAAGAGAGAGGGGAGTTGGGCTATTACGAAACGAAAACCGAGGAGATTGTGAAAATTTACAAGTTTAAAAACAAAGATGGTACAGTAGGTGAAGAAAAGCAAGTGATTACTATAAAAACGGAACGTAAAGGGCCTTCGGCGCCGGATGGGTTTGCTATGAAGGCGAAATCTGAGCATGCTCAAATAGGGAACAAACCGTTAAAGAATGTATCAGTGACTAAATCAAAATCGGAAGGTTCTTTGGCTTCTGAACAGTCTTGTCCAGCTTGCGCAAACGCAAAGTTGAAGACAAGTTGTCCTTTATGTGGGAATTCGGTATCATCTACAACTGTGGTAGGCCCTACGCAAATACGTGGAACTTCAACTGGAGAAAATAAAGGCACATGTTGCGTAGATACGGAGAGCAGTGAAGTCATTATCGAGAGTCAGAAGCAAGGTGCAGATGCGGTGTGGAGAGACCAGTGCTGTTCAACAACGGATCTGGAAAGCAAGACAAGTCGTTCGCAAAGTAAGCGGGCAAGTCCATCGCCCAGTTGTCCGTCTTGTAAAGCAAAGACGTCTTCTAGTAGACCGTCTACTACACAACCGAGTACAACTACTATCAAGATTATACCTAAACCTGCACCTCCTCTTATAGTGTGCCCTCAACATGAGTCCTCTAGATCGTCCAGGTCTTCCAAATCTTCAGATTGCATAACATGCAATTACGGTTCAAAGTCGTCTGAATCTGGCAGTCGGAATGTGTGTAAATCGTGTCGAAATGGCGGCAGGGCATCCGTCTCCGAGTCTTCTGTGTGTGACAAATGCAAAGCTGCTACCGAAACGCCGAGCTCTTGTCCCAAGTGTGGTAAGGAAAAGAAAAAGCCACCAATTCACACTTGTCCAATTTGTAAATCTCAGGCGTCTATGTGTTCGGCGTGTAAGAAGAAAGACGAAGAAAAGGCCTCAAAATGTCCCTCATGTGGAAAATCGAAGGAGAAGAAACCAAAAAAGTCATTATCACAGAAATCTCCATGCCCATGCGCTAGTTCAAAGACTTCTGCTACTAGTATAGGCAAAAACGATTCTGATACCAGTTTTAAACCTGGTTGTCCAGTTTGCAATGCAGGGAACGCTCCTGAACCTTGCCCTACATGTCCGAAACCAAAACCAAAATCTGTCGAACCGGAATCCAGAGGACTTGATTTCGAACCGGGGTGCCCTGTCTGCAATGCAGGGAAGGGCCCTGACCCCCCTTGTCCCACATGCCCGAAACCAAAACCAAAATCTGTCGAACCGGAATCCAAAGGACTTGACTTCGAACCTGGGTGCCCTGTCTGCAATGCAGGGAAGGGCCCTGACCCCCCTTGTCCCACATGCCCGAAACCAAAACCAAAACCAGTTGCGGTCGAACCAGAAGGCCTTGGTTTTGAACCAGGTTGCCCGGTTTGTAATGCTGGGAAAGGCCCTAATCCGCCTTGCTCGACATGTCCGAAACCTAAATCAAGTACAGACTCTGAGAAAGAACCTACGCCTATAAGTCCGGAGATGCAGGCAAAGGCTACTTGTCCTGGCTGTGGAAAGGCCAAGTCTGATAATGGTCTTAGGTCATCTCAAACCTCATTATCATCTAAGCCGTCGGCGTTATCTGCTAAACAATCGTGCCCAACATGCTCTAAGTCAAAATCTACTTGTCCTAAATGTGGAAAAGAGAAAGAAAAGGTGACAAAACCGACTTGTCCTGTTTGTGGCGAATCGAAGTCAAAGAGTTCTTTAGCGTCTAAATCGAAGTCATGCCCAAAATGTGGCAAAGAAAAAGAAAGTAGTGCGAAACCGAGTTGTCCCGTTTGTGGTGAATCTAAATCTAAAAGTTCGTTGTCGTCTAAATCATCATGTCCTACATGTTCCAAGCCTAAGTCCTCTTGCCCAAAATGTGGGAAAGAGAAAGAAAAGGAGACAAAACCGAGTTGCCCTGACTGTGGAGAATCTAAATCAAAAAGCTCTGTATCCTCAAAATCGTCCTGTCCTACGTGTGACAAAGATAAGAAGAAGACAAAACCCAAATGTCCCGTTTGCAGTGAATCAAAGTCCCAATCTTCACTATCCTCTGCATCATCATCAAAATCTACATGTCCTAAGTGTGGTAAAGATAAAGAGGAGTCAAAACCGAGTTGTCCCATGTGTGGTGGAGCAAAATCCGAAAAGTCATTGTCATCAAAACCGTCTTGCCCTACATGTGCTAAACCAAAAGATTCTTGCCCTGAGTGTGGAAAAGCTAAGGAACCTGAGCAAAAACCCAGCTGTCCACTTTGCGGCGGGCAGTCCGAAAAATCTTCAAATCCATCACTGTGTAAAATTTGTTCGGAGAAATCGGAACCGACTAGCGGTTGTCCTTCATGCGGAGCATTAAAACAACTTAAGTCATCACAAAACGTTAGCATTAGCGAACCGCCGAGTAAAGCAGTAAGTTGTCCATTTTGCGAGAAAAAATCTGAGGAATCCGTCAAAGAAGACGATAAAGACGATAAGAAGAAAGGCAAGAAAGATAAAAAAGAAAAGGAAATGAAACATTCATGCAAACATTGCGGTCAAGATAAAGGCAAAAAGGGCAAATCGGATAAAGTGGACTGTCCTATATGTTCAGGAGTGGAATCTGTTAAGTCTATGACTGATTCAACGTCGAAGTGTAGTACTTGCCTTACCTGTGGTAAGAAGTCTTCTTTGAGCGTCACCATTAGTGAACCTGATAAGGAAGAAAGCTGTCCACTATGTGGAAAGAGACCGAAGAAGGCTGAGGAACCAGAATCTGATAGTAAAGATAAATCGAAGAAAAAAGGCAAAGATAAAGGTAAAGAAAAGGAAGTCAAACACGCGTGCAAGTATTGCGGAGAAGCTACAGACAAGAAAGGTAAACCGAAAGAATCTTGCCCGATTTGCAGCGCAGCAGAGCTCAAGAAGGCACTAGACTGCGGTTTCTGCGATGAGAAATCTGGAAAGCCGAATATGCCGGCTGAAGGCAGTTGTTCTGTTTGCGGCAAGCCTGACATTGCCAAATCTGGTTGTAAAGCCTGTGACGAAAGAGAATTAAAGGAAAAACAGAGTAGGAGTAACTGTCCGAATTGTAAAAAGCCTAAAGAACCAGAGGGTTGTCCAACGTGTGGTGCTAAATCTCAGAAGTCATCTAATATGACGTCAAAGTCGTCTATGCTATGTAAATCTTGCGAAGAAAAGGCTGAGCAAACTAGTAAAGCATCTGGATGTTGTCCAGCTTGTGGGTCAGTTATGAAGTCTAAGTCTGAGAGTACCGTTGAGAGCCCATGTCCCTCGTGCAATCAGAAGGGAGGGAAAAAGTCTAAATCCCAATGCGCTATTTGCGAAGAGAACGCTAAAGTGAATGAGCCCAAATGTGTATGTCCTGTATGTGGAAAGCCTTCTAATAGTACTTCGCAGCCTAGCTGTCCATCTTGCGGTGCTATGAACACCCAAACCTCAGCTGTTGAGTCTTCCAAGTCAGTTGAAAGTACCTGCCCATCTTGTGCTAAAGGCGCGAAAGCAAAGTCTCAATGCAAGATGTGTCTAGAAAACACTGAAAAGGATAAAAAGAATAAAGAGCTTAAATGTCCGTGTGCAGAATCTAAGCCAAGTTGCCCCTCTTGTGGTATTCTCAAATCTCCAACAGTCGAGTTTTCGCTGACCAGCGAAAACAAATCTGAATGTCCTTCGTGTAAGCCTGCAGAACCCAAATG
The DNA here is from genome assembly GCA_951394215.1 of Glyphodes perspectalis. Classification (NCBI taxonomy): domain Eukaryota; kingdom Metazoa; phylum Arthropoda; class Insecta; order Lepidoptera; family Crambidae; genus Glyphodes; species Glyphodes perspectalis. The sequence continues at coordinate 4,690,751 of OX596227.1, forward strand.
CTCTTGTAAGAAGGAATCGCCGTGTACATGTCAGGAAGGTAAAAAGCCTGAGTGTTCTTGTAGTTCGGCTAAGAAAGAATCTAGTGGCTGTCCGAGCTGCGGTGAAAAGAAACCTCCAGAGCCATCTAGTTCTCTTTGCAAACATTGCGCAGAAAAATCCTCAAGCAAAAGCGATTCTAAGTGCTCTTGCAGCGGAGATAAAACGCCTTCAGAACCGGATTCTCTTTGCAAACATTGTAAAGAAGAGTCTGCCAATAAAAAACCAAAGTGTTCCTGCAGCGAAGACAAATCACCGTCGAAATCTAGTTCTCTTTGCAAGCATTGCAAAGAAGAATCTGCTAATAGTAAGTCCTCTTGTTCATGTAGTGGCGATAAAACACCTTCAGATTCGAGTTCATTATGCAAGCACTGCAAAGAAGAGTCTGCCAAAAAGAGCAATTCTAAATGTTCGTGCAACGCAAACAAATCCGCCTCTAAAACCAGTTCTCTTTGCAAGCATTGCAAAGAAGAATCAAAAACCAAAAGTAAACCCAAATGTTCTTGTTCTGATGGGAAAAACACTGATAGCGACATTTGTAAACACTGCAGAGAGAAGGAAGCTAAGAAGAAGTGCTCATGTACTTCACAGAAGATGCCGAAGCCAGCTCTCAAGAAGTCTTCATCAGTCTGCCAAGTTTGCGCCAAGAAGGAGAAGAAAAGTAGCGTCAGTGCAAATGGCTGTCCGATATGCAAGAAACAGAAGTCACAGCATCAGTCTTCTTGCACGATTTGCAAAGAGAGTGTGGATAAAATGATGGGGAAGAGCAAAGAGAGGTGTTGTTCCTTTGATCCGACGCTTAACTTCTCTGATACAGATACAGGGAGTGGTTCTGAATTATCTTTGTCTAATAAAAGCTTCGGCATTGAAACTGAGGCTTGCTGCAACTCTTATACAGAAACAGAAATTTCTAGCACTGAAGAAGAAAGTGATGATCCGATGTGCTGCAGCACTCAGACTCAAAAGAAGTCGACTTCAAAGTTATGTTGCTCGAGCAAGAAGTCTCAAGACCGAGCCAGTTGTGTAGGCGAATCGAAACCGGCTTCGAAATGTAAGGTCTGTTTCCTGGAGATGAAAGACGCGTCTGTGAACACGAAGCTAGCCGACAGGTATGACGTCAGACCTGTCCATATGATCCCTGGAGCGACGGCCGTCAGTGTCTGCTGTTGTAAAGGAAAGCCATCGAAAGTATGTGTGTGTAGATCTGTGCCAAACTGCACTCCTACAGAGAAACAGCCCCCGCGACGATCGAAATCTTTGAACGAGAAAGACTTGACTTATTATGGCAATTTTTATATTTGAATGTGTCAGTTTTACAGTTGCAATAGTGTAATGGATCTCAAACATTTTTGCTTGCATTATTAAAATAACAAACTAATATCAGAGTTTATTTTGCCTGGTAGATTTTTGTTGGCGATTGCAATCCAGCTGCATTTTTTACTAGATCCAGTGTCATGGGCTAGAGTCGAGCTACAATTGTGCTGGAAGCAGCTGGTTTGCTTGATCCAGTATTACAATTTCGGGTAGGAATTCAAATTCAGTAACTTTGAACCAGCACTCTAGCGCAGCTGAAATTGTGCAGGGCCTAGCTGGACTGGTTCCAGCATTGCAATGCCTAATTTTTGTTGAGTATTGGATATTTTTACCACAGACAAAACAAGTGTTAGGGTCTTTTCTTGTACTTGCTTTTAACAATTAAAACGAGCTGTCAAAAACAATCGACAAGAATCCACAATTAGGGCACGTGAAGGGATAATAACGTTTCATGTTTAGTTGCTCTTTTAACCATGACGGCTTAGCCATTAGACGCCAAATGCATGGAATTATAATTACACCTATGCTATTTAAGGAGTAAGTTTTCACAGTTAGGAAATCAAAACATTCATTTATTTACACTAAAAGGTATTTTAGTTCGAGCGTAGACAGTCTTGCTCTAAATATGGCACCATATTAAATGTTTTGATAAAGTTTCTTTTATTAAGGATATTAGATACATTTTACATCACAGTGCTGACTTAAATGGAATATCAAAATCTTAGGGACAGTAATATCACCTAGGTCCTATTAAGTGCATGAATTGACACTACTGGGGGATATGCAACACATGAAGACAAAACGAAACAGATATGTAGTTAAAAAAGCCTATTCGCATAATTTACATTGGTCTGACTCCAAGCTAAATAGCTATTGGTTTTTAACCGACTTCAAAAAAAAGGAGGAGGTTCTCAATTCGACTGAATGTTTTTTTTTTTTTTGTATGTATGTTACTCGATATCTCTGAGAATTGTTAACCGATTTCCAAATTTTTTTTTTAATCGAAAGGGTTTACTCCCGAGTTGGTCCCATTGCCACCAAGTCAGGATCTGATGAAGGGATCCCAGGAAAATCGAGGGCAACCCTCAAACTTTATAGGCACGTACAATGTGTTTTAGACATTATCAAAGATTGTTCAAGTATTTACGCATGGTACTTATCATCTTATGTTGGTGAGCTGATGATGGAAGGTACAAATCCTTAACGATTAGGAATTAGTTTATGATTCTTTAAATATTGATATCTTCGAGAATTGTCAGATGATTTTTAGAGTTTTTTTTTTTATTCAAAAGGGTATATCCTGGAGTTGGTCCTATTGGTACCACATCTGGATCTGGTGAAGGAATCTTAGGCAAATCGAGGGAAACCCTCAAGTATTATAGGCGCGTACAATCTATTTTAGTTATTTTCTAAAACAGTTTAAGTATTTACGTCTTGTATTCATAATCTCATGTTGCTGAGCTGTTGATGGAAGGTGTAACTCCTTAACGATTAGGAGTTCGTGGATAATTCTTTCAATATTATAGGGCCATATTGAGTGTTATTCTCGAGATAGTCTCAATTTCACCAAGTCTTGGTCTAGTGATGGGATTCCATGAAAACGAGGGCCACTCTTAAATTTTAACGACATGTTAAGTGTTTTATTTATTTTTTCTAAAACGATCCCAGTATTTGCGTCTCGTACTCATCATGTTATGTTGCTTAGCTGATGATGAAAGGTATTACTCTTTGAAGATTAGTAGTTTTAGTAATTCTTTAAACATTAAAGGCTCGTTATACCTTTTCGTCTTTAGTCTCATAAGACCGGCACTGTCTCATTAAAGCAGCTCGTTTTGATTTGGTCTACCTACCTATTAATAAATTTCACTAAAAAGTAACAAATAAGTTAAATTTTAACAAAAATAAAAACCGACTTCAAAAAACCCCGCAAAAAATGTTTATAAAATGTTTATAAAAAAACACAAGTAAAAACTGCCTTATTAGCTATTTAAAAGTCTAAACACTAAAAAGTATAAAATTAATTCTTTCGACTGCTTCGATGAAAGTATTAATCTTTAACACGTATTTAAATATTTACAATAATCAGTTGGTTTTTTGAAGTCGGTTTTTATTTTTGTTAAAATTTAACTTATTATTTCTACTGTCTTTTGCTTCTAGGGGTTAAATCGTCCCCGTCAAACGACGACATACTATTCGCAGTCTACCTTTTTGCATTAGTCTACACCAGTGGTTCTGAACCAGCGACGCGGCCTAAAAGATCCGAAGTCTAACGTTTGATCCACAAAAACAATTGCAGTTTTAATTCGCTTCTAATTAATAACAGAAGATACAGCCCGTGACGTGCCGAGTTCCGTAAAATTTTAGCAACAAGTGCCTTAAAAGCGCCCCACTCCAGATCTTTGCATCGCTGTATCTTTGTAATATATTAATTTTCGGGTACCTATTAGATAAAGCAAAAACGCATTCAATATTTTTCGATAATCTTACTTACGGAGCTAAAACATTTTTGAGTCAACTAGCCTATTGTGCTGGCACTACCTGGATTGTTAGATCCAGCATTTCAATGATGTGAAATGAAATTATTTATTTCTGCAACACGGACTAGCAAAAGGAGGACTCCTCGCCACTAACTGGACTGAAGCTCCTCAGGTGCTCTAACTTGTCACGCGAGTTACGTCACACATTGACATAATAAGCGCTTCAAATGACAGATATCTGTTTACTGGTATCCCATAAGTCTCACTCACACATGCATAAACGTGGCTTCACGCTATAGTATGACAGCGTGGAGTCCTTCTTTTTTACTGGTCTGTGTTCTGCAAGTAGATTTGTAACAAATTCTTTTTCACGTCACACTTTTTACCCTACCAGCACCTCGACGTAAATGGCCTGATGAAAAGAGGTGCCGCGAGATTGTATATATTGCAGTTGTATATATTCCTAGTTGTGTACCCCTGGTCTACAGCGTGCGGTCTAAATGCGACCGCGTCTTGCCGGCGTCTAGACCGCGTCGAAATAAAGCGTGTCGGAGGAATGTCGGAGTCCGATTGTCGGTATTCGGCAGCGGATAATTAGTGTGCGTTAAAACGTCTCGATCGGCGTTTTGTTGCTCGCGCGCAGGGACGCGAGTTTGTGTGACAGGGTTGGCGAGAGTTGATCGTCTGGGCTGAGGTACCTAGGATTTAAAAAAATAATGTAGCCCAAGAAATTTAATAACATACTAACTATCGTGCTAGCAATCCCCGAAGGGGTTCACGGAGAAAAAAGCTCCATAAACCACATTTTAGCCAAAGAATAATTACTGACGCACATACACACATTTAGACTGGAGCGATGGCGCATTCGGTAGTGATCCTACCCTATGCGCCAAGAGTTGTGGGTTCGGTCCCCCACCCAGAACAAACATTCGTGCGATGAATACTTGTGTTTGTTCTGTGTCTGGGTGTTAATATCGAATATTTAAGTATGTATTTGTAATACCACTGTTGATTCTGATATCGGTAACACAAGTGCTTAAACTACTTACTTCGGAGTCAGATCATTGCATGTGATGTAATCTGATATTTATTAACATCAAAATCTTCCTGTTGCTTCAAATCTTCTTTTTATGGTCATTACCTAGGGTTTTGTCTGGAGTTAGCGTATTTTCGTTTATAATAGGTACCTATATAATCTTTAGTTTCCATCTATTACATTAAAAAATATTTAAATTAAATATAGACTCATAATTTTTTCGTTGGTCGCTCGCAGCCCTGCGCCCGCGCAGTTTGGCAGCGCTCCCGCGTAGTACGTCTTATAGTAGCGTGGCTCGTGACGTCACGCGCATTCGAGGATGTAGTGTCGTGTATTTTGTTTTCTGTAGGTATGCGTGTAATGTATGCGCGTTTGGGGAGTCCTGTAGTGATAGTATAGACTAGCTGTGCCAGCGGTGTCACCCGCGTTTATGGTTAATATTATAAAGACTATTTCCGTCATACATGATTTCTATGTAACTTTAACCATTAAGGCTGCACACGCGACGGAAGCTTAAAAAATGGAGTAACTGCTCCCGTTTTCCCAACATTTCCCTTCACTACACTGCTCCTATTGATTGTAGCGTAATGAAAAGTATACTATAACCTGCTCAGGAGTATGAAGAATAATTGTACCAAGTTTCGTTAAAATCCGTCGAGTAGTTTTTGATTTTATAAGGAACATACAGATAGACAGACAGACAAAAAATTTACTGATTGCATTTTTGGCATCAGTATCGATCACTAATCACCCCCTGATAGTTATTTTGGAAATATATTTCATGTACAGAATTGACCTCTCTACAGATTTATTATAAATAGATTAAAGGATAAACAATATCATCTTCCTAGCGTTATGTCCCGTGTTTAGACGGGGTCCGCTTAGACCATGATCCAGGATTTAGCGAGTCTGGTAATTACATTGAAGCGACTTCCGATCTGACCTTCGTAACCCTAAGATAGGGGAAGCAGACAATTTAGAAAATTATAAGTTGTTTGAATTTGCAGGTTTTATCACGATGTTTTTCCCTCACCGTCGAACTAGTGATATAAATATGTACATGATTTGAGAAATCTAGAGGTACATGCATTCCTCGGTTAAGAGGCGCGTGTCCTTACTATTGAGCTACCACCGCTCACAAGGCTTAAGATAATTATAATCAGATAATTACAAAGTAATTGTCTAATTGAAAACCCCGCCGTTAAAAATCGACCTTCAACCCAATGCCACGCTCGAACAACTTTACAATCTCATTTAAAAGTGAAATTGTCCATACAAATAGTACGATACAATAGCTCAAACGTGGCCCAGTTTTATATATATAATGAAGTGACAAACAGACAGACCGTGACCGCCGTTATTAATAGTTCAACAATGCGGCTCTTGCGCAACGGACAACAACGAAAATGTATTGTAACAATTCTATTATGTGTGACTACGAAAACTGTGGAGTTAAGACCAATAAAACAATTACCTACTTATTTTACGACATACCAACTAACTAACTAGATAGATAAGTTGCTCAGCAACCCAAAGTGGGCAGGGAATAGCAAATAGTAGATATTAATTAATATATCTTACTTATATTATAAAAGTTTGTACGGATGGATGAATGTGAGGATGTTTGTTACTCTTTAACGCAAAAAGTACTACATGGATTTTAATGAAATTTTATAATAGTACAGCTTATATATTAGAATAACAGATAAGCTATCTTTCATCGATGTACCACGCGGGCTACGCGCAGGCAGAAGCTAGTATGTATATAAGTATAAAATATGTTAGTATTATATTTAGGGGAAATATGCAGAACTTAAAGAGCGATGAGCTATTTAAAACGCGTCGAAAAATTGTGGGAAAGTAGTGAAAAAATAGCCTTCATAATAGCAAAGCTAACACTATATACACTAAGGCTTTTACGGTATTTTAGGTCAGCAACACAGTTCGTACAACCTCTTTGAGTTCGAGACTAACATGGGACAAATTAACTATTATAATAAATAAATTAATAAATTATCCAGACTGGCACACTAATTCCCTAGTGGAACTAGGTAATTGCTTGTGCTATAGATACTAGGTGAACAGATAGACATACTTAAATATGTTTTTAAACATCCATGACTCGAGTACAATGTCCACGTTCATCACACGAAACATTTGCCCCTAGCGGGATTCGAATGACCGCGACCCTCAGTTTTGTGGCCAGGATCTCTGACCACTCAACCAACGGGCCTGTCCAAATAGTAGCATTATATGGAGGAAAGATTTGATTGTGTAATAAATATTGTTTGCATTGAATAGAATAGGCTCCAAGAGTATTGAAGCGATTTGAATGATTGTTTCACCAATGGCTAGCTACTTTATTAGCAAGTAACATAGGCTATATTTTGTCCCTGTATTCCTACGGGAACGGGAACCGTTACTAATATTATAAAGAAAGAGTTTTTTTTGTTTGTTTGCTTAAACAATAATCTGATGAACTATTGTTCTGATTTAAAAAATAATATTTTAGTGTTAGATTAGCCTATTTATCGAGGAAGGCTATAGGTAATATAATATTAACCAAGAACGCGGGTGAAACCGCGGGCACAGCTAGTGTTTAATAATTGGAGTGCAAGTTCACAGTTTTCGCGGCGTCTGTTGACACAAAGCCGGTACTCGCTCAAAGAGACAGCGATCATATTGTAACCTATGCCTGATTATTACTTGCCTTGTATTCGTTAAGGTCTAGTACTACCCCTATATAAGGGGGAATTTGAGGGGGGGGGGATGGTGTTCAAAAAGTATGATAATTTATCTATTTAATAAAATTAATCGCAAACACGTATGTCACCATCGTCCTATCCACCATAGGAAGTCTGTTAATTGCCTAGCGCCCCCCCCCCCTCCCTCCCCTCTTGGCGTACGTCTATGGCTATACATAATAAATAATAATAATAATAAATTCTCCAAACTGACACACCAATTCCCTAGTTCCAAACTAAGCTTATGCTTGTTCTATGGATGGATGGATCTAGATGAACGGATAGACATGCTTCAATACGTTTTATAAACATCCATGACTCGAGTAGGAACAAATGTCTATGTTTATCACACGAAACATTTGCCCCTAGCCGGATTCGAACCCGCGACTCTTGGTTTCGAGGCTAGGGTCTCTGTCCAATTGACTAACGGGCCTAAATAGTTCAACATCAATAGTTTAATTTGCAGGTGCTGGATAGGTAAATACATGTAAAGCGGTGGTAGCTCAATGGTAAGGACGCACCTCTTAACCGAGGAGTGCGGGTTTAAACCCGGGCACACACCTCTGGGTTTTTCAAATCTATGTACGTATTTATACTACTAGCTCGACGGTGAGGGAAAACATCGTGATGAAACCTGCAAATTCAAAACAACTTTGGATTTGTAACCATGATCCAAAAATTGTCTGGTTCCCCTATCTTAGGGTTAGGAAGGTCAGATCGGCAGTCGCTTTATTGTAATTACCAGACTCGCTACATCCTGGATCATGGTCTAAGCGGACCCCGTCTAAGCACGAGACATAACGCTAGGAAGATGAAGATATTTTCACAGGGAAGGTAGAGAAGACAGAACGTTATACGGCACGGTCCTTACACACCTCACTCGCTTCTTAAACATTCATGATCCTTTTGATTCAATCTTTACAGTAGAGTTGTTGACCTGCCTACACAATGGCATACCCAACACCCAATACACCATTAGTCACCTTTAACGACATGCTAAGCAAGAAACCCAGTTGGCACCACGGACTAGTAAAAAAAGAAGGACTCCGCGCCACTAACTACACATTGAAGCTCCTCAGGTGCTCCACCTTGACACGCAACTTACGTTACACATTGACATAATAAGTGCTTCAACTGACAGATATCCGATATCTGGTATCCATAAGTATCTCACTCACACATGCATAAACGTGGCTTCACGCTATAGTATGATAGCGTGGAGTGCTTCTTTTTTTACTAGTCCGTGGTTGGCACATTGATTTGAAGTCCAACATGGTAAATGTCTTTGAATGAACAAGTAAAATGGACTGTAATTGGACAAGCAGACTTTGCCTTAATTGTGATGACGTCACAACTGGGCTTTGTAGCTCTGTCATAGGCTATGTAGCTCTGACATTAGTACTAAGCCCTAAGTTATGCTTACTTGAGAGCCGTGACTCGGTATTGTACAGTATAATTAACAATACTAAGGGCTGGTTTCATGGCCGTACGCAGCTTTAGCGGCCAATACGTTTATCGTGATTCTGTACGAGCACCTTACATAAAGACGTAGAGGTACATCCCAGGGGTTTAGTTGGTATACCCCGCCTATTACTTCCTTGGGAGAAGAAGCCTTCTATCATCTAGAGGGCCCCGGGAGTCCGACACACCCGGCTGATTCACCGCAGTCTCAGCGGGACGATGCGTAAAGCATTCCCATGCCATGAAGCGACTGCTGATCTGACCTTCGATCGTAACTCTTAGATAGGAGAGGGGAACCAGACTATTTAGATCCTGGTTACACATCTGTAGTTATTGGAATGTGCAGGTTTCATCACGATATTTTCCCTCACCGCTGAGCTAGTGGTATAAATACGTACATAGATTTGAAAATCCAGAGGGACATACCCGGTTTTGAACCTGTACTCCGTGGTTAAAAGGCGCGATTCCTTACCAATTGACTTCCGTACGTGTAATAATAGTCCATACAGTCACACTTAGTTTAACGTCCGCATTCCCCTTAGGGGTAGTCTGAATTCAAGGAGCAATAAAACTCCTTAAACCTCATTTAGCCAAAAGTAGTGACAAGTGGCTAGCTTGTCGCCTACATCAATTAGATTAAGAATACTAAGATAATTGTCCATTAAATTATAATGGGGACCAAACTTTGTAAAAACTAATTGCTTGTTTCACGTAATACGTCATACTTGTTTCTATGGTCACCCATCCAAAATCAACCATGGTTCCGGTTGCTTGACTTTGCAACTTAGCACGCTAAGTAGACGGTAATGTACTTACTCGGCCACAGCTAAGTAATAATAAAGTGGTCTCGTATCATATTACCCTTACCCGTGTTAAGTTTTTGTGATCCATTTTTTCCTTGGACTATTCCGTCACCTGAGCGGTGGCGTGCAGGCGTTTTGTAAGGCGACAGATGATCGGGTTTAGTTACCGTGGCCCCTACTATGGTTTTGATATAACATCACTGCCGTAATCCCCGAAGGGGTAGGCAGAGTCAAAGGGGCAGCAGTCCCCTTTAACCACATTCAGCCAAAAATAAAACTGGTCTGCGTTAGATGAAAAATTGTGAAAAAGTAGTGACAAGTGGATAGCTTGACGCCTACACAATCACATACTCAAAATCCCATATACCATTAGTCGCCTTTTACGACATGCTAGGCAAGAAACACAGTTTTGGCAAATTCTTTTATAGACCCAGACCAATCGGGACAAAAGGTTTTGAGAAGTCTATAAGCTGGTATAGTTGATGCTATGTGATCTTTGATGCGCTGTGTCATGCTCAGATTTTGTGTTCTTGACAAACCAAAAAATAAGTCAGTTGTCACTACTTTTTCACAATTTTCCATCTAACCCAGCCTAGTTTTATTTTTGGCTGATTGTGGTTAAAGGGGCTTGCTGCAAAGGGGCAGCAAGTCCATTTAACCACATTTAGCCAATCCCTACCTGCCTACCCCTTCAGGGGTTATGGGCATGAAGTTATGTATGTATGTATTCTCACGAGGTGGATCGACGACCTGGTAAAGGTGGGGGAAACCGATGGATGAAGGCCACCGTAAATAGGTCGTCCTAGGAGTCTTAGGGGGGAGATCTATGTTCAACAGTGGGTTATATTTAGGTTAAAGATGATGATGATATCTTCCGTAATATATTTGATTGTTATTATTATCTTTTATATGAATCTTTACCTAAACGTCTTAGACGTATTCTTTTAGAAATTGTATAAATACCTATGTATTGGAAATACTTGAGGTGCCATCATTCCAATAACCATCAAGACTTGGTATTTATAAGAGTAACTATCGAGTTTCTTGCCGGTTTCTTCTCGGAATCTGCTTTTTGAACTGGTTTATATTTATTTTGTTCTGAAGATTTATAAGTGCTTTTTGTAAGCCTATATAAATAAAGATCATTTCATTTCATTTAACTAAGAACTCGACTCACCCATTTACAGTGACATATTTCCGAGTACCCCTAGTAACCCCATGCTTGCATGTCCGTCCATCAGGCCGCGCTCAGACTGCCGTCACTCCAAGATACGTCTTGTTTAACTATGCTGTTCGCATCAGATCGCATACGATGGCACTAGTACCGCACATTCGGTAATACATTTTGACAATGCTACACTGGAATGGTATGTTGTATCGAGCGTATTGTATGTGAAAGTTTGATGTTAAGTTTTTTACCACCCAGAAACTTTTTAAGATTAGAATGTTGATTGAGTTATCCATGCATTAAATGGTGGTTAAGCTTCCCATATTGGTCTGGGCTTAAAAATAACATATCAATTATGTTCCTTGTCTAGTAAAAGGTGACTGTAGGTGACCAATTAGCTACTATCACATTTTTCCACTTCATAACAACTGTGTTCCTCGTCTAGCATGTCATAAATGACAACTAAATTAATGGTACCATCTGTGGTTCTTGGTACCATCTGTGGTTCTTGCCTAGCATGTCGTAAAAGGCGACTAATGGTATATCGGGTTTTGGGTGTGTGATTGTGTAGGCGACAGGTTAGCCGCTTGCTTTTTCACAATTTTCCATCTAACCCAGTACGGCTTTATTTTTGGCTGAATGTGGTTGAAGGGGCTTGCTGCCCTTTCGACTCTGCCTAGTTGCCTACCCCTTCGGGTTTTATGGGCGTAATGTTATGTATGTATGTAAATTAATGGTGTAGGCGATGAGCTAGCTACTTGTTACTACTTCTCAGAACTTCCCACAAACCTAAAGCAATGTTTCTGCCAAGAAGTGTTCAAAGGAGTTTCCTGTTGATTAAAATCTGTCTACCCCTTCAGGGATTGCGGGCTCAATAGTATTTTTACGAAAGCAGGTGTTTAAGTTTTTCATTGTTATTAATTGTAATCGGTATGTATCTGGGATCCCAATGTGATATAAATCAAAGTGTTTAAGAGATTTATGCGAGAAGTATATTATATTCATTATAATTACAGTATTATTTTGCTTTTTGCCTGGCTCGATGGCGCATTCGGTAGTGACCCTGCCCCATACGCCAAGAGTTGTGGGTTCGATCCCCACATATGACAAATATTCGTATGATGAATACTTGTGTTTGTTGTGTGCCTGGGTGTTAATATCCAATATTTAAGTATATATTTGTAATACCACTGTTGATTCTGATATCTGTAACACAAGTGCTTATTTCGGAATCAGATCAATGTATGTGATGTTGTCGGATATTTGTTATTTGTTATTTGTATTTGTTTGCTATCGTTTTCGGGTAACTTTGAGCCATGGACCAAAAGTATCCCACTACTAGTGCAACTTTAACCCAAATTTTGCGATATAAGAAAATGTACTTGGGGGTTGCTTTATAAAGGTTTTCATATTTAAAAGAATTGCATATAAAAAAAAAGTCGGTTAAAAAGTAGTTAAATTGAACTCGTACGATGAGTAAAAAGCACTGTAATTTTGGGTCGAAGTACCCCGATGTTACGTTATATGGAAATATACAAAATGTCAAATATGTAAGTAGGTATCTATGTTGGAACATATATAGACCAATAGCAGACTACTATTCAACGCAGTGCGTTCGCCAATCCAATCAAAAAGTTTAGTTTATATATAGAATGGCATGCTAAAAGGAAAACACTGAGAAAGGTCAGTCTTAGCATAATGTTTGCTGCTACTGGAAGGGAAAGAAAGAAAGAAAGGAATAACTTTATTTGCCACATCCATAAAAAGCAACTAGAAAAACAAAAAAACAGAAAATCCATGGTATTTGCTAAAAGGGCGCCCGCTTAGCTCAAAGCGCGAGCTACCTGAAGGCAGATCACGGCGCTGGTTTTCAGAGGTTGTCTAATCAGAGGTACTCAACGAGCGAGGAGAGATACACGTTGGAAGAAAGCAGGTGTATGAAGCAGAGGTGCGGCCGTTTCAAGAATACAAAAAAAACACATGATAAAAATTGGCCATAGATTCACTACTGACCTGACAGGCCCGTTGGTCGAGTGGTAAGAGACGACTGGCCACGAAACCAAGGGTCGTGGATTAGAGTCCCGTTTGGGGAAAATGTTTCGTGTGATAAACATGGACATTTGAACTCGAGTTTTTGATGTTCATAAACGTATTTAAGTATGTCTATCCGTTCACCTAGTATCTGGGGGCACGGCAGTACCCCCGCCAAGTCAAGCAAAAAAAGCGGCACGGCCGTACCATCCTTTTCTCGAAGCAATTCAGGCCATTTTCGACCCCCTGTAACTTCGTTGTGGCTAAAACTAGAAGACTGAATTTTCAGTAACCATGCAGGCATTGTAAAGACACTATATATTTCAAATTTCATTTAATTTGAACCAGTAGTTTAAGAATTATAATGGGTCAAGGTTTCTTAATTTTGTCACTCACTGACTGACTCACCGATCATCAAAATTCTAAGGCACTTCTAGCAGACCTAGAAGCTTCAATTTGGAATATAAGTAGTGTTTGGTGTATGAACTAAGAAAAAACTAAAATATTTGGGGGCACGGTAGTGCAACCCCTAAGTCTAGCAAAAATTTTCAATTTCGGTCCAGTTTTATAAATATTTAACTACTTACTTAAATAACTTATAATATAATATAAATATAAAGGCGCACGGTAGTGCCCCCGCCAAGTCGAGTAAAATTTTTCAATTTCGGTCCAGTTTTCTAGATACATAACTGCTTAAATAACTTTGTAACCCCATATAAATATAGGCGCACGGTAGTGCCCCTGCCAAATCGAGCAAAAAATGGGTATTCCCGTTATGCGAATTCATTTCACAATTACAAGTCTTACAGTTACAAGTCTGGGCGGTTTACATCTAATTTATGTCGACTTTGGAAGTGTTAAAGCGCAGGAATTCTCAATTTGTGAATACAACAGACCAAGAAGCATTTATCGTCCAGATTTGTCAAAAATTGTAACATCAAAGCTTCCCAGAAAAACGCATAGAGACAGGCAGTGGGCTCTTAGAAAAACTGTAGCTGAAGCTCAAGAAGTAGTACCGGAAAAGAGAAAACGGAAGGCTACCTACAAAAATAAGAAAAGTTCATATGTCAGAGAGAGGGCTTTAAGAAAATTCGTTGCTGGTAGATATACATATATACAATAAGTAGAAGGTACCGAAAAGGAAAAAAGTAGAACTGTCTACAAAATACAAAAAGAAATGAGATCCCATCAAAAACAATACTTGTCAAAAAAACCAAGTCTCGCAACTCAGTTGTTCTACGGTAAAAAGTTGTGAGATCCATGTAATACCAAGTCGGTTATTAATATATTCAGTCTCTACTTAAGTGACTTTCTGTCTTAATACGTCCAGTCCCTAAGACCACGATCGTGGTCCATAACAATTGAAAATCAAATGTGTCTGGAATCTCCGTACTCGAAGCATTAAGTTGTTACGTAATAATTAACAGCATCTTATAGTGATGCATATCAATATTAAAAATCTTTAATGTTTTATATAAATATATTGACTTGGCCATCGCATTAAATAATTTAATTTACACGTGTTTTCATGCGATGGCCGAGTCTCAATATACTTATATAAAACATTAAAGATTTTTGATATTGATATGCATCACTATAAGATGTTGTTAATTATTTATATATTATATAATTATATAACTCAGTTGGAGTTGCGAGACTTGGTTTTTTTGACAAGTATTGTTTTTGATGGGATCCATATGACAAGCTTATAGCTTAGTTTGGAACTAGGGAATTGGTGTATCAGTCATAGATTAAAATTCTAAATCTATGGTATCAGTCTAAAGATTTTATTTGTTATTATTAGACAGGTAATCTTTGTGTATACAGGCATAGATTTAGAATTTTTTGACTACGCAAAAGATACATAAAGCGTGGGAGCGAGAAATCCTGCTGAAATACAAACCGCCCGAGAAAAAAAGAGACAGCGAATGAAGTACCTATATGTCAATGTTTTTGCGAGTAAGAGGCCATAGCGTCCCGGTCTATTCTACGTCGCAGTGAAATTTGTGCATTTATGTATTAAACCTTGGATTATAATCGAGGATATTTAATGTGCAATCGAGGTGACTTGTTCTGTACGTGATTGTGAGGTTACACGACGAAATAATCCGATTAAATACACTTTTAACAGGTAAATACGATTTTATCATTAGATTTTTTCAAACCATATTTTGTCAAATTGTTGCTATTAATCAGTTTAGAAAAATATGTTTACAATAGTATATTGATTATAATTGATCTTTCTAAGTATACATCGTGATTATAAACAGAATTGGGGAAAATATTGTGTAAAATTGTAAATAGTTTGGTTACGCTAGTGCTTGACAAAGCGGTGACGTCACGAGTATCGATAAAAACTTAATCGTCTTTTAGCGACATCATGACATGAATACAAAGTTATTTAGCCAAGTTATGTTGAAATATATCAATAAATATGTCACATTGGGAACTCATTATCTCCGTAAATTTGTTAGTTAAGTAACTGATAATTTTTCTAGGTTTCCAAGCAACCCAGCATTGTGTAAAAAGTGGATGCGGACTATAGACAGACCAGATTGGACTCCCAGTAAGAACTCCACTATCTGCAGCAAACATTTTGACGGCAAATGACGGCAGCAAAAAAATTGTTGCACTACATATATTTTTAAAAAACTAAATGACACCAAATTAAAAGTTGCTAATATATTATTTGTTCCATTTCATTCCATCAGTCAAAGCAAAAGTCATAGGTATCTTTTTGTCTTAGTATAAATCATAGAACATATTTCTATTTTTTTTATTTTTTACACGCTGAATATACGAAGAATTTTACCATCTCATTGTTTATAGAACTGCTTAGAATGAGATTTCTTACCGACTAATTCTAATTTACCTAATATATATAACTACTGTTTTCAGTCAATGCCATAAATAATTAATCAAAAGTATAAAAAAGCGTTTTAAATACCTATATTATTAGTATACAACTGAATCAGTCGATAATGTGAAAGTGCGTCTTTGACAACACTATTTTTAACTCACACATAGACGTCAACCAACACATGCTTAAATTTATTTTGGTCATGTCTCCGAGCCGTCATTGTGTATCTTGTACATCCTAAATCTATGTATACAGGTGTAGTTTATTAGAGGCGACGAGCGGACTAGGGATAACGTAATGGTAATGGAATACTCAGGAAAATCAATCATTATAAACTCTTAAAACCACATTCAGACAAACATAATAATTGACTTGGGTTAGATGTCGCATTATGAAAAAATTATGATACGTGCCTCGCTCGTCGCCTATGTTATCACAAACCTCGATACACCATTAGTCGCCTTTTACATGCTAGGCGAGGAACACAATTGGCACATTATTTTTTAGTCGTAAACCAAATATGGGGCCACAAGGAATAAATCCTCCAGAGTGACACACCAATTCCCTAGTTCCAAACTGAGCTTATAAGCTTGTGCTATGGATACTAGGCGAACGGATAGACACACTTAAATATGTTATAAACATCCATGACTCGAGTACAAATGTCCATGTTTATCACACGAAATATTTGATCATAGCGAGATTCGAACCCGCGACCCTT
Source organism: Glyphodes perspectalis (assembly GCA_951394215.1). Taxonomy (NCBI): domain Eukaryota; kingdom Metazoa; phylum Arthropoda; class Insecta; order Lepidoptera; family Crambidae; genus Glyphodes; species Glyphodes perspectalis. The sequence continues at coordinate 4,707,403 of OX596227.1, forward strand.
AATTTCGTGGCCAGGTTTTCTGACCACTCGACCAACGGGCCTGAATATAGACCTAAAAACATGGTCAAAGTAGATCCTAAATAAAAACGGGACAAACTCTTGGAAGATGTAAAGTTAGGTATTAAAATGATGCCAGAAGACAGAAATAGGCCCGTGTCGTTACCTACAATCATTTGGAAATGTACCAGACCCCATTCAATCATTCATTCGCGTACATTAGGTGCAGTGTCTATTGAGTTAACAAGCTATAATGTGCGAGAAATTTTGCAATACTTACTGTATTTACAAATTTTAAGGTAATAGTAAAGTTTATCACATTTTTTATTACTAACCTTAAAATAACATAACATAACACATAACATAACATCACGCACATAAATCCCGAAGAGGTAGGCAAAGTCAAAGGGACAGCTGGCCCCTTTAACCACAGCTAAAAATAAAACTGGGCTGGTTTAGATGGAGAATTGTGAGAAAGTAGTGACAAGTGGCTAGCTCGCCGCCTACACAATCACATACCCAAAACCCGACGTGCTATTAGTCGCCTTTTACGACATGCTAGGCAAGAAACACAGTTGGCACATTCTTCTTAAGTCCCAGACCAACACGGGACAATAGGCTGGGTTAGATGAAAAATGTGAAAAAGTAGTGACAAGTGTATAGCTCGCCGCATACACAATCACATACCCAAAACCCAATATGCCATTAGTCGCCTATTACGACATGCTAGGCAAGAATCACAGTTGGCAAATTCTTTTTAAGTCCCAGACCAACACGCGACAACCTTAAAATATACCTTCAAATTTGGAAATACAGGTAAGTAGTTACGTTACTTGGCTTTATGTCTATCTTTTACGTATTTACGCTTAAACCACGTGATATATTGTGAGATGTGTGAGGACCGTGCAATATGGCGTTCAGTTCTCTCTGCCTACCCCGCTAGGGAAGTGGCGTGAAATTTAGTTAATTAGTATTGTGATAAAATTTTGCTATACTTACAAATTGTTATTAGAGTGCACAAAATATGGAAAGAAAATATAACGGGTATGATAGCATGTATGTATGTAATCCGAATCAGAATCCGAATATCCGACGACATCACATACATTGATCTGACTCCGAGGTAAGAGCTTGAGCACTTGTGTTACGGATATCAGAATCAACAGTGGTATTACAAATATACCCAGACACAGAACAAACACAAGTATTCATCACACGAATGTTTGTCCTGGGTGGGGATCGAACCCACAACGTATATAATAATAATATATCATCTTCATAACCAAATCAACTTTATGTTTGGCTTGTGATTGTAGGTATTATAGCTCGCTATATCTCCGCGTAGCTTCGAAACAGCACCCATCAGACAGATCGCCCATCTCCCACCTACTTTCGCATGTAAATCCTATACTTGGCTCGCGGCACGCACATTTTCGACACATTAGCGCCAGCGAAAAATGTATCGAAAGACATACAGAAGCGATAACTAGCCGATACGTCGCGTTAGCGTTGCGGTAATAGATGACTCGTGTTATCGTGTGTAGTAGGCTTTAATAGAGAAAAATGCTTTGACCTTCGTACATTTTTTTGGGAATTCAGCGATAAATTCTGCTCGGGACATAAAAGAAGTTACCTACAATAGAATATCTGAATATAAATATCTGACGACATCACATACATTGCTCTCTGATACACTGATGGTTTTTCACCCGAAAAGTGTATTAAATTAGTGTGTGTCTATTGTTTTTTCCATCAGACATAATAAGATCTTTTCTTCATAATTTTTTATGTAATTTTAGGGAATTTTAAGTAATATATTTAAATAACAACAACAACAACAAAATGTCACGCTAATAATCCCCGAAGGGGTAGGCAGAGTCAAAGAGGCAGGAGGCCCTGGGCTGGGTTAGATGGAAAATTGTGAAAAAGTAGTGACAAGTGGCTAGCTTGTCGCCTACACAATCACATACCCAAAATCCAATATACCATTAGCCGTTTTTTACGACATGCTAGGCAAAAACCACAGTTGGCACATTCTTTTTTTTTAGTCCCTGACCAATATGGGACATATATTTAAATAAAGGGATTAAACAGATTAAATTTATTAAAATGCGGTAAAAAGCAACAACCAACAAGCGTCCATGATATACATTTACATTATAAACTGATTAGATTTGCAATAGGTACTTAGGTACTTAATTATAAACACAAAATAAAAGTTGGCACAAGTCCACAAATCAATATATGTATATTAAAATCAATGCCACTTTTCGTTGTAATTTTATATAACCCAAGAGCGGGCTCACCTCCTTTGTAACAAATGAATTCAATTTATGGCATTTATTTTAATAATGGGGATTTTTCTGTCGAATTGAAACTTTATTCAGATGGGGATTGTGCTGTCGAATTGAAACATTTTTCAGTGTTGACAGTATTTTTTTTTTAATATTTCACTTTTTACGTAGCGAAGCACGTACTGGGCCGCTAGTATAATATAAACAACTATTGTCATACAAACAAACTAAAAGTAATGATAAAGTCTTAATTAATGCTGCCGAAAAATCGACAGTCTTGCCATTGATAGTTTCACGGCCAAATCATCTATACGATCGATAGGACAATCGATAGGATCGATGATATAGATATTATCGATGTCTCTGTTAATGCAATGCTATCGGTAAACAGCAATACTATCGATAGTTTCGATCGCTACCAACCAAAGAACTATCGATACTGTCTCTTCAATATCGATACTATCGATAGCTTTTGTACTATCGATAGTCTATTCGGTATTGAAGAGAAATGCTATCGATAGTTTCAATACTATCGGACGTAATAAACGTCATTTCATTCACCACTGATATCCAGCCATCTGAATCTGGTTACCGCAGATTTTAAGTGGAATCATTTAAACGTCAATAGCCATTACCCATTGACACGTTGATGAGGAAATTGTGGAGGCGTGAAGATCTCGCGTGAGTGTCGTAATTCGAGATGGGTGACCGCTGTGGCGTGCGTTGTACCTAATAATTTGCGCCAGAGGCTACCGTTGGTCGCTTTTTTCTGAGGTTACACTGTGTGACGATTCTTGTAACCGAATCGAGTCAGTTTTTTGCGAATTAGTGACAATATCATATGATTCAGTCGTCAACATTTGCCTATCGTATTTTTAAGTTTGAAAAAAGTGTGTCCCATGTTGATCTGGGGCTCAAAAAGAATGTACCAACTTTGTTTCTTGCCTAGCATGTTGTAGAAGATGAATAATAATAAATTCTTAAGACTGACACACCAATTCCCTAGTTCCAAACTAAGCTTATGCCTGTACTATGGATTCTAGGTGAAAGGATAGACATACTTAAATACGTTTATAAACATCCACGACTCGAGTACAAATGTCCATGTTCATCACACGAAACATTTGCCCCTAGCGGAATTCGAACCCGCGACCCTTGCTTTCGTGGCTAGGATCTCTGACCACTCGACCAACGGGCCAGTCAAAATCATGGTGTATTGGGTATTTAAATTCAAATTTCAAATTCAAAACATCTTTATTTATGTAAACTAACTAACTAAACTTCACGCCACTTCCCTAGCGGGGTAGGCAGAGAACCGAACGCCATATGGCACGATCCTTACACACCTCACTCGCCTCTTCAACATTCATGATCCTTTTCATACAAGCTCTACGGTTTTATGACTCCTAATTTATTTATATAGGCTTCAAGAAAGCACTTATACATCGTCAGATGAACATATACCTAATGTTAGATGATTCTACCACCTACTTAACATTATTAATGGTTTTGTGATTGTGTAGGCGACGAGCTAGCCATTGGTTAGTTAGCTAGTTACCGGCTAAGTCCGATGGACTCGCTGACCAAAGTAGGGTGTGGTCCTCCAGCATTTTGGGGGTAGTGCGGCGGGTTAACACCCCTCACACGGAAAAAACTTCAAGTTACGAAAGCGATTGGTTAGTACTTTTTACAATATTACATTTTAACCAACTCGAGCCTGTTTCTTGGACCACCCCTTCCCGGATTAAGCGTCATCATTTGTATGTAATATCGAGAAAATCTTACACTCAAATCGCTAATTGTGCATCCCTAACATTTTCGCGTTCACGTCAACACCAATATCCCTTGGTGCACACTGATGAGATGATCAAGGCGTGAAGGGATAGCGTGAGGTGTAACTTGAGACGGAAGGATACCTCCATGCTAGCTTAGGAGCCCTTTGACTATGGACACTTTTTAGACAAGCGGCCCCCAGCGTAGAATTCGTTCTATCATGTCTGGTCAGTCACATACATTTTAGATTTCGTATAGACTTGACACAGACAGATGTTGCTACATATTTTTTCATAAAATAAGTTATTTACGTCATTTCTTAGATAATTTATTAAATTTAGGTAACATGAATGTAAAATATTTTTTTTAGAAACAAACCAAAATAATATTTGTTTTAAAACCATGAATTTTACACAGATGGCGTATTATTACTAAGAAATAACTAACCTGTGCTTGTAGCGCCATCTTGTATTATTCCTGACAAACAAACTAAACTTTGCTGTAGTTCCAATTACTCACCACTGTCGCTGTTCTTGTGCGAGTTATAGCAGTAACTTTTCAAGTACCTATGGGAGTGACCCTCTGTTATACGTAGTATATTATTACTCTGTGGTTCTATTAATGATTTTTTATTCTATATGCTGTAACATAAGGAAAGTTTTGCAAGAAAAAACAGACATCAGTTATTACGCCTGCAATCCCCGAAGGGGTAGGCAGAGTGCAAGGAGTCTGGTTATTACATTGAAGCGACTGCCGATCTGACCTTCGTAACTTTTATAATGGGGGAATCAGACAGATTTGAATCATTGTTAGACACAGTCGTTTGGATGTGCAGGTTTCATCACGATATTTTTCCTCACCGCCGAGGTAGTGGTATAAATACGTAGGTACATAGATTTGAAAAATCCAGAGATATGTGCCCGTGTTTGAACCCGCAGCCCATGGATAAGAGGCGCGTGTCCTTACCATTAAGCCACTACCGATCCGATACCGATAACGATTTTGACCAAATACAACATGGTATCATTTTTTTTATTGTAATCGATTCTATTAACTATTCTAAACGAACAGTTTTCAGGTTTCGTATGCACTGAAAATAGGATTCTATAGATTTATATACCATTCTATGTAATCGCGTAGTTGGCTAATTAATTAGCGAAGTTTGGCCGTCTGGGCAGTTTCTCCCCCTGAGTCGGGTAAGCGTTTATTATTTATGATTTGGCACTAAGGATTGGGAATTTTGCATCGTAAGCCCTAGGATTAATTGCATTTAAGTACATACTTATTATCTTAATACCGTCTATTCGTGGCTTGATTGCATAGACTTAATTAAAATAAGGAGTGTACTATGTATGAGCTAGTCACTATTTTTGCCATTTAAGCCAACTCAACTTTATGATTGAAGGAGCTTATGATTTAAGGAGCTCGCTGATCCTTGGAATCTGCCTATCCCTTCGGGGATTACGGGGTGAATGATATGTTTGTAGATATGATATACTGGATTTAATCTTACGACAGTACAAAAATGCAGTTAAAATACTATCTATTAAGTTAAATCAATATTTAGCTGTGAAATTGTGATAAATTAATAAACACATAAAAATACAATTATTAATATATACACATAGATTATCAGATGGTTTTTGAAGAATTTTCAGATTTCCCAGTGATGTTTAAATTGAGGCACTGCCTTGTGATATAATAATAATAATTCTCCAGACTGACACACCACTTCCCTAGTTCCAAACTAAGCTTATGCTTGTGCTATAGATATTAGGTGAACAGATAGACATACTTAAATACTTTTATAAACATCCATGACTCGAGTACAAATGTCCATGTTCATCACACGAAACATTTGTCCCTAGCGGGATTCGAACCCGCGACCCTTGGTTTCGTGGCCAGGGTCTCTGACTACTCGACCAACGGGACTGTTTATATACGAGTATGCCTATATTACGAAAGATCTAGATATACGGGGCAGGTTTGAACCCACGCACACCTCGTATATGACTCGTATCCTAAACATAGAGATACCATTCTTCACCAAAATAGCTTACACACGCAATTTTATATTCGTCGCCAATCTAATAAAACACTCTATCGGTGTGAATAGTTAATGCAATGAATTCGGACGGAGCCGACTACACGTCTGCTCGCGATCGATGCCGGAACTAAAATAACGTTTGGGGAGAGTCTCGCCGCCTACGTAGGGTTGGCTGCGCCGGACATCCGGTGTGATATTTACCTTTTTGTTGGAATGGTATGATGACACTACTTTCGGGAAATTGATAAATATAACATAACAAAACATAACATCACGCCCATAATCCCCGAAGGGGTACGCAGAGTCAAAGGCAGCAGGCCCCTTTAATCACATTCAGTCAAAAATAAAACTGGGCTGGGTTAAATGGAAAATTGTAAAAAAGTAATGACAAGTGGGTAGCTTCTCGCCTACACAATCACACACCCAAAACCCGATATACCATTAGTCGCCTTTTACGACATGCTAAGCATGAACCACAGTTGGCACATTATTTTTAAGTTCCAGACCAACAGGTTATTAAAATAATAATGAATATAATAAATGTGAAAACTTCTAGATATGCTCATTTTACATGTTTGCATATCAACTGTGATGATTGCATATTTGCATTTGCATTCATATTTGCGTGTTTGCATATTTGCATTTGCATTTATATTTTCGTGTTCGCATATTTGTATTTTCATTCACATTTGCATGTTTTCATATTTGCATATCTCTGTCTCTTTGCATATTTGATATTTTTATATTTGCAAGTTTCCAAGTTTTCATATTCGTTAAATCACGTTTTGATTACCGAACGGACCAACATATTCCCTTAAGATTCAGATTCTATACATTACATATGAATCTATGTATTAAAAAGCACACAGCGTATAACCTCATTTAGCTAAAAATCATATTGCATAGATTTCATCCCTTGAAAGCTCATTTTGCATTTATTTCAAAAGACAAGAGGGCGGGTGACATCCCTACCTCCCTACCCCTCAGGTCAACGACCCGGCGCCACCGAACCGTGATTATAACGCGCCCCGGGAGGGACGCGATGAGTTTAATTTTTATGGGTTAACTAACAAGGGATGAGGTAGTGGGTTCGAGTCAGGTGTGTTAATTGTGACGGGATTTGTACGAATGGTGAATAATTGTAAATTATGCTTTGGTTTATTTACCAGCGTTTTCCCGCGGATCCGCCTGCTTGAAATTAGGTCTTTTACAGAGGAGTTATCATACATTTTTAAATTTTACCGGAATAAAAAATAGCCTATTCTCCGGGTTTATACTTTAGGCTATATCTGAAGTTTCACAGAAATCCGTTAAGAGAAGACGTAAAAAACAGTTTTTTCATGTACCATTAATGAACTTTGCTACTAAATTGCAGTTAGGATAGATTTTTATAGCTATTATGTAGGTAACTGAAAAAAATCAAATTTTGCATTTGTTATCAGTAAATAACATACATAAGTACATACATAACATCACGCACATTAGCTCCGAAGGGGTAGGCGAAGTCAAAGGGGCAGCAGGCCCCTTTAAACACATTCAGTCAAAAATAAAACTGGGCTGGGTTAAATGGAAAATTGTGGAAAAGTAGTGACAAGTGGCTAGCTCGTCGCCTATACAATCACACACCCAAAACCCATATACCATTAGTCTCCTTTTACGACATGCTAGGCAAGAAACACAGTTGGTACATTCTATTGAAGTCCCAGACCAACATGGGTCAGTGATCTGGGTTAGATGGAAAATTGTGAAAAAAGGATATTATTAAGGATTATGGTTAATCAGCAGTTGTTACAAACTTCGATGCTAATGCTTTAATAAAATATTCAAGTAAAAACGTTAGCATGCAACTTACTATGCTCTGAATACTCCTGAGGTATCTCTGCCTCGTATAAGGCGCTTAAAGGGGTCTTTGGGATCGTGAGCGCTAGCGGGGGAACCTTCTAGCACTCGATCCCCGGAGAAGATGACAGCTGGTGCCATACCCTATCAGGTAGGATACGGGTCACAGCCGTCTGGGCACACCACGCTAGGCGTTCTGGGAAGAGGTTCTCTCTCTCCCGACATGGGCCACATGGCGGCAGCTGCAGCGGGCGCTGCGTAGGTCTTTCGCTCGAATCTTGATAGTTTACTTTCACCACCCAAAGAATGGCAGCCGTGAGGTTTAGTCGGGGAACTGGTGTTCAAATTTATTTTAGGTTAAGTTTTATGCACCAAATAAATAAGTTTTCTTTCAAATTCAAATTCAAATTCAAAATCTCTTTATTTATATAGGCTTCAAAGCACTTATAAATAGTAAATATGTACAGAAAAAAAAATTTTGCCAGCCAGTTCCGAGCGCGCCACACCCTTGTAGACTGTTACTCAGGTCTACTTGGACGGTTAGTTAAAGGACCTACCCGTCTGGGGAGACGGCTGTATGCATCCAGTCGACTCCACCATTGGCGCGGGCGCCGGGTAGCGGGTTGACGCTGAGGTCTAGCGGACGATTCCATAGGGGCACCCGCGAAGCCTCAGTCGGCGTGGAGGATGCATCCCGGAGTTTTAGTGGGTATACCCTGGCCATTACCATCTTGGCCAGAGATGGGTCTACTTGGATGGTGCATAAAGGCATTCATCACGTACCAAAAAAGAGGGGATTCAGACTTACGTACTAGTTACCTAAACCAAAATTAAGCATTATGCCTGTGCTAAAAATACCTAGTAGATAATAAGATATACATACTTGAATTCGTTTTTACACATCCATCACTTTTATACAAATTACACATAATTATCTCAAACAAAACATTTGCCCCTTTACAAGATTCGAACCTGCGACTTCTCGATTCGTGGCCAAGGGCTTTGACCACTCAACTAATCTATATACATACGTACATAACATCACGCCCATACTATCGGAATGGGTAGGCAGAGTCAAAGAGGTAGCAAGCCCCTATAACCACATTTAGTCAATAATAAAATTAAAACCCAGCCCGGGTTACATGGAAAATCATCCAATCTGTTAATCAAATATGTCTCATCAATAGACATTACTGTCTATGTTGGCTTCGAACCCAACAACCTTGTAATCCAAAGTCTATCAATCACAAAATCTGTACAAACAACAATTTTGAAGAGACACCGTATCTGATTCGAACCAACACCCTTCGTATTTTATCCGTGGTTTACCCACTATGCCACCACATCCTGAGTTTAATAAAAATATCAAATGGTAGCGACCGCTTGTCGAACATAATATTTTAACAGCTGAAACCCGATACGTGAATTGAGAGAGAAAATCATTTCTGGCGACATGTCACGCGATTACGGCTACCTGTGGAGGCTGCCTAAGTTATGAGCGTATGCGGGGACGATATCAAAAGGATTTTATTTTATATTAATACGAAAAGCCTAAACTTTGTACTTCTTATTACGAAAATTACACGGAAAGAGTAATTAAATTAACTATAGCAGCATATTGCTTCTCGAACTCGCTTAGACTGAGACTTTTAAGTCATTAACATATATACCATTAAGCTCATATGTTTATGTCTGCCTATTCGCTTGTCGTTCCTCGCTTGCGCAGGTGCCGCCCGTAACCAGATGAGAGGCGCGCCGGCGCGCGAGCCGGGTCGCGCGAGCTAGGTGCTAGCTGTGACGACTGTTATGGCTACTATGTAGACGGATACCTATCTAGTAGTATATAATAGTTAAAATAGTATAACATAGATACTATTTTGGTCCATAAAGCATTAAAAATGGGGTGTTTTTTAATAGTGTCTAAAGCCAAGTCTATTGTTGAAGACACTATAGCCTAACTCGCTAGTTTCTTCTCTCTTATCTCCAAATCTATTCATCTATCTAATCCACTAGTTACAAACCAGAGGTCCGCGGACCACCGGTGGTCCGCAAGACTTGTCATTTGGTCCGCGGAAGACCTAAAGTTTTATTAGAATTAATTAAAAAACAGTTATTTTAAAATTAACACAGTTAATTTTCAATCTAGTGGTGGCTGATAACAATAATAAAATCAAAGTGGTCCTCAGTCACTAAAAGGTTGGGAACCCCTGATCTATTAAATCTAATCTTAAATATAAATATTTGAGCCATACCTGTTACCTTACTCTACTCAGCGTTGTGTCATATACATTTTTATGGCATTTGGTTACGTCACCATCATCTTCCTAGCGTTATGTCCCGTGCTTAGACGGGGTCCGCTTAGACCATGATCCAGGATTTAGCGAGTCTGGTAATTACATTGAAGCGACTGCCGATCTGACCTTCGTAACCCTTACATAGGGGAACCAGACAATTTTTGGATCATGGTTACAAATTCAAAGTTGTTTGAATTTGCAGGTTTCATCACGATGTTTTCCCTCACCGTCGAGCTAGTGGTATAAATATGTACATAGATTTTTTAAAATCTAGAGGTACATGCCCGTGTTTGAACCCGCACTCCTCGGTTAAGAGGCGCGTGTCCTTACCATTGAGCTACCACCGCTCCCATTTGGTTACGTCACCATTCGTAGGAAATCGCTGGTCGCTCGTCGCTTGCGCAGGCGCCGGCCGTAACCAGATGAGGGGCGCGCCGGCGCGTGAGCCGCGCCGCGCTCCGTGCGGGCTGTGACGGCTAGTGCAGCTGTAATGTACCTATGTGCTTTCAGTACTCCAGTTATAGACTGCTAGCTAGTAGCTACTATGTATATTAGTAGATTACTGTGTACATTTGTATAATAAATAAATATATATATATATATTAATACGTAAAGCAAAATCTATACGAACATTACTCGGACGGAGGAGCATGCGATTTGGCACAGTTAAAGTTTTTATGGAAAAGGAGTGCAGAAAGCTTATTTTATATATACAAATTATTGCTGTTATTTTTTATATATAAGATTTAGTCTCGCTAAAACTAGAGAACGGTTGGACCGATTGGGCCAATATTTGTAATTTTCAAGGGAAGATTACAAATATTTTGATTACAAAGAATTGTACCTTGGAACCAGACCAATTGGGTCATGGTTACACATCCATAATTATTTGAATGTGAAGGTCTCATCACGAGGTTTTTCCTCGCCGCCGAGCTAGTAATAATTATATTGATTTGCAAAATCCATAGGTACCTACGTGCCCGGGTTTCGACCCCCATCCTTCGGATATGAGGCGCGTGTCCTTACCATTGATGTACCATTCCTATATATATGTACATTTGTGCTACTATAATTAACTAGCTGTCCCGGCGCTCTTCGTAACGCCCCGTTTCCGGATTTAAAAAATATAAACACAATGCAATAAATAACTCTGACATTTGCTTTAATCGAAGCACGTCCGAAATGAAATGACCGCATGAATGACATAACAACATGCTTGTACTGTCAACACTGATAAAAGTTTCAATTTGACAGCAAAATCCCCATTAACAAAAACATCCGCCATTTATTGAATTCATTTGTTACAAAAAAATTGATAAATGAAGAACCGCTCTACCGATTTTGTGCAAACTTCACATAAACCATCTACTAAATAGTCCGAACAAAGCCTAAACATTTGGTTTGGATAGGTGAGCCCGTTCTTGAACTATAAAATTACAACGAAAAGTGGCATTGATTTTTATATATATTGATTATGTAATTGACTAATCCTTGTTGAATTAGATCGCAGTGGCCAAATTCTTTCACACAACCAGGATCTCAATCTTTACTTACTATAAAACAAAGTCGCCGCTCCTGTATGTTTGCTTAGATCTTGAACTACGCAATGGATGTTGATGCGGTTTTCACCAATAGATACTAGTTTACAAAATTACACTTTTTTTTGTTGCCGAAACGATTCATTACTTTTTTTACTGTTCAGTGCCAGCATAATACAATTCAGTTATCAAAATTGTCTTATCAGCTCACATTTTTTATTTATATGAGTAGTAACATTTGAAAATTAGCTATTTTAACGATTTTCGTGATTTATTTTATAAGTTAAAAAATGATTTATACATACATTTAATACATCTATTTGATAGTTAGTATGCTTTACATATCAATACACATCGAATCAAAATTCTACTATCCATCTTTGCAAAGATATGGCTAGTTAAATTATTAAAGTATTATGCTGGCACTGAACAGTAAAAAAAGTAATGAATCGTTTTGGCAACAAAAATAAGTGTAATTTTGTAAACTAGTGAGTGATTCAAGAGGGAGGTTTGTATGTATAGTTCCATATTGTTTTGTGCTCACCGTGCGAAGCCAATCGCTAGTCTATAAGATAATGACCTATTCATTATCTTATGAAGGTGACTAAAAAAATCTGTTTAGTCCGTCAGTTAGATTATAAAAAAAATGTTGAACACGTATGTTTTTATTTATTTGTCAAATAAACATTGACGAAAATACAATGCATTCAAGTTGCGCGTGATGTCACGCTTTCGTACAATGTTTACTAAACAGTGACGTCGCAAGCCCCCACTCCAAAACTTTGATGCTCTTTATCTTTGTGATTTTTTGTTAATTTGATAATGCGACAAATATGTGTCTAGTGTTTTTGTATAATCTAACTGACGGACTAAATAGCATCATAGTTTTTAATGCAGTCATCCTTATTGGTTTTGACTGGCCCGTTAGTCGAGTGGTCAGAGACCCTGGCCACGAAACCGAGGGTCGCGGGTTCGAATCCCGCTAGGGGCAAATATTTCGTGTGATGAACATGGACATTTGTACTCGAGTCATGGATGTTTATAAACGTATTTAAGTATGTCTATCCGTTTACCTAGCATCCACAGCACAAGTTTATAAGCTAAGTTCGGAACTAGGGAATTTGTTTGTCAGTCTGAAGAAATTATTTATTTATTTATTATTTATTTATTTATTGGTGTTGTGTTAGGCCGATTTTGTAGTTAATAACTTATGCATTTAAGTACACCATTATACTTATTTGACTTAAATATTATAAGGATACCCCTAAATTATCCCGGGATAAAAAGTATGCTATTTCCTATCGGTCCAAACTTTTGGCGATTTTTTCATTATAACCTGCCTAATCGTTTAGACGAAATAACAATAGACAATGAGGGTTTTTCGAATTAAAACATTCAAAAGATGGCGTAACTATGACTTGCGGTCTTGTCACCCCCCTCATTGGTTAGTTGTCAGAACAAACTGACATGCTGTCAACAAGGAGCCAATAGTGACAGTGATAAGACCACGAGACTCCCTCGTGCCATCTGGCGGTTTTTGTATTTATGAAAATTTCGCCTTCATTGCATAACATTTATAATATTAATAAGAATCAGAAATATTCTCTGTTTTCAATGAGTTTATTCATTACTCCAAATAAAAGCTATCAAATAAAGCGTTTCCTCAATAATATCAAGGCAGTGTAACAGCGGATTGCGTAAGAAAATTAAAAAGAGCAAAAATGGCGACCGACCTCTCACGTTTTTAGTCGTAATAATAATAAATATAAGGGAAATGGGGCTGTGGGCGGGGCTTGAGACCTTCTTGCGGGTAAGGGTTGTTTGGGAGCTGAAGAAAATCTTGGAAGACTTCATCCCCTAAACATATTTTTTGGCAAAATGCATAATTTGCCTATGAAAGGAAGGTGGAAAAATATTTTATTTATATAACAGAACAAGAAAATATTAAAAATACGCTTTAAAGATTTTTTTTTACATAGGTACCTTACACATAATACTATCTCACTTACAATCCCCGAAGGTACAGAACTCAAGTAGCATGAAATGAAATGAAATTATCTTTATTTACGTAATTACGTATTACCCTTAAATAAGCACGTATAAATCGTCAGTACATACAAATGAAAATTTACCAACGGATTCGGAAAGTAGCTTCTATCGAGAAGAACCGGCAAGAAACTCGATAGTTACGCTTTTCATCGCCAAATTCACAATAAGTATCCATAACAATTATTATATTCTTAAGCTACTATGCTATACAAATCTATAAAAAGTAAATATGTATGTATAATAGCAATTACAAATATTTGTCACTTTAAAAAATCTTCTATAGTATAATAAGCCTTTCTCATAAGCAAGATTCCAACTATAGCCAATAATAAAGTTAAACTGGGTTAGATAGAAATATTATATATGCGCACAAGTGTGTGCGCCAACACAGGTGCACTCTCTGGAGTTGGTTGAGACGTGCTGGATTGCCTAGCACGTCTCTAGGTGCGCGCGTGCTCGCTGTTGTGCATCCGACACTCCCGTAGGATGCGCCATAACGGCGACCACCGCCGTACGAGGTGAGCCGCGCATTGCGGCACGCGCCCACCCGGAGGAGCTGCTGCTAGTCCCGACAATGGTGATACCGGCTGAGGAGCCGGTATCACCATTGTCGCTAGAGGTAGTACCACGCAGAAGTACCTATGCCACGTTGGGGTTTTAGTCGGTTCGAGTCCGACACACCGCCCTCTGTTTCCCCGAGCAGAGGGTGATAGCTCGTGGGAGTTTGGACAACAGATAAAAAGGTATGTCCGGGTTAAAAGCTTAAATAAGATTTTGTTAACAGATAGACATGTTATTTTGACTTTTAACCTGGAATATCTAAAAATTTGCGCATTTTTATGCTGATAACATTTCGGCCTGTGTTTAAAATTTTATAATTGTACCTGATTAAGAAAAAACAGATCTAGAATGTGACGCGGGTACATTTTACTAGTCTATACAAATATTATGAAGCGGAATGCTTATATTGTTTGTTTGTTTATATTGAATAGGCTCCGAAACTACTGGACCGAATTGAAAAATGCTTTCACCAATGGAAAGCTAATTTATCAGGGAGTAACATAGGCAATTTTATCCTCGTATAGGTTCAAAGACATTTATTTACTTATAAAGAACAGGTTCACTTAAAATGAGCTTATACACTATAGCTAATTTGGTACAAATAGATAACATCTGGTACATCGCACTTTTACAAATGTTGAATAATAGATTCTAGTAGTTCTTCATATATATGTAAGTATTACTTACTGTTTCAATTTTGTTTTAAAGACGCCAAATGAGTTGCGTATTCCCACGGGAATTGGAACTGCGCGGGTGAAACTGCGGGGCGCTGCTAGTCATCTATATTTCTACACTAATATAAACTTTATACAGAGGAAAAAAAAATATTTCTGTATGTTCTTTACGAATTAACTTAAAAAAAATAGGATCATAGTCCAAAAATTATTTAACTTAGAATATTTAACATACATAACATCACGCCCATAATCCCCGAGGGGGTAATAGATAATTTAAATAAATAATAAATTTATTTATTTTAAAAATATCTATATATTAATACGTGAAGCAAAAACTTTGTACCCCTTGTTACGAAAATTGCGCGGAAGCAGGAGAATGCGATTTCGCACACTTATACTTTATATAGAGAAGTAGTGTAAAATGCAATTTTTTTTTATAAATTATGCAATAGAAATATATTGAAAAAAAAAAAATAAATGAATTATTGTTGAATTTGAGCCTCTGGGCGACCACAAGTCATTACTTAAGCTGTCAACATGTTTTATTGGTCTCTGACCTATAATATCTCAAAATTTGCTGATAACTTTTAGGCCTTTGTTTCAAATGAGTTCTTCATAATGTCTGATTAAGAAAACGGATCTAGAATTAATTGGAGAGCTGGCACCAATTTTTAGGGCAGGTATTTGAGGCAAGCTGAAAATAGCGATGGTAGCTCAATGGTAATGACACGCGCCTCTTAACCGAGAAGTGCGGGTTTAAACCCGGGCACGTACCTCTGGATTTTTCAAGTGTATGTACGTATTTATACCACTAGCTCGACGGTGAGGGAAAACATCGTGATGAAACCTGCAAATTCAAACAACTTTGGATTTGTAACCATAATCCAAAAATTGTCTGGTTCCCCTATCTTAGGGTTATAAAGGTCAGATCGGCAGTCGCTTCAATGTAATTACCAGACTCGCTAAATCCTGGATCATAGTCTAAGCGGACCCCGTCTAAGCACGGAACATAACGCTAGGAAGATGATGATTTGAGGCAAGCTGAAAACTTGTCCCATATCTCTCCTATTATACCCCAACACCAGACCTGCCTGGTGAGAAGCGGGGCTAAATCAGACCCATTTTAAAATGTTGGGTCCAATTTAGCACCGCACTGATTACAGTAGGTACATTAGTACCGCAGGTATATTTTGTTAGTGGTCTAATATAATAAAAAGAAAAGATTAATATTTTTTGGATGTTTTTTTCAGCCCACAGCGCGGTTTTCTGTATGTATAGGACTTAAAATGAATGTGCCAACTGTGTCTCTTGCCTAGCATGTCGTAAAAGGCGACTAATGTATCGGGTTTTGGGTATATGATTGTGTAGACGACGAGCTAGCCACTTGTCACTACTCTACACAATTTACCATCTTAACCGAACTCGTTTTTTGGCTGAATGTGGTTTTATGGAGCTCATTGTTCCTTGGACTCTGCCTACCCCTTCGGGGAATGCGGACGTGATGATATAAATAAATAAATAAATTCTTCAGACTGACAAACAAATTCCATAGTTCCGAACTAAGCTTATAAGCTTGTGCTATGGAGACTAGGTGAACGGATGACATACTTAAATAAGTTTATAATATAAACATCCTGACTCGAGTACAAGTGTCCATGTTTCACACGAAACATTTGCCCCTAGCAGGATTCGAACCCGCGACTGGTTTCGTGGCCAGGGTCTTTAGGTTTAAAAAATTTTATTTCTCATAAAAACTAACAGTTCACTTATAATGAGATACATGAAATTAATTTTAAGTTAAGATCAATTTTCTTTCTTTGGAACTAGCTAGCTAAAATAGACTAAAATTGTAATTTCTTATACATAGACCAGGAACTTACTTAGTTACTTTAACCATTCGACCAACGGGCCAAATCATATGGATCGTTCCGAGTTAGCAGTAAGGAGTTTATTTTATTTTTATCATCATCTTCCTAGCGTTATGTCCCGTGTTTAGACAGGGTCCGCTTAGACCATGATCCAGGATTTAGCGAGTCTGGTTATTACATTGAAGCGACTGCCGGTCTGACCTTCGTAACCCTAAGATAAGGGAACCAGACAATTTTTGGATCATGGTTACAAATCCAAAGTTGTTTGAATTTGCAGGTTTCATCACGATGTTTTCCTTCACCGTCGAGCTAGTGGTATAAATACGTACATAGACTTGAAAAATCTAGAGGTACGTGTCCGGGTTTGAACCCGCACTCCTCGGTTAAGAGGCGCGTGTCCTTACCATTGAGCTACCACCGCTCCTCCAGTTTATTTTATCTTTATAGGGATGAGATATTTTATCGTATTACAGCCAACCTGTATGGGCTATTGGGCGTTTGCATTTTAATCATGTCTGTCTGTAACAACTCGTCTGATTAACAGTTCGCACGCATTTCGGTAAAGAGATGCGTTTTCTTCATTGTTTGACTAGTTATAGGCCGCGGTGCCGCTCGTATTGAATAGGCTAGATGACTAGAAAATTCTGCTTAGTCCGTCAGTTAGATTAAAAAAAATATATTGAACACGTATTTTTCAATTTATTTGTCAAACAAACATTGACGAAGATACAATGCTTCCAAGTATCGCGTGACGTCACATCTACGTAAATTATTTTACAAAGTAGTGACGTCGCAAGCCCCCACTCCAAAACTTTGATGCTCATTATCTTTGTGATTTTTTGTTAATTTGATAAAGCGAAAAATATGTGACGGACTAAATAGAATTACCTATAGTTTTTTTATGCAGTCATCATCCCTATTCTACGTATCATAATACCATCCTAACCGATTCCAGTTAAGGCGGCTAATCTCAACGAGGATTAGCCAACGCAGGAGATATTATAATGCACAAGTGTGTGCGCAAACACAGGTGCACTCTCTGTTCCTTCACTCTCATAGTCGGACGGCACCAACATGACCGGAGAGAGGTCAGGCGCAGTACCAACGGTTTAATGTGCTTTCTGAGGCACGGGGGTGATTAACCACCAAATTAGATCAGTTACAGAGACTGCTAGGTGCAGTGATAGCTCAATGGTAGAGACACGGGCCTCTTAATCGAGCGGCACTAGTTCAAGTCCAGACCTTAAGATTATTCAAATCTAAGTACAGATTTATACCATACTAGGTACATATGCGGCTTCGCTCGCGTGGTACATCGATAAAACATAGCCTATATGTTATTCGGGTGTATTAACTACATTATTCTAAAATTTTATTAAAATCCATTCAGTAGATTTTGCGTGAAAGAGTAACAAACGTCCAAACTTTTGCATTCATAACATTAATAGGATTAGTAGGATGTACCACGGTGTAGGATAATTTGAATGATCATGATCCTGTATTGTAGAGAGTAATTACATTGAAGTGACTGCTCCTGTGGCCATCTGACCTTCGTAACCCTTACATAGAAATACCAGACAAATTGGATCATTGCTACACATCTAAAGCTATTTAGGATGAACAGGTTTCCGCGCGATGTCTCCTCTCACCGTCGACCATCTACAAATTCGTAATTAGGTTTAAAAATTCCTGAGGTACGTGCGAAAATTTGAACCAAGATCCCTCCGTGAGCGCTTATGCAAACCATTGAGCCAACATGTTATAGCAACTATACCAATAAAATTAATAAATATCCCACAACATCACATACATGTGAACTGACTCCGAGGTAAGTAGCTTAAGCGTTACGGCTATTAGAAACAACAGTGGTATTACAAATATATACCTTAATATTAGATATTAACATCCAGACACAGAACAAACACAAGTATTTATCACACGAATGTTTGTCCTATGTGGGGATCGGACCCACAATCCTTGGCAATTCAGGCAGGCTCACTACCAAATGCGCCATCGAGACAGTCAAATAAATTATACATACATACATATCATTACACCCGTAATCTCCGACGGGGTAGGCAGAGTCAAAGGGACAGCTAGCTCCCTTAATCACATTTAACCAAAAAATAAAATAAAACTGTTCTGGATTAAATGGAAAACTGCAAAAAAGTGTAACAAGTGGCTAGCTACACAATCACAATTCCAAACCCCGATATACCATTAGTCGTCAATTCTAGTCTAAGTCGTCTACCATTAATCTGTGAATTTTAATTTGTTATTCAATCTGCCATTGAAAAGAGTAACTACCGAGTTCTTCTTGCCGGTTTCTAATCGGTAGATGCGACATTCCGAACCGGTGGTAGATTCGAATTGTTCTATTTTTTATCTATTATTTGACGATTTACAAGTACTTTTTTGAGGCTTACGTAAATAAAGATATTTTGAGTTTGAGTCGTTAAGACATGCTAGGCAAGGCACACAGTTGGCACGTTCTTTTTAAGTCCCAGACCAACATGGGACAATAAATAATATACGTATTTATTACAAAGTACGTGTGTCCGAAACTACGCAGACCCGTTTAACATATAGAGCAGTGCTTCTCAAACTTTTTATGCTATGGAACCTTTTTAGGAAGCGGAGTATTTGACGGGACCCTAGAACAGCGCGGGCGGCTTTTAACGGATTTTCCCTTAGTAGTTATGATATTTATGATCAGTACCAATTTTCGTGGAACCCCCAGAAAGGCTTCACGGAACCCCAGGGTTCCGCGGAACACACATTGAGTATAGCTGATATAAAGGGTGGTGTGCCCTCGGTCCCTCAACCTCCCCACTTCCGTTAGGAACACTATTTCCTGGAGCACCCTATATAAATCACCGATTACCAGACAAGCGGTGATGTTTGAGCCGGTTATGTGGAGTAGTGATTAGATTGATTTGAGGATTTCGGGGTTCCATTTTAATTTAAGTATTATTTTAGGGATTTTTGATTTTACTTATTTCCGTCACGCCTGCGATTCCTGAAGGGATAGGCAAAGCCCAAGGAGCGATAATCTCCTCAAGCCACATTCGGACAAAAATAAAATTGATTTGAGGTAGATGGAGAATTGTGAAAATGTAGTGACCAGTTGCTAATTCGTCGCCTACAATTATTAATCACTAGCAGCGCCCCGCGGTTTCGCCCGCGTAGTTCCCGTTCCCGTATGAATGCGGGGATAAAATATAGCCTATGTTACTCGCTAATAAAGTAGCTTTCTATTGGTGAAAGATTTTTTCAATTAAGTCCAGTAGTTTCGAAGCCTATTTAATACAAACAAACAAATTATCAAATCTTTTCTCTTTCTAATATTATTATTAATGATAGGCTCAATACACAATACGTTAGACACACCATTAGTCGTCTTTTATGACGTGCTAGGCAAGAAACATTATTGGTATTTTTGAGTCCCAGACCAACATTATACAGTCATATTTAATGTGCGAATTACTTCACCACTAAGTTATTGATAATTAATTTGTAATTAGATTCGAAAAATCTAGAGATACCTTCCGGGTTTGAACTACTACACACCTCGGATGTGAGACATATGTCCTTATCACTGAGCCACCGCTTTCTCTCAGCAGATAGCTCTAGCCATAAAACCAGGAAATGTTTTAGTCTAGAACTTAGTTCGAACTAGATAACAGATCTAGATGGGAGACGATTTATTTAAACTGCTTTTAGAGAATTTACTATTCGGACAAATGCGGTTTGCGTTTAGAAAATTCAGATAATAAGTCCCGTGTTGGTCTGGGACAAAAAAATATCTGTCCCGTTTAGCTTGTCGTAAAAAGCGACTAATGGTGAATTGGGTTTGTGATAAATAAAATAAATAAATAAAGTCTTCAGACTGACACACCAATTCCCCAGTCCCAAACTAAGCCAATAAGATGTGCTATGGATACTAGGTGAACGGATAGACATACCTAAATACGTTTATATACTTCCATAACTCAAGTACAAATGTCCATTTATTTCATCACACGAAATATTTTCCCCTAGCGGGATTGGAACCCGCGACCCTTGGTTTCGTGGCCAAGGTCTCATTAAGAAAATCAGAGATTTGATGGTTTCATTGATTTCCCAGTAGGCTAACCTATCTATACTAATATTATAAAGACATTGTTTGTTTGCATTGAATAGGTTTCGAAACCACTAGACGGATTTAAAAAAAAAATCTTACTTATAGAAAGCTACTTAATCAGCAAGCAACTAGGCTATATTTTATCCCTGTATTCCTACAGGAACGGGAACTACGCGGACGAAACCGCGGGGTGCTACTAGTTTTGATATAAGTAGGTACTTTGGTTTGAAAAATCTAGAAGCCCGGGTGTTAACTAATAGTTGTGGCAAGTAAGACGCGAGTCCTTACCACTGAACTTCCGCTGTTTATGTTAACCCTTCAAATGCGATTGAAACAAAATGTTCATTATTCAAATATTCTGTTTCCATTTTCTTGGGAGCAAATGACCGATGCAATGGGACCGGTCCAATTTATCAATTTGCATTTCCAAATAAACGAAGGTGGTAAACAAAATAATGGAATTAAGTGAGAGTCGGGCTTTTGTAAGAGGGTTCCGTATAATAACGACTATTTATAGAGGGGATTTAGTCTCTTCATCTTTATTATAAATAGTATACGTTTGAAATGAACACATTTATTGTTAAAATATAGTTTTTTTTTGCTTTTTTATAGGAGTATTTCTTATCTTATATTATTTATAAAATAATACGTTGATCATTCGACGTGAATGGTCAATGAATAATAACTGCCATATTGACTAATAGATATATATATATAAATGCGAAAGTAGCTTTGTTGGTCTGTCTGTTAAAAAATCATGTATCCTGTGAGATATTTCTTTCCAGGTGGAAAATTATATGCCTATAATATTTTTTATGATTCAATCTTGTTACCTGCTTAATTTCATCAGAATCTGTTAGCTCGCGAAAATATAACAGACAGACAGTCTTACATTCGAATTTAAAATATTACTAAGGACGTTTTTTTATTGGGCTACGGACAGAGCCGGATCTACTTGGGGAATTTTTGGGTTGCAGCCCAGGTGCTGTGTAGAAAAAGCCCCCGTTGAAGACAACACGGGCATATTTGCAGAACATAATATTCTCCTAACCGATATCGGTCACGGCGGCCAATCACAACGATGATGATTAACCAACTGTGCAGGAGATATTATAGTGCACAAGTGTGTGCGCAAACACAGGTGCACTCTCTGTTCCTTCACTCTCATAGTACGGTGAGACGGCGATTCGACATGACCGGGGAGAGCATAGGCGCTGGACCAACGTACTTTCCGAGGCACGGGAGTGATTAAACCGCCAACTTCCTGACTCCGGGCTGTTACTGAGTAATTTCAATGTTGAAATACTTAGCCACAAATCATCATTTTCCTAGCGTTATGTCCCGTCTTTAGACGGGGTCCGCTTAGACCATGCTCCAGGATTTTGCGAGTCTGGTAATTACATTGAAGCGACTGCCGATCTGACCTTCGTAACCCTAAGATAGGGGAACCAGACAATTTTTGGATCATGGTTACAAGTCCAAAGTTGTTTGAATTTGCAGGTTTCATCACGATGTTTTCCTTCACCGTCGAGCTAGTGGTATAAATACGTACATAGATTTGAAAAATCCATAGGTACGTCCCCAGGTTTGAACCCGCACTCCTCGGTTAAGAGGCGCGTGTCCTTACCATTGAGCTGCCACAGCTCAATGGTAAGGACACGCGCCGAAATACTCAGCCACAAATGTCGAACATAAAGGTGATAACTAGTAGTATCTAGAAGAAAACCATTTTAGGCCTGTCTAAGTAGGATTAGCCCAGTGTGGGGGACAATGTGGGGGGGACATTCAAGTTGCGTTCCTGACTGCGGAACTCTAAATCCCATCCCCGCTCTGATTACGATTCGTCTTTTCCAATTACGCACAAGAGTTTTGCGCCAACCATTACTCTCTAAGGGAGATCGTGTTTCAAACAAATGCGAGGACATACATAAAGACGGGGCTACACGTGCTGGTTTTTAAATCACAAGCTTGTTCTCGTGTCTTCGTCTGCGTTTCTATATCTTAGAAACGACACTTTATACAGATAAAAGGAAGCGTAGAGTTTGTAACGGTAAATACACATAATGATAAGTAATGTAAGTCCTTAAAAAAATTACAATTACACTGAGATAATAATAATAATAAATAAATATCTGACTACATCAAATACATTGATCTGACTCTGAGATAAGTAACTTAAGCACTTGTGTTACGGATATCAGAAACAACATCTTTTTCTATACCTTTGACAATCTGTATATCAATATATATAAAAATCAATGCCACTTTTCGTTGTAATTTTATAACTCAAGAACGGGCTCACCTATCCAAACCAAATGTTTAGGCTTTGTTCGGACTATTTAGTAGATGGTTTATGTGAAGTTTGCACAAAATCGGTAGAGCGGTTCTTCATTTATCATATTTTTTGTAACAAATGAATTCAATAAATGGCGGATCATTTTGTTGATGGGGATTTTTGAAACATTTTTGGGGATTGTGCTTTCAAATTGAAATTTATGCGTAGCGAAGCACGTACCGGGCCGCTATATAGTATTTAAAACGTGAAAGTTTAGAGAATTAATCACTTTCGCAATTATATATTACTCAATACTCAATAATTTATTGCTCTATAATGGGTACATAAATATTAGAACATTATAGACCCTGTAAGGGCACTTAACATAACAAGTCCCGTGTTGGTCTGTAACAAAAAAATATCTGTCCCGTTTAGCTTGTCGTAAAAAGCGACTAATGGTGGGTTTGTTATAAATAAAATTAATTAATTCAAACTGATACAACAATTCCGTCCCAAACTAAGCCAATAAGTTTGTGCTATGAATACTAAGTGAGCGGATAGACATACTTAAATACGTGTATAAACATCCATGACTCGAGTACAAATGTCCATGTTCATCACACGAAACATTTGAACATTATGGACCCCATAAGAGCACTGCAATATGAGAGGATAATTCTAACTATTTGTTTATTTTTAAAAGGAGTGAATAATTTATATATACTTATCGTATAAATAATCATTCATACTATAATATATTTTACATAGTAATAAGTTTTTACATACATACATATAATACATCACGGATATAATCCCCGAAGGGGTAGACAGAGTCAAAGGGGCAGTAGGCCCCTTTAACATTCAGCCAAAAACAAAACTGGGCTGGGAAACTGGTTAGAAAATTATGAAAAAGTAGTGACAAGTGGCTAGCTGTCGCCTACACAATCATATACCCAAAACCCGATATACCATTAGTCGCCTTTTACGACATGCTAGGCAAGAACCACAGTTGGTACATTATTTTTAAGTCGCAGACCAACATGGGACATGGGTTTTTGACTTCTCTTATAAATTTATAAGATTTTGTTTCTTCTTAAATATAATGGTGACCCTGGCGCATACAGTGGTGACCCTGCCCCATGCGCCAAGAGTTGTGGGTTCGATCCCCACCCAGGACAAACATTCGTGTGATGAATACTTGTGTTTGTTCTGTGTCTGGGTGTTAATATCCAATATATAAGTATATATTTGTAATACCACTGTTGTTTCTGATATCCGTAACACAAGTGCTTAAGCTACTTACTTCGGAGTCAGATCAATGTATGTGATGTCGTTGAATATTATTATTATATTATATTATATTATAATGGGAAACATTGGGATTTAAAATACATTTTTACATTGTACATTATATTTCTTATTCTGTGGAGTGCCACAGAATATGAAATATGATGCCGTGCATCTATGCATAAGTAGAAGTAAAATGGACAATATTGCAATACCCAATACACCATTAGTCAGAAAAATACATACTCTGTCTAATCATTCCTAAGACCAGCAAGTCCTTTTAAACACTTTCAGTGTAAAAAAATAAATCAAATGTTTAGATTAGAATCCACAGTCCACTTAACATGGAAACTGCAAAATATTAGACTACATCACACGTTAATCTGACTCCGAGGTAAGTAGCTTAAGCACTTGTGTTACGGATATCAGAAACAACAGTGGTATTATAAATATATACTTAAATATTGGGTATTAACACCCAGACACGGAACAAACACAAGTATTCATCACACGAATGTTTGTCCTGGGTGGGGATCGAACCCACAACTCTTGGCGCTTGGGGCAGGGTCACCACTGTATGCGCCATCGAGTTTGTCAATTAATTAGTAATACAGACATTCATTCAATAAGAGATGGATGGATTGTGTGAAAGATGATATGAGAGAAATGGGGGTGGATAGCTTGATGACGGCTGACCGGGACGTATGGAAAAGGAAGACATGCTGCGCCGACCCCAGATGAACTGGGAGAAGGGCAAGAGGATGATGATGACAGACATTTATACATGCATATATTGATAACCTTCCTTTTCATACAGTCGAGTAACATAGAGACGTTATTGTGTCCTCCCCCTAACAACCCAACGCAGTCTCGGCGATACCTCCATTCAGGAAATTGAGTTGCCCAAGTTGCGCTGTGCAGAGGGCGAGGCGCGCCGGGTGCGCAAGCTATGCGTTGGACGAGGTCTTGGAATTCCGATGTTTTTGGAAATTGGTATTATTGGCTTTTTGTGATACCGGTATTAGACATGTTCATTGTTTTTCTTCCTAAGGTATCTTTTGTAAGGTTCCTAAGGTATTTAAATTATTTAATTTATTTGGACAACAAAACAGACAACAATCGATTAAATATTAAACATGTTGCAACTTAAGTTTTTTGTAATTAAATTAAGTTTATTTTTCTTTTGGTTTTGGTATTAGTATTAGGTGTAATACCATTATCGATATGGCATTATACCGATATCGGCACCAGTAATATACTGGTATCAAAATTGGTACCGCTCGCACGAAGGGTAGGTAGAGATAAATTTAACCACTGTTGTTCAAGAATGACCTAAGTTGGTTTATATGAAAAATCAAGCAGTAAGTAACACAAGTTGCTACTAGTCACCTTCACAATCACAGACCCAATACGTAATTAAGCCTCTATGTACTTTACGATAGTGTTGCCGCTCGATAGGCAAATATCGATTGCCCATCGATAGCCTATCGATAGTTGAAGAAAATCGATAGTGGTAACCATCGGTAAACAGCAATACTGTCGATAGTTTTAATACTATTATAGTATTATTCTTCAATACCGAATAGACCATCGATAGTATTGTTATTATTGCTGTTTACCGATAGTATTGCACTAACAGAGATTTCGATATTATCGATTGTCCTATCAATCATATAGGTGATTTGGCTGTAAAACTATCGATTGCAAAACTATCGGTTTTTTGGGAATACTACTTTACGATATGCTAGAAAAGCAGTTGTATATATTTCTATGTTCCAGTTCAACAGGCTATCCAACAAACATGAAACCAAGTCACTGACGTTCCAATTCCCCTAAATAGTCACGAAGTTAGTCAGAAAATCCATCTGATTATTTATTAAGTTGATTTCTCAGAATATAAGGACAGTCGCCGTCACGTGACAAGATGGCCGGTAATGCCGCCATTTTGTAGGCCACGTAATGGCGGCAATTTAGTCGGTAATAATAAATTGAGCGAGCGATTTAGGGCTAGTAGCAGTCTTTTATAAAGTTAGTGTTTGGTTTTAAATCCTAACCTTTTAGGTGGGTGCATTTTAGCGGTAAATCTTGCAAGTAAGATTATTCACGATTGAAGAACATTCATATGACAAAAATTAGGTTTGGTTCACGATTGAAGAACACTCATATGACAAAAATTAGGTTGTTTAGATTCATTTAAATCTATATACTTACAAACATAACATTACGCGGCCATAATCCCTGAAGGGGTAGGCAGAGTGAAACGGGCAGCAGGCCTATTTAACCACGTTCAGCTCAAAACAAAAGTAGACTGAGTAAGATGGAAAATTGTGAAAATGTAGTGACAAGTGGCTAGCTGGTCACCTACACAATCACATACCCAAAACCCAATATACATTATGTACCTATATTATATTAAAGCAACGACACTAATATATAAAAAAAAACAGAAATTACTTAACATGGCGTCCTGAAAAACACTGGAAATATTAATTATTAAAGACTTAATTCAAATGGATTGTGCGAACTCGCACATGGCTCAGTTATTGATCGTTTTAATTAACTTAATTAGGTTTTACCCGAATATAATATTATAAAATTATATACAAGGTATAACTAGAAGAGAGACAAAGAGCTAGAAATAATTATAAATACATACATTTACATATATACTCGTATACTTAAACTAGCTGACCCGGCGCACTTCGTAACGCCCATTTTTTGCTTTTAATTTTTATTCTATGTCTTTCAAAGTTAAGGTTAGCCAACAATTGAGTTGGGTTAGATGGGAAATTGTGAATAAGAAGTCAAACCCAATACATAATTAGTCGCTTTTTATGACATGCTAGGCAAGGATCACAGTTGGTACATCATTTTCAAATAATCATCTATACTATACCAGTAATATTTTAAAGAGGAAACGTTTAGTTGGTGTTTGTTTGTATTGAATAGGCTCCGGAACTATTAGACCGATTTCAATAATTCCTTCACCTATGGAAAGCTACATTTTCAGCGAGTAACATAGACTATGTTTTATCCCCGTATTCCTACGGGAAGGGGACTACGCGGTTAAAACCGCGGCTCACTGCTAATTAGTAAATATATTGCAATTTTTATTTAGCTCACTGAGATGATAATTTTTCCTAGCGTTATGTCCCGTGCTTAGACGGGGTCCGCTTAGACCATGATCCAGGATGTAGCGAGTCTGGTAATTACATTGAAGCGACTGCCGATCTGACCTCCGTTACCCTAAGATAGGGGAACCAGACAATTTTTGGATCATGGTTACAAATCCAAAGTTGTTTGAATTTGCAGGTTTCATCACGATGTTTTCCCTTACCGTCGAGCTAGAAATACGTACATAGATTTGGAAAATCCAGAGGTACATGCCCGGGTTTGAACCCGCACTTCTCGGTTAAAAGGCGCGTGTTCTTACCATTGAGCTACCACCGCTCCTGCAATTTCTTTATCTCAATACGAAAATCCTCTCACCCGGTTTTCTTAATACACTTCCCTATAATTAACGACTCGTCTTAGATTAAGATGCGCTAGCCCCGGCGGCCCGCCCCGCTCGCGTCGACACGCCCCCCGCTTATTTATGGCCGTCCACTTAAATACACATTTTTTTGATTTTTCTTCCGCCAAATTCGTTTTGATTTTAATAATTGCTGGTCTCTGTATGTGGGAGTAGTAATATTTAAAATAGGCAAGGTGACTAAATAATTCTGTTCAGTCCGTCAGTAAAAAAAAATATTGAACACGTATTTTTTTATTTATTTGTCAAACAAACATTGACGAAGACACAATGTATTCAAGTTGCGCGTGACGTCACGCTTTCGTAAAATTTTTACTAAATAGTGACGTCGCAAGCCCCCACTCCAGAAATTTTATGCTCTTTAACTTTGTGATTTTTCGTTAATTTGATTAACCGAAAAATATTTGTATAATCTAACTGACGGACTAAATAGAATTATAGTTTTCTAATGCATTTATGCCATTCAAAATGATGTAATTTCGTGATTTTTTGAATTACCATTATATTTTTGTATTGATTCTTTCAATCTTATGAGTAGATAGTACACCACTTTGTCACAAGTGTAGGCAGTCTGTCTGTCGACAGGTAATCGTTTATAATTACCGACTTTAATAACCGTACAAAAGAGCAGACGATCGCATTAAGTATGTATGCGAAATGACGTCAGGCCGGTTTACACACAACGACTGACGAAATGATAATTTTGTACATACTTAGGTACATAGCATCTCGGGCCAATCTATTTTGTCTATGTGACACCCGAATACAGAACAAACATAATTTGAACCTTGCCTACCCCTTTATAGTGAATAATTAATCAATAAGTATATATCTGTCATACCACTAATGATTGTGATATCCTTAACACAAGTTTTGCAGCTAATTAGCTGAATTCAGATCGATGTATGTAAACCGTTGTCTGTTATACAACCTTATTTTGACTGGCTCGATGGCTCATTCGGTAGTGACCCTGCCCCATGCGCCAAGAGTTGTGGGTTCGATCCCCACCCAGGACAAATATTCGTATAATGAATACTTGTGTTTGTTCTGTGTCTGGGTGTTATTATTGAATATTTAAGTATATATTTGTTATACCACTGTTGATTCTGATATCAGCAACACAAGTGCTTAAGCTACCTACCTCGAAGTCAGATCAATGTCACATACATTGTGTACATGTAGTCTGATATTTATTTATCTTTGTATGTATATTTTTATTGTATGCATATGTATATTTATATACAAACCATAAAACTTTTGTACAGAATCGTTAATAGAATCAATTGCAATAGTTTTTTCAACATAACTTATACTTGCTCCGGTGGTTCGGACATGTGGAAAGAATGGGTGACGAAAGTTTGACTAAACAGATATACAATGCGAAAGTGGAAGGATGTAGGAGCCGCGGAAGGCCCAGACCAGATTGGTCGTGTATTAACAGAAGGTAATGTTAGGTATAGAGCTTAATTAAAATAGTTATTGTCTTAAAATTGTCTGGTTCCCCTATCTTAGGGTTACGAAGGTCAGATCGGCAGTCGCTTCAATGTAATTACTAGAGTCGCTATATCCTGGATCATGGTCTAAGCGGACCCCGTCTAAGCACGGGATATAACGCTAGAAAGATGATGACTGACTTTTTGAATGAAAATATTTGACCCGTGTTTGGATTTTAGTATATATTAAAACAACCTTGTATATTTATTGAGTCTCGAGAAATGAGTACGGAACCCTGGAAAAATATCACTAGTATTGTGTTGTAGTCGTGTCGTCGTCGTATCGTGATCGAGTCGTGGTCGCATCGTGTGGTGTAAAACAACTGCTGAAAGGACACTTGTCGATTCTCTTTGACTCGACAATCGGGGCTGTCCGATTATGAATATTGTAGCGGGTATCGATTCTATATCGATATGCGGAGTCGGGTTTGTTAACCTGATAGATTTATTGACTATTAGCGTTTGCCTGAGTAAAATTCTGTTTGTTAAAGAGTGAGAGCATATTGTGTGTTCGAAACCTGGTGGTAGAGTCATTATGATTAGTATTATAACGATTTATCTCGTTGATCTAGTGGTAGCATGCGCCGACTAAGAGCCAAGAGGTCCCAGGTTCACTTCCCGGGTCAGGCCGAACAAAAATTTGTGGCTGGGTATTTCAATATTGTAATTGCTCAGCAACAGTCTGGAGTCAGGAAGTTGGCGGTTTTAATCTTTTCCTGTGATGAGCATGGATTTGTACTTGAGTCATGGATGTTAATAAACGTATTTAAGTATGTCTATCCGTTCACCTAGTATCCATAGCACAAGCATAAGCTTTGTTTGGAACTAGGGAATCGGTATTGCAGTCTGGAAAATAATTTACCACGCGAGCGAAGCGGATGGCAGAAGCTTGTTTATAATATAAGTAAGGATTAGGGGCAAAACTTAACAATTGGGTTAAATGGAAAATTTTAGAGTTTTGTATGTTGACAAGCGGTTAGCTCGTCGCCTACGCAATCACAAATCGACCTGAACACCAAAGACCGAAGCGATATTTTTTTTTAATCGATAAAGAATCGTCTCTACATTCCCTATCAGAATAGCTTAGTAGGAGCGGCTTAATATAGAGTTCGCAACCGTCTGATAGAGCTGTCTGTCTTGCGCTCAATTACGGTACTACTTGGACCATTCGCGCTCTCAATGAGTTTTTAAAAGCTTTTTTAAGGGTTTGTTGTACTGAAAGCTATGGAGAATTGGGTGATCGCTATTATGACTCTACATAATGGTAGAGTTGTAGGTACTAGTCAATATTAAACTGATTAAAAAAGTGTCTAGTTTTTAAGAAAACCGGCCTATTAGTCCAAGATCCGAGGGCCGCCAGACGTTGCTTATTTTCTTAAAAAATTTAATGTGTAGTAGAGACTAGAGATTAGTATCACTACTTACTATTAACGTATGGGTTCTGGCTAGTTTGGGTAGTGGGCACATTTGCAAGTGTTTGGCTATGTTTAATATTGATGTAAAATAGTATTCTACATTATATATTAAAATCAGCTATCAGGATTTAAGTTAAGTGTAAAATGTCTTATCCTAACATTTACATTTTGACAAGCCCGTTGAGTGGTCAGAGACCCTGGCCACGAATCCGAGAGTCGCGGGTTAATTTGCAGGAACCAGATGTAAATAAATAAATTAAATTCTCAGGACTGACACACCCATTCCCTAGTTCCAAACTAAGCTTATGCTTGTGCTATGGATACTAGGTGACGGATAGACATACTTAAAATACGTTTCATAAACGTCCATGACTCGAGTACAAATGTCCATGTTCATCACACGAAACATTTGCCCCAAGCGGGATTTGAACCCGCGACCCTTGGTTTCGTGGCCAGGGTCTCTGACCACTCGACTAACGGGCCTGTCAATATAGTTTTATTTTTAGAAATAATATGTTTAACTAATGTGTTAAAAACGTAAGCTCTTAATTATGATGTTCAAATAACTAAAACATAATCTAGCATTTTATCACTTTTATATGTAATTTATCGAATTTAAAGGTACTTACATTTTTTCAAAAAAAAAGTCCCGTGTTGGTCTGGGACTTAAAAAGAATTTGCCAATTGTGTTTCTTGCCTATCACGTCGTAAGAGGCGACTAATGGTCTATGGGGTTTTGGGTATTTGATTGTGTAGGTGACGAGCTAGCCACTTGTTACTACTTTTTTACAATTTTCCATCTAACCCAGCCTGGTTTTTTTTTTTTGCTGAGTGTTGTCAAAGGGGCCAGCTGCCCCTTTGACTCTGCCTACTCCTTCGGGGATCATGGGCGTGATGTTATGTATGTGTTTCTTCCAAAAAATTCAGGACTATAGACTGTTGGCGGTATCATCATCATCATCCTAGCGTTATGTCCCGTGCTTAGACGGGGACCGCTTAGAACATGATCCAGGATTTAGCGAGTCTGGTAATTACATTGAAGCGACTGCCGATCTGACCTTCGTAACCCTAAGATAGTGGAACCAGACCATTTATGAATCATGGTTACAAATCCAAAGTTGTTTGAATTTTAAGGTTTCATCACGATGTTTTCCCTCACCGTGGAGCTAGTGGTATAAATACGTACATAGATTTGAAAAATCCAGAATTACGCCCCCGGGTTTGAAATCGCACTCCTCGGTTAAGAGGCACGTGTCCTTAACATTGAGCTACCACCGCTCTTCTGTTGGCGGTATCATATAACCGACAAATTAGATAGTCCGACACTGCCTTGCAAAACGTTGGTTGGATTATTGCGGTGCAGCTGTTACAAGCTGACTATTCCACAGTTTGGTATAACACAGCCCTTGTATTAAGCTTAATAATATATTTTTATAGAGACGTAAGGAAGTTAGCGGACACCATTCCGCTATTACATTTCTACAGGTTTTAAGCTTCTGCAAGGCAAATGTGTGTCTGAAATAGTCTTGATTATAAAGTACTATCGCCCGCGACTAATTCTCGCGCGGTACATTGCTTAAACAAAGCCTATATGTTATTTGGGTGTATGAGCTATATTAT
The DNA here is from genome assembly GCA_951394215.1 of Glyphodes perspectalis. NCBI lineage: Eukaryota > Metazoa > Arthropoda > Insecta > Lepidoptera > Crambidae > Glyphodes > Glyphodes perspectalis. The sequence goes on from OX596227.1 coordinate 4,740,085, forward strand.
TCGAAAAAAAAAACCCTTTCCAGTAGACGCTCAAACAATTCCATTTATTGCTATCATAACCTGTATTGTTCCGGAGAAATTTTAATGTTCTCAGTAACGGGGTACAGAATGTCCGGATTGCCTTTTAGCGAACTGTAAAGTCACCCGTTATGCGCAAGAGTCTTAATTGCCCTAAGACATCGGTTGGGGTAATAAAGACCGATGCGTTTATTGTTCTGAGAAAGATAGGGGTTGGTAAACATTTCTAGGTAGGTTTTTTTTTTGGCGTTTGTACTTTCTCCGTTATAAGAAACTAGCTTCTGCCCGTGGCATCGCTCGCGAAATGAAACATAGCCTATATGTTATTCGGGTGTATGAGCTATGTTATTCTAAAGTTTCATTCAAATCCATTCAGCAGTTTTTGCGTGAAAGAGTAAAAAAAAACCATCCATCCACCTATACAAATTTTCACGTTTAAAGTATTATTAGGATTGGGAAGGGAAGTCAGCTTTTAGGTTAATAATTCATTAGCATTCAATTAACTTTTAAGTAAAGTTTACCTTCACGTTTATGGCACGGATTATGGCACAATTCATAAGTTCACGTCCTTATATGATGACTAATAAATGCTCGATTATAAATATTCAGCTGTAATTAATTTCATCATAGGTTCCCAACCATTTCTTTTATTACCGCCCCCCTTATAAGAAAAAAAAACATCCAACCCTCTGTTCAACATATGTCTATATATTATAAGTATTTTAATTTGTCAAATTTCTAATTAGGTTGTACTCCGCCACCGTTTTCATAACTGTCATAATGCTCGCCGCCTTTTGGACCCGTTATCGCCCACTCAAAAATCTCCAGCGCCAACCGCTCCCTAGTGAGGGAGCGGTTGGGAACCTATGATTGACATCATATCATATATTATAAATTCGACTGTCAGTATGTTTGTATGTTAAGATTTTACACCTAAATCACTCAACAGATTTAAACAATTCTTTCTCCAATTGAAAGCTACATTATCATCGTGATATAGGCAAGATTTTGTCTCCGTATTCCCACGGGAGCGGAAACTACAAGGGTGAATCGTGTGGCGCTGCTAGTACTTACATACATACCATCATCCCCGAAGGAGTAGGCAGTTCAAGGCGCAATAAGCTCATGAACTAGACTATGTAAATAAATAAATGTCAGACTACATTGATCTGACTCCGAGGTAAATAGCTTAGACAGTTGTGTTACCGATATCAGAATCAACAGTGGTATTACAAATATATATATTAAATTTGACTGGACCGTTGGTCGAGTGGTCAGAGACCCTGGCCACAAAACCGAGGGTCGGAGGTTCGAATCCCGCTAGGGGCAAATATTTCGTGTGATGAACATGGACTTTTGCACTCGAGTCATGGATGTTTATAAAAGTATTTAAGTATGTCTAACCGTTCACCTAGTATCCATAGCACAAGCTTATAAGCTTAGTTTGGGACTAGGGAATTGGTGTGCCAGTCTGAAGAATTTATGTATTTATTTATTAAATATTGGATATTAGCCAGATTATTACAATCGAACCCACAACTCTTGCCGCATGAGGCAGGGTCACTACCGAATGCGCCGTCGAGCAGGTCAATAGTTGTTTAGGTGTAAAAGCATAACAAACACACAAACACACATTCGTATTTATAATAATAGTTGCGATTTGTTAATTTTATTGCCTACCTAACCTAAACTTCACGCCACTTCCCTAGCGGGGTAGGCAGAGAGAACCGAACGCGATATGGCACGATCCTTACACACCTCACTCGCCTCTTCAACATTCATAATCCTTTTCATACAAGGTCTACGGTTTTTATGACTCCTAACATCACCTTCTTTTAATACACGACCAATCTGGTCGTGGTAGGTGAACCTGGGCCTTCCGCGGCTCCTACATCCTTCCACATTCGCATTGTATATCTGTTTAGTCAATCTTTCGTCATCCATTTAATTTTATTGAACTCTTAAAAACCCAAAAACAAAAAATAACACGTGCCTGTTCATTCATTTGACAAATTGCCTCAATAAAAATGTCACCAGGTCTTAGATGACATCACTTAAACCATAAATAAAACTTAGCTATGTCGTTGAAACCGAAATTACGTCAACAAATCACTATTGTCCGGCCAAACTCTATTGTTTATTCTTTGTGCCATAGACAAGCGATGCGGAAGCCCAAACAGTATTAGCTTTACTAAGAAATTGTCCTTTCCCTTTCGTAGGCTGAATATTGTCTTTGATGTATTAGGGGTGGCTAGTTTCAGGTAAAAACGTTGTCCCATGTTGGTTTGGTACTCAAAAATAAGGCGACTAATGGTATATCGGGTTTTGCGTATGTGATTGTGTAGGCGACGAGCAAGCCACTTGTCACTACTTTTCTGCAATTTTCAATCTATCATCTTCCTAGCGTTATGTCCCGTGCTTAGACGGGGTCCGCTTAGACCATGATCCAGGATTTAGCGAGTCTGGTAATTACATTGAAGCGACTGCCGATCTGACCTTCGTAACCCTAAGATAGGGGAACCAGACAATTTTTGGATCATGGTTACAAATTCAAAGTTGTTTGTTTCATCATGATGTTTTCCCTCACCGTCGAGCTAGTGGTATAAATATGTACATAGATTTTTTAAAATCTAGAGGTACATGCCGGGGTTTGAACCCGCACTCCTCGGTTAAGAGGCGCGTGTCCTTACCATTGAGCTACCACCGCTCCTACCATTCTGCAATTTTCAATCTAATACTACTTTATTTAGTTGAATGTGGTTTAAGGCTTTTTGGATCCTGCCTACCTATACTTACTTCAGAGATATCAAGCGTAACGATAGTATGTATGTATGTTTGTTATTATTATACAGAACCCAAGACTAGAATGGATTACTTACTGAGAAGGTTGCAAAAATTCACCAAGTTTTGTATGTTAATAAATAAATAGTCAAACTACCTGCAAATTTTATTTATCTTACAAAAATACCTCGGTTCCAGAAAACTTTGTTCGGTTTTACTTTTCAGTATTTGTGTGAAACTAAAAGTGATTTGTATTAACGCAGTTTTTGTACTCATTCATTAAATAGCAGGTTTGTGTGTTGAATTGTTTCAATTAGATTTTTGTTGGAAGTAATTTGTTTTAAAAACCCATTCTTCAATAGAAATAATGACTTGAGCAGTCATGCATTATTATTTATCATACGACGGCGTCCGCATTCTTCTAAGGGGGAGGCTGAGTCGGGCGGCAAGGTCCTTTAACCACCTTTGGCTTATATAAAAACTGGGTTAGGTTAGAAGGAAAACCAAGGAAAAAGCAAGTGATTAGCTTGTCACCAACACAATCATATACCCTACACCCGATACATTAATCGCCTTTTACGGCTTGCCAGGCAAGGAATACAGTTGGCACATTTTTTATGATTCCCTCTGTCAAAACATGGAATAAATACTGATACATATATACATACATAACATCACGCCCATGATCCCCGAAGGAGTAGGCAAAGTCAAAGGAGCAGCAAGACCACATTCAGCCAAAAACAAAACTGGGCTGGGTTAGATGGAAAACTGAGAATATGTAGTTACAAGTGGCTAGCCTGTGGCCCACACAATCACATACCCAAAACCCGATTGACCATTAGTCGTCTTCTACGACATGCTAGGCAAGAACCACAGTTGGCACATTCTTTTTAAGACCCAGACCAACATGGGACAAAAAATACTGATAATAATAGAATATTTTTTTTTTCTAGGAAATCGAACGTCTTGTCAAAGATAATTGTGCCGCGTCTCATGGTGACCACCCAATACATCCTCAGCGAGCTAGAAGAGAGAGAGAGGGAAGAGGTGTTCCGTCTGAAAAGAGTGAAACAGCACAAGTTAAAAATAACTCAAAGCCTGGATTATCCTATTGATGAAGAAGATGAAGAGACTTTGAAAACTGGTGTCCCACGCAAAGACAATGCCTCAGTAGCAGTTGTAGCGCCAAAACCAGTAATAAAACCAGAAAAAATACCAGAAGATATTGTACAAGGAAAGGAAAATATTACCGAAGAAGATATTTTAATGTTATATGAAAAAGATTCTGATGTTCAATCTACTTTAGAAGAAAACAACATTAACTCACCAGAAAAAGAAGAACTGAAAAAAGAAAATGAACCAAAACCTGTCAATATACCATTATTAGAACCAGATATAATAAGGGCGGAGTCAAATAAAACAAATAATGAATTAGATGAATTGCGTGATATGGATAACACAATAGGAGGAACGGGCGATTCAGATGAAGGATTGACTGATTCAGATAACGAACAAAATCTTACAAGTAACGAAGATAAAGTCATAAACGGATCAGAAAAGGAACAAAATGAAGCAGACTTAGAAGAAGACACAGATAGATCAGCAAAAGTTGAATCTGGAAATGAGGACGCAATAATTGCAAGCGCCAACCCTACTATATCTGAAGAAACCTTAAAAGGAACAGATAATCAATTACAAGACCCAGAAGAAGATCTAGAAGAATTAGAAAAAGAACTAGAAATATTAGAAAAAGAACTAGAAGAATTTAACAAAATCAGTTCGTCTGATACGAAAACGATAGAATCAGGAATAGAGAGAGATAAGCTTGAAGAAACAATCAAACTTAAAGAATTGGAAAAGAAACTTAGCGCATTAGATGACTTAGCAGGCGAAAAGGAACAAACACCCGATGCAGCAACAACATCAAACGATTTAAAAGAAAATGGTAAGTCGGATGATCTGGAAATTGAAGATAGTAAAGAAAATGAGGAAAACGAGTTCAAAGAGGCAGGTACGTCAGAAAATAAGTCCGATGAAAATAAAGAAAGTCCGGACAAGAAAGACCAAAGTCCGGATGAGAAACCTGAAGGCGGCAATGATATGGTGGTCCTGCAAGCTGAAGGCTTAATAAGGATTAGCGAAGCCATTTTACCATTTGCCATGCTAACAATGGAGACTATGGATGAATTCGACAACCTTTTTGACGATGAATGGGATTACTTGAACAATTTGCCAGAGATTAAAATGCCTCCGATGGATATAAATACAACATTAGCATTATCAACAATGGCTAAAGCTGTTGCTGAAAGAAATTTTGAAGATACCCCGAGCAAGCATAAACCTACTAAAACTAAGTCTGTTTCTGATAAACCTAAAGTTGATAATACTAGTAAAGTTGATAAATCTAGCTCTAATAAAGTTATTGTCATTGATAATAAGAAACAAGTAATAGAAACTCCGAGTACTATATTTGCATCAGCAGAACGCACGCTGCAAGAAATAAAAGACCTTATTATCAAACTGAAGACAGAAAAAGAGAGACAAGATGCTCATTCAAACAAATTGACACATGTTTTACCCGATCTAAGTCCATCGCAAGCAAGCCATTCTATGTCTAAAATAAAACTTGATTCAGATATTTTTAATAAAAAAGATGAACAAAAAGAGGAAGAAATGAGAGTTGTCACTTTATCTCATTCCGATCAAAGCAAAATGTTTCAATTAACAGCTTTAGATACAAATAATATCAAAAGTCATATTTCAGAAGAGAAATCTGTAAAATCTGTTGATCTTAATGTTACAAATAACATTTCTATTGTTGACAAAGATACTGTAGCAGAAAAAGTAAAAACAGATCAAATTATTACTAAAACTAACTTTCACGACAGCAAAAACAGTGATTTGATCAAAAATCTCGAAGCTGCTAAGTCAAATATTGATCAGGTTAATGTTAAAGTTGGTGTCGAAAAATCTTATTCCGATAATAATACTTACAATAGTCCGGCAAGAAGCAGTTATTCTCTCCCTAAAATAAAATCTGTTGATGAAATAGATGAAAGTACAAAAAAGGAAGAGGATACGGTTTCCAAGGAAAAAAAGGTTGTGAAATTTAGTAACGCTGTTAAAATAACTAATAATGATCCTAGTAATACAAGAGAAAATATTTTGAATGAATATGAACACAAAGGTTGTATTAAAGCTTTTGAAATTTCTGAAGAAAATAAAACAAAAACCATTCCACTATACAGAGATGAAGACAACAATGACCAAATATTTAATAAAGAAATTAAATTACAACAAGCTTGTAATCTTGCTAATGGATCCGAAACAATAGCAGCGGGTCCACTTCAAAATGAAATTGAAAACGATGATATAAGCGAATCAGATCATGACTTGAAAGCTATTCTAGTTAATGAAAATAACGCTACAATTTGCAATAGCAGCGTAAACCTTATTGATACTATCGACAAATTTAAGTTTAAAGATAAATCGATTCAAGATTTGACATTCGCTGATTTAGACACAGAAATTGATGCAAATGACAAAATCATTGATTCAGTTGATAACGAATTAGATTCTAGCAAATATAATATATTAAGAAATAAATATCCTAGTTCCCAAGATTATATAGATAGCTTGTCATATGACAAACCCATACTAATAAAATCATCATTTGATAATAAAACAATTAAAGCAGAAATAACAAATGACGCTGTAAATAATTCTACAATACATAACATTAATAAACCATTTTTAATTAAATCAAAATGCACAGTTAAGGATAGTAAAGAGTTATATAAACATATTTCAGATGACATAAAACCTGTAACGATTGTTAAGAAATACAATTCAAATCACAATAACAAAATAATTCAAAGTGATGTATTTCCGGAAGATTTGACATTTAGTCCTGATGAAGATGGTAGCTCGTCATCATCGGAATTGGATCCTAACATTGATACATATTAAATTGAATATAGTTACAAAAAATTGCAAAATATTTACAATGTATAAATGAAAATTCCAGAACTTAGTATTTTATCAAAGAAAAATTATGATTACAAAAGTTTATAACATTTGTTTTTAAATAAATTAAAATTTTATACTAATACTAATTCAAATTAGTTAATTAGTCATAAATTTAATGTCTATATACACTATCCTTAAGCATTACAAAGTAATAGACTTAATAAACTTCAAAGCAATTAATCCCGTGTTTCAATTTCGTTTTATTTAACACAGAAAATTAAAAGTAAGAGCTTTATCAGTGAAACCGAAAATTGGAGAAAAGTTTAAAATTCAATATAGCACAATGATTTTACATATGCATACAGCAAATGGATATATTTGCTTATTATTTATAATGTAAAATAATTGTGCTGTAGGCTACTATGATAGCTTAATAACATCTATACTAATATTATAAAGTTAAAGAGTTTGTTTGCTTAAACGCGCTAATCTCAGGAACTACTGGTCCGATTTAAAAAATTCTTTCAGTGTTAGGTAGCCCATTTATCGAGGAAGCCTATAAGCTATAAAAATTAACCACAAACGCGGGTAAAACCGCGTGCGCACCTAGTAGGACATATGTTTTACAAGGCATTTGCAAAAGCCAGTACAAATAAAAATTGTAACATGAGCGACGTACAAATTATTTAAAATATCATACACGCCCTGTTTTTAATAAAACTAATATTTTTAATCAAACACAAACACGGATCCATCAGGATTAGTGAGTGCAATCAAAACTTCAAATATCTCTACCGCTCTTATTCCTTTAACCATAAGGTTGAAAATTGAATGAATGGTTGGTTAAATTTACATAGAAATAGTTTAACATCAGATGCCGTGTTCGACATCGAATTTGTCGGTAATCCTTTTATCGAAGGGTCGATAATGTTGATCGATGAAGAGGAAGGGTTAAGAGTATATACAGGAATGTTGAGGACTTTAAAATAGTTTTTATTTATTTACCCACTGTCAGTTCGAATGGCCACTAATCAATTTTAACCGCAACACCAATGATTAAATTTCTGGTTATAAAATAAATAAATATATTCTTAAGACTACTTAATACACCAATTCCCTAGTTCCAAACTAAGCTTATGCTTGTGTGGAACTAGATAAACGAATAGACATACTTAAATACATTTATAAACATCCATGACTCGAGTACAAATGTCAATGTTCATCACACGAAACATTTTCCCCTAGCGGGATTCGAACCCGCGACCCTTAGTTTCGTGGCCAGGGTCTGTGACCACTAGACCAACGGGCCAGTCAAATTAAAGTTGGATTCGAATCTCACTAAGATGACATTTACGGTTGGCATTCTTAGACAATTTTCCAACTCACCACTCATCTTAAAAAAGTGTTCCTTTTGCCAAGTGCACCAGGGCGAAGTGCACCATTTGAGAACTGCACAAGTTGCGAAGTGCGCCATTTGAGAACTACACAAGTTGCGAAGTGCGCCATTTGAGAACTGCACAAGTTGCCATGTGTGCCATTTGAGCATGGTGTACAAGTTGCGAAGTGCACCAAATGCGTCAAACCCGGTCATTTGTATATGAGGCATGAATGTTTATAATAAACGCATTTATAGGCGTACACAGGGCGGGACGGGAGGGCAGCTGTCCCCTTGGAACTCGTGTGCCTAGGTCTATTCACTATAAGAACCTATCAATAACATTGTATTGCCATACAATGTCTTTGTAAAGTATTTCGAAACATTTGCTCATAGCAGGATTCGAACTTAAACCTTTGATTTCCTGGCCAGTGTCTCTAACCACTCGACCAATGGAGCTGTCAATATTAGTAAGAATTAAAATTTTTACGTGATCAGGATTGTGCCATTAATTAGTCTGGAACTCGAAAATAATGTACCAAGTGTTTCTTGCTTAGCATAGTGTAAAAGACGACTAATGGCGTATTGGTTGTTAGGTTTGTGATCATGGGACAACGTGCCAACCACTCGTAAAGTGACAAGCTGGGTTAGATGGAAAATTGTAAAAGATTGACAAGTGGCTAGCTCGTCGCCTACACAATCACACACCCAAAACCCTTTTACGACATGCTAGGCAAGGAACACAGTTGGCACATATTTTTAAGTCCTAGACTGACATGGAACGTTATATTAGTACATTTTTTACAATTTAACGCGTCAGTATTGAAGCAGCATCCCCTGATCAACCTATTTTCCCATAAACACTGTAATACCCCACATCGATATCTGAGTATAAACCTTTCAACGAAATAGAAAACAAATTTCATTACAAACGGGTTATTTGAAAAGTTTCGTTGTGACCTGAGCGCTGCGGTCCCGGTTCGATTCCTTGTTTGTGCTGTAAGGGGTTGTTTATAGTACAGGCGGTTGCGGCGAAAATTATGACGATATATCAGACTACATCACATACATTGATCTGACTCCGAGGTAAGTAGCCTAAGCACTTTTGTTACGGATATAAGAATCAACAGTGGTATTACAAATATATCCTTAAATAATATTGTATATTAACACCCAGACACAGGCAAACATTCGTCACACGAATATTTGTCCTAGGTGGGGATCGCACCCAACAACTCTTGGCGCACAGGCCACCCAAGTAACACAGATAGCAGTATAAGGTCTTAGTAACAGCAAACCCGGGAGCGATAAGCTTAAAAAGCTGTTGATTAATGTCTGAGTAAACGTGTACTCAGCTCTTATTCAAGCAAATTGGGCACACTTTTAAATGCTTTAATTTGAATAATAGCAATATAAAATCTGAGTAGTAGCAATGTAATTGTCCACATAGCTTAATAACGTCTGAAAAACGGCAGTCGTTACTTATACACAGATGTTTTATCATGTTTATTCAGATAAATATTTGTGGCTGTGATATTCAAAAACTACTCAGCTATAAGCACATTTGTACCACACTATTTCAAACAAAATGTGTGTTTCCTTCAAGAAATTGTTGACATCATTAATATTTATTAAGATATTAATGTGGACGGAATGAATACTTGGAATTGTTAAGTAATTTTTAAAAATACGAGTTTTAGCTATTATACAAGTGAAATAATATTGCGCAAGTAATTTTGTCGTCAATAACGTATGTCCTGTAACTATTGGTTTTACGCGCCGCTTCAATATCGAAGTTTAATGATAGAAATAAGTTAATGTACAAGACAGAAATAAGGCAAAAAAAAACTTTTAGCGTAATTCCTTATTTTAGTGTTTTAAAAGTAATAATTAGTTTATGTATAATACTCGAATTTGTATCTGAATTAATAAAACACAGCATTTGATAGTAAAAACAATTCCAAAAACATTTTTTTTTGAGGTTATAATGGCGATTCCTATAAATCTGATTATTAGCTGCTCACGGAGCTGTTTTACCGAGCTGCTGCTGAATAATAGTTTTGACTCGTCACATATTAAGCCTTTATTTGGCAAAGCGCGGTATGGCGGAATAATTTCTGAATAACAGTTGAGTATTTGTTCACATGTTTTATTAAACAGCTTATTAGGGTTCAAAACAGAACAATCAAAAACTAGAATTTCGTGGAAAAATGATTAGGTGATCGATCGAACTTTATTATTTAACTATTATATAATGCAATCATTTCACTTAAATAAAAAATAATAATTAAGCAAATGTATTAAAGCTATTTAGGTATACTAATCTAACGTAAAAAGGATGTAAAATATTTTTTTTATTTTGTTTTATTTAGAAAAAAAGCTGTGGTAATCATGTTTTTTTTTTTTTCAACTTACGTACCTATGTCTTGTTTGAGTTAACTACTCGTATGTACTGCATACCTTATTAAAATGCTAAAAAGGGAAAAGAAACGAGGTCTCTTCTGGTTCCCCATTTATTCTAATGATAATGTAGCAATTTTTCACTGTCTGAAAACAAACGGATATTATACCTACACTAGCTGTGCCAGCGGTGTCACCCGCGTTTATGGTTAATATTATATAGACTTTTTCCGTCATACATGATTTCTATGTAACTTTAACCATTAAGGCTGCACACGCGACGGAATCTTAAAAATGGAGTAACTTCTCCCGTTTTCTCAACATTTCCCGTCACTACTCTGCTCCTATTGATTGTAGCGTGATGCAAAGTATACTATCTGCCCAGGAGTATGAAGAATAATTGTACCAAGTTTCGTTAAAATTCGTCGAGTAGTCTTTGTTTCTAAAAGGAACATACAGACATACAGACAGACAGACAGACAAAAATTTTACTGATTGCATTTTTGGCATCAGTATCGATCACTAATCACCCCCTGATAGTTATTTTGAAAATATATTTCATGTACAGAATTGACCTCTCTACAGATTTATTATAAGTATAGATAAACGGAAACCTAAAACAAAATTAAACCTAGCTAGATAGATTAATTGCCCCCGAAACCCCCTAAATACTAAATTTTATGAAAATTCTTGGAGCCGTTTTCGACATTGAAATTACAATATAGATTGGTATACAATAGTTTTTTTATTTAAAGATACGTATTAATAATATCATAATACACATAATTTGAGTATACTATACAAATTCAAAACCTCGGACACAACAAAAGGTAGATTTATACTACCGCATTGAATGTACTACAAATACAAAACGCTAGAATAAAATGATTCGGACCGCGCGTATTTTTGAATTCGTTAATATTCTCATCTGATTCATCTCCACTAGATATTGTGTAATCATCGTCACCCACACAGTCTGTATATGAAATTGCGGGTACGGAACACTCTTCTATGTACGATCGCACTTGACTGTTAAGGTTAGCTTGAGCGCTTTCTTCCACAGCTAGTTTACTAAACACTATGCTGCCTACGCCCAACTTACAACAACTAACGTTTAATAAATATCTACAAATAAAGCAATTTTCAGCATTCTTCTGTGTAAATACTGTTTAACTAACTTTAAAACTGCTAGTTTCGGTATAAGAATAGAAATATGTGTAAGAGAGTTATAAACTATGTCTACATTTCTTTTATACCAATATAAGCTTAATTAGAACCCAGAAAATACTTTTTATCAGCAGCTGAATAATTCGCAAAATAAAGAACCTTATAAGATTTCAAAATAATATTAAAGCTGTTATTCAGATACAAGCATTTTAAAACCGAATTTTAACACTATTATTCAGCATCTAGTTGCTGAGGGTACTTTATACAGAATATAGCATTTTTAACAGCAATAAGCTTAATAATGTTTGTATAATAGTATTGTACATTAAGATTATTCAGCTTGTTATCTTTTAGCTTACTGTTATGCAAATTAAAGCTATGTGAAACTCTGTAAGCTTAGAAACGTTTGTGTAATATTGAGAATAAAAGTTATTACTAAGCCTTAAGAAAGAAGCCGAAATTATACAAATTTTACTAAGCTTAAAAAAATATAATAGCCGTAATACAACGTTAGTCAGAATTTAGCTATTTCCTTAACTGTAATACAAATGTTACGTAACTATTAACTGTGTTATGAGTCGCATTAGTACTGTTATCATGCTTGTGTGTTACTTGGGCAGGGTCACTACTGAATGCGCCATCGAGCCAGTCAAAATGCAAAGAATTAATAAATAATGAATTATTTTGTGTAGGTCAAGTTTTATCAAACTGTAGGTCGCGTCTCTCAGGGGGGTCCCGCCTTGGTCGGGGGGTCACTAGAAAAAAGGTAAAAGGCGAAGTTTTACACAATTTTTGACAACATTGAAAAACACTGGTGTAGGTCAACAAATTGTCTATGAATTGAACGTAATTTATAAACATAGATAATTACGCTTTGATCTGACTTTGAGCATACATAGTAATGTATGCTATGAATTCTAGAGATACGTTTGTAATCCAAGCTAGTCTGGTTATTATATTGAAGCGGCTAGAATCACAAATTCAAAATATTTAAGTTGCCTTAAGATGGGTTCGTGTAGTTTGGTCATAGTGTCCTCGTCGCTAAGTTAGTACAAAAGGTATAAATTCATACTTATATTTAAGATTAGCTGTGCCAGCGGTGTCACCCGCGTTATGGTTAATATTATGATTTCTATGTAACTCTAACCATTAAGGATGCACACGCGACGGAAGCTTAAAAAATTTAGTAACTTCTCCCGTTTTCCCAACATTTCCCTTCACTACTCTGCTCCTATTGATTGTAGCGTGATGAAAAGTATACTAGCACCTGTCCAGGAGTATGAAGAATAATTGTACCAAGTTTCGTTAAAATCCGTCGAGTAGTTTTTGTTTCTATAAGGAAAATACAGACAGACAGACAGACAGACAGACAAAAATTTTACTGATTGCATTTTTAGCATCAGTATCGATCACTAATCACCCCCTGATAGTTATTTTGATAATCTGTAGAGAGGTCAATTCTGTACATGAAATCATGTACAGAATTGACCTCTCTACAGATTTATTATAAGTATAGATTAACTGCCTATGCATTTACGCACGCATCAATATATATAACTATCAGCGCTTTACGTAATTATAATTGTCAATAATCAATTTTTGTTTACGCTTCAAATTGTATCGTCGCCTCCTGTACTACAATGTTTCCTTATTAAAACGGAATAAGGTTTAAAATCGCATAGCCGAGGATTGTTTTGAACCCGAATAGAGCTTAAAAAGCTCTTCAAATCGTTTGAAAGTAACTTATTTCGCTCATATTTAACGCTTAAAATGCTTGATATGACTTAAGTACATGTTAGGAAATTAATGTTATTTTTTTTTTTATAGCGCAGTTTAATGAGTTTGTGTTGAGGGCGGTAGTTTAGTGGGTAAGGACGGTGCTGTTTAGGGGTCCGTACCCAAAGGGTAAAACGGTACTCTATTACTAAGACCGCTGACGTCCGCTTGTCTGTCTGTCCGTCTGTCACTGGGTTGTATCTCATGAACCGTGATTGAAATTCACAGATGATGTATTTCTGTTGCCGTTATAATAAAAAATATTAAATTAAATTTTAACAAAAATATAATCCGACTTTAAAATACCCCGTAAAAAATGTTTATGAAAAAAACACAAGTAAGAACCTGCCTTAATAGCCATTTAAATGTCTAAACACTAAGAAGTACAAAATAAATTCTTACGACTGCTTCGATGAAAGTATTAATCTTTAACACGTATTTAAATATTTACAATAATCAGTTGGTTTTGGAGTCGGTGCCAGCCCGCGTAATTATATACGGTCGTCATCAATTCGGAATTTTGCAATTTGTTGTTTCTTGGTGAAGGGTGGTAAAATAGGTTTTGAAAATACAGAATCAGTAGTGAGTTAATAGATACTCATATTTTAACTAATTTGTTTCAAATTGTTATTAGTAAGGTAATTTGTTATTAAGTGTCTCCTTTTTTTAGTTTGGCTGTATTTTTTTGTTGTTTAATTCATGTATCGAGGAGCTATAACGACGCTTAAGAACCAAGACCATCTATCTACACTTTTGGCGCTTTTTACTTTTTAATGCAGTTATTTTTATGATTAATTTACGCATCGTTTCCTTTGATCAGTAACCTCAAATTCGCATTAAATAAGAAGTTATGAAAAAATACCAATACCACCTAAGTTACGTGACGTAATAAATTTAAGGAAATAAAACGTTTTTTTCGTCTCCTGTGAAGTCGACTTTTTGTAGATAGATGGTCTTGGTTCTTAAGCGTCGATAAGCTATATAACATTATCCATAAACGCGGGTGAAACCGCGGGCAGAGCTAGTGAATAAATAAATAAATTATTCAGACAATCAATCATTATCAATTTCTTAACTTCAACTAATCATATTATGTTTATTTATACATATTTATTTTATGAATATATTTAATTATAAATTTATTTATAAATATATTTATTTTATGAAAACCTACACCCTGCAGTTCTATGACCACCACAAATTAATCTATATAAATAAAACAAAGTCGTGTTTGTTACACCACTTATAAGTCGAGAACGGCTGAACCGATTTACGTTGTTTTTGATTTGTTGGATTTGTTTTCGTCCAGAATAACAGAATAACTATTAAAAACATTGACGATAAAACAAAATAAAAGCAAAAGTATATAAGATTCAAATTACAAGGATATTTGCAGAGAATAAAAATCTTGTGTTGCTCTGTAAATAAGAGATTTATTATAAGTATAAGAATCTAATTGAAACTAAAATACAACATTGTTAATTGAACACAACTAAAACTGTAACCGACCTGTAAATAAGAGAAACGACAATTAAAGTCTATTCTCCGATGCCTTTTATATTCATCTTATCATATTATTAAATGTAAATATAAAATCTAATTAATTAAAGAAAATCTTTACATGACTTGACATGCCATATTTGAATCTAACCAAAACGTCAAAAAGTCTCTCATGGAATCATAGGCAATGTAGTCCTGCATTATCGACAATGCTAGGTACAGCTTTACCGACATCATTAACGAATAAAGAAATACATTTTCTTTACATCTCCCCCCTTAGGGAAAGAAAATTTACCGTAAATTTTCTTCTAAATCCGCTTCAGTCTCCTCTGATGCGAGGACTGGAATAAGTTTCGTGATATGGAAAAGATTTGATTCCATCTTTCTGTGACCTGTATCTATTCTATATATTGAATTTGAAACTTTCTCTATAACCTTGTAAGGTCCAATCTTAAGTTCATCTAATTTCTTCCGGTTAAGCTTGTTTCCATTTTCTACATAGACCATGTCTCCAACATTAAATTCATAATATTTTCGATTTTTATCAAAAAGTGCTTTGTTGTATTTATGTGACTTTATTGTATTCTTCAATGCCATTTCTCTGTCTCTGATCCAGTTTTCATGAGACTTATTTGGTTTTATTTCACTTGGTAAAACTGTGGTATCGGTACCATATAACAGATAGCTTGGTGAAAAACCTGTGACCGAGTGATTAGTTTCATTATATTTTTTTACGCATTCTTGAGCTATAGTGGTCCAAGCTTGCTTCCCTTTTCTTTCATTTATTTTGCATCTAATTTTGTTAACTAAAGTTTGATTAAGTCTTTCGTTCAGGCCATTTGAAAAAGGAGCATTCACTGCTGTAAATACTATAGGTATTTGCTTACTATTTAAAAACTCCTTGAATTCTCTCGAATTGATCCCTGGGTATTGATCCGTTAGAAGTATACCAATATCTTCCGTTTCTGTTATGTGGACTAGCCTTATAAAATCATTAGCAGTCTGAGTTTTAGACGTTATAATAAAGGCGTATCTAGTAAAGTGGTCCACTAACAAATGTAGATATTTCTTCGTCGATCTTGAACCTCCAAAGCCTCCAATTGTATCTATGGAAATTATTTCGAAAGGCTTTGTAGAAGGACCTAGATATGACATGAAACCAAATTTGTCGTATCCTCTTGACTTATTTTTAATACAAATTTCACAACTCCTACATACTTTCGTTATGTTTTTCACCAGATTTTTGGCTGCATAATACGGACTGATTGTCCTTTGCATCTGCCCTATCCCAATGTGACAAAACTTTTCATGTATAACTTTAAGAAAAAATGCACAAAAATCTTCTGTCAAAATGATCTTTTCTTTTCCTCCGACCTTCTTGAAATATAAATTATGCTTTTCAATAAATTTTCTTTTATTATTTTGTAATTCTTCATTTCCTTTTTGATCATTCAAAATATCTTCCAACTTTATCAAATTAACAATTTTTAATTGTTCTTCAATGTTTTCATCTGATTCTAATACTGGATTTCTGCTTAAACAGTCCGCTTCCAAATTAAGTCTTCCTGGCGCATATATTATTTTAAAATCATATTGTGATAGGTAATAAGTTAAATCTCCCAATTCTTCATCGGTTCGTGACTTTAAATTCATGTTTTCTAACGGTTTGTGGTCCGTATACACAGTAAATGACTTACCTATTAACCAATACTGCCAGTATTTCACTGCTTCCTTTATGGCTAGACATTCTAAATATATCGCCTTCTTTTTCTTCTGGGCCTCGTTTAGTTTTTTCGAAAAGTATGCTACGGGCTTTTCTTTTCCATCAGGTTGTGTTTGTTTTAAGATAGCTCCAACGCCTTGTAAAGAAGCATCCGTGTAAATGTTAATAGGTAAATTTTGATCAAAAATTTCTAACACCGGCTGAGAGCATAGCAAATCTTTAATCCTGTCAAATGCGTCTTGACATTCATTTGACCAAACAAATTTTTGATTTTTTCTGAGTAAATTATGTAATGGATCTAATATTATTGCACTTCTGGGTATGTACTCATGGTAAAAGTTAATTTTACCAAGAAATTGTCTTATATTCTTCTGTGTCTTCGGAACTGGAAATTCTCTTATTGAGACCATGTTATCTTTTATTGGTTTAATAGAATTATTTTGAATTATATGCCCTAGATATTTCACTGAATCTGACGCAAATGTGCATTTGGTAAATTTTAACCTGAAACCTTCTTTTTTAATGGCTTCCAGTAATTGTGATAGATGATTAATGTGTAGGTCAAAACTCTTCGAAAACACAAGTATATCATCAATATAATTAACGGCAAAATCAGTCAGTTTGTACTTTCTCAGTATGCTGCTTAAGACCCTTTGAAAAATTGCGGGAGCAGTCTTCAAACCAAAGGGTAGACAGGTCCACTGGTAATGTCCTTCTTGTGTTACAAATCCTGTCTTTTTTCTATCCTCGATTCGCATAGGAATCGACCAAAAAGCAGAATTTATATCTAGAGTCGAAAAAAAGGTGCAATTTCTAGCTTTTATCACTAAGTCATCAATTAGTGGAAACGGTTGCGCCTGCGGTACAACTATTTTATTTAAGTCTCTAAAATCTATACACAATCTGGATTTCTTGTTTTCCTCTTTTTTGAATGCCAAAGTAACAGGTGCAGCAAATGGGCTGTAGGACTCTTCTATTAACTTATTGTCAAGTAATTTTGCTATTTGCCCTTCTATCTCTTTTTTATCATCTACTGTACATCTATAAGGTCTCTTACTGCAATATCTGTCCACTAATAAATCTATCCGTGCTTCGTATCCGTTAACAGTACCAATATCATATTTATTCTTGGCAAATACTGAATTGTACTTGTTAATCAAAGAATTTACTTCTGATTTTTGATATTCATTTAAATGATCTATCCGTATTTCGAAATCTTCTTCCTTCACATGTTCATTAAAATTAATATTCAATTCTTTAGTAGAGTCACAGTCAGATGCTTTTGCTGATTTAATTCTATCTTCGTCATTTAATCTTTGGGTTATTGTTAAATCTTCATTCTGAACTAGTTTATATATTTTTATCAGGTCTAATCCAATCAGAAAATCATATTTGAAATCTTTTTCATCAATTATGTACACATCAACATCTCTTTCATAGTCAAACATTTTTATTTTCAAATTTGTCAAACCACTTGTTTTCTTAACACCATTAATCGTTACTAAATCCGCTACATTCAAAGTATTTCCTTTTCCTTTCAGGCTTAACAACTTAGAATTGATCAAGGAAACATTAGAACCCGAATCGTAAACTCCATAAATTTCTAATTTGTTTTCTAATAGTAGTTTGACATTTATTAATGGTGTAACTATTCGTTTTTTTGATCAGTTTCATTTAATTGAGCTTCTATCACTGAATTGTTAACGTGCTTAATTACGTTTTTCTTCTCTCTATCGTCTTCTTTTGTCCTAAACCAGCATGTAGCCTCCGGGTGATAACGAATACCTTTATTCAATTTTTCACATACCTTGCATGAAACTCTTCCTTCATTTCTTTCTTTAGTTCCTAAACTTCCATATCTTTTTTTATCTGGTGGTAGAAAAATTTTTTTATTCACCATGTGCTCATACTTACTTACCTCATTAAACAAATGTACTGTATCTGTCAATATCTCTCTATCTATCTTGTTAAGTATAAATTCTGGTAAACCAGCCGCAATGAGATCCACCAAAGTACCGGTATCGATAGATCTTCTCATATCTAGTAAAAGCTTTTCTTTTCGTAGTGCATAATCCAATAATGAGCCATTTTTATATCTAAATGAAAGTGCATAAGTAACAGGATTCCATCCCTTGTTAGCAAAAGTTTCACAAAATTTGTTTCTCCAAATAGACCATTCTGAGCTCAATGTTAACTTTATCATCATAGAACTGTACCAATCTGCACAACTTTTATCCAAAAATAATCGGAGTATCTCTATCTTCTTTTCGTCTGTTATTATATCAAAGCGCATGCATTCTTTCTCAAAAATATCAATCCATTGGCTCGCATTGGAATTCTTACTAGAAAAACTCTCAATCACAAATTTTTCTGCTACGTGTTTCAAGTTTTGCTGTTTATTTTCTTGCGTGTTTTCCACTAACTTGTCAAGTAATTTTCCTAAGGTACCTGTTCCTCCCTGACATGAGGCGGTAAGTTCTTCTTGGTTCAATTCTTCTAGGTATTGTTCTCCAAACTGCAAATTACCGTCTTCATCCATATACGTTTCCTTAAGTTCTTCCGTCATCGTTATCCAAACTCTCCTCACTTGGTATCTCTTTCTCAAACTATTCTTAACTTTATTATAAGCTGCCGTTTTCATTATCTCTACGTGATTAACAGCCGATTGAAATTCTTCTGGTATTGCATACCCTTTAATATCGCTTGTGGCTATTGATGTTATAGAAATAATGTTCGATTTACCATCACTTCCGGGCAATAACGTAAAATCAAAACGTATTTTCTCCATCTTGACATCAATAAACAAGATTGTCGTTTTATAAGATTCAAATTACAAGGATATTTGCAGAGAATAAAAATCTTGTGTTGCTCTGTAAATAAGAGATTTATTATAAGTATAAGAATCTAATTGAAACTAAAATACAACATTGTTAATTGAACACAACTAAAACTGTAACCGACCTGTAAATAAGAGAAACGACAATTAAAGTCTATTCTCCGATGCCTTTTATATTCATCTTATCATATTATTAAATGTAAATATAAAATCTAATTAATTAAAGAAAATCTTTACATGACTTGACATGCCATATTTGAATCTAACCAAAACGTCAAAAAGTCTCTCATGGAATCATAGGCAATGTAGTCCTGCATTATCGACAATGCTAGGTACAGCTTTACCGACATCATTAACGAATAAAGAAATACATTTTCTTTACAAGTATTTTCTCATATAAAACGGTGGGATTCGTATCTGTCAATGTTAAATGTCAATTACTGGGCGATACGAAGTTCGCCGGGACAGTTAGTAATTATAAATTCTAAAGACTGACATACCAATCCCTAGTTCCAAACTAAGCTTGTACTATGGATACTAGGTGAACGGATAGACCTATTTAAATACGTTTATAAACATCCATGACTCGAGTACAAATGTCCATGTTTATCACACGAAACATTTGCCCCTAGCAGGATTCGAATCCACAACCAATGGTTTCGAGGCCAGGGTCTCTGACCACTCGACGAAAGGGCCAGTCGACAAAGCCTCCAAACGCCACCAACAGCGAATCCAAGCTTGTTCATCTTCATTAGTCGGACAGTTCGCGTTTTGCCCGGCACTTCGCGTTCCCAATCCGATTCCGTCATTGTGCGGCATTTTCCGATGGGCAAACCCCGACAATGGCGATTATGATTGATGGGTGTCACTGACAACGATGTAGCGCGCTAATGGCTGTTCTAGGTTGGGGAAAGTTAGTTTTGTCGATAAAATAAGAAAAATATATAAAATTCCCTAACAGTGGAGCTTCCCACTCTAGGAGCGTTAAATTCATAAAAATCTCGGATTACAGATACAGTGAATTGAATAAAAAAAATATATGGAATACTTAGCTAATAATATAATAATATGTAAAAAACGTTAGGGAGCTAATTTTCCACAGAGAAGTCAAACTTAAAATACTCCTTTTTGTTACGTCGGATACTAAAAATAGTGTTATTTATATTAAAATGATATGCGGAAATGTACATTGTTTTTATCTTTTTTTCATCTATAATATAAAAATGAATCGCTGAATGTGTTGCTAAGCGCAAATCTCGACAACGGCTGAACCGATTTCGCTAATTATTTTTTAATTATGTTTGTCTTACAGGTGAAGGTTCTTATAAAAGAAAAAATAAAAAATTAGCACGGAAAAAAAGGGTATTGAAAATCCGAGGACGGGGCGTCACAAAAACTATTTTTGTAATCTTTGCAAGTAAAAGTATACAAAAAAGATATCAACTCAACTACAAGGATTCATTCGCTGTAAGCGTATTCCGAGATCAAAACCTCCAGGCACTCTACTTAAGTGTTAATTGTTTTTTCTTCGGCTGGTTTCTGTCACGCTTACGCCGGCGCGACACGTCAGGCAAGGAACAGAGTTGGCACATTCTTCAGTCCTAGCCAACTCACAGCTTGTTTTATAACATAAAAAAACAGTCTAATAAGGGTTTTCAAAAATACAAATACCACCAGATGGCACGAGGGAGTCTCGTGGTCTTATCACTGTCACTATTGGCTCCTTGTTGACAGCCTGTCAGTTTGTTCTGAAAACTTACCAATGAGGAGGGTGACAAGACCGTACGTCACAGTTACGCCATCTATCTGATGTTTTAATTCAAAAAAACCCTCATCGAGAACCTTTTTTTGAAGTCAGCTAAAAAAACAGATATAGGTTGGGCAAAGCAAGACGTTTGAATGCACCTGAATAAGGTTTGAAGAATACAGTTTCTTTGCAAATATTGTCAGAAGATTATCGACACTCATCCTCGGTTACTTCACTAATCCATCTTTAGCGGCGAGAATGGAAAAAATTGGGCAATCACCTTAACTGCGTAATGACAATTCAATATTTTCTTGTGAGCCATCTTTTTTGTAGGAAACTCGAGACATTTTGTTTCTTTGTTACTTTCGAAGTTTAAAAAACAATCTTTAAAGGGTTGTTTAATAATGGCTGGTCAGTATTTTGTTTGCTTTTTGTTGTTATAATGCGCCGTTTTTACAAGTACTCGTCTTCCTAGCGTTATGTCCCGTGCTTAGTTGGGGACCGTTTTGACTATGATCCAGGATTTACATTGAAGCGACTGTCTGTCTGACCTTTGTAACCCTAAATAGGGGAACCAGACATATTGGATCATGATAACACATTCATAGCTGTGTGGACGTGACGACATTGTTTTTCTCACCGGCGATTAACTAGTATTAATTTGTACAAAGACTTGAAAAAATCAGAAGTACGTGCCAGGTACTTGTCCTAAGTCCTTCCCATTGAGCTACCATCGCTCTAGGTAATAAATGTACATACATAACATCCCGCGCATAATCCCCGAAGGGGTGGGCAGAGTCAAGTTCAAATTCAAATTATAATCATTTATTGCACATCTTGATGGAGTACAGTGGAGTCATAAGTTAAACTTAAATACATCATGTTGCCCATTTAGGCATTGATTTTTTTTTTCACAATGACCGTGTAACGGATTACTTGAGCTATATTATATATTTACTTTTGATTTATTTTATTTTAGTCTAGTTATTGAAATTTATTTTTGAAATAATATTTGAGGCATCATCAGCAGCAGTTATTACAAAAGGGCAGTAAGCCCCTTCAACCACATTCAGCCAAATATATATACATACATAATTGTACTGAATCCATACATAGTATAAAAAAAATCCTTGAAGCGTAGTTATATCTGTTTGTCTGTCTGTCAGGTTAATCTTAGAAACTATTGGCCGATTTTGAAGATCGAGAAATGTTTATGTAGATAAATTGAAAATATTTCGTAGTAAATAACTATGCTATTTCAGGTTTTATCTAGAAAAAATACGCTTCTCTGTTGCAAACACCTGTGCGATGACTCGAGTAGAAATGACTATGTTGTTCACGCGACCATTTTAGTGGATTTTCAAGTGCGTTCCGCAGGTTTTATCAATTTCACCACACTTTTTACGCTAAAGAACTTGGTCCATTTTTTACAGTAGTCGGTTTAGGCTGGAAGCTTTTACAGAGATTATTAAACATAAAAATAACCAATTGTTGCCACCAAAGGCGTATTATAAACAAATCTGTTCACTCAATTATCGATCTTATAATTATAGAACAAGGTTTAAATCACAATGCAGTAGTCTAGTAACCTATTTTCACTCAATACTTTAAACAAACTGCTTTTAAAAAAGTAATTTTGGAACTTAAGCTTTACACAGAAGGTCGAAATTTGAATTTAGCTGTAGTTGAACGTTAAGTATGAAAGGTGACGCATGCGCACTGGGATTGCGAAGGAGAACAATCGCTGTTATTGTTGCCAACTTAAAGAATAAACTTTTTTTTCTGTTATTACCTACCTAACAATTTTTATTCTTATTAATACTGTAAACGCGAAAGTAAGTTTGTCCGTTACGCGAAAACGGATTAACCTATTGAGTTGATTTGGTGCGCCAAAGATTAAAATATACATAAGTACATAACATTACGCCCACAATCCCCGAGGGGTTAGGCAGAGTCAAAAAGACAGCAGGCCCCTTTAACCACATTCAGCCAGAAACAAGACTGGGCTGGGTTCGATGGTAAATTGTGAAAAAGTGGTGACAAGTGGCTAGCCTGTCGTCCACACAATAACGTACCCAAAACCCGATACACCATTAGTCGTCTTCTACGGCATGATACGCAAGAACCACAGATGGCACATTATTTTTAAGTCCTAGACTAACATGGGACAATGGGCTGGGTTAGATGGAAAATTGTGTGAAAGTAGTGACAAATGTTAGTAAAAAAATGTTATTTTTTGCTCATTTTCGGAAAACCTTTAAATCTATTCCTTAGAATAATAAATTAAATAAGGAGGTGAGTGCTTTTGCATAAACTAAAAAAATAACCTTATATTTGAAAATTCAGAGGCATGTATCTGGGATTGAACCGAATACGCTCGCATATAAGACACCTGTCGTTACCATTGAGCAATCACTTTCCCAAATTCTCCTATTTCCCAGTAACTATTGATTTTCCATCTTACCCAACCCAGTTGTATTTTCTGCTGAATGTGGTTAAAGAGACCTGCTGCCCCTTTTTCTCAGCCTACCCCTTCGGAGATTATACGCGTGATGTTAAGTATGTATGTATGTAACTATTAATTCCCATCAAATCAAACTACCAGTCAATTTCACAGACACACCATGTTTTGTAAACATAATCTTGCGTTGCGCATACGCACAATACTGTGAGAATTACGCGCGAATGTTTCTAAGAAATACCATTACCGTGATAGTTTGACGCAAAATTGGAAGACTCTCACTACATACATTTATCATCACGTCCGCAATCCCCGAATGGAAATACAGAGATTAAGCAATAAGATTAATAAAATTGACTTAATTTTATTTGTCACATTTAGCCAAATATAACATTTAGTAGGGTTAAATGAATGTAAGTAAATGTTATACAAAAAAAACCTTCTTATCACGTTATCACGTCCCATGTTGGTCTGGAACTTAAAAGAATGCACCAACTGCGTTCCTTGCTTAGCATGTCGGAAAAGGCGACTAATGGTATATCTGGTTTTGGGTGTGTGATTGTATGTAGGCGACGAGCCACTTGTCAATACTTTTTCCATATGACCCAGCCCATTGTCCCATGTTAGTCTAGGATTTAAAAATAATTTGCCAATTGTGTTCCTTGCCTAGCATGTCGTAAAAAACTATTAATGGTATATCGGGTTTTGGGTATGTGATTGTGCAGGCGACAAGCTTGCCACTTGTCACTACTTTTTCACAATTTTCAATCTAACCCAGCCCGGCTTTATTTTTGGCTGAATGTGGTTGAAGGGGCACGCTGCCCCATTGACTCTGCCTACCCTTCGGGGATTATGGGCGTGATGTTATGTATATATGTAACATTTAATAACACCAACATCTCTTAATCACAAATCTTCCAAAGTCTAAATCTACAAAGATTTGAACTGTAAACGCCGACAAAGAGAATTTCTTATTTATTACGATCGTAGCGTCTATTGTCTAAAGAGGTTTTATTACTTTTACCCTTGCTAATGTTAACAGCACCCCATTGTGACTTGGGGGTCGGCTAAATAACTGTAATGGGTTAAATATAATCCTTATTTTTAAATACCTATAATAAAGTCGACAGGCCCGTTAGTCGAGTGGTCAGAGACCCTGGATACGAAGCTAAGGATCGCGGTTCCAATCCCGCTAGGGGCAAATAAATTAATAAATTCTCCAGACTAACACACCAATTCCCTAGTTCCAAACTAAGCTATATGCTTGTCCTATGGATACTAGGTGAACGGATAGTCATACTTAAATACGTTTATAAACATCCATGACTCGAGTACAAATGTCCATGTACATCACACGAAACATTTGCCCCTAGCGGGATTCGAACCCCCTCGGTTTTGTGGCCAGGGTCTCTGACCACTCGACCATCGGGCCTGCCATATGTGTGATATGTTAATGTGTCGTGTGATAGACATTTTTACTCGAGTCACTTTATAAATCCTGGATCATGATCCAGGATTTAGCGAGTCTGATTCAATTACATTGATGCGACTGCCGATCTGACCTTTGTAACCCTAAGATAGGGGAACCAGACAATTTTTGGATCATAGTTACAAATCCGAAGTTGTTTGAATTTGCATGTTTCATCACGACGTTTTCCCTCACCGTCGAGCTAGTAGTATAAATACGTACATAGATTTGAAAAATCTAGGAGTACGTGCCCTGGTTTGAACCCGCATTCCTCGGTTAAGAGTCGCGCGTCCTTACGATTGAGCTACCACCGCTCGCAAACCTCTTAGCTACTCATTTAACTAATTATTCTAAGTAACCAATTTAAAGGATTTTAGAAAATTAATAAAAAAAAAATTGGCTCTGTTTCTAAAATCTGAACTAAACAACTAATAAGCCCCCGACACAAAAAAACTATAAAAAGTTAAAATAAAAAATTAATAAAAGATGCCACGGACCGACACACAGAGATACAAACACCCCTCTTTTTGAGTCGCAGGTTAAAAATAACCTTGTACCTATATCGTCATTCATACTATGTATTTTAATATTCAATTAATCTATCAATTCGTATTTATTTTTCTTGTAATGTCAAAAATCGTACCTTAACGTGAAACATAACTTCCCAATCAGTCATCACTTTAAAAAAAACCCGAATTTTTTCAAAAAAACCCTTCCCAATAGACGTTAAACAATTCCATTTATTGCTATCATAACCTGTATTGTTCCGGAGAAATTTTAATGTTCTCACTAAGTAACGGGGTACAGAATGTCCGGATTGCCTTTTAGCGAACTGTAAAGTCAACCCGTTATGCGCAAGAGTCTTAATTGCCCTAAGACATCGGTTGGGGTAATAAAGACCGATGCGTTTATTGTTCTGAGAAAGATAAGGGTTGGTAAACATTTCTAGGTAGGTTTTTTGTTTAGTACTTTCTCCGTTATATGAAACTAGCTTACGCCCGCGGCTCTACTTTACTTCCGGGGTAATATTACTAATTTATAACACGGACTAGTAAAAAAAAAGGACTCCACGCTGTCATACTATAGCGTGAAGCTACGTTTATGCATGTGTGAGTGAGATACTTATGGGTATCAGATATCGGATGTCTGTCATTTGGAGCACCTATTATGTCAATGTGTGACGTAAGTTGCTTGTCAAGTTAGAGCACCTGAGGAGCTTCAATGTCTAGTTAGTGGCGCGGAGTCCTTCTTTTTTTACTAGTCCGTGTTCCGGGATAGTATTACTGTCCCATGTTGGGCTGGGACTTGGCCCTTGTTGATCTGGGACAAAAAAAAGAATGTGCCAATTGTGGTTCTTGCCTGACATGTCGTAAAAGGCGACTAATTGTATATCGGGTTTTGGGTGTGTGATTGAGTAGGCGACATGTTAGCCGCTTGTCACTGCTTTTACACCATTTTGCATCTAACCCAGCCCGGCTTTATTTTTGGCTGAAAGTGGTTAAGGGGGCATACTGCCTCTTTGACTCTGCTTGCCTGATTATGTGCGTGATGTTATGTATGTATGTACGAAATTTTGTGAGGATGGATGTATGGATGTTTGTAGCTTTTTCACACAACTGAAAGCTTCTGGATACATTTTGGCTAGATATAGACTATACACTGGAAAAGCACTTGTTGTTGAATATGTTTTATCGACGTACCACGCGAGCGAAGCCGCGGGCAGAGGCAAGTAATTAACAGAAGTCCTTAAATAAGTATTAGAGTGAAAACGTAACAGACAAACTTATCTATTTATTTTGTGAGATTAATTTACTTGAACGATTTATTTTACTTTGATTTGCGATTAATGAGTAAGGGCTACTATCAGTGGCGGATTTACCCCAAGGCCCAGTAGGCCCGGGCCTAGGGCGGCCAGATATTAGAGGCGGCCAATCGTGATAAAAATTAAGTGATGATGCTTTACTACTGAGAATTATGGCCTGGGGCCTAGGGCGGCCAACACTGTAAATCCGCCACTGGCTACTATAAAATTGAAGACTTTCTAAATGACAAGCATATATGATTAATTTCATAATGAAGTGTTCACCTGCAGTGTTGTTACCTAGTAAGTGTAGATTATTAATTACAAAACTGTAAATTTTGGCATTTAAATATAACTATCTAGTTTCTGGCCGGTGTCTTCTCGAAAGAGTCTACCTTCCGAACCGGCGGTAAATGTTTTCTTTTCTGTTTAAATTGACTATTTATAAGTGCTTTTTGAAGCCTACTTATATAAATAAAGAGATTTTGAATTTGAATTTAAATTTGATTGTCATTTATTAGGTCCTAAAACTTAGAACACTAAGAAAAGATCATTAATTTATGAAGTAGTATGGGCGTACAAATAATTTTTGCGTACATATTATTACGCATGTAATCCCTTAAGGGGTAAACAGATTCAAAGGGACAGCCAGCCTCCTTAACCATCATCTTCTTTCATCTTCCTAGCGTTATATCTCGTGCTTAGACGGGGACCGCTTAGACCATGATCCAGGATATAGCGAGTCTGGTAATTACATCGAAGCGACTGCCGATTTGACCTTCGTAACCCTAAGATAGGGGAACCAGACAATTTTTGGATCATGATTACAAATCCAAAGTTGTTTGAATTTGCAGGTTTCATCACGATGTTTTCCCTCACTGTCGAGCTAGTGGTATAAATACGTACAGAGATTTGAAAAATCCAGAGGTACGTGCCCGGGTTTGAACCCGCACTCCTCGGTTAAGAGGCGCTAGTCCTTACCATTGAGCTTCCACCGCTCTCATCAGCTAGCTCCCTTAACCACATTCAGCCAAATAGTAAGTATCGTCTAGGTTTCGTTGGAAAACTGTGAAAAAGTAGTGACCAGTGGCTAGCTCGTCGCCTACACAATCTCACACGCAAAACCCGATATACCATTAGTCACTTTTTACGACATGCTAGGCAAGGAACACAGTAGGCACTTTTTTAAGTCCCAGACCAACAATTGCTAGTAAATAAATTTCAAAAAATAAATAAATATATTCGCCAGACTGACACACCAATTCCCTAGTTCCAAACTGAGCATATGCTTGTGCTATGGATACTAGGTGAACGGATAGACATACTTAAATACGTTTATAAACATCCATGACTCGAGTACAAATGTCCATGTTCATCACACGAAACATTTGCCCCTAGCGGGATTCGAACCCGCGACCCTTGGGTTTGTGGCCAGGGTCTCTGACCACTCGACCAACGGGCCTGTCAAAAAAAATAGATTTAAATATAGATTTAAAAAATAGATTTAAAACATTAATGAACATGCAATCTAAAATTTAAGGATCCCTAGGCACTTAGCTCAAGTACTAAAAGTCACTCACATAATAGACATGTCAGCATCCAAGTGAGTTATCACAGGTAACATAATTTAACTTAAGTTACGTCGTAACTCTGACATTCAGTTATTAAAGCCCATTGTGAGCCAGTACACGAAATTAAAACCAATTTAGTCTTTAAAAAAAATTAAGCGTAATTATACGTTTGAAAATTAAAACATGCTTTTAAAATAAGTTTTGAGTACAAAAAACAAATTGACATTAATGAGAAATGAGACAATTTTAAAACTGGAATATAATAAATTTGAGTAAGCTAGCCTATTGGAACAAAATAATTTTATATGAGCTACGTAAAATCCATCTCGCCCATAATCCCCTAAGGTGTAGGCAGAGTCAAAAGGACAGCAGGCCCTTTAACCACATTCAGCAAAAAGCAAAACTGGGCTGGGTTAGATGGAAAATTGTAATAAAAGAGAGAAGTGGATAGCTCGTCGCCTATACAATCACATACCCAAAACCCGATAAACCATTAGTCGTTACGACATGCTAGGCAAGAATCATACTTGACACATTTATTTAAGTCCCAGACCAACATGGGACCGAAATCCAGTACTACTGTAGTTATTTATTATTATGTTATTGAAGAATCATTATCGGTCTGTCTTCTTTCTAGTCTGGTTCTGCTTAGACCGTGATCCAGGGTTTAGGGAATCTGGTAATGACATTATGCGACTGCTTTCGTAAGCAGATTTTTAACTTTCCACTACCTTAGACAGGAAAACCAGACAAATTGGATCTTGTTCATCCAAAGTTATCTGAAAGGTTTCATCGGTAAACTAGCTGTTCCTGCGGCGTTGCTCGCGTGGTACATCGATGAAACATAGCTTATGTGTTATTGTAATGTATAAGCTATACTATTGTAAAGTTTTATTAAAATCCATGCAGTACTTTTTGCGTGAGAGAATAACAAACATACACACATCCATCCATCCATACAAACTTTCGCGTTTATAATATTAGTGAGATTTTCCTCACCTTCAAGTGTGTAGCATAAATATATATATTTTAATAAAATATAATTCGAACTGTGCCAGGAGTTTTACTTTATTTCATTTATTTATTTATTTGAACCGGCAACTCTTGTACGTGAGACGCGTATTTTAACCATTGAGCTCATATCCCTGATTTTAGGGTTCCGTACCAAAAGGGTAAAAACGGGACCCTATTACCACATGAGTAGTACCTTTACTCCTCTGTGCTATTACGCTGTCCGTCCGTCCGTCTGTCTGTCACCAGGCTGCAACTCATGAACCGTGATAGCTAGACAGTTGAAATTTTTACAAATGATGTATATCTGTTGCCGATATAACAAAAAATACTAATATCAGAATAAAATAATTATTTAAGAGGCCCTCATACAGCAAATGTGTGTTTTTTTATGCTGTTTTTTGCTCGATATTAATAACGGTAACAGGTAGACGCTTGAAATATTTCCTAAATATTGAATTGGATGTTCACTTTAACAATTACAAAATAAAAAAGTAAATTAAAATTAATTAATAATTATAACGTATTTAAGTAAGTATGTCTATCCGTTCACCTAGTACCCATAGCACGAGCTTAAGCTTAGTTTGGGACTAGGGAATTGGTGTGTCAGTCGGAAGAATTTATTAATTATTATTATTTATTTAAGGAGGGCTCCCATACAAAAACGTGATTTTTTTGGCCGTTTTTTGCTCAATTTAATAACAGCAACAGGTAGACACTTGAAATATTCACAGAATATTTAGTTGATTAGTGTCTTCTGTGTAAAGATAATGGTACGGAACCCTTCGTGCGCGAGTCCGACTCGCACTTGTTTATTTGTTTTGTTCTATTTTATTATATACTGAAGTCTTAGGAAGGGTTTTACTCTCTCAATGGTCATCTCATCTCATCCTTTCTCAACATCAATGATATTGTTTTACGTAAATTCCAAGGAAGGTTAAACCTTTTTTAACCCTTCAAAGGATGTCCTTATTGTATATCACATATAAATAATAATAAATAACAGACTACATCATATACATTGATCTGACTCCGGGGTAGGTAAGTAGCTAAAGCACTTATATTACGGATATCAGAATCAATAATGGTATTACAACCATATACTTAAGTATCACATATTAACACCCAGACACAGCACAAACACAAGTATTCATCACACAAATGTCTGCCCTGGGTGGGGATCGAACCAACAATTGGCGCATAAGGTCACTACCAAATGCGCCAACGAGCCAGTCAAATATGTTGGTCTACTAGTAGCACAGTTAACATATTGTTTGCAAGCTTCTGCCCGCGGCTTCGCTCGCGTTGGCGATAAAACATAGCCTATATGTTATTCGCGTGTATGAGCTATATTATTCTAAAATTTCATTAAAATCTATTCAGTAGTTTTTGCGTGAAAGAGTAACAAACATTCAAACAAACTTTCGCATTTATAATATTAGTAAGACTAGCAACGCCCTGCGGTTTCACTCGCGTAGCTCCCGTTGCCGTGGGAATATGGGGATAAAATATAGCCTATGTTACTTGCTGATAAAGTAGCTTTCCGTCAGTAAAATATTGTTTTATAAAATTTTGCGGTTAAAACGTGATAACGTTACATACAAACTCGTATCATCATCTTCTTAGCGTTATGCCCCGTGCTTAGACGGGGTCCGCTTAGACCATGATCCAGAATTTAGCGAGTGTGGTAATTACATTGAAGCGACTGCCGATCTGACCGTCGTAACCCTCAGATAGAGGAACTAGACAATTTTTGGATAATTGTTACAAATCCAAACTTGATTGCAGGTTTCATCACGATGTTTTCCCACACCGCCGAGCTAGTGGTATAAATACGGCCATAGATTTAAAAAATCTAGAGGTACGTGCTCGGGCTGAACCCGCACCTCTCGGTTATTAGGCTCTACAACATACAAATTTGCATTAGCATTTATAATATGAGTTAGGATAAAAATCTTAGGATAAAGTCTTTTCGTTCCCAAGCTAATAAAAAATCCTAAAGTTGAACATTTTGAGGTACTTGCTGGGATTAGAACCAATTTCCGTCGCATGTGACGGACGTTTCTTATCCACTGATCTATCTCGGCCCATATCTTGTATTACTATTAAGTAAACATTCAAAGTTTGAACAAGCGCGGACGGTAGTCCTGTATCTTGTGTCAACATGTCAAACATATGTTTATTGGTTGGGAAGCGTGTTTGACAATAAAAATTGGTGTTTTACTTTCTCTAGGTGAATTGAATATTTAAATGCGATATTTTTAAGCGATTTAGGGTAGATTTTTCAACGGTTACGTAAAAAATTGCGATTACAATTTGAAAAATCTAAGTTAAGAAAAAATGCGTATGGAGTAAGTTATAGTTAATAGTTTTGAACATCTTTGTGTAAAAAATATGTTTCATGTTTATTTTAGTTTTTGAGATACATAAGTATTATATTTTTTATTTGTTGTAGATTTATATTACCACCGAGTTTCTATAAATGCCTCGAAACGTCTCGTTTCTCTATATTGTTTTAGAACAATTGAATTAATATTACAAGTACATATAGTATATAGTATATAACCAAAGAGTTTTTTTATTATTATGTTTAATAGATTTTAAAATAATATAAAAAGAATAGGAAACATAATTTTTTTTTTGTCGCAATTTTCCATCTATCCCAGCCCATTATCCCGTGTTTGTCTGGGACTTAAAAATAATGTGCCAACTATGGTTCTTGCCTAGCGTGTCGTAAAAGGCGACTAATGGTATATCGGGTTTTGGGTATGTGATTGTGTAGGCGACAAGCTAGCAACTAAGTCAGTACTTTTTCAAAATTTTCCTTCTAACCCAGCCCAGTTTTATTTTTGGCTGAATGTGGTTAAAGGAGACTGCTGCCCCTTTGACTCTGCCTACCCCTACGGGGATTATGGGCATGATGTTATGTTATGTGTTAAGATAAGTTATGTTTTTAATACGAAATTAAATCAAGCAATATCTGCTTTATTCTATCTTTCTACTTAAAAAAAGTAGATATTCAAATTCACGTAAAATCGGTTTTTAGAAATTATTTTTGATTTTAAATCAGTCAATAATTTAAAATTAATTTCTACACCGAAAGTCAACCCTGATAAAGAATTCTTCTGAAAATGACTCTACATTCTTTTTAAACTACTTCGTATTCCGATAAAATAGAGATATCCCCCGGAAGACTCATGATTGACCCTTTGTTGCAAATTCCACGCGGACAAAGCCACGAGCAAAACTTAGTATATTATAATAATCATTTCATTTCTTATTATTTTATATTTAAATATAATATACCCCCTAGTACGATAGAAATACTATATTAAACGTAATTCTATATGAAAGTTATCAGTATCAAAATCAAAGTATATATTAGATCATTGCATTCTAAAGCCTCTTTGTACCAAAACTTGTTCGTGAACCGTACCGGCCTGACAAAGAAAAAACGAGCCGCCTTCATGCATATTCGATATCAAACGATTATCCCCATACCAATCATTGCTAGTGAAAACAAGCTCTTATAAAGCACGAGTCCTTTGAAAACATCTGTGCTGGCCAGTAATGAGAAGCAAGACATGTTTCTAGCAGATATTTATAAATCCCAAAGTATCCTAATGCTGGAAATGTCTGGCAACCCCGGGTACGTCGTCCGACCCGTCGGTTTACGATCTTGTTTGTGGTAAAACATTTTTTTCAATGGCTTTACGGTGCGTTCGCGAATGCGAAAGCTCGTTTCGACGAAAATTTTACAATAACAAATCTCACAGCGAAATATAAAATTGAAAGATTAATTTTAAATTGTGAACTCGAATTCTGACGTTCGAATTTTGAATAAGAAATCGAATTCGTTTTGTTAGTAGTTACGGAAACGGTTTTCGGTCTCCCATAATGCTTTTGAAACGAGTTGCCGTTTCGTGAACGCGTTCGTTGGCCGGGGGTTGAGGCGGGGAGGGGGGGCCGCCGCATGCGTAGAGGGGACCAGAATCGCATTCCATTAGTTTGACCGACCACCGCTCAGCGCTACGTAGTCGCGTTCATCGCGTCCCTCTCTCCCAATACAAAGAACACCTCAGTATTGTAAAAAATCTGTCATGTATTGATTAATTTTAACGTTATCCTTACACAAAAAGTGTTGTGCCGCTATGTGAGAGCTGAAATAGTGACGTTAAGGTGTTAAAAGTGACTAAATAGACGCGTTACCTACCAAGCCACGTCTTGAAATTCCACATTTATCGGCAAATAGAATCTAACGTGAAGCAAATGGAACATGGTGGATCCATCGGTGAAGTGACTAAATTGACCGTTTTCGGACCGTTTTCTGTGTGAATGTCGATTGTTTTACGATGAACGCGGTTCGGGAAAGGTGTTTCTGATATTATGGGGTGGTGTGTGCGCGCATAACGTTGGTATCGAACGACGCCTATTGTATTAAAGCCAACGCATCTTCGATCGTAATGAAAGCTAAGTGAGGGTGTCATAATGGTGTCGCTCGCGTATCTTGGCTTGAGGCAGACGCCTTGGACCATCATCGTCATCATATTCTTCATCGAGAGCGTAATGGGCAATTACGCGAAATCCTTCTACATACACTGGAACACAACAAACAGTATATTCAGAATAGACAATACAGACCACGTATTCGATCTAAATAAAGGGAATGCACAGTTCGAATACGATCAAGTGAATATTATATGTCCAGTTTATGCTCCAGGGACTTTTGAAGAAGATACAGAAAAGTATATAATTTATAATGTGAGTAAAGAAGAGTACGATACGTGTAGGATAACGAATCCCAATCCTCGTATAATAGCTATATGCGATAAACCTCATAAGCTGATGTTCTTCACAATCACATTCAGACCGTTCACGCCTCAGCCTGGTGGGCTAGAGTTCCTCCCAGGGAAGGACTACTACTTCATATCGACGTCTAGCAAGGACGACTTGCATAGACGCATCGGCGGGCGATGTCTAAGCCACAATATGAAACTGGTGTTCCGGGTGTGCTGTAAGCCGGAGGAGCAGTCGCCAGCGCCGCCGCCGCAGCCGACGCCGCCCCCGCCGCCCCCTCCGCCCCCCACCACGACCACAACGACAACGACGACCACGCCGAAGCCGGTGACGAAAAAGACGCACAAGTACGACAAAGCGCAGAACGAAGTCGTGAAGAGTGAGGAGCTTTCGTACTCGAGGGGGGCGGCGCTCGCGTCGTCTCTGGCGCTGGCTCTGGCTGCGAGCGCGGTTCTGGCGCCGCTGGCTCGGTGAATGTGCGTTAGGTCGACGAGACCACCTCGCCCCGACCTTTTGGACAAGCCCTGTCCTTCCCACACTCAGACTCTGCACACGTTGCATCTACGTCCAGACACTCTGTTGTACACATAACGTGTTAGTGTAGTGACCCAACGGATTGTGAAATTGTAAGTATACTTAAGACTGAATTCGGGTAACGTGCCGTTTTCTTTTTGGACTGTTGCGCCTAATTTTTACTATTGTTCTAATATGATATTGGGCCTACTGAATAATCGAATATGAATATACAATTTGTGAATTCTAGGACACACTGCGAAATTGTAGTTACGACGTTTAAATCTATATATATACATATATATATATTGAAGAATGTTAACATGTATAATGATTAAAATAGGTTTCTTAAACCACTAGGAATTAAACAATTTTTATATTTTCATTAATGCAATGATGAATATTTGATTAAGACTTAGGATTCGTCACGAATCAAGTACAGATTTAAAATAGGGAAATCTATATAGGAACAAGTTAGGTAGCTTACAATTTAGTTTCAAAGACAATTTTTAATTTCTTTTCCTCGATATGTTTAATAATAATTTATATTACGAAGAACTAGCTTGGGCAGGTTATGAATATTGTCCAGAAAAACTGTGATTTTTGGTTTATTTTAGAATGTAAATTTTTTTCTTATGCTTTTATTATGTGATATAAAAACTTTATGTATAAAACGTATAGAATTCTCGCAATTTTTTTCTCATTTTTTTTACGTATATAACGATATTTCCGACTGATTTTTGCATTTCTGCTTTTTCTAATTATTTATAACGAACGACAGAAGCAATTTGATACCAATCATTATCTTGGAAAATGATTCACTCAAAATCGAGGCTTAAACAGGCCTCATTTATAGAACTTCACTTCCCTCGATAATGTTGTGTATTTATTTTGTTAAAAGTATATTCTTACTGAAATACCTTCTTCGAGAATCGTCTTTCAAATACTTACTGAGATATTTTTTGGTTGTTTCATGATGCCGTTAATTCAATTAAAAATGAAGACACTTCAATTCCAACATGTCTGATTTTGAATGAAACTGCTGTTTATTAACATTAATTTGTCAGTAAGTACTTGCAAAGATGGAACATGATAGTGTTGCACAGAGGTGCCATGTGGAACGGTTTACGCATTATTACAAAATAGTCAAATAGATATTAGTAGTTGAAATAGACCGGTTTTTCGTTAGCCATACTCATTTAGTGACAGTTTATATTTTAGGTAGAGCTTAAGGGTCCGTTTGAGTCGAAAGTTGTATTGGATATTGAAATGGATATTATGACACTAATTTCGAAAACACAAATGTATGACTTAAAGTCATAATTAATTCATCAACTTGACAAGAATATGAATTTATTGATTAAAGAAGAAATGTAACGAGCAGTGTCATATTACGAAAATATTAGTAAACTTTATTGTGACAAAGTTGATATTAACATCTAACTAATTATGGTTTAACCATATTCGCGACACGAAACAAAATATTTATACGGTAATTAAACATCAATTAAGAATCTAAAAAGTAGAATGCTAATTTTAAATTATAGAATCGATATTGTGGATTTATTTTATATCTGGAAACCAAATTTCTTAAATAACATTTATTAAAGTTACTCATCAAACATCACTCATCTGGTAGTCAAAGTTCTGCCAATATCAGTTCAGCCATTTCTGATAATAACTCCAATAAAAAGACAAACATTTAAATATTCAAAGATTTTCTACATTAAAAACAGAATCTTCGATTTTATTTTTTTGAATAGAACTAAAAAAACATATGAATCCAAATGAAATAACAACTTAATTAAAAATGGCTTCCAATTGCCAATGTTTTTTAAATAATAAAATTTCACTAGAAAATCAAATGAGAGAAAACACCGTTCATTATGCAAAACTATTTTAAGATAACCACTTAAGACGTTCAACGAATCGTTCGTATATTTAAGATAATGAATGCTTAAAAATAAATCCAGAGCTCTGACAAAAAGATCTATTCTTGGTAACACGAATTTCAATTAAACTGAACTGAAGATGAAACAAAAGATTTGGTTCTTTTATTTGTAACTGAAAAAACGTTGTAGTCACAATTATATTAATAAATAAAAAGGAATCGCTAGTTTATTGTTAGTTCAGCATTTGAGAAGCCTGGATTAATTTAAAGTCAAGATCTCTTTGAGATAATTGCCGAATTTCACCCAAGCAATGTCGGGTCGAATTAGGCTAAGTTCAACAAGCAAGTAGAACCTTTAGTCACGTTTAGTCAAAAATCGAGTTGGGTTACTTGAAAAATTCTGAAAAAATAGTGACAAGTGCTTACCTCATTAGTCGCCTTTCACGACATGCTAGGCAAGGAACGCAGTTGGCACATACTTTTTAAATCCTAAATCAACATGGGATCGTCTAGTATCGTCATAAACATGTGACAAACGAATAACAAATTGACAACTCATGACGAGGTCAATTAAAAGGCAATTGTTAATTAATTGGTTTGGTAATTTGAATTATTTTTTACTGTTTCTGAGAACATCAGGTTAGAAAAACGTTTTCAAAAATATTTTACACTTGTATAAGCGACGACCTAGCCACTTTTTCACAATTTTCCATCTAACCCAGCCCAGTTTGATTTTGCTGAATGTGGTAAAGGGAGCTTGCTGTGCCTTTGACTCTGCCTAACCTTTCGGGGATTACGGGCGTGATGTTATGTATGTATGTTTGCATAAGTAAAAACTAATTCTGAATTTCGAATCAAGAACAAAATTATGATCTTTGTTTGCATTCATGGCATCAGCTTAACATAAAAAAAGATAAGTATTATTTCACATCCATAAAATACTAAATATATTTGACATTATGACGTTGGCACTCCTAAAAGCCACAGAAGATTTTATAGAAAAGTTATCTAATCTTGAATCCGTTGTTGTTGAATCCCATTATATCCGAATTTTAATGGACTATCTATGTTCTATCTTATTTGTTAAATAATTTGTATGTTGGTTCTATGTATTCACAAAGAAACTAGCATATATTTCTTTACATTAGGACTGTATAAATCCAGTTATATTTTGCGGTTCTAACAAATATTTCTTTAAATAAATACTTGTCAAAAAAAAACTAGATAAAAGCTAGCAATGTACCTGTACTTTTACAAATACCGATAAAATTTTTGCAAAAAAATAAACACTCCATTAATGTTATTCAAATAAAAATTGTATTAAAGTCATATTTAATTTTTTGAAGCTCAATTCGAATATATTTGGTAGAAATTAAGTGTTCACATTAGGATTTTTAAACTGGAAAGTATACAGATACAATTATACATACATACATAACATCACGCTCACAATCCCCGAAGGGGTAGACAGAGTAAAGTGGCAGCAGGTTCCTTTAACCACGTTCAGCCAAAAATAAAACTGGGCTGGGTTAGATGAAAAATTGTGAAAAGGCGTAAAAGGCGACTAAGATCGGGTTTTGGGTATGTGATTGTGTAGGCGATAAGCTAACCACTTGTCACTACTTTTTCACAACTGTACATAAAGGTTAAGCACCTTTATGTTATAAAGTGCAAGTAATATCTAATATACTAATTTCATGACATCAATAAATTGTTAACATTTAAAGGTAACCTAAAACTTATGTTTGTTTGTTACTCAATAATACAAAAACGGTCAAATGGATTGGATATATTTTTTTCAAGAAGTTTTTTTCTACTTTTCATTCCGAAAAAACGTACACATCCCGCGGGATGTACCATAACATCTCTATAAGGCCAAATTCCACACAAGCGGCATCTAATCTACCCTTAATATAAAGATCACCATCTCTTAATCAAGATTAAACCCCATTTAATCCACATGTGGACTTAAAAAACACGTCCCAAGATGAGTTCCGTCACACTGATTAGCCTTTACAATCCCTTCAGGGCAGTTACGAGTCTTAAAATAGCTAAAGACATTTCTAAACACCAGTGTACCCAGAAACTCTTAATGTTTGGTTTAAAATAAAAATAGATGCTCTCAAGACTTGAAGGTAGGCGACCCAAGTTAGGGTTGGCAGGTGATCTTAGACTCAAGTTGAGAAAGAGGTTGGTTTTTGGAAAATCTTACTTGATTTGTTATGCCAGCACAGAACTTTCAATTCGGGTTGGTATAAAAAACTATCAGGTTTAGAAGTATCTGTATTTTTCCGCGATTAATAGTAGCATGTTCTAATTAGGGTTGAAACGTTTGGTAAAATAAATTTTATTGCAATCAGTTGACGAATTTTAATTGCCAAAACTGACAAAGGAATTTTCGCATTTACAATAACAGTTATTAGAGATTCATTGATGTGGCATATTAGGTAATTTTAACCATCAATCAATTCACATACTTTGAATTTTTGATAAATGCAATTATTGTAATGTTATATGGCTATTTCAGTTCATCATACTTAATTTAATAACCATTAAATGAATTGTAGGCAATTGAAAATTGGATTGAACCACGTTATTTTTAAAATTTTCGGGATAAATAAGTAACAAGTTATTTATTGGGTATAAGTATAGGTATTGCAGAATCGGTATAGGTAAACCGAATTTCATAACTCATCTCATCTTGTCACAAAACCAAGGGTCGCGGATTCGAATCCCGCTAGGGGCAAATATTTCGTATGATGAACATGAATATTTGTACTCGAGTCATGGATGTTTATAAACGTATTTAAGTATGTCTATCCGTTCGCCTAGTATCCATAGCACAAGCATAAGCTTTGAAACTAGGTATTTGGCGTGTCAGTCTGAAGAATTCATTTATTTATAAAAATTGATTGAGTGATTTAAGCTTGGAAATGCAACAGACAGACAGGGTAGCTTTGAATAGGGTAGGTATATGACTAATTTATGTATTTACTTGAAAAATTAGTCATAATCATTATCTAGGATAAGTATACAAACCATAATTACTTTGACCTGTTTTTTTACATTATAATATTTGAACGGGCTGTGTTCAAATCATAGACTGTCTATGTATGAACGGGCGTACAAACACATTAGTCTCTTAGTAATAAATTGTGAAACTCACCTCTTCTAATGATAGATTAAATTTGAATAGTCTCCGGGGTAAAATTAGCGCGAGAATTTCGTTTAACTTGAAGATGGCTGTAATTGGGTTTCTAATGAGCTAACATCATTCCAGGATTGATTTTCACTATTATTTTCTTATTATATCCTAATGTTATCGTATCTAGTGGAAATTGGAATAATCCTGGATGTTTAGTCAGTATAACATCACCATCAAGCTGGTGTTCCCCATAAGGGTAGAGTAGTAAACCACATTAAGTAAAAAATAATGAAATTAAGTTGGGTTAGATGGAAAATTTTTAAAAGGTATTGCCAAGTTAGCTCATCGCCTAAATAATCATATACCCAATACTCAACACACCATTCATCGCCTTTTACGACATGCTAACTAACTAACTAAACTTAGTGAGTTAGTTAGTTACGACATGCTAGGCAAGGAAAACAATAATTAGTATACTGTTTTTGTGTCCCAGGCCAACATAAATAAATAAATAAATAAATCTTTCAGACTGACACACCAATTCCCTAGTTCCAAACTAAGCTGATGCTTGTACTATGGATACTAGGTGAACGGATAGACATACATAAATACGTTTATAAACATCCATGACTCGAGTACAAATGTCCATGTTCATCACACGAAACATTTGCCCCTAGCGGGATTCGAACCCGCGACCCTTGGTTTCGTGGCCAGGGTCTCTGACCACTCGACCAACGGGCCAGTCCACTTTATTCATTATTATATTGAAGTTAGATTGGTAAAAAGTATTACTGTTCAGGCTTGGTGTATTGAATTTTATCAATCACTTAAGTGAAGGTGTAAATACGTAACAGACAGAATTAGTTTCGAATTTATAATTTTAGTGAGAAGTGATTAACATTTATAAATATTAAAACCCAATGAGAGTTTTCACAAATACAAAAACCGCCAGATGGCACGAGGGAGTCTCGTGGTCTTATTACTGTCACTATTGGCTCATTGTTGACAGCATGTCAGTTTGTTCTGAAAACCTACGAATGAGGAGGGTGACAATACCATACGTCACAGTTACGCCATCTATCTGATGTTTTAATTCAAAAAACCCTAATTGAGATGGATTCAACGAAGAAATCTCAATTCAGAGACAAGTCTATCTTTATCTATGGCTACTGACAGCCCTGTCCGAAGTAGGTGTCTGTATTTTCAAATGTTTTGTTTATAAAACATTGCATTAACGGTGACTCTGTTTGTCAGTTTGTTTGTACAGTAATTTATTAGTCTTTGTTTCTTTTGTAGATAACGCCCAATAAAAGTTAACTATGCAACTTAAAACGTAATTTGTTTTGACTATAACGACGGCAAGTTGTTCAAATTGATATAAGGTTAAGCAAATCTATGTATATTTTTTCTGCTGGTATTTTTTTTCAAGTATTTTTTTTTCTTTTCCATATCAACAATTTATATACTAAAGTGTCAAGCTATTTTTTGTTTCACAAACTTAATGGTACCAAATTTTATTACTAGTAAAGTGATTAAGCGTGAAGACTTAACAACTTTAAAAAAAAAAATTGTGAAGTTCAAAATAGATTAAGCAGTCTTATGCCTTCAGATATGAGGCTTCATCTGTATAAATCTTTTTTGTGGAGACAATTATGTTGTTTATCACGCAGTAGCTATATACACATAATAACATCACACCCATAACCCCGAATGAGTATGTGGACTCAAAGGGGTAGCAATCACCTTTAACAACATTCAGCCAAAAATTTAAATGGGCTGGGTTAGATAGAAAATTGTGAAAAAGTAGTGACAAGTGGCTAGCTTCTCGCTTACACAATCACACCCAAAACCCGATATACCATTAGTCGCCTTTTACGACATGCTCGGCAAGGAACACAGTTGGCACATTCTGTTTAAGTCCCAGACCAACATGGGAGCTTATAACTTGTTTAAATTACACATAACCTAGATTTTGTAAGTCTGGTCATCATATTGAAGTTCCATCTGACATAACTTAAAGGAACCAGACTAGTTGGCTTATCATTATCCGTAGATATATGAATATGGAGTTTCCACACGATGTTTTCCTTCACAACAAAGCAGTATAAATATTTGTGTAGGCGACGAGACAGCCACTTGTCACCATTTTCACGACTCTCCATTTAACCCAACTCAATTTTATTTTTGGCTAAATGGAATGATGAAAAGGAACGCATCCCTACGACACTAGCGCCATCTAAGTGCATAAATTCATAGACACTGATCTGCTTCTTTCTCTCTGTCATCCATCATCTTTGTATTGTAACTTTTAATTTAATCGCTCCGTAATAATTATTCATAACCACCAAATTTCTCGTGTTTTCTTTACAATATATCAATCAAATAATTCCTACATGGAATCTGTATATCCCTTAGGGATTTAAAATAATCATAGATACTAATATTATTAAGAGGACAGATTTGATTGTTTGTTTGTTTGAATTGAATAAGCTCCGAAACTACTGGACCGATTTGAAAAATTCTTTATATTTTATCCCCATTCTCCCACGGGAACGGGAACTACGCGGGTGAAAAGCGGAGTGGTGCTATTTAAAATATGCATAGGTTTATGTCAATTTGAACCAACACTCCTCGTCTCTGAGCCCCTGTCCATACAATTGAGCTACTACCACTCTATAAAGACTATGATGTTACGATTAGGGTCCGAGATCTCATTTGCCCAGATTAGACGCATTAATAAGAAAATTATGGAAATTACACCAAGGTTAGAATAGAGATTGCAAATAAGGAATTGCTCAGACCAGAGCATCATAACTGGCTCAAACTAGTTATCTCGAATGCACCATTAGGGCACTTTCAAAGAAGGGATACGAAAAGATTCGCTTCGAATACTAAGTAGATGGTGGATAGTTTGATGACGTTCTGAGATGAAGTTGCAGTGATGGGTATTTAGTGGGTAATGACGTCAATCTTCTTAAGTACAAACTTGTTGAGGATGTCACGTCATTTCGATGCAATGAGGATGATGTTTTTAAGTGACTAGCTGACCCGACAATCGTTGATCTGCTAATTTATACAAACGTCAAATGTAGGATACCTTTTTATATAAAAATGTTATATCTTATAGACCCTACCCGTCGACGTTACAGATTTTTTTCAACCGACTTCAAAAAAAAGTATTCTCAATTTGACTGAATCTTTTTTTATACAAACCTTTTTGTTCCAATAACGATAACGACGTAACAAAGAATTGTTAAATTTGGTGCAGTTGTTTAGAATTGGAGCGTGTACATACATTTTGGCAAATCATTTTTATTTATAATGATTAACGTTC
Source organism: Glyphodes perspectalis (assembly GCA_951394215.1). Lineage (NCBI taxonomy): Eukaryota > Metazoa > Arthropoda > Insecta > Lepidoptera > Crambidae > Glyphodes > Glyphodes perspectalis. The sequence continues at coordinate 4,783,369 of OX596227.1, forward strand.
CAGCGTTAACCCTCGTTCTTTATCAAGATTTTTGTCACAATTCCGTATTTCTAATACAATATCTATTGAAGCAATGCATTTTGACAGTTCAAAATAATAATAATAATTAATAATAAATTCTCCAGACCGACACACCAATTCCCTAGTTCCAAACTAAGCTTATGCTTGTGCTACGGATACTAGGTGAACGGATAGACTTACTTAAATACTAACTAACTAACTAACTAAACTTCACGCCACTTCCCTAGCGGGGTATATGTTTATATGTTTATAAAATGTATCAAGAGACTAGCTTGTTCATCGATAAAACATAGTCTATATGTTATTCGGGTGTATAAGCTACATTATTCTAAAGTTTCATTAAAATCCATTCAGTAGTTTTTGCGTGATAGAGTATCAAACATTCAAACAAACTTTCGCATTTATAATATTAGTAGGATTAGTGGTTAATTAACCCGATACAAATTTGATTACTTCAGACATTCTATAATAGATTTGATACTTACGTATTAAGTATTGCACTAGTTACTCTGAATCTAATGAGGGCTTTTTGAATTAAAACATCCAAAAGATGGTGTGACTTGCGGTCTTGTCACCCTCCTCATTGGTTAGTTGTCAGACCAAACTGACATGCTGTCAACAAGGAGCCAATAGTGACAGTGATAAGACCACAAGACTCCCTCGTGCCATCTGGCGGTTTTTTAATTTTTGAAAACCCTCATTAAATTAAAACCATAATCTATGTATATCAAATAATATCAGACACATCAAACGCACTTGTTTTCAATTAAAAATAGAGTTATATAGTTCTACCAACAGATTCACAGCACCATTTTATCCTTATCCATGCATACTATAAATCAGATGAGTCCATTCCTAATGATACTTTCGAATATTCTAAAGTGTCTACGACGAATCGGAAATATCATAATCTTGATTTAATAATCAAACTCAAAGTACCATCAAATTTAGCAATGAACCTTGAGTATTGAGAAATATAGTTTAATTGCCTTGATAGCAATGAAAACGCTATTCAATCGCTATCAAGAAATCTGGTTTTATCATCATGAGGGATTTGCAATAACACCTCAAACCGGATATAATGAAAGAATTTCATATTAATATGTATATGCTACTGTAAAAGCCTGTATTGGTCAATCTTAGGTTTTACCAGTAAATCTTAGGATTTACCGATACGAGTTGATTAATGTTAGTATGTATTATAACCTAACTTAAGTTTCGTTAAGTTACATTTACCAAGTAAAGAATCCTAAGATATACCAAGTGAAGTGTTAAAAGTTCAGATTGCAAAACTGTTCGGACTTTTACCATTAAGCGTTGGTAAATCTTAGGTTTTACTGGAAAATCTTAGGATTTACCATAGTCCGAGCTTTTACAGTAATAAACACAACCATTCTCTGAGATGAGATGGCATTGATTGTACAAGATAATTGTGCATACTGGTTTTCTAGATTATGTAAAATTGAATGCAAGCGTCTTTATAAGCTGCTGATTCGTGTTTATGAAGAACATACTTAGTATCTTCATGTTTAAACATATTCCGGCCGTATTGCGAAGTTTCATTACATAAAATGTTTAATGAGTTTGTTTGTGCAGAGTTAAATGTTTACACAACATTCTGTCCCAGATTAGTTTTCTTCATATAAGTAAAACGCTAAAATTTTGTTCTTGAATGATTTCGGATTAATCTAGCAATCTATCATAAAAGATTATGTAAGAAGAAAGTAGGCGACGAGCTAACCACTCGTCACAAATTTTTCACGATTTTCCATCTAACCCAGCCCAGTTTTGTTTTTTGCTGAATGTGGTCGAATGGGCTTGCTGCCCTTGGCTCTGGCTACCTGGGATTACGGTCGTCAAATTATGTATGTATTTAATAAGTGTGTCTGTTTCGATCACCACAATTATGCTCAGCTATGTAAAATGTATCGAAACTGCAAAATTGAGCTTTCTGTCTTTGAGATACCCTTAAATTGCGCAGAAAGAAGAGTTTTCGTTGAATTAATTGAGACAGTTTACAGAATTTAAAGTAAATTGTAATTTTCGTGTTTAAGTTTTCCATTTCAAAGTCTGCTGTCTATTTTCCAACAAATGCTAACATCATTATTACCATCGAGATGGTCTGCATCTCATCAAATATATCTTGTGCTATTTCACAGATTTTAAAATTAAATGCGACCAAAAATTCATTGAAATAATTTAAGACTTGAAAGATTGTAAAGTCTCAAATTCCCTGTTAGAAATCGGAATGTAACTAACGAGGTTGGACTAGAATGCTGTCAGAAAACATTTGCAACTGATATCTGATATTAACAGCAAATAATATTTGTAACAGAAATCGATTTTTGACTAGATAAACGGTGTGCGTGCTATGGATACGACATTTATTAATAATTATAAGCTTGCGTGGGTACAAAGCTGATATTCGATAAATAGCCTTCTAAAATAGATACGTAATTGTGACCTATATGTATCTGAATTGCGGTAAATATTACATACGGTATACTAACACGCCCTGGAGCGGTGGTAGCTCAATGGCAAAGACACGCGCCTCATAACCGGGGGATGCGGGTTCAAACCCGAGCACGTACATCTGGATTTTTTCAAATCTATGTACGTATATATACCATAGCTCAGCGGAAATGGTATTCTTGACAAAGACACAGTTGGTACAGTACATTTCATTCCCAGACCAACATGGGATTATGAGCGGTGGGTAAATGTCGTATTTTCAAAAATTACAACTTTACTGGAAACTAATTTATTTCTCAAAAACGAAATAAACACTTAAAAGTGTCTAGAAATTTATGCTTACACTTGATAATGTAACTTTTCGAAAAATACCTTGCTTAGACAAGCTTTAAGTTTATCCATAATCGTCATATGAATCAAACTTATAATGAACATTATGTAGTTACTAAAAATATCGACAAAAGTTAAATTAATAATAGGTAATAATTTTATCACCTTAATTATTATTATTAATTTCCAACTTTGGGAAAGGCGGAACTAATAATTAATAATATTATCAATTTAACTGTCATTTTTATTTTATTCAATTATATAATAATACATCTCCAGGCTGACACACCAATTCCCTAGTCCCAAACTAAGCTTATAAGCTTGTGCTATGGATACTAGGTGAGCGGATAGACATACTTAAATTATACAGCATATTTATGAAAAGGTGATTTAATTTTCTCCGAGGAAACGATGCATTATCAAGCTAGTTGTGACATCAAAGAATTTTTAAAATGACATATTGCGGTCTTGTCTTATTTAACAGTGAGAAATATGTCTTAACACAATCTGATTGGGATAAAATAAAAATAGGCTGAACGCCATTTTTCACTGCTGCGCCAGTCTCAAACGTTTTAACTTCTTAATTTTCGTCTAACGCGCATTTGAAATGATATTTCTTGTTTAACGAAGCAAATATAATCTGTGGAACTTTTAAATGACATTGACGAATACAATATTCTAATTTTGACGCGAAAAGGAGGTGTAGGTATACTTATCATCCTCTTCCTAGCGTTGTCTCGTTTTTAGTAAGGCCCGTTTGTACCATGGTCCTAGTTTTAGCAAGGCTGCTTATAACGTTGAAGCGACTGTCACCTGACCTTGTTTGTTGATGTCCTTTATTTTCCAAAATTCTAATATTGTATATAAAGTGATAATATTAATTCAATTCACTTTTCATGACATTTAAATATGAATACTTTTGTAACATTGTTACAATTTAAGGTTGTTAATATTCTTTTAATTCAAACCACGTGTGATCAAAGGTTAAAACAATAAGAGTACACTTGCATCGATGAAATGACCAGATATGCAAGTTTAAGATCATGGTCATGTGTTGACACTGAATTAATAAATTAATGACTAACTAACTAACTAAACTTCACTCTAATTCTCTAGCGGGTTAGGCAGAGAGAATCGAACGCCATACGGCACGATTCTTACACACCGCACTCGCCTCTTCAACATTCATTATCCTTTTCATACAACCTCTACGGTTTTGAAATTAACGACAATAATAATATTCCACAGGTTATATCTTAAAAAAGTCAAAATAACTTTTCTTGAACAAATTATTACTAACTGATACTTTCTACAACGAATTTATGTTGCAAATGAACTATTTCAACGAATTTGTTATTAGTTATTGTAGTTTTAAGAACGATTCAATACAACTCTTGACTCAGACGTGACGTAACAGTTTTCGTAATTCTCTCTCTCATATTAGTTTTCAATTAGTTGTGACGTGTACTTAGACTAATAATTGCCTAATTAAAAAAATGACGACCTCATTTTTGAATCTCGACACAAACAGTCCGTTAGATATTAATGAGAAAATATAATTTTTATATTTACTAAAAATGTTTGATGTTTTCTGACCAGAGGTGAAGATTTTACAGCAGATTTCTCGATTGGGAAACTTTCATTGAGAGCGTCTCAAAGTTACATTAGGCGATGACGTATATAATGCTTAAGTACAGTTTGAGACTTTCTCAGCGACATGTTCTTAATTCTGGAACCAGATATTAAGTTGTATGTACCGTTTAATCATGTGTATGAAAACCTTTTGATACTGAATGAAATAATGCATCATGATTTATTTATAAACACTGTAATCTAATGTATTTGTCATTCATTTTATGAATTTTGTATAACTCATCTGAATTCTGACAACGTATTGTGTTTGGTATTGTTTTATAAAAAAGTGTATTCATTAATTGACATCTTGTATCGCCAATCTTATATCTAATTCTATTTGAATTTATTACGTTATTTTTACATCAATATGGTTGAATAAATTTAAGAATTCTTTACTCGAAAAGGTATTTTTGTTATCTTGTTATTGTCGAAGTTGTTTTACTATATTGAGAAGTGGTGCCTACAACTCGAAAATGACAATTTAGATGCCATTTTTGACAGATGATTTGAAACTTATTTCTACATTTTTGCAGCGAGTGCAATTTCTGTACCTCGTTCTGTGAAATTGTAGAGTTTGCATTCCGAGTCTCATATAACAAAAAACATTGACCCGACTTTAAAATAGATTTGCCGTTTTTCCCACACCAATTATGTTTGAGAAACGTATTGTGAGGAATTTATCCAATAAGTGGTCCAATACGTTGGATTTGATTTTGTTTGAAAAAAGTAATTTATTCAAGAAGTAGGTTTAACAACGGGTGTACCATCGCCGATCAGTGGGGTAACAGACCGTAACGTACAGCTGGGAGCGAAGAATGTTTCGGCAATAAGGCCTATATTTGATTGCACCATTTAAATGTGAAGTAACTATAAAGCAATTGATTAAACTGACAAAGTTAATTTTGTCAAAAATCTTATTGCTTTAGTTACAACAGTCGCAACAGTAATATTGGTGTAACCATGTATTTTCAACTTTATTCCTGAAGAACTAAGAACAAAATATGTTGTGTTGAAAACTATAATGTTTTGCTTTGGTATAATTTGCTACAAATGTCCAAATTAGCATCTATTGACAGTGACAATAAAAATTAAATGTACTTATGTACTGATAACAAAAATATTTTTATAAATCTGACTGTACTACCAAAAGTCGATAAAAAGAAGTGCCAGAATATTCCCACCGCGACTGTACACGACCATATTATCATCAGCTAACTGTTCAACAAAGATTGGTGTCCATGAAATTTAATTTCACAGCACCAAACAGTCTTAAAGAGTTTGAGGCATTTTCCCAAATTAACTGTTTCTTTGTAACCGATATTAGATTGTTGTAGTGCGTTTTCTTTATATCCAGTTTTTTCGCATATAATATAATATTCTTTATATCCAGTTTTTTCGCATATAATATAATAAATTACTTGGAATATTTACTTACACTTTTTTAAAATACATTGCAGTGGGAATAAGTATCTTTGAGTGAACGCTAAAATTAAAAGAATACATCCTCGATTTTCCTAAAAAAACAATTGTTGGATATTTAAAAAACAATTATGATACTTCACTAGTTTTTAGTACCGTCTTGCCGGTTAGTGTATTATATATATATTTGTTTTTCTTGCTATATCCAGGTTCAATTGGAATAAATAACTTAGGGTTACTATATCAATATACCTACTTAATTATTTCAAGTCGGTTCCTTGTTATACCTATTATCTTATCTGTATGCAATCAAGATTGGGTCGGACATGAAAAAGCCGAATGGCTTTGTGACAAAAAAAAATATTATGCTCAAAGAAACTTGTACTGGTCAGGACCCAATTGACATTAACCATCATGATCCTGGTACCAATACCGATCTTAAATATAATAATAAATAAATATCAGACTACATCACATACATTGATCTGACTCCGAGGTAAGTAGCTTAAGCACTTGTGTTACGGATATCAGAAACAACAGTGGTATTATTACAAATATATACTTAAATATTGTATATTAACACCCAGACTCGGAACAAACACAAGTATTCATCATACGAATATTTGTCCTGGGTGGGGATCGAACCCACAACTCTTGGCGCATGAGGCAGGGTCACTACCGAATGCGCCATTGAACTTGTCAAAAGATCTTATGTATATTTAAGAAGTTAGGAACTACTTCTCAATCAACTTAATAGCAAAAATTACCTATTCGAATTGACGAAAACCCTAAACACGATTATTTATGATTTGTATTCGATGAGATGCTTAAATTTGTCATCCACGCTAATGTCCCGTTTAAGAAAATCAATGGATTGAATATTCATGTTTTGTTTATATATATTTATTGCTTTCCAATGCAAATGGAACGAGATATCTGGTTGCGATTATAATTTGATGTTAATCTATAATTTTGAATGAAATCATTGTCAACTCGTTACTTTTATTTAATGACACCATTATTTATATCCAATACTTCAATAAAATTATGTAAGTATAAAAAAGAAACAAAAGAAAATGTCATAATTGACAATTCTGATAATGTATAATCGCCAGAATTGACAATTATGAGATGCTCAACTTTTACACAAACAATAAGGTGACTTAGGTTTGCGAATCAATTCAATTAAATAATTAAGTTTTTATGAATGTATGTTGAGATTTATGATTTGAATAAGTCATCTGTTTTGTTTAATTTGGTATAATATGGGTATGTTTTTTATTATATATTGGGTCATTTAAAATTGTCAGCGTTAAAACATGTGTGTAATTATTGAATATTCTTTGTATCTCTGGTCAGAAAAGTATCATATTAATTGATATTGTAAGCCTAAAATTACTACGAAATATTTCTTTGTATAATAATGGTTAGTTGTATTTATGCATCGTTTTTATAACGCGAGTTGAGCCACATCCTATGACTTGTGCCTGGTTTTGTCAAATACACTTTGTGGAGAAATGAGTCTATGAGTTTTCGAAAAATCCTAGTACTGCTTATTGCTACGAAATTTAGTACAATTTATCTGTCTCCAATGAGTTTATTTGATTAGACTTAATTTCTTTGCTCAGTTGAGGTTGTAAGATGAAACTAAATCCTTTTTCTTGGCGAGATTTTTGTGAATGGACTGATTTTTTATACTTAAATTTTTTACAAACTTTTTCTTTGTACATTTTTTTTTTATATAAATTAAATTATAGACAGAGAAGTGTTGATGAAATTGTACATAATGTAAATATGTGAGGACTGTTTTTATTAGACTTGGAAATCTGGAATCTAGATTTTCACATCGAATAGGTCCTAATCCATCTAATTTTATAATGACATCGAAAACACATTTCACTGTTAGTTTTTTCTTGTTTTAGTTAAATTTTCATCTTTATTTCATTTTAAATCAATAAAATTGGTGCTATTAGCGACGATTTTTATATTTTCTCTTTTAGTTTAGTTCGATGTAATATATTTCAAATAACGCTATGTACTTAAGTTTTCATAATAATTTATAAATATATTAGTGAGGGAATTAGAATTAAAAAGTATTTAAAATGGCTTCAGCTACCTCTTACTGTTCTAAAAATATTTTTGTATAAATAACTAAAGTTAATATAAGTGATAACTGCTCAAAAACTCGCGTTATGAAAACGGTTAAAACGGTCCTACTTAAAAAAATATTCAGAATCCTCGATTTTCCTAAAAAAAACAATTGTTGGATATTTAAAAACCAATTATGATACTTAACTAGTTTTTAGTACGGCCGTCTTGCCGGTTAGTGTATTATATATATATTTTTTGCAGCTATATCTTATGTATTGATAACAAAAAGCGGCCATAATAATGTATATTTAAATTCTGGTTTGATTTTTGGAAATAAAATTTGGTGATTTCTTGAATCTGGTGGGTAGCAAATATTCCCAAAAATGGATTGGCATTTTTGAAGTTTAAGAAAGAATGAGATGGTAGTTACGAATAAAAAGAGAAGTTATATTTTTTGAAAATATTTCTTTTAAGTTTCGGTTCGTACATTTGCGACTATATATTTTTTTCTCATATTCGATTACAGTAAATTATTTACACTTATTCAAAAATGTTTGAAGTCTCAAAGTAAAAAATGGAATCTCTTTTTATTCCAATAACAATGGGTAAAAAAATTTAATCCCAAGATTAAAATACCATCGAGCCAGCCAATCACAGGGCTCCATTCAAATCCACTTTAAAACTGCCAATCAAATGGTTAATATTCGCGTCTCCACCATTCGGCCTGTTCACGGGACGAATAGTTGTAAAGAAAACATTGTTATTAAAAAATTCAGTTGAGAAATTGTAAAAATAGCGTTTTGGGAGTTCGGAAAATAAGCGTACCTACTAAGTGTTTGGTAATCAGCGGCGTTTGTTCTTTAGATTCAATAATAACGACGTATTTAGATGCCTTGATTTTTTGAACATAATTGACATTATATTTTATATTTCTATCGATTTCACCAACATCATCATTATTATCAATTAAACTTGTACATAAATCACTGTGAATATAGCCTTCAAGTATATTATGTATAATTTAGGCTCCTTCTTTGTACAATACGCAAAATACAGATTCTTTACTCATAATTATTGTATAGCGTCATCTCTGTCTCTATCTCGAGCTATCTCTTTCAATCTTTCACAGATCTTAATTTATATTCATTGATCCGTTTACTGGTTTCCCAGTACAGTTTCTACCTCTGGACGACATTTATTACTCCGATTGATTTAAGAGACTTTTAACTGAGTTCACTCATGTAACAGCATATGTAAACAGTTTTACTGGTAACAAACGAATGTTTACGGATTTTTATCACTTTCTATGTCATTTGCTGGGCGAAAAATTGAATTTTTAGTTATAAATAGCTTTTTAAAGATATTTGACAGCTTTTCCTCTTATTTTAATTAACTTTAAATATGAATCTGATTGACATGTATATTTTTGTTCAGAATGACCCTAATGATAAAATAGTTTATATTTGATTTCGATGAAAGAGCATTTGTTTGATGTGTAAACCTTAATGTGTTGTTGGTGAAATGACTATAGTATAATTTTATTTACATTGTTTCATGATTAAATTCATATCGATGAAGCATTCATCTTGTTTGTAGTCTCGTAAAGCATCTCAGGTTGTCTAGTCATGCTAACAACTGATCGATTATAATACTATGTATCGTATGGCTTTCTGAATACCACAGATCTTATCGTCAGCATGACTAGAGAATCAGCTATCTCTTTCTATTTTGTGCAATCATTATACTCTGATGCTTGAACTGAGTCAAGAATGTGATATAGCATGATGATGATTATTTTGTCATGTCATTCGTGCTATATTGCTTGACAAAATGGATGCTGTATCTTTGGAATCAAGGCGAAATTTATTTAAAATATTTATGGTATTGAATATGTCTTGTATTAGCATATATTTTTATAAAATATTGTTTTTCAAGGACATTTAACGGTTCACCGAATTACTTTAGACCAAAAGCACGTTTCGCTGAATTGTGTAACTCTTTACTATTCGGCGAAACATGCTTTCGGCAAACAGTCAAAAGTAATTCGGTAAACCGTTAAGACTGTTTTTCAAATGCGATGTTTTTATTGAATCTCATTAACGATCGCCGGTAATGAGTAAAACTTGTAAATACTATGTTGTTAAGCGTAGTCCCCGTAGGTATTTATTTGTACGATTTCGGTCCTTTGTTAAAATCCAAAGTTTTTAATTTATTTTTCGACCAATAAATGTTGGAGAGAACTAATGTTTTTTGTATTTTCATTTATCCCACCAAGATAAATAGACCCAGCAGAGAAATTTAAATGAACAAAACAGCACATATTTTATCAAGTCTATTATAATAATAAAAAAATACTTAAAAATATAAAAGAACAGGAAGAAAAATACATTCCTTTGTTGTTATTTACACAACGTTTTTTTTTATTTGATGTATTTAATTATACCTTTAGTTATTTAGATATACCTTTTTTAGTTTTTTTTTGTGAAAGAGTAACAAACATCCGTCTATACATACAAACTTTCGCATTCAAAATATTAGTAGGTTGAAATCATTATCTACATTATGTATGTATTTAATCTAACATAATTCTAATATTTTAAAATATATTAAAACTACCTGAAGTAATAATAGTTACCTATTTATCGAGAAAGATAAGGATCAACGTTGAAGACTTACTTAACATACTTAGATACCTACTTATTGAGGAGAGGTAGTGTTACACCTAGTGTTGTTAGGAAGAGGAAGGCCAAATAAGAGATGGATGGATTGTGTGAAAGATGATATGAGAGAAATGGGAGTGGATAGCTTGATGACGGCTGACCGGGACGTATGGAAAATGAAGACATGCTGCGCCGACCCCAGATGAACTGGGAGAAGGGCAAGAGGATGATGAGGTAGTGTTACACCATTGAAGACTTAAAGTTGAAATTGATACTTACAGTGTACTTTGAGACGTACATCAGCTGAACTCAAATTATACCCCGCCAGCAATTTGTATTAAAGAAACACTGCGAAGGTAAATCCACCATTATCTTTCTAATGTTATATTGACTGGCTCGATGGCGCATTCGGTAGTGACCCTGCCCCATGCGCCAAGAGTTGTAGGTTCGATCCCCACCCAGGACAAACATTGGTTTGATGAATATTTGTGTTTTTTCTGTGTCTGGGTGTTAATATCCAATGTTTAAGTATATATTTGTAATACCACTGTTGATTCTGATATCCGTAACACAAGTGCTCAAGCTACTAACCTCGGAGTCAGATCAATGTATGTGATGTAGTCGGATATTATTATTATACATATTAATAGGCAAGGTCTGCTTAGACCATGATCCAGGATTTAGTGAGTCTGGTAATTACATCTAAGCGAATACCAATCTGACCCCACCGCCGAGTTAGTGGTATAAATACGTACATAGATTTGAAAAATCAAGCGTTACGTGCCCGGGTTTGAACCTGCACCCCTCGGTTAAGAGGCGCGTGTCTTCACCATTGAGCTACCACCGCTCCCACACTAGTCACACATCCATAGTTATATATAATTGTGCATATTTCCTGACGCTATCCTACCTAAAGGTTATAAAGGTTACATGACAATCGCTTTCGAGTAATAACTCGACTTTCTAAATCTAGAATTATAGCAAATATCTTGGCTAGCAACGGGACATATAGTCTAGACTAGAAAGCGTTATGTCCCGTGCTTAGACGGGGTCCGCTTAGACCATGATCCAGGATTTAGCGAGTCTGGTAATTACATTGAAGCGACTGCCGATCTGACCTTCGTAACCCTAAGATAGGGGAACCAGACAATTTTTTGGATCATGGTAACAAATCCAAAGTTGTTTGAATTTGCAGGTTTCATCACGATGTTTTCCTTCACCGTCGAGCTAGTGGTATAAATACTTACATAGACTTGAAAAATCCAGAGGTAGGTACGTGCCCGGGTTTGAACCCGCACTCCTCGGTTAAGAGGCGCGTGTCTTTACCATTGAGCTACCACCGCTATTTCAAGATGATGATGTAATATTATGTATAAAAGTATCTAATACAAGCGGCCCGCCGCGGCTTCGAACGGATGGACAATTATTTGATTACCTAACCTAACTTTTTTTAAATTTTCTATAGCCTATGCTAATCAGAGATAATGTAGCATTCTAATGGTGAAATAATTTTTGCTCAATTGCAAAAATTATTCCAGTAGTTTTTGAGTTTATTGGCTACATACATACATACAAATATTTCTTTATAATAATAGTGTAGCTAAGAAACTCCAGCGCTTTCATAGTAAAATGGAAATTGTATTTTTTATTACCGCAGGTGGCATACATTGCATGCTTTATTGAGAAATACAAGAGTCAATGAGGTTTTCTGTATGCAAATAGTTTTTGTAGTAAATCTGGCTTCCACAAAACTACTTGCGTAGGTAGCTGCATTGACGAGGTAGGTATATTATGTGATATTCCGAAGACACATTTTTGGACGTAGAAATATGTGTGCTTCTGGAAATACCTGGTAAAATTTAAGCGATAGAACTATTCTTTTTCAGAATAAATACTAGTTGACAATATCACGCATAGCTTATGAGTTAAAAGCAGATCAGCGTACATCAAACAGTACTTTTTGAAGTACTATTTTAATATATTTTCGGGTCCTATATGTACTTAACATAATAGATTAAAATAGTACAGCAAGACATGACATAATATGCTATTTGGGAAACATAAAATTTTTCGTAAAGTTTGTTTTACTTAGCTTTAAACACTGTAGTTACTTTACAAAATGAAAATTTAAATCTTATAAAAAGGTACTAAATAAACACTATGCCTTGTAGTATTATTTTTAACTAGCTGCGCCTACGGTTTCACACGCGTTTATAGTTAATAGCCTATAGCCTTCCTCGATAAATGGGCTATCTAACTCTGAAATATGTAGTTTTACAAATCGGACCAGTAGTTCCTGAGATTAGCGCGTTCAAGCAAACAAACAAACCCTTTAGGTTTATAATATTAGTATAGACAAAATAAGTCCTTTTCAAAGGACATCAGGCTATTTGAACTACTGTTAAAAATATATTTACGCGGATAAGCTAGTTTGATCTGGATGATTATTTACAACAGTATAGTGATTAAACTTAATAGCAAGCACAACAGACAAGGATCTGTACAACACAATGATGAAATACTATTACGCACAGACAAACGGTTCGTTTTATTATTACCTATATTGGTTGCACATTACGAGATACCAATCGTCCGTGTTGCAAGACAGACAGACGGACAGTCTAACACGAAACATGGACTTTCTAATGATTTGTTATAGAACAAGACGTTTCCTGATAGTTGTACATTGCAGTTAATTTTTCTTTCGTCAGTGTAAATTTTGACTACTATTGTCAAGTCTGGATATCTTGCTGGTGAAATTCTGGATCATGGTCTAAGTCAGTGATTTTTAATCATTTTGAATACGCGACCCCTTTAAAGGTGAAAAATTGGACCCCTTGGGCCATAATCAGAAAAAGTTTCTAACTGAAAGTGCGTAGAACTTTTCCGGTGACCCCCCCGAGTAAGGCTTTGCGACCCCACTGGGGGTCACGCCCTACAGATAGGCAAACATGAGTCTAAGTAAAGTCTCACTATGTATATGCTATAGTACCTATATAATGCTAAAAATATGTTCTATATTAACGCTGGATATTATGGAAGGGAAAGATAATAAAACAGCAGTTCATCTCTTTTCGTAGCCATTACAAATGAATGAACCAATGAAAGGACTCACAGCAAACATGGAAACCAGACAAACTGGATCAAAACATTAGATATTGACACCCAGACACAGCACAAACACAAGTATTCATCATACGAATGTTTGTCCTGGGTGGAGAACGAACCCACAACTCTTGGCACATGGGGCAGGGTCACTACCGAATGCGCTATCGAGCCAGTCAGATCATACTTGATAATCACGTGATGAAGTAGCCTTTGGCATATCATCACGCCCGACATCCCCGAAGGGGTAGACATACTCTAAAGGTGATAAGCTCCTTAAACCACATTCAGCCAAGCCACCCCAGGAGCAACCTTTGGAGTTCCAGTAACGAATAAGCCTGGGTATGTTTTTTCTTTTTACTAATTGACGACGATGGTATATCGGATTTTGGGTGTGTGATTGTGTAGGCGACGAGCTAGCCACTTGTCACTTCTTTTTCATAATTTTCCATCTAACCCAGCCCAGTTTTAATTTTGGCCCAGACCGACATGGGCCCTATTTATCTACAATACTTTGTCATATTATACTAATATATAAAACTGAAGAGTTTGTTTATCTCGGCCGAGTCTAAATATATGTACCTATATAAAACGTTAAAGATTTTTAATATTGATATGCGTCACTATAAGATGATGTTAATTATTACGTAACAACTTAATGCTTCGAGTACGGAGATTCCAGACACAATTGATTTTCAATTGTTATGGACCACGATCGTGGTCTTAGGGACTGGACGTATTAAGACAGAAAGTCACTTATGTAGAGACTGAATAAATTAGTAACCGACTTGGTATTTACATGGATCTCACAACTTTTTACCGTAGAACAACTGAGTTGCGAGACTTGGTTTTTTTGACAAGTATTTTTTTTGATGGGATATAATATTACATACATACATAACATCACGTTCATAATCCCTGAAGGGGTAGGCAGAGTCAAAGAGGCAGCAAGCCCCTTCAACCACATTCAGCCAAAAATAAAACCTGGCTGGGATAGATGGAAAATTGTGAAAAAGCAGTGACAAGCGGCTAACCTGTCGCCTACACAATCACACACCCAAAACCCGATATACCATTAGTCGCTTTCACGACATGCTAGGCAAGAACCACAGTTGACATATTGTTTTTAAGTCCCAGACCAACATGGGACTGTGGGCTGGGTTGGATGGAAAGTTGTGAAAAAGAAGTGACTATATACTCTATAACATTAATACGGGTGAACCACGGGACCGGCTACTATATAACTATATATAAGCTTATTGCTCTTAAAATATATTCAGGGGTTGAGAGCGTGATAAAATAGGTATGTGATATTTATAAGAAAACTTCCCAAACAAGATCTATGAAAACTAACAGAAAGCAAATATTTCCATGTGAAAGTGCCTACGAACGGTATTCGTGGCTGACAGGGCGTGAGACTATATATTATTATATATTATATTCGGCGACCAAGATATTCTCGGATCTAATGAGTGTTATGGGGCTAGCTCGGTAGTTCTGTGCCGGGATTTTCCGGGTATCGCGTTTCCGATAAGGATTTCATAGAGTTAGGAGGGAGAAAGTCGAATAGTTAGTTTGTATTGTGATATATGAAGCTTTTATTCAATTTATTAGCAATATTAGTCTCATGTTGGTCTGGGACTTAAAATAATTGTGTGTTCTTGTCTAGCATGTAGTAAAAGACTAATGGTATATCGGGTTGTGGGTGTGTGATTGCGTAGGCGATAAGCTAGCCGCTTGTCACTATTTTTTACAAGGTTCCACATAACCCAGCCCATTGTCCTATGTCTGGGACTTATAAAGAATGTGCCAACTGTGATTCTTGCCTAGCATGTCGTAAAAGGCGACTCATCATCTTCCTAGCGTTATGTCCCGTGTTTAGACGGGGTCCGCTTAGACCATGATCCAGGATTTAGCGAGTCTGATAATTACATTGAAGCGACTGCCGGCCTGAGCTTCGTAACCCTAAGATAGGGGAACCAGACAATTTTTGGATCATGGTAATTGGTAATTGGATGTCGTAAAAGACGACTAATGGTAGGTATATCGGGTTTTGGGTGTGTGATTGTGTAGGTGACAAGCTAGTCATTTGTCACTACTTTTTCACAATTTTCCATCTAACCCAGCTCAGTTTTATTTTTGGCTGAATGTGGTTAAAGGGGACTGCTGCCCCTTTAACTCTGCCTACCCCTTCGGGGGTTATGGGCGTGATGTTATGTATGTATGTATTAGAGATTGCTTGTGACTTTATTCAGGCATAGTCTAAAATACATGGGTTAAGTTGACTGGCCCGTTGGTCGAGTGGTCAGAGACCCTGGCCACGAAACCAAGGGTCGCGGGTTCGAATCCCGCTAGGGGCAAATGTTTCTTGTGATGAACATGGACATTTGTACTCGAGTCATGGATGTTTATAAACGTATTTAAGTATGTCTATCCGTTCACCTAGTATCCATAGCACAAGCATAAGCTTAGTTTGGGACTAGGGAATTGGTGTGTATTATTATTATTAATCAAATATAGACTTCAAATAAGTGACTGGATAGCCCATATAACCTTATGATTAAGTCACAAGAATTGCAAAGGAATATGTACTAGATAAAAAAAAACAGTCAAATTGAGAACCTCCTCCTTTTTTTTTGAAGTCGTTTAAAAATAGCGAAGGTACCTGGATATTCTAATAACTTGATTTGATTTGATTTGATTTGATATGGATGTAAAACCGTGATCAAATTTTTCTGGTATCTCTATCTAATGGTTACGAAGATCCGCAATCGCTTCAATTTCCAGACTCGCTAAATCCTGGACCATGGCCTAAGCGGACCCCGTCTAAGCACTAGGATGATGTTGAGTGGACAGTTCTGAAAAAGTTGTGATATAAGAGAAGGTAAGCATATCTGAATTCAAAGGAGGTAAATAAATTACGGACAAAGTTAGTTAGTTAGTTAGATATATATTGTAATGGTTGGTTCTAGATTACACAATTGGTGTGTCACGCCTTTGTTTCAAACGGCAATGAGTGTTGGTGTAAGGTTACATAAAGTAGATTGTTAACTGGTTTTATTCCTATATACTATTCTAATACCTAGTGTTCTATCTATCATCAAATAAAAATAATTAATTATAGACTACATCACATACATTGATATGACTCTGAGGTAAGTAGCTTAAGCACTTGTGTTACGGATATCAGAATCAACAGTGGTATTACAAATATATACTTAAATATTGGATATTAACACTCAGACACAGAACAAACACAAGTATTCATCACACGAATGTTTGTCATATTTGTTGGATCAAACACACAACTCTTGGCGCATGGTCACTACCGAATGCGCTATCAAGCCAATCATATATCAAATGTTCGAAACAAATAACTTATTTATTAACTCTTTAATAGCTCAATGGTTAAGTTGCCCGTTACGCATGCGATGTATGCGGGTTCAAAACCGGGCCTGTATCTCTGGATTTCTCATTCTACATACGTATTTGACTGCCACATTGGGCTACTGGTAGCATGCGCCGCCTAAGGACCGAAAGGTCCCGGGTTGTAATCCCGGGTCGGGCCAAAAAAAGGCTGGGTATTTTATTAGATATTGAAATTACTCAGTAACAGCCCGGAGTCAGGAACTTGGCGGTATAATCACCCCCGTGCCTCGGAAAGCACGTTAAGCCGTTGGTCCTGCGCCTGACCTTTCTCCGGTCATGTCGAATTGCCGACTCACCGGACTATGAGAGTGAAGGAACAAACTGCACCTGTGTTTGCGCACACACTTGTGCACTATAATATCTCCTGCGCAGTTGGCTAATCCTCGTTGGGATTGGCCGCCGTGACCGATATCGGTTAGGAGGGCATTAGTTACCAAGGTCGCTAAATCCTGGATCATGGTCTAAGGGGACCCTGACTAAGCACGGGACGTAACGCTAGGAGGATATTGATGTGACTAGCCTTACTGGCTAAACTTTTAAGATCTAAATGATGCGTGCACAGTCTAGCCATTTATTTTATTATATTGACCTCAATTAAAAGTAGACAAATAATGTTGTATAGCAGCCATTTTATAGCTTTTAAAGAACAAAGAAATATCAAACATTTATTTTATAAGGAGCGGTAGTAGCTCAATGGTAAGGACACGCGCCTCTTAACCGAGGAGTGCGGGTTCAAAGCCGGCCACGTACCTCTGGTTTTTTCAAATCTATGTACGTATTTATACCACTAGCTCGACTGTGAAGGCAAATATCGTGATGAGACCTGCAAATTCAAACAACTTTGGATTTGTAACCGTGATCCAAAAAATTTCTGGTTCCCCTATCTTAGGGTTACAAAGGTCAGTCGCTTCAATGTAATTACCAGACTCGCTAAATCCTGGATCATGGTCTAAGCGGACCCCGTCTAAACTCGGGAAATAACGCTAGGAAGATGATCATTTATTTTTATAAATTAACTAACTTTTGCCCGTGACTTCGTCTGCGTGAAATAGGTCTCTTACATACTTATCACCATGTTTGCAATCCCCAAAGAAGTAGAAGCAGTACCTATGCTCCTTAAACAACTTTTACATACATAACATCACGCCCTTACTCCCCGAAGGGGTAGGCAGAGTCAAAGGGGCAGCAGGCCCCTTAAACCACATTCAGCCAGAAATAAAACTACGCTGGGTTAGATGGAAATTTTAAAAATGTAGTGACAAGTGGCTAGTTTGTTTGTTGCAGAAACGTAATGCAATATATGTCATTGGCACGTTATAACGTCACTACCTTAATTTAACATACCACACGTCTTACTAACTAACTTCACACCATTACCCTAACTCACTGATGCGACTGGCTCGATGGCGCATTCGGTTCGTGGGTTCGATCCCTACCCAGGACAAACATTCGTGTAATGAATACTTGTGTTAGTTCTGTTTCTGGGTTTTTATCTAATATTGAAGTATATATTTGTAATACACTGTTGATTCTGATAACCGTAACACAAGTGCTTAAGCTACTTATTTCGAAGTCAGATTAATGTATGTGATGTAGTCTGATATTTAATAGAAACGAACACCATTATCGTTCATTTTGGCAGCTGTCCAAGTAATCTCAATCACCATAGACAACTATCCAATTAATCCTTCTTGAAATGCTCTATGGGCTTAAATCGCTTTATTGGCATAGACGCATTGTCCAGAGACAATAGAGTAGTGCACCGATTACAAAACAGCCACTATGGTCATTCGCGACGTTAAGCAATGGTCTAAAAAGCTAATCGTTCACGCACGTAACTCGGGCGCAGTGTAGAAAATGTCAGTGAGGAAGGACAATGAGTCAGGTTTGAACACAAAAAGAGAAAATGTTAGTGAGGTATGGTGAGAGAGGTCAGACGAATTTGCATGCATGCTCTTCAGCTTTATACGTACTTATTAGTTTATGATAACATAATATATAACCTTATGAAAGATAGGTGAAAACGACCATGTTGAAATACTCAAATATATTTTGGCAGATCTTTCTTGTTTATAATATTAAAAACTAAACTGAACTAAATAATATATTAATGACGTTTTATTGTCATTAATAAAAATGAATATAAGTCCCACGTTGGTCTAGAACTTACTAAAAAAATGCACCATGTGTTCCTTGCCTAGAATGTCGTGAAAGGCGACTAATGGTATATCGGGTTCTGAGATGTGATTGTGTAGGCGACGAGTTAGCCACTTGTCACCACCTTATTACAATTTTTCTTTTAACCAAACCAATTTTTATTTTTGCCCCTTTGACTCTACCTTTTCGGGGATTTTGGGCGTGATGCTATATATGTGAGTAAAATTAAAGCACAGCAAACATTCTTCACTGCGATTTGTTTCGCTATAACCAGAGCGATTCGGTTTTAATTACTCGAGTTGCGCAACAACGCCCGAGTTCGGTTGTTGATGTTGGTCGCGGTAGCGTTGATTGGTTTTTTGGGGCCGTGTACCATTTTGGCGCGTTTTTGAGTTCGCGTTGCGCAGACAAGGACTTGTTGCGAAAGTTAAGCGGCGTTTCTCGCAGCGGTGGATTGGATGGGTGATCATCTTTGTTCGAGAGCTTCGTTGACCTGGAAGCGATTTGAGTTAATTAACAAATAGGTCATATATACACGTCTATACTTATCAGAAACGTCGAGGGGACACTTCCACATTTAATTACTATGACTGTGTGACTATTTTGATTGGTTTCTCCACGGAATAGTAAAAAATGAAGGACTCCGCGTCACTTACTCCACGTTGAGGCATCTGCCAAGCTCCAACTGGACACGCAACATCACTCATTGACATAAGCGCTCCAAATGCGATCAAAAAATCTGAGACATATTTAAATTAATATATATAAAAATCAATGCCACTTTTCGTTGTAATTTTATAACTGAAGAACGGGCTCACCTATCCAAACCAAATGTTTAGGCTTTGTTCGGACTATTTAGTAGATGGTTTATGTGAAGTTTGCACAAAATCGGTAGAGCGGTTCTTCATTTATTACTTTATACGTAGCGAAGCACGTACCGGGCCGCTAGTACGTTTATAAACATACATGACTCGAGTACAAAAACATTTGTCCTTAACTGGATTTGAACCGACCTTTGGTTTCATGACCAGATTGACCCACCAACCGGCCCCAAAAATCAAAAAGCCACAAAAAACGCTTTCCATTTAACTAACCAGTCTATTTAAGCCTCAAAAGAGGCATTTTGATTGCGAAATTAATATGACGTAAATACAATACTCTCTAGTCTATGACTCGCATGATCTATGTTGATTACTTCTATTGTGTAATATACTTTGGAACAAATTATGCCCAGGGCAACGTATTAATTACTTTTTTAAGGCCATAGTATCGATTATTGAGTGGCCTACATAAGAGTATTGATTGATTATCGTTTAAAATTAGCCAATGGTAAAATGTTCACTGGTTTGGTCAACTTGTCTACAACTCAATTGAAATATGTTGAATTTTGACTGGCTCGATGGCGCATTCGGTAGTGATCCTGCCCCATGCGCCAAGAGTTGTGGGTTCGATCCCCACCCAGGACAAATATTTGTGTGATGAATACTTGTGTTTGTTCTGTGTCTGGGTGTTAATATTCAGTATTTAAGTATATATTTGTAATTTCCACTGTTGTTTCTGATATCTGTAACACAAGTGCTTAAGCTACTTACCATGGAGTCAGATCAATGTATGTGATGTAGTCTGAATTTATTTATTTATTTATTTATTTATATGTATATAGTTTGAAGGAAAAATACATCCCTCCACTTTCGCGTTTCGGATGTAGGAGCCGCGAAATGCCCAAGCTCACCTATCACACCTAGATTGGTTGTGTGTTAACAGAAGGTGATGTTAGGAGTAATAAAAACAGTAGAGCTTGTATGAAAAGGATCATGAATGTTGAAGAGGCGAGTGAGGTGTGTAAGGATCGTGCCATATTGACTGGTTTGATGGCTCATTCGGCAGCGACCCTGCCCCATGCAAGAGTTGTGGGTTCAATCCCCGCCCACTACAAACATTCGTATGTTGAATACTTGTGTTTGTTCTGTGTCTGGGTGTTAATATCAAATATTTAAGTATTTATTTGTAATACCAATATTGATGTTAATTTTCTTTTTATTACGGCTACCCATCCAACAATTGCCTGCAACCACCGACGCTTAACTATACCCAGACCGCAGTACGCCTTCCAGTAAATACGTAAACCGCATTAATTACGTAACAACTCTCGCCTTTTCAACCACAACTAATTTCCCCGACACTTAGCGAATGAGTAATCTTTGTTGTCTATGCCTATTACCATAGAGAACGCCGCTAAGCGCGCCATAGACAAACGTTTAGCGCTCATTAGTGGCTCGCCTCATTGCAGCTAAAGAGTTGTGTCAATAATATTAATTGTTGGACCTATTGTAGATGGCGCTTGTGATCAAAAGGGCCGCTTTTGTCTTACAACTATCATCAACTATATTTAATTATACATTATGTCATCGTCCCATGTTGGTCTGGGACTTAAATATAATGTGGCAATTGTGTTTCTTGCCTAGCATGTCGTAAAAGGCGACTAATGGTATATGGGGTTTGGGGTGTGTGATTGTGTAGGCGACGAGCTAGCCAGTTGTCACCACTTCTTCATAATTTTCCATCTAACCCTGCCCAGTTTTGTTTCTGGCTGAATGTGGTAAAAGGGACCTGCTGCCTCTTTGACTCTGCCTACCCCTTCAGGGATTATAGGGAATATACTAGGAATACTAGGGAAGTTAATCATGATTACATTAAGGACATTAAGAAGGTTCAAAAATATGTGCACAAACCAGTGCGCCGGCCATCCCCAAAGGGGTAGACAGATTCTAAAGAGCAGCAAACTCCTTAAATGTTTGGAATTATATTATGTTAGTCATTGCGGCGACGAGATAGCCTTTTGTCACTAGTTTTTCACAATTTCCATCTAACCCAACTAAATTTTACTTAAGTTAAAAAAAACCTGAACTTAATGCTCCTTGGATTCTACCTACCCCTTCGCATTGCAGGTGTGATGATACGCAAGTAAAATGAACAAGCATATTATCATGTCCGTATTCTCCAAAAGTAGGTAGACAGAGGGGGCAGCCAGCCCCCTTAACCACATTCAGCCAAAAAAAAAACTGGCCTAAGTTAGATGAAAAACTATGAAAAAGTAATGACAAGCGGCTAGCTCGTCGCCTACACAATCACACACCCAAAACCCGATATACCATTAGTTGCCCTTTTCGACATGCTATGCAAGGAACACAGTTGGCACGTTCTTTTTCAGTCACAGACCAACATGGGACATGTTATAAGATATAAAGAATAAACAAATAAAATAATTACAGTTTATCGCTTCAATCGTATACATACATACATTGCCCCTTGAATTCGCTTATACCTTCGAACAACTTGTTTAAATCATGTTTTGTACGACACTCGCCTCTAGTTAACTGTCATTATTGATAAATATTTGAATGAACTGAGTGTGGGCTAGGTTTAATGGTAAAGGGATCCGTATATCACATCTGCAAATGTATGCTATTAAAGCCTGATTTTTTAATAGTCAGATAAAAGATAACAGTCGAATCAATTAGAATATGAATAGTTATTTTCTGGCTGAATGTGGTTAAGGAGGCTAACTTTGAATCCCCTTTGAATCTGCGTACCCTTTCGGGAATTATGGGCGTAATGAAATGTATTTATGAATGATTATAAAAATTTTTCTTGCCTTTGTGTCTTTGTGAAGACAATAACTATTGCCAGCCCAAAATTGACGATTTTATACTATACTAGATTCTGCCCGCGGCTCTCGTGGTACATCGATGAAACATAGCCTATATGTTATTCGCGTATATGAGCTACATTATTCTAAAGTTTCATTAAAATGAAGTGAAGTGCAGCTTCACACTCGGGCACGTACCTCTGGACTTTTCAAATCTATGTATGTATTTATACCACTAGCTCGGCAGTGAGGAAAAACATCGTGATGAAACCTGCAAACGACTATGGATGTGTAGCCATTTAAATTGTTGTCTTGTCTTCTCTGTTCCCCTATCTAACGGTTATGAAGGTCAGATCGGCAGTAGCTTCAACCTAATTATCAGACTCTCTTAATTCTGGATCATGGTCTAAACGGACCCAACTAATTACGGGACATAACGCAAGGAGCATGATGATTCTAATATTAATAAATACTAATTGTTTTTGATCCAACGCTAAGGATCTCTGAGACGCGCAGCTCGCCGCAGGAGCGACTGGTAGCACATAAATCGCCTTATAAAGATCTGCGCGCGCGCAACCTTGGGCGGCACACTGACAGCTATACTGAAGATGCTTATAGCTTTGTATGTATAAAGCATCCCGTGGGATGAAATTATCGATTAAGTACGAGTATCTTATCGTACCTTGGACTCGGCCTATCCCGTTATTGGAGATTGCACGCGTGATGGTATGTTGTATGTACGTACATATATATATAACATCCCCGAAGGGGTAGGCACAGTCAAAGGGGCAGCAGGCTCTTTTAACCACATTCAACCAAAAACAAAACTGGGTCGGGTTAGCCGAAAATTTGTGAAAAAGTAGTGACAAGTGGCTAGCTTGTCGCCTATTCACATACCTAAAACCCGATATACCATTAGTCGCCTTTTACAACATGCTAGGCAAGAGACACAGTTGGCACATTATTTTAAGTCCCAGACCAACATGGCACAATGCTGTATGTATATGCACAAAAAGCTAGCAACGCTTAAACTGGACCACACAGCATCCTAGCGGGTCCTGTATTCTTGTTCCAATGGAGTCCAGATGTAGTCATCGCCATAAGATGCAAATTCCTAGCTAACCGCTTTCTCATATGCGTGTGAAAAGAATTAAATGGCGCTCAAAAAAAATTGTATATTTCTTATAATTAACAACGAATTTGCATACGAGACTATGTTGGACGATTTGAGATAAGTATGGACAATGTAATGTTGATTTTTGAATGCGTTTTTTCGTATAAATGTCAAGGAGTAAATGAAAAAGTGGTTGCAACGTTTTTAAATGTTAAAACGTAATTTGCATATTGTTTTATATCGTTTCTGAGTAGCGAGGCATGAGGAATATTTTTGCTGATAAGTGTCATTTAAGGAATGGTTGCTTTGTGGTAAGGACAGCTCAGGAAGTAGATTCTATACCGATAAAAAAGTCATATAGGTACTTTTGAGTTTAAAAAATCCACAGAGTCTGCAGTTCCTGCAATCTTCGAAGGCATTGAAAATGAATTTAAGAATAAAACAAAATTTGTGAAAAGAATTTTTATTATTTAACATGTACATAACAAAAATCTTGTTACATAGTTCAATGAAGCCCTGACTGAAATACAATAAGCAGTCAATTAAGAAATTGCAATAAGTGCCTTGACTCGAAGTTTACAAATCAAAATCTAGAGGTTTTCTTGTGCCACTGCCATCCAGAATCCTTTTTCACGCTCGTAAAGGCTCACCTACAGGACACAATTATTAACCAATTTCACTCGGAGAGGTCTCAATTAACGCGCAATCTATCTTCGGAGATGCGTTTTCCTCATTTGTTCCATATATGTAATAGTATTTTTTTAATTAATTACTTTTTTTTTACAATTTTCCAAAATTTCTCAAAACTATCCAGCCAATTTTTTTAATTTCTTTACTATCGGATTAACAATTAAATTCTGAACCTGGGGACATGTGTTCCATGGCGTAATCTTAATTATCCTTGGAGATATAGCGAAAAAAGCGTATGGGCCGAAAAGGATTTGATACACATTTTCAATGTCTAAAACAAATTATTTGCACGGCGTGAGACGAAATATCCTGAAGAAACTTACACATAATAGAAATATATGAAGCATAATCTTTGTATGTCTTTTTACGAACATTCCGCGGACGGAGGAGTATGTGATTTGGCACAGTTGAAGTTTATATGAAGAAGGAGTGCGGAAAGCTAATATTTTAATAAATATTGCGTTAGAAGTTCATAATTTTTTTTTATTAATTATGGTCGAATTTCGTCCACTCGGCGAGCACTAGTTAAAAAAACTGTGGCTGTGTAACCACGATCCAATTTGTCTGGTTAAAATAAAAGGCTCCTGTGTGATGTTTAAGCTGTGTCTTTGATGTACCTAGGCTTGCTAAATCAAGGGTCATAGTTCTAACCCTTATTATTTTACATATATACATAACATCACGCCCGTAATCCCCGAAAGTGTAGGCAGAGTCAAAGGAAGCCCGTTTAACCACGTTCATCCAAAAAAAAACTGGGTTAGATGGAATATTGTGAAAAACTAGTGACAAGCGGCTAGCCTGTCGCCTACACAATCACTTACCCAAAAACCCGATACACCAATAGTCGCCTTTATGACATGCTAGGCAAGGAACACAGTTGGCACGGCACATTCTTTTTAAATCCCAGACCAAAATGGGATTTTTTTTCGGGATAAAAAGAATGTGATGAAAAGAAATGAAAAAAAATATTCTGCAAGTGGATTCATAACAAATTCTTTTGCACGTCAAACATTTTTTTTTGCCCTACCAGCACCTCGACGTGAATGGCCAGCTGAGAAGAGGTGCCGCAAGAAACTCAACAGATGGCCTTTTTTAAATACGTTCATATGTACTTATATCTAATTTAATGACATTATAAATTTGAAATATTAATTTAACTGTGCATGCGAGCTGATTATCTTGTCCAAATATTTTTTCATTTAAATAATCTTCTACTTTGTAGTAACCCTTTATAATTAAACATGATTTAATAAAAATCTTAAACTTATTTATAGGTAATTCAATGACATTTAGTGGCAATTTATTAAATATTTTTATGCTTTGGGACGGCAAGTTTGTGTTTATTTCGTGTATTAAGACCATGAACATCCGATTTTTTATGAAATTCATCTATGTTTCTTCGCACATAGATGATGCAATCGAGAATGAATTGAGAAGCTATGGTGAGTATATTAATTTTTTTAATAATGCCTTGATTGAGTCATCTCTGCCTGCCCCCATGGGAAAAAAGGATGACAGTGTGTAGATACGTATAAAAAGTAGTACACATTTCAAGTCAATCGATTATACAAGATTATTTTTAGTTTCTGCAAAACGTATTACCTTCTTATTTTAAAAAAATCTAAAGAATTAATATACATTATTATTAGTTTAAATTTTTCATAACAAAACAATCAGCTGGTCAACGTTTGTGTGAAAAGCGAAAAAATATTTAGTCATTATCTTGAATTGATTCCTTAAAAAATGAGTTCTATAACAAGGTAAGAGGTTTTGAATATACTAAAAATCATTTCTATAGTATAAGTGTGTTAATGTGACAAGAGTTATTTTAGCATTAAAGATAATGTTAGTATGTATGGAGACCCATGGCTTTTTCCCACAAGAGCGGCGCCTTTTGAAGGGCCTTAGCTAGCCGTAACGTTATTTAAAACAAACAGCTAATATTTGACAGGATACCCAGCCTGTAGCGCGAGCCATGATATTTGACTTCTCGTTAACGACATAGCATTGGGTACACAATCATTGCTAAGCTGTCAGTGACGAACAATACTACAACATTTATGAATAACTAACTACACTTCACACTACTCCCCTAGCGGGTTAAAAGAAAATTATTAATGTAAAATAATATATTATTTAAAACGTTAGTTCAAAGTCAAAAGCAAAATACTCTTAATTGATAGAGGTTTGGAACAAACACTTCGACAAGTGCAAAGTATATAAAGTCAACTACAAAACCATGATT
The DNA here is from genome assembly GCA_951394215.1 of Glyphodes perspectalis. Lineage (NCBI taxonomy): Eukaryota > Metazoa > Arthropoda > Insecta > Lepidoptera > Crambidae > Glyphodes > Glyphodes perspectalis. The sequence goes on from OX596227.1 coordinate 4,810,386, forward strand.
TTATTTTTATTGCAAATCCTCAATTTAACAAGAAAATTACCTAATAATATATATTTACCACCGGTTCGTTTGGCAATTAATATAAGAATCGATAAAAATATGTACTACTTAACTAGTAAAATTCGTATTTAGAGTGATATGAAAAGAGAGCTTGTATGAAAAGGATCATAAACGTTGAAGAGGCGAGTGAGGTGTGTAAGGATCGTGCCATATGGCGTTCGGTTCTCTCTGCCTACCCCGCTAGGGAAGTGGCGTGAAGTTTAGTTAGTTAGAGGTTTGTTCACCGAAAACTGAATGCACGTTATTTTAGCTAAAACGCTATTGAATATAGTTTTTTCGGATATCTATTTAGGGCACTATTTTCAGTTGTTAAGTGAAGACAAGTTCAAGTCCATCATATCATTTGTTTTAAAGTCTCCGAAAAATATATTGAAGTAAAAGTACCAAATGAAGGACCAATTAAAATTAATTCTTTTAGGTTTTGTGTTACGATATTTTACGCCCGTTTTACGAAACGGGCGTATTTGAAAAACAAAGAAACTAGAGAGAGCTAGTTATTAAACAATAGTTTAATTTGTTTTATATTTGTAAACTGATCTCTGACTGAGACTCCGCGGTGAATGTAAAAAAAAACACGTAAGGATGTCTCAAACGTTTACCCAAAGTGTCTAAAGCACTAACAGCAACAAGAGCCTCTCAGATCAGTCCCGTGACACATCTCGGCACGTCCGTTTGTACAAGGTCTTCGGCGAACTCGACTCATTGTTCGCTTATCGATGATGATGGTGCAGTTTAGCCGACTACGGCGATGATGAAAAGAAAGGTCATGGTTTTAATTACCTATCGGTAACCCATACTTATCATGGAACATGGAACATCATACATAAGTATGTTGTCCCTCATACATAAGTGTAAGTATCCCAAACATAATTACGTATGGGACATTAGTAAGATGTCCCATGTTGGTGCGGGTAATGATAGGTAACTAGCAATGGGACAACATACTTAAATGACAAGTTCGATGGCGCATTTGGTAGTGACCCTGCCCCGTGCGCCATGAGTTGTGGGTTCGATTCCCACCCAGGACAAATATTCGTATGATGAATACTTGTGTTTGTTCTGTGTCTGGGTGTTAATATACAATATTTAAGTATATATTTGTAATACCACTGTTGTTTCTGATATCCGTAACACAAGTGCTTAAGCTACTTACCTCAGAGGATTTATACTTCATACATTTGCATTAACACACGTTAATATGTACATACATCTTAGTGAAACCATTATTTGACCTAAGTAATCAAGAAAAACAACAGGAGAACTCAATTTATTTTTCTAACCCCTGGTTCCCCTATTAACTGGAAAGAAGCTCAGATGGCAGTCACTTAAAATGAAAAACTAAAATCGCCAATTTAAAATGTGAGTTAACATTTTGTAGAAATATGACAAAGCTCTATTAAAAAAATATATATATGTAATATCACGCCTGCAATCCCCGAAGGGGTAGGCAGAGACCAAGGACCTATGAGCTTCTTAAACCACATTCAGCCAAAAATCAAATCGGGTTAGATGCAAAATTGTTATACGTAGTAACTAGTGGGTAGCTCGTCGCCCACGCAATCACACACCCGACTCAATACCCCATTAGTCGCCTTTTCCGACATGCTAGGCAAGGAACACAGTTGGCACATTTTATTCGCGGCCCAGAACAATTTGAAACAAAGGTTAATACAATGCACTTTGTTTTCCGCGTAGTCGGATAAGTCACATAACAGTCACGATGATTCAACTGTACCTATGAGCGATTGGTCACTACATTGTTTATTCAGTATGAGTTTAAAACCGCATGAATGGATCATGTTTTATGCAAATAAAGACCGCAATAACACATAATGAATATGAATGTTAGTATTTGAAATTTGAACTAGATAAATGAATCAGATCGTCAGCAGTTGAACTGGGAGGCAAAAATGTACTGTGTTCTTTGCCTAGCATGTTGTAAAAGGCGACTTATTGCATATGGGGTTTTGGGTATGTGATTGTGTAGGCGACGAGCTAGCCATTTGTCACTACTTTTTCACAATTTTCAATCTGACTCAGCTCATTGTCCCATGTTAGTCTGGGAGTTCCCATGATTTTCTTACTGATAACATAAACGCGAAAGTTTATATGAATGGATGGATGGATGTTTGATGTCTTTCACGCAAAAATTACTGCATGGATTTGAATGAAATTGTACATTAGTATAGCTTATATATTAGAATAACACATGAGCTGTGTATTATTGATGTGCCACGCGAGCAACGCCGCGGGCAGAAGCTAGTTTCTGTAATAATTTCCTTTTTAACTATTCTTGCAATGACGAATTTCATAGCGTCATTATCCTTGTTAGGTTATAACTAACCAAAGGTACGTGCCCGGGTTTGAACCTACACATCTTGCGTGAGTCATGTGTCCGTAGTAGGTACTATACTATACTATACTTACAATTAGCTACTGCCCGCGACTTCGTATGCATGGAATTTTCCAAAAAACCGGCCAAGTACGAGTCGGACTCGCGCACGAATGGGAGCCCCATACAACAGCCATGATTTTTTTTTTAAATAAATTAAAGTAAAGATAAATTAAAGAAGAGTGAATGCAGGGAAAGGGTGAATGGAGCGTTAGGAAAACTTCTAGGCAGTAAAGTCTATACACAATGCGGTGCTAATTCCTACGCTAACTTATGGAAGCGAGAGTTGGGTATGGCAGAAAGAGCATGAAAGTAGAATAAACGCGGTCGAGATGCGTGCGCTGCGGAAAATCTGCGGTGTATCGCTCACAGACTGCGTTCGGAATGATGATGTAAGAAAGAGAGTCGGTCTGAAAGACAGCGTCGGAGTCAAGGTAAGAAGAGGTATCATATGCTCCAGTGGTTCTGACATGTGGTAAGAATGGATGAGGAAACATTGACTAAACAGATATACAATGCAAAAGAGGAAGGATATAGGAGTTGCGGAAGGCCCAGGCTCACCTACCACGACCAGATTGGTCGGGTATTAACATAGGGTGATGTTAGGAGTCATAAAAACCGTAGAGCTTGTATAAAAAGGATCATGAATGTTGAAGAGGCGAGTGAGGTGTGTAAGGATCGTGCCTTAAGGCGTTCGGTTCTTTCTGCCTTTCCCGCTAGGGAAGTGGCGTGAAATTTAGTTAGTTTAAAGATAAATTAGTTTTGAAAAACATTGGGGTAGAAACATGTCTTTTAAGGTTCCGTACCGAAATGGTAAAACGGTACCACTAAGACTCCGCTGTCCGCTCGCCTGTCTGTCTATCCGTCTATCACCAGGCTGTATCTCATGAACCATGATAGTCAGACAGTTGTAATTTTCACAGATGATGTATTTCTGTTGTCGCTATAATTAAAAATTTAATAAAATAACTATTTTAGGGGGCTCCCCTACAACAGACATGATTGTTCTTGTAGATTATAGTACGACACCCTTCGTGCGCGAGTCCGCGTCGCGTTTGACCGGGTTTTTTTTAAATATATTTTAATTATATTTTCTTAATGAATTTAGTACATTTTAGGCTTTTATATATAAATTAAAAAATTATCTGATACCTATCTGCAGGAAATATAAGTATGTAGTTTATTGTACTAAAGTTAGTTAGTTAGTTAGATTATGTATATAAGTATTTGTGTAGCTAAAACTACTTAACCAATAGCAATTGATACTTTCACTCTTGGCTCTCCAACGAAATATCCAATCAGTGTTTAATTGTCCAAGTCAGCACTTGAAATAATCTGTAACCTAGGTTTCAAGTTAAAATCTAATCTAGGTCGGGACCACAGTAAAGATGAGATATGTAGTAAAGTCATAGTTGACTATAAACGAACATTATCTAAATATTAGTAAATAAATAATAAATATCAGACTACATTACATACATTGATCTGACTCCGATGTAAGTAGCTTAAGCACTGTGTTACGGATATCAGAAACAACAGTGGTATTACAAATATATACTTAAATATTGGATATTAACACCCAGACACAGAACTAACACAAGTATTCATCACACGAATGTTTGTCCTGGGTAGGGATCGAACCCACAACTCTTGGCGCATGGAGCAGGATCACTACAGAATGCGCCATTGAGCCAGTCGCATCAGTGAGTTAGGGAAATGGTGTGAAGTTAGTTAGACGTGTGGTATGATATATTAAGGCAGTGACGTCATAACGTGCCAATGAAATAAATATATTGCATTGCTTTTAATATTAATAAAAATATACATTCATATCGTCAAGCCAGCAATCCCCGAAGAGGTAGAAAGGGTCTACGAAGGAGTGAGCTCCCTAAATGACATTTAGCCAGAAATAAAACGAGTTGGTTTAGATGGAAAATTGTGAAAAAGTAGTGATAAGTGGTAGCATGTCACCTTCATTATAAAACTTAATACCTAAGACAATATTAGTCGCCTTTTACGGTATGCTAGGCAAGAAAATAAACGAATTGTTTAATTCTTGTTTCTTATATAATATTTTCTAAAAGCGATGCGAAAGTTTCTATAGTTGGATGGCTGTGTGGATGTTTGTTGCTCTTTCACGCATAAAGTACTCCATGGATTTAAATGAAACTTTACAATAGTATAGCTTATACATTAGAATAACATATAAGCTATGTTTCATCGATGTACCACGCGAGCAACGCCGCGGGCTAAAGCTAGTATAATATATAAATGGCTACTTGAATATTTTTTTTCATATTTGAATGACTTGTCTCACTGTTCTTTGTTATACTGCACACCTTCTGAGCAAGTCTTTAATCGTCCATAGTTTTTGTCGCCAACTTTGATTTATTACTGAGTCAGATCAGCCGATAGCCAATATCGAATGTAGGCCACGCGGTATTGGGTCGCTATTTTAAGATTTACTCAGAAGGGGCAATCAATATTAGTAATCAAGACATCTTCGAGGATTCCGGGAATAATACGGGCGTAGAATAGAATAATATAGGAGAAGTACTCGATGGCGCATTTGGTGGTGACCGTGCCCCATGCGCCAAGAGTTGTGGGTTCGATCCCCACCCAGAACAAACATTCTTATGATGAATACTTGTGTTTGTTCTGTATCTGGGTGTTAATATCCAATATTTAAGTATATATTTGTAATACCACTGTTGTTTCTGATATCCGTAACACAAGTGCTTAAGCTACTTAGCTCGGAATCCGATCAATGTATGTGGTGTCGTCGAATATTTATTACCTACTAGCTATGCCAGCGGTGTCACCCGCGTTTATGGTTAATATTATAAAGACTACTTCCGTCATACATGATTTCTATGTAACTTTAACCATTAAGGCACACGCGACGGAAGCTTAAAAAATGGAGTAACTTCTCCCGTTTTCCCAGCATTTCCCTTCACTACTCTGCTCCTATTAATTGTAGCGTGATGAAAAGTATACTATAACCTGCCCAGGAGTATGAAGAATAATTGTACCAAGTTTCGTTAAAATCCGTCGAGACAGACAGACAGACAGACAAAAATTTTACTGATTGCATTTTTGGCATCAGTATCGATCACTAATCACCCCCTGATAGTTATTTTGAAAATATATTTCATGTACAGAATTGACCTCTTTACAGATTTATTAATGAAATTAATTAATTAATTAATTCTCCAGACTGACACACCAATTCCCTAGTTCCAAACTAAGCTTATGCTTGTGCTATGGATACTAGGTGAACGGATAGACACACTTAAATAAGTTTATAAACATCCATGACTCGAGTACAAATGTCCATGTTCATCACACGAAACATTTGCCCCTAGCGGGATTCGAACCCGCGACCCTTGGTTTCGTGGCCAGGGTCTCTAACCACTCGACCAACGGGCCAGTCGAGTATTATAAGTATAGATTATTTATATTTACTTATACTTCTAAAGCGGTGGTAGCTCAATGGTAAGGAGACGCGCCTCTTAACTGTGGGGTGTGGGTTCAGCTGTCGTAGGAGGCGACTAAAAGGGCCTTTGGGGTTGTGGAGTGTTTGCGGGGGGGCCTGCATTCACTTCGTTCAAGCAGCCCCAGAGAAGACGACGACACGTGGATCCTCGTCCGTTAAATAGGATGGGGTGACACTGTGGTATGTGCCATCATAAGCACCGCGAGGTGTTCTGGGGACGAGGTTGCCTCTCCCTCGAGATGGGCCGCATGGATCGGCAGCGGCGTAGACGTAGATTTCGCGTAGAATCCCGCAGTGGGGAGCCCGGAATCTGCGCCACGCCCGAAGAGTGACCACCGTGAGGTTTAGTCGGTAGTGGAGTGTTTTCCCAGACCTCTGAATCCGACACATCCCTCGTAGGGCGAACCTAGGTTTACTTGGACGGTGCGTAAATGCATTCCTCACGTAAAAAAAAAATTTTTCTTTTTTAACAGAAGGAGGAGACCTAATGACAAATATTTAAGGCTGAACGGTTTACTTCCTTTGCCCGAGAGTGGAAGGGCACAAGAAAAGGAATCAATTTTTAAAATTGGAACTTCGTGAAGATTTCTGGAGGTGCGTTTAGAAGTGTTAAATTCTTATTGGTATTTATTTTTAATTTTTATTTGAAAGACGGAATTAGACATTTAATTTTAATGTTTTAATTGACTTATTTTTGGTGAATTGTTGAAACGTTTTCCTTTCATATAAAATGTACAAAGCAATGAAAGGTGGCGTCCTATAAAATTTTTGCTCCGCTTTCATGACAGAATCAATAATGTGATAATATTCATAATTTAACCATACCTGTATGTATGTAAGACCATACGTTTTAGAAGCAAATAGAGCTTACTTAAAAAAAATATCTTTTATAACACATGAATTTTATTACTATAAAGTTTCCACAGTGCATATTTATTTAAACTAAGCCATTAGACTACCATTTAATATGGATATTTGAATATGTAACCTATGATGCGGAACTTAAATTATTACCTAGCTATCTACAGGGTCACAGTAAATGCGTAGAATATATCAGTTGCTTCTTACAGCACTCTAGAAGAATCAAATGTGTCTTATTAAACTGTGGTCTGTAATGCTATATACATTAGTATGAGATATTAATGAAGGTATTTCTTCTGCTACATATGGGATGTAGCAGAAGAAATATCTCCTTGGTCCATTTTTCTTATAAATTTACGCAACATAATTCTACCATCAGATTTTCTGTCTTTTTACTAAGCTTTGAGCTCGTCAGTACCTCCAATCCTCCATGTCTCATACTTGGTCGGGTCAAGTTTTTGGTTGTAATTTATATATTTTTATTTTGATACTCTACGACAGGCCCACACTAAAACGTAGTTCAAAGTTAATTATGATTCATACACCTTGTATAAATTGTATTGAAAAGAGTAACTACCGAGTTTCTTGCCGGATTCTTCTCGGTAGATACAACATTCCGAACCGGTGGTAGAATCATATAGCTGTGGCTTTACCTGTATTTGACGATTTATAAGTGTTTCCTTGAAACCTATATAAATAAAGAATATTTTGACTTTGACTTTGACTTTGACACACTGATTTTCAATCATGTATTTATCACATTGACATCTACAAGAAAACGCACAAGACCCAACAATGCACTTGCAAATTTTCAAATTACACATAATTTAATACGTTCACGCTCAGAAAACGTGAACTTTCAATTGAACGAAATAGCCAAGTGGCAAACTATCATCACCCATTTAGTTTCATTCCAGTAACTTGCTTAAATTTAGTTCCATTCCAGTACCTTGCTTAGCGTGAATGGGGCACTTTCAGATTCTTGGCATCCGTCGGCCCGTGACGATAGCGGCCGTAGTCATTTTTTCGAAATTCGAAATACGAACGCGGATCGAACGTCACGATGTCAAAGTTTCACACGGGTCAGACGTCACGGGGTCATTGTCACGACCGTGACTGAGCCGAGGTCGCGAGACTTTAGATTTGGAACGGTATTTTTTTTTTCAATCCATAGGCCGAATGGATTGGAACTCCTTTGTTGTGTTTTGTTTTGTTTTGATTATGGCGGGTTTATAAATGAAATGGCGGGTGTGGCAAAGAATGCACCTATTTTTTTTTTTTCGTCTTTAATAATACTTTCTCTATGTCGGATTAAACTTGAAAATAATGTCTTAACTGTGTTCCATATCTAGCATATTGTAAAGGCGAATAATAGATGTATATTGTATTAGATGCGACTCATAATCTGGTAGCGACAAACTAGCCACTTGTCACTACTTATTCGCAATTTCCTATCTGACCTTATTCATTTTTACTTTTGGCTGAGGGTGGTTAAGGGATCCTTCTGCTTCTTTGATTCTGCCTACTTTTGCCTGCAATCCAGGCGTAATAGTATTTATGTAACATTTTTAAAATGCAAAAACCGTAGAGCTTGAATGAAAAGGATCATGAATGTTGAAGAAGCGAGTGAGGTGTGTAAGGATCGTGCCATATGGCGTTCGGTTCTCTCTGCCTACCCCGCTAGGGAATAGCGTGAAGTTTAGTTAGTTTTAAAATGCATTAATAAAATACCTTTACAATACAAATCATTTAAATGAGAAAACCGTTTCAACATTACAAAAATAAATTAGCCTATTTATTTAATGTAGGTCAGAGCCTAACCTATGAAAAAAAAAATAGAGCTCATTTGTTGACCTAGGTCAAGATCAATTTTTATGCCAAATATAATTTGGATTGAATTCGTGACGTCGTGCAAGAGTAACAAACATTTAACGTTTAAAAAAATCCGTCGTACCAGCTTCGCAGTGTTCTTTATCATTGTACAGTAACTAGCTGTGCCCGCGGTTTTACCCGCATTTATGACTAATGTTATATAGCCTAAAGCCTCCTTCGATAAATTACTAAAAATCACAAAAATAATTCTTGCTTCTTGCCTAGCATGTCGTAAAAGGCGACTAATGGTTTACGGGCTTTTGGGAATGTGACTGAGTAGGCGACGAACTAGCCACTTGTCACTCCTTTTTCACAGCTTTCCATCCAACCCAGCCCACTGTCCCATGTTGGTTCTGGGACTAAAAAAGAATATGCCAACTGTGGTTCTTGCCTAGCATGTCGTAGAAGACGACTAATAGTGTATCGGGTTTTGGGTATGTGATTGTGTGGGCGACAGGTTAGCCGCTTGTCACTGCTTTTTCACAATTTTTCATCTAACCCAGCCCGGCTTTATTTTTGGCTGAATGTGGTTGAAGGGTCACGCTGCCTCTTTGACTCTGCCTACCCCTTCGGGGATTGTAGGCGTAATGTTATATTTGTTATGTATGTATGTATTTTTCAATTCGGTCCAGTAGTTCTTGAGATTAGCGCGTTCAACCAAACATTCAAACATGCTTCAGGTTTATGTATTAGTTAGTATAGATCGACGGTCCCATAGAATAAAGTTGTATATGCAAAATGTTAGCTTTTCAGTAGAGCGATTTGAAAGTCAAAGTTTGTGTATATGTGCGATTTAGTGCTATTTTCACACCTTAGGTTCAAAATTTTTACTAAACCCTTTAGATAACGTTTTTTTCTTGTATAATTAGTGATTTTCACAATTGTTTTTACTTATTTAAAGAAAAAGTGTGTTTTATAATAACATGTAACACAACAATAAATAATAATAACATGGTCATGTAGCTTATATTGAGTGCAGTTCAAATGTGAAATAAGTGATTTTGACGTATTTTACCATACAATTATGTTCTACGGGACCGTCGAGATATACTCTTACGCTGAAAAAACGGTTTATTTTTTAACACACGGTCTAGTAAAAAAGAAGGACTCCGCGCCACCAACGTTGAACTAGACGTTGAAGCTTCGCAAGTGATTCGACTTGACACGCATCATACCTACGTTACACATAGACATAAGCTCCAAAAGGCAGAATTCCGAAATCTGGTATCCTTAAGAATATCCCTCACACATGCATAAGGGTGGCTTTAGGCTGTAGTATCACAGTGAAGTCCTTTTTTTTTACTAGTCCGTGTTATAAATTAAAAGTGATAAACAAAACGCTTTTAATTTATAACGTTATTTTTATTGCATGTTAATAATAAAAACATACAATAAAAATAACGTTATAAATTATATAACATATATACCATGATCTAGGTTTTAACGAGTCTAGTTATTACATCAAATAAAGTAATAATAAAAACATACAATAAAAATAACGTTTTAATTAATTATAACGTATATATAAATTATAAGTTCAATAACTTTGAAGTTACGTGTTTTTAACTGTACAATTTAGTCTGTGTTTTGAAGGATTTTATTCAAAACAATCCACGATACTCAGTTCACGAATGTTACCGTATTTTATTCAAATACTAGCTGTGCCAGCGGTGTCACCCGCGTTTATGGTTAATATTATAAAGACTATTTCCGTCATACATGATTTCTATGTAACTTTAACCATTAAGGCTGCACACGCGACGGAAGCTTAAAACACGGAGTAACTTCTCCCGTTTTCCCAACATTTCCCTTCACTACTCTGCTCTTATTGATTGTAGCGTGATGAAAAGTATATTATAACCTGCCCAGGAGTATGAAGAATAATTGTACCAAGTTTCGTTAAAATCCGTCGAGTAGTTTTTGTTTCTATAAGGAACATACAGACAGACAGACAGACAAAAATTTTACTGTTCGCATTTTTGGCATCAGTATCGCTCACTAATCACTCCCTGATAGTTATTTTGAAAATATATTTCATGTACAGAATTGACCTCTCTACAGATTTATTATAAGTATAGACAAACCACGATACTCAGTTCACGAATGTTACCGTATTTTATTCAAATATAACAACTTGTATTAACAATTGGCGATAAACTAATACATGACAATATCTATATGATAAGGAACGCAGTGCGCGCGAGGTTAGTCCCAGACTAACATGGGACATTATATCTATACATAGATTTGAATAATCCAAAGGTTTAAAACATCACCTAACACAAATTAAATCAATAGGATTATTCATGTGGGACTTCAAACATTAAACGTACAAAACTACCCTGTCTCATGGGGATGCATCGTTTTCATAAATATACCCCAACAAATTCAATCTATGCGGGGATATCAGATGAGGGGGTGACTCTTAATCCCTTTTTTAAACAACAACTTTATATGGGTTTGTAGGTTAATATGTAGGGTTGACAAATACAACTTTATTGAAAAAAATTAAGCCTATTTCTAGTCGCATTATATATATATATATAGAAAGAAAGAAAGAAAGAAAGAAACATTTATAAAATTTGGACATCACAACACAGCAATCGATACACATAAATACAAAAAACTTATTAAGACAAGTTAAACATACATATGACGGAGATAGAAAAGAGAAAAAAAAAATCACGATAACCAGACACGGGTTTGCAATGTCCCAAAGAAAAGGGCCTCGCTCAGCATTTAAGCTATGACCTGCATGGCAAGCCATACACACTAGCTGACCCGGCTCGAAGGACCATCAATGTATGAACCCACGATTGGTCCATACAATTACTTGATTTATCTTGGGTGATCTTGATAAATGCGAACGGGATTCGGGTCGTAGGATTCGAACCCACGATCCTCGGTTTGGTGGCCAGTCTCTGACCACTCGACCAACGGACCTGTCGATGATTTCGTTTTATGCTAGTTAGCAATATATATATATAATAATTGTACTTTGCACACCGGTGCACCGTCTGCTTGGGTCTTTCATACTTTAAGATATTTCCCATTATTTTTTTTTTTAAACCATACCTTATTTTAAATCAAAGAACAAAAAAATTATTCATATCGTCCAAACCGCTTTTGAGTCCTAACGTTACTAACGAACCGTTCGTTAGTAACGTTACCGTTTGTCTCGTTATATTTAACGAAATTTATATGCTGAAGATTAAATACTTGTTTATGTTCTTCAGAAGATAATTTTCATTCAAATTCAAATTTAAAATATCTTTATATACGCAGGCTTTAAAAAAGCACTTGTAAAACCGTCAAGCAATAGTTACAAAATAGAACAATTTGAATCTACCACCGGTTCGGAATGTGGCATCTACCGAGAAGAAACCGGCATTGCAGATTTTTGCTACCCTCAGTGGTATAAAAAACCTTCCTGTTTACCTTTTTAGTAAGATATAAACATATTAACCCTAAATAAAGCTAGCAACCCTGCACCGAACACAACAAATCGGATCTCGTATCAGCAATGCCTGGTCGTTTTGATCACTCGAATTACTGAGGGTTAACTATGTGCCATTACCGTATTTGACAATCATTGGATCTGTGACGAATATTGATTTGGTAGGCAGTGACTTCAATAGCATATTATATAACTTTGATGAATCAATATATATAAAAATCAATGCCACTTTTCGTTGTAATTTTATAACTCAAGAACGGGCTTACCTATCCAAACTAAATGTTTAGGCTTTGTTCGGACTATGTAGTAGATGGTTTATGTGAAGTTTGCACAAAATCGGTAGAGCTGTTCTTCATTTATCAAATATTTTGTAACAAATGAATTCAATAAATGGCTGATCATTTTGTTAATGGGGATATTTCACATTATACGTAGCTATACCAAATTAAAGGCCTTTTAAATGTCATACAGCCTCAAATAACTGCCAAATAATTAACAAAGAGTAGTAATATTTGAGCTAATATCTATGGCATAGGGAGCGGTGGTAGCTCAATGGTAAGGACATGCGCCTCTTGACCGTGGAGTGCGGGTTCAAACCCGGGACGTACCTCTAGATTTTTCAAATCTATGTACGTATCTGTACCACTAGTTCGACGGTGAAGGAAAACATCAACAGTGATGAAACCTCCAAATTCAATCAACTTTGGATTTGTAACCATGATCCAAAAATTGTCTGGTTCCCCGATCTTAGGGTTACGAAGGTCAGACTGACAGTCGCTTCAATGTAATTACCAGGCTCGCTAAATCCTGGATCATAGTCTAAGCGGACCCTGTCTAAACACCGGACATAACACTAGGAAGATGATGATCTATGGCATAGAATAAATTAAATTAAATTAGATTCTCAATTTTTCATCAAACCCAGCCTAATTTTATTTTTGGCTGAACATAGTTGAAGGGACATGCTGTTTCTTTGTCTCTGCCTACCCCTTCGGAGATTATTTGCATCATGTTATGTATGTATGTTAAATACATTCGAGGAACAACTGATTCAAAATAAGCCACGTTTGAGGCTTTTTCTAATATGATCGAGTGACCACGAATTTAAAATTATGTCTTCGTATAGATTTTAAAACGATTTGTCCTAATTTTTAATCCAATCTGCCAGAACTAGATTGCACTCCAATTTCTCATGACATGATTTATTCATTACTACCCCAGGGTTGAAAGCAGAACAAACAAACAAATTGATTTTACATCGAACCCGCGACCCTTTTAACGCACCCCGAATGGCGATCACTAATCCGATGTCACGCTTGTAATTCTACACCGCAATAAAAGCTGGGCAGGGGTGGCGAACCATTGACACTGTGCTATTTATGGAACGTTATGCAAAGTGGTTGGCACATATTTTCTTTGAGATCACAAATGTGTGAACACATAATTGATAATCAACTTCTGTCTGCGGCTTCGCTCGTGTGGTACCTCGATAAAACATAGCCTTTGTGTTATTCTGATGTGTGAGCTATATTATTCTTAAGTTTCATTAACATCTATTCAGTAGTTTTTGCGTTAAAGACTTCAAACATTTATACATCCATCTATCCTTCCATATAAATAAAATACGGTAAGAACCAATAGGGACGCTGACTGCATTGAAAAAATTTAGTCCGTCAGTTAGATTATACAAAAATATTAGACACATATTTTTCGCATTATCAAATTAACAAAAAATCACAAAGATAAAGAGCATCAAAGTTTTAAAGTGGAGGCTACCGGCGTCACTATTTAGTAAAAAAATATGAAAGTTTGACATCACGCGCAATTTTAATGCATCTTCGTCAATGTTTGTTTGACCAATAAATAAACAAATATGCGTTCAATATTTTTTATAATCTAACTGACGGAGTAACAGATTTTTTTAGTCGCCTTGGCATTTAAGAAACTTTGGCAGGTTTGTGTTAAAAGGTTATCTAGCCCTGCTGTAGGGTAAATGTACCAGTTATCCGTCACTGTGTTCTGACATGGTAATAGGGTGAATGCTCCTAAAATGGGGCATGTGGGTTATTTTGAAAATAGATTTAAGTTTAAAATAAAATAAAAAAATTTTTTCGCTATTTAATCTAAGGTCTTTGCTATATTTGCTATCCTTCCTAACTGTACTCTTTATCTCTTTCTACTCGTTCCTACAGGAGACATATATCATATAAATAAATAAATTCTCCAGACTAACACACCAATGAGGGTTTTCAAAAATACAAAAACCGCCAGATGGCATTGATGGCACATATTGGCTGTTAGTTGGCAGCATGTCAGTTTGGTCTGACAACTAGCCAATGAGGAGGGTGACAAGACCGCAAATCACAGTTACGTCATCTTTTGGATATTTTAATAAAAAAAACCTCATTCCCTAGTCCCAAACAAAGCTTGTGCTTCTGCTATGGATACTAGGTGAACAGATAGACATACTTAAATACGTTTATAAACATCAATGACTCGAGTACAAATGTCCGTGTTCATTACACGAAACATTTGCCCCTACCAGACATATGTAACATACATATGATGTTTGTTGCATACATTTTTAATCTTTTAAGCTACAAACGCGTAAAACATCGTGATTCGAAATCAAAGCAATAAACCAAGCATAACTACTCCGTTCGTACTATATTATTAAGTATGGGTCCAGCTCATATTTCGTTTGATACGGCACAGTGCAGCAAACTTGTCAGTAAGTCAACAACATGATAATACGTTGGTAGGACTTCAATGACAGTACATACATAAAATAAAATAACTAACTAACTAAACTTGGTTTAGTAGATATTGGACCATTTCAAGAATATGTCCTTTTAAGAATAAGTCTTTCAGCGAATGAGTCCAAAGTATAATAAGGTATTTTTCGAATAGGGCCAATATCTACTAAACCCTAAACTTTACGCCACTTCCCTAGCGAGGTAGGAAGATAGAACCGAACGCCTGCCGCCGCCGAAAAAGATGTTTGTATGTGAGTAGGTAGGTACTTACAAACAGTTGTTGATTCTTACATACATAACATGACGCCTGTTATCCCCGAAGGGGTAGGCAGGGTCAATAATATATACAATAATATATAACGCTAGGAAGATGATGATGTCTAGGAATCATCATTTCCCACATACTCGACTCAATAAAGCCATTTACTTGAAAGTCCTCAGAAACAACTCAGATTATGATATTTTTTTTTATAAAAAATTTTCGTGATTGCATACTTTCTTACCTACGTTGATCGTACTTACGCACTTTATGAATACCGTAATTCAATATTTAGAAAGAAAGAAATAAACATTAATTACATTTGGACATCACAACATGTCACAACACAACCAGAATAGAAGATACATAAATACAAATACATACATACAAAAAAAAGGAGTAACACAACTTATTACGACAAGTTGGACAGAGATAGAAAAGAAAAAAAAATACGAGTTTCGGAATTCAGTAGTAGTAATGTCTTCCATGTGTTTATATGTCAATTGCCTCACTGGCTTTCGCTTCGTTGTGCCCGAAGGCCTATACGGAGTCGATTAATTCTTCTTTATATCATTTCATTAAAACAAAGGCTACTATCCCGGGGCGCTACACATTTCGATTGACCATAGAGCTTTACTCTCGTAGAGGTGACTACTTGGAAATGAACTGAACAATTTCACAAATATATAATGTATGGTTGCGTGTTTTACGTTTGCAAGTTTTTAGATGTATTCATAAGATGTCTGTCTTTCGTTGTTTCGCTGAAATCACTTATCAGATAGCGTGAAATTTGGCAAGCCAAACGCCAAGTTTAACTGCAGAGCCAGTTGCAGGTAAAGATAGGTTATTTTATATACTGGATAATTAATAGATATTCGATACAGTCTCTTTGCCATATAATTTTTCACGTGGACAAAACTGTATATTAATATTTGTTTATTACAAGAAAGATCAGTTACTAAATACCACATCAAGAGCTGAATAAATAAGCTGTAATTTGGCACACATTAACATTGATCAATTAACAAATAGGACGTGAATATTTACACAACAAAAGTCACAGGTAGTAATAAAATTATATTTGCTATTTTTATCGTAATACTTAATTTATAATCACAGTATAGTTCAAACGTAGTTCCCAGATGGCTCTCTGACAAAATCGAACCTGTCTAAATCTTTATAACTCTGCTTTGCTATAGGCCGGCTATTACACCGCCTATTGTACTGCCGAAAAAACATAACCACAGACTGAGAATAACAGACGGTGTGACTCACCTGTCTGGGCTGGGGAGTAGTAGTTAAATGCTGTCTTCAAGAACTCGGGTCACGAATTCGAAAGTAGGAGAAATCATTATCAAACGTTAAATATGTCTGATTAGTCAGGGTCTGTTTGGGGCATGATTACAGATATATTAGTATATCCATAATGTCCCATGTTGGTATGGGACTTAAAAAGAATGTGCCAACTGTGTTCCTTGCCTAGCATGTCGTAAAAGGCGACTGGCAATCGTATTCGGTTTTTGATTGTGTAGGCGACGAGCTAGACACTTATCACTACTTTGATAAAATTTTCCATCTAACCCAGCCCAGTTTTATTTTTGGCTGAATGTGGTTAAGGAGGCCTACCCCTTCAGGGGTTACAGGCGTGATGTTATGTATGTATGTGTGTATATATCTCTTTGTGTATATATCTCTATGTGTATATATCTCTATGAATATATCTTTCTAACAAGGATTTTATTTGTTGTTAGGGTTCCGTACCCAAAGGGTAAAACGGACGGACAGCGGAGTCTTAGTAGGGAACCCTATTACTAAGACTCCGCTGTCCGTCCGTCCGTCCGTCTGTCACCAGGCTGTATCTCATCAACCGTGATAGTAAAACAACAAATACAAAAAAAAAGAATTAAATAAATATTTAAGGGGGCTCCCATACAACAGACATATTATGTTTTTTCTTGCCGTTTTAAAAATCATCACATACATTGATCTGACTCCAAGGTAAGTAGCTTAAGCACTTGTGTTACGGATATCAGAAACAACAGTGGTATTACAGATATATACTTAAACAACGGATATTAACACCAGACACAGAACAAACACAAGTATTCATCATACGAATGTTTGTCCTGGGTGGGGATCGAACCCACAACTCTTGGCGCATGGGGCAGGGTCACTACCGAATGCGCCATCGAGCCACCCAAAACAAGTGGCTGACTCGTCGCCACAATCACACACCCAAAACCCGATATAGGTACCATTAAAACAATTAATGAAATGTCAATCTAATGGTTATAATCCAGGTAACTTATTCCACATTTTAACCGATTACCGACTTTTAAAAATGTTTTTTTCACAGTCTTACATTAATCAGGTTTAAGTTATAACTTATTTTCAACATTTTTCAAAAACTTACTCCGCTGTAAGACCCAGAATCCCACTCAACCAGGGTGACCTTTCAAAAGGCGACTAATAAAAATCCCTTTTCTTAAAATAGACATTTATACTAAATTTATGTATAAAATTCATGCAGTTATCCTTACCGGGTATAAATTAACTTTGAACAGAATTTCATCGACAAGACTGCAGCGGACAAAAAGATGTTGGCATTAAATGCATTCATTATCCAGTACAACACTTGGAAACGTTGGCATAAAGTATTAATGGCGGGTTCCGCGGCCATTTTGGAAGTGCGCGGGCGC
The DNA here is from genome assembly GCA_951394215.1 of Glyphodes perspectalis. NCBI lineage: Eukaryota > Metazoa > Arthropoda > Insecta > Lepidoptera > Crambidae > Glyphodes > Glyphodes perspectalis. Next base: position 4,828,238 of record OX596227.1, read on the forward strand.
GGTTAAAATGCGTGGAACGGAACGCGTTTTCAATATGGCCGGATGATGCGGGGATGTAGGTTCGCCATGTTGGTGGTTTTGGCGGGATTTAGAATTTCGCTTTGCAGATTATTGATAATTTTTGTGTAATATATTATGATTCTGGAATTAATTTTCTAGTTTGAGATAGTACCTAAGTATAATTGTATTGTCTTTTTTTGGATTTTAGGCTATTATTTGTATTGAATTCCGTGAGTAATCAAAATACAGTAGCTTTTATTGAGAAAATTCCTTAAATTACAATACAGAAACAGGCAAAGATATTTATTATGAAACCACATAGTCATGTGGTTAACAATAAAAAAATAAATATAATATATCAAAAATATGTACATAATGGTTGTCATACATTTTCTGACTATTTTCATTTAGTTGATTGATTTATTTTATTATAACGTAATCAATAACCTTCCCTGATTATCGTATAAAACGTTCGTAAAAATAAAACATTTTAATTTACATGAAAAGAGCCCTCAAATTTGCAAATGAATACAAAATAATATATTAATGAAAGCTTCCACATATTTTAATTAATCCTCCGAACCGCACACTCTTAGCGACCCTACAGACTTGACCACGATAATTTGACCCGATTAAAATGAAAATTCGCTAATCCCTATACACACGTTTCAATTTCGCGCCACACTCAACTCGGCTGGGTTGTATGGCCACATATTCCGTGGTCGCGCGGTAAAAAAAGAAAAAGTCAAAGCCAGCGGGGTACCGTCTCAGGGGGACGCCTTACAACAATCTAAACATAATGACTTGTAATGGACGTTGATAGGCTATAATAAAAAATATCGAGCCCAAAAAAACTACACGATGCGTTCCGACGTGAAATCGAACAGTCCTAACCTTATTTGTGACGTATAATAATTCGGTCTTTTCATAATCGCGCGCCGATAGGGATGCTGACAAATGTTTTTGTTAACACATTATTTACTTTTGACGACCTTTAATTAGTTCCACATTACATAGATGCCTACGTATCATCACCCCCACTTCCACCAAAGGAGTAAGCAGATATCGAGGAGCAATGAGCTTCTGAAACCACATTTAGCCTAAAATAAGTTGAGCTTACTAAGATAATAAAGTTACACTTTGTTAAAGTTCATTTTAATAGGATAGTTATTGGTTTACCGAATAAAATAGAAAAATAGATCTGTTTTTATTTTATTTTAAAGTTACACCACAATATTCCAAAAAACGTTTGTATTTTAGCATTTTTTTTTCGATTATAAAACCATACTTTTTTCAAAGTGTCATATAGTATATACGTATATTAGATAAGATTTTCAGCATTCTAATACCTATTCGCTTCTATGATATAAACATAAAATTTTATCAATATTCATATCAACATCCCTATTATAAGGAACGCGCGAGGTCGATTCGGACATTCTCAAAGATTAAGAACGTATCAATTTTTGAATTTGGAACTTAACTTTTTTTCCACGCGAATTGAAATGTGTTCCGAATTATGCAGATTGTTTCGCCAAATGCGAGGAATTAATTTGTTTTTTTAAACGTTGAAAGATAATATGAAATGAAACGGTTTTTAGTGTAATCACGGACTACTGTTGGGAGATGTAAATTGGGATAAATGTAAGAGTTTTTATTTTGCTTTTTTCTGGTTTTGCAAATTGAATCGATTTCAATAAATGTGCTGATTATGGGGCACTTGTGGAAGTATGAATATTTAGTGCTTTGGAATGTTGAAACTTTTTTTTAATAAACTGAATTGTTGGATCATATGTTGTTAAATATTTTTCCCTACTAAGTAACTTTAGAACAATATTTATAAATTTACCTAATAGCCTACCTATACATTGGACTATGTATTTTAATGGAGTTCAAGAATATCTACATACACCACAGTGTTGACCTGCCGTAGCAGCATAATGCTGAGGCTGGGACCTAGTTGGTAGCAAATACACACGTTTCTCGCTAATTCCATCTTTTTAATTTTTCCTATTTCTTCTATATGTCTATTGTTTATTATCTGTTTAATTTTTGTTAGTGTATGTGTTGTCAATAAATGTTTTTTTCTTTTCTTTCTTTACACTTATATTTATACTAATTAATTTTAATGTAATCTATTGTAAATATTCATAGATTACGGTGAAACCTTACCATCAGCCATGGTGCACGCATGTTTGATACCTTTATTGTTGAATGACGAATTGCAAAAAAATATATTTAGAAAACTATATTAATATTTTTTTTTTATATTCACAGAAAAAATAACGTAAAATGTTTTGATTACTGTTAACCAAAATAAAGTTGTATTTACATTGTGTCTAAGTCCTTCGAATTTGAAAAATAATTAATTAAATTCCATTTTAGTTTATATGTAACTAAAATCCATAACTCATTATAGATTTAAATGGAAGGTACAAAATTAAATACAGAAATTAACAGATTTTACCTACTTTGGTATCTTTATGGAATTAAAGGCCGATTTTTAATGGTCAGGTAAGAATTAACCGATTGATATAGGATAAAGTCACCAATTTGCGGATGTCATACGGTATTTTACTTAAGAAACAGGCAATGGCATTTTACAATCATCCGGATTGTGATTATATTATTGTTACATTTTATCTCACTGTTGAAAAATCAGCTCTAAGTTACATAACATTTTATTAATAAACTCATGACGTGTTACATTTTCTTGCGCATGCTGTGACACCTTCAAATGTTGTGTATTTTAAATTGTATTGTAGACTAAACATTATTATTTCTACGAAACAATGTAACAACCACTGGATGTCCAAATAAATAAATAAATAAATGACAATCTCAGCAAATACAACTAAGTAATAATAATAACAGCTTTATTGCCAGTAAAGTATATTACATACCGGGATATTTACAACAAATAAGCAGGTACTTAACTTAATATAAGCAAAGGAAACTCCAAAAAGCAATCTGTTTTATCAGATATTAATATACAATATTACTTGTATATTCAACATAAATTGTATTACCACTGGGCGTAATATCGACCGTTTTCCATTCGAGTTTAATGTACCGACAGTAATCAGTTATCAATAGACAAAGGACGATAAGAAATTAAAGTAATTAGCTGGGTTCAAAGCGGTTTGGGAAGCCATATTGCCCGTATCTGGCTTCGGATTTTAATATTTGGTTGAATAACACTGAAACTCACTGCTCGTAAGCCGTTAAAGGATTTTGATTTGTATTTTTAATGGGATAAGGTTGATAGTGGCTTTTGTTTGTAGTAGGTCTTTAAAGCAGTATAATTTTGTGGTAGTTTCATTTAGTTTGGGTCTTTTATAGTGAACGATGAGTGAGCGATGTATTCACATTGGCATAGACTAAGATTCTTAGATCAATTTTGGTTGGGGAATGTCAAAAAGATTTAAGTAAATTATTTTTAAAATGATAGCTGTTATTACAAACATCTTTATTTGTGGTCAGAATTAAAAATATATTATTAAACACACCTGACAATAATACGAAAAAAATATATTACCTAGTCTTTTTTGTTATTATTTTCAATTACAAAACTAGACCTATATCATTTAAGTACTGCTTATTATATTTTACTAAGTCGCATATTTAGTAGCTAGTAGATATTCAGCATTCTAAATTATTATTAAAAACTTGATAAGTAAAAACTTAATGACTTTCGATAAGTAAATTATCGATGAAAATATATGTTGGGACTATGAAACTCTGTGTCATTGAAAGTTCACTGAACTAGAACTTAATTAGCGATCTCGAAATCTTTTTGTCTCTATAACCTTCTTAGTAGTTAATTCAATATGATCGCGGAATAATTCTGTGCTTATCACTTTACCTACAGTTTCAATTCTAAAAGTATCTACTTTCACTAACAATACAGTAATTTTACAACGAAAAAAAATGGCGTAAGTAAAAACAGTCAAGCATTTATGGCCAAATGTTTCGTCTAAAGCTTAAAAAGAGTCTATGGTCATCGTTCATTATAAAAACTCTTCCATTGACGCACCAAATTCTACCGATATTGAGAAGAGATCGCAATATTAAACTTCCATTGCGTGTTTTTATCCACCTAGTTTGATTACTTGTTATTCGAACGCAGCAATGAATAATGAATAGAGAATTTTGTCGCAAAAGAATGCTAGCCGTTTGTCAAAATCGTGACTATACGTAAAGAGAGCGCGGTCATGTGAACGCGTTTTTTTCACGGGCGTTTATTATTTTTCAAATATTCGAATTTCGAATCGGACAGTTCCTTTTCACTCGGCGTTATTTATCTGTTCGAAACAGAGAATCATGTTTCACGGGGATTTGCCGCGTTTTTGTCTATTTCGCGACGCGTTTCGATTTCGAAAACAAAATTAATATCTTTAATGTTTGTCTCAATTATGGCGACTTTTGAATAAAATTTAATTTTCTTTGTATTTTATTCGCAGAAATCTACTTTGTCACATGTTGAGACGCCTCGCTTTTATTCCACCGATTTTGATAACGTCTTAAATAAATTACTTCTAAGAATGTTTGCTGTAGACAGGCCTGTATTTTTGAGAAATTGCTTATTGACTCAAACATGAGATTTCGTCTATTTAAATTTGTTTAATGCTAATTACATTGAATAAACTAAATTATGCTATATATATATTTTTTTTTATAATAATATGGCGTTCGGATCTGTTTGCCTACCCGCTAGGAAGTGGTGTGAAGTTTAGTTAGTTGGTTGTATTTATATTTTTTTTAATTATACAACAAATGTATAATTTATATATTTCTAATTATTTTTTTTTTTATATATTTTTGTAGTATTTCCGTTTCTTGACCAAACATTACAAATAAACAAATAAAAGCAATCATCCAATTCCCTGTTACCCTTTACCGACCCGCATTGTACAAAAATAATCCGATTTCATAAATATACAAAATATGTAATGGTGCCCGTCACATTCACTTTTAGTTTCACTAATATGAGTTAAGGTAATCCTTTTTCGAGATAGGGGCCAATAAATTATTTAATAACTAGTTTTCTTTTTCACACGCATGAAAATAAATAATTTACCCATCCGGATTAATCAGTATTTTTAATTTATGAAAGCTATCCTAAATCCTTTTTTGTATTGGTTTATTGAATATAATATACGTACATACCATCACGCCCAAAATCCCCTAAGGAGTAGAAATAAGGACTATTAAGCTCCTTGCCAAAAATATAATCGATTTGAGATAGTTGAGAAATTGTGAAAAATGAGATTAGAAAAGTAAGTGTTCTAGCTCATTGCCTAGGCAAATAATCACAACCACCTACCCAATACAGCATAAGTCGCCCTTTAGGGGTCATCCATAAAGTGCGTCGCACAAATTTCATAACTTTTAAGCCCAATTCAATTGCAAATGATTATGATGTGTCTGGTTCCCCTATCTTACGGTTACGAAGGTCAGATCGGCAGTCGCTTCAATGTAATTACCAGACTCGCTAAATCCTGGATCATGGTCTAAGCGGACCCCGTCAAGCACGGGACATAACGCTAGGAAGATGATGATTGGATTTTGAAACGTGATGTCACAAAACTTAGCTTATCCCACCCACCCCTTGTCACACAATGTCCCATTTCGTAGACCCCTCCATCCCCCTTTACGTGTGACGTACTTTATGGATGGCCCGACATACTAGGCAAGGAACACAGTTGATACAATGAGAGTTTTTTGGATTAAAACATCAGATAGATGGCGTAACTGTGACGTACGGTCTTGTCACCTCCTCAATGGTAGGTTTCAGAACAAACTGACATGCTGTCAACAAGGAGCCAATAGTGACAGTGATAAGACCACGAAACTCCTTCGTGCCATCTGGCGGTTTTTGTATCTTTGAAAACCCTCATTGTCCCAGGCAAACTTCACGTATGCGCCATCCCGTGGGCACCTTACATAAGGCGTTTGACGGTACATCTCAGGGGTTTAGTCGGTATACCCAATTACTACCATGTTGGGCGGAGCAGGGTCCTGTTTTCTCCTCGAGGGCCCCAGGAGTCCGAAACAAAACATTCCCCTGAGTCAACAAAAAAGAAGTACTGAAGAAAGTTTCATAAGATATTTTATTAGTTGCTTATTAAAATAATTTCTTTTTCCTCTATAATAACGTATTTCAAAGGATTCGGAATTTTGAATAACTTAATGAATCAGACGGTATTTTCTTTCATGTTCAATGTAATGAAAAGAAATGATGGAATTCATTAAATTTCTGCTCAGTCAGTTGATTGACAATGTTGTATACGTACATGCACAATATTTTTTTAAAATTCGAATGCTTTTTTTTTGTTTTGTGGAATGTAAAATTGTGGTTGTAGCTCAATCGAATTAAAAAAATAAATAAAACCGGACTTTAGTCTGAATACTAAACTCTTGCCTCATAAAGTAGTTTTATATTAGGTGAAGTTAGATATATTATTCTGGCCGTAATTAAAGTTAAGGTTTGGGTGAAATATATGACGTGAATACAAGCAAAAATACATACATAAACTAAGTAACTAAACTTCACGCCACTTCCCTAGCGAAGTAGGCAGAGAGAACCGAACGTCATATGGCAGTGACTGCCATACGACCTAGATTACAATCTAACTAAAATGCCTTGAAATCGAACAGGACAGAATAGATCCAACACCTCTTGTATAAGAGACTTATGTTCTTATCAACACTATAATCTATACTTATAATAAATTTGTAGAGAGGTCAATTCTGTACATGAAATATATTTTCAAAATAACTATCAGGGGGTGATTAGTGATCGATACTGATGCCAAAAATGCAGTCAGTAAAATTTTTGTCTGTCTGTCTGTCTGTCTGTCTGTATGTTCCTTATAGAAACAAAAACTACTCGACAGATTTTAACGAAACTTGGTTCAATTATTCTTCATACTCCTGGGCAGGTTATAGTATACTTTTCATCACGCTACAATCAATAGGAGCAGAGTAGTGAAGGGAAATGTTGGGAAAACGGGAGAAGTTACTCCATTTTTTAAGCTTCCGTCGCGTGTGCAGCCTTAATGGTTAAAGTTACATAGAAATCATGTATGACGGAAATAGTCTTTATAATATTAACCATAAACGCGGGTGACACCGCTGGCACAGCTAGTAAGTAATAATAATAAATCATTTATTTCCAGAAACATATTACACTTAGGTAAATCTTATATCTAGCGGAGTCTGCACTAAGCATAATTGCTTGTGTCGCAGAGTCCAGACAGAATTTCACATAAGCACATGTTATACAGAACACAGCTCGAGCAGTTGTAATTAAATTTGATAAAAAAGAGTAGACATAAGTATCTGTATTTATCTGTTAAACTATACTACAGGATTTACATAATGACACTAACCGATAAACAAAACGTCCTATGTTGGTCTGGGACTTAAAAGCAATGTACCAAGTGTTCTCCTTGTCTAGCTTGTCGTAAAAGTCTTAAGGCGTATTGGGTGGGCATACGCAAACCCGAGTGCCAAGGTACCTGCTGGTCCATTCACTATCAACAATATTGTATTGCCACCCCTAGACCAAAAAATATTATATTGGAACCCCCTTGGGTTTAGTGGGTATACCCGGGCAACGCCATCTTAGCCGGAGCAAGGACCTCCGAATCAGAGATCCCGGGAGTCCCACCACCCTGTCCCCCTGGGCAGGGTAACAGTAGATAACGCATTCTCCGGGTTAAAAAAAGCTCCTTGAACACTGCTTACTCCTTCGGGATTGCGGTCGTGATAATTGATATGTATACGGATGACATATGGACTGGCTCGATGGCGCATTCGGTAGTGACCCTGCCCCATGCGCCAAGAGTTGTGAGTTCGATCCCCAGCCAGGATAAATATTCGTATGATGAATACTTGTGTTTGTCCTGTGTCTGGGTGTTAATATTTGATATTTAAGTATAAATTTGTAATACCACTGTTGATTCTGATATCCGTAACACAAGTGCTTAAGCTACTTATTTCGGGGTCAGATCAATGTATGTGACGTCGACGGATATTTATTATTTATTTTATTTGTTTACATCTTCACAGGCTAGTTGGTCAAGTGGTCAGAGACTTTGTCCATAACCATGGGTCGCGGTTTGAATCCTGCTAGGGACAAATGTTCGTGTGATGAATATGGACATTTGTACTCAAGTCATGGATGTTTATAAACGTATTTAAGTATGTCTATCCGTTCACCTTGTATCCATAGCACAAGCTTATTAGCTTAGTTTGGAATTAGGGAACTGGTGTGTTAGTCTGGATACTTTAATAATTCGTTTGTCATAATACATCTATAATTTTACTTTATTACGAATTATCCACTGACAAAATCACGGCACAAACTAGTTAACTGCCAACTACTGTTTGTTTACTAAGACACGTATCGATCCAGACCAATCGCCTACCGGGAAGGTCGTGAACAAATACAATAATTAGCCAATCAAACGTTAAGTCGTGTCGTAAACAGGATTAGTGCGTCCAATATGTGGCATCCGAGTAGGGGTGGCGATTTGATATCCCTACTTTTCCTTCCTAATCTTTGCATAGTATTAAACAAAGGCATTCCTCTGTTCGCATAGATCAGTACTAGCTTCTGCCCGCGGCTTTGCTCGCGTGGTACGTCGATAAAACATAGCCTATATGTTATTCGGGTGTATAAGCTATATTATTCTAAAGTTTCATTAAAATCTATTCAGTAGTTTTTGCGTGAAAGAGTAACAAACATCCACACATTTATAATATTAGTAGGATTTCTTATACATCAGTGATCAGTGTTTTATGATTATGTTAGATTGTAATAAGACTCGTCTTTTTGTTTAAGCAACCCCTCGTCATCATGTTCCTAGCGTTATGTCCAGTGCTTAGTCGGGGTCCGCTTAGACCATGATCCAGGATTTAGCAAGTCTAGTAATTATGTAGAAGCTAGATTTAGCTAAACATAAAACTTAGCTGGGTTATATGGAAAATTGTGAAAAAGTGGCTAGCTCGTCGCCTACACAATCACATACCCAAAACTCGATATACCATTAGTCGCCTTATACGATATGCTAGGCAAGGAACCCAATTGGCACTTTCTTTTTAAGGCCCAGACCTACATAGAACGTGAATATGACTGGCTCGATGGCGCATTCGGTAGTGACCCTGCCCCATGCGCCAAGAGTTGTGGGTTCGATTCCCACCCAGGACAAACATTCGTATGATGAATAATTGTGTTTGTTCTGTGTCTGGGTGTTAATATCGAATATTTAAGTATATATTTGTAATACCACTGTTGTTTCTGATATCCGTAACACAAGTGCTTAAGCTACTTACCTCGGAGTCAGATCAATGTATGTGATGTAGTCGGATATTTAATATTAAAAAAAAAAGAATATGTGAAGTTTATGTGTAGATTAATATTACTTGGTACACAGTGTGCGAAGCCGGGGTGGGTCGCTAGGTAATATTATAAATACGATTCTATATAAAAGGAACCTTGTCTGTATTTCTGTCTGTATGTACATTTGTCAGTACGTAGCACAGTACTGGGTTTTGAACCTGTACCCATCATAAATGAGTGCTTATTAAATAAACGGCCTTCTTGTTAACTACCGAGTCTTATTTCATCGCCACCAATCTCCTTAGGCAAAGCAATATATTTCATTCAAACCTCCTTTGAAAGAAACTGTCTCTATCAAATAAGGTATTATTATTTACACCCTTGTCATAAAATACAAAAAGAGACATAAATAATTGTTGTACCTTGGGGTATGCTCAGTAGGTAGCTGCTTCGACTACCTGCGTTGAATGAGTGTGTGGAAGAACGCAATGATTGTAATTCGATGCTGGTATACTCAATCGGTGTTCCGTTTAAAAGTTAAGCGGTGGTAATGGCGGTATAAAGTAGGATAAGTGTTCAGGTACGAAATTGCCGTTTTCTTTAAAGTTTCATTAAATAAAGATATAATTAATATTAAGTGATTATGAATGTTGAAGAGGCGAGTGAGGTGTGTAAGGATCGTGCCATATGGCGTTCGGTTCTCTCTGCCTACCCGCTAGGGAAGTGGCGTGAAGTTTAGTTAGTTAGTTTATAAGTGAAGTTTATTACGGTCTACAATAGGATGGGTTATCAAATTTGATTCTTCGATTGGTATTGTGTTTCAAATATGAATTTAGTTGGGTTTTGTTTTTTCAATTGTGATTGTATCCTATTGAATGAATATTGTCTATCCGTGTCCGAGATAAGTCGGGACAAACAGCCTGCCTACACAGTCACACACCCAGAACCCAACACTAATGCCATTTTTCAAAGTCAAAGTCAAAGTCAAAATACTCTTTATTTATATAGGTTTGAAACAAACACTTATAAATCGTCAATTCAACAGGAAAATCAACTAATAATAATGAATCTACCACCGGTTCGTAATGTTGCTTCTACCGAGAAGAAACCGGCAAGAAACTCGGTAGTTACTCTTTTCAACAACATATTTTACAGGGGTGTATAGATCATATTTGCATCTGAACCATGTCATGAAGTCGGCTTGTCAGACACCAAAATATAAAATAACGATGTTTACAAAATAAGCTTAAATTAACTAGACCAGAGCAGAGTTGCCTTTTACGACATGCTAGGCAAGGAACACAGTTGGCACATTATTTTTAAGTCCTAAACCTACATAGGACATCATATTAATAATACCTACTACAATTACTACCATTAGTAGTATGTACCTATATAATCCATTATTAAGACATTGCAATAAGACACATAAATTTTATTTATTCTTATTATTTTATTTTTATTTACTCTTATTATTATTATCTCTAGCTATAGATGTACTTGAAGTTTGCCATCATTTATTATGCCTTAGTCTCATCCTCTCTTCACCCAAGCTTTATAATCCATTATTAAGACATTGCAATAAGACACATAAATTTTATTTATTCTTTTTATTTTATTTTTATTTACTATATTATTATTATCTCTAGCTATAGATGTACTTGAAGTTTGCCATCATTTATTATGTCTAAGTCTCATCCTCTCTTCACCCAAGCTTTGATCAATAAATTGTGTTATTTATACACGAATGCGATCCAAGAATTTTATTGGAGAACTTTGTTTCAGTTTTCATGTCACTTTTTATTTGCTAAGAGTTGTCTAACATTTGTATGATAAAGAGTTTTTCGACCTAAAACTTGGGAGCTTGTTAATTCAAGGTTAGATTTTCTCATAGAGTTGCCTTCCGATTTTAAATGTAGTGTGGTAAAAGGAAAAAATAATATTGGTTTCTTTATTTTGTAGAGTCAAGTCGAAGTCAGTTTGGGCCATAATCCCGACTTTACTCAATATCTTAATAATATTGTAAACGCGAGTTTTGTACGGATGGATACCATCTGTTACTTTTTCACGGAAAAAGTACTGCAAACTTTACAATAGTATAGTTTATACGTTGGAACACATAAGCTATGTTTCATCGATGTACCACACGAGCAAAGCTGCGGACAGAGGCTAGTAATTAATATACTAATGTAACTATCATCTGATCTACCAAATAGATCAGAAATTGTTTCATGGCTAGACATATATCCATTATAGAAATCTGCAGGTTTGTACTTGATGTGAGACCAACTCTGTCCACACATATGTCTACCTTAAACTCTAACCACTCTAACCACATAACAAAATATTAGATTAAATTACATTACATAACATTGCGTTCCACTACATTGCATTACATTACATATAACTAAATTACACTACATTACGTTTAATTACATTACATTGCATTGCATTACACTACATTGATTTACATTATATTACATTACGTTACATTGCATTACACTACATTGCATTACACTACATTGCATTGCATTACATTACATTACATTGCATTGAATAAGATTACATTACATCATGCTTACAGAGCTAGGCAGAGACCACATCCTCTCATTTGCCATACCTAATCACACCTTTCGCTTGTTCCACACTAAAGCTGTAGTATTAACGAGTTAATTTCCAGAACTTAAGTTAGCAAGTCATTTTACAGCGTTGTTAAAGCATTTTAGACGACTCGCCATCTCTCGCAGCGACTTTGAGTATAGCTTAGAAAACGGCAGTGAGACTCATTCCCTTGTAGTCTAAAGAGGTCCCATAAGAGATTCTTGTCGGTTTCATTTTGCTAGAATCTACGTTTCGTACCAGTAGAATATTTTCTGCAAATTGATGATTTTTTATTTATACTCATCACTCTCTTTGTCACATGTCCTTCCTCTCTTCTCATCACATGCCTATGTGGGCGTGTATGAATGTTAGTGGATGGAGTGGAAGAAAAATGCCAAATAAGAGATGGATGGATAGTGTGAAAGAGGATATGAGTGAAATGGGAGTGGATAGCTTGATGACGGCTGACCGGGACGTATGGAAGAGGAAGACATGCTGCGTCGCCCCCAGATGACCTGGGAGAAGGGCAAGAGGATGATAATGATAATTTTTTTTATTATAGAAGTTTTTATGCTACTTGTACACCCACTTATACAATACAATATTGCTTATACATACATACATATCATCACGCCCGCAATCCCCAAAGGGGTAGGCAGAGGGGGAGGGCAGCAAGCCCCTTTATCTAGCCAAAAATAAAACTGGGCTGATTTAGATGGAAAATTGTAAAAAAGTAGTGACAAGTGGCTAGCTCGTCGCCTACACAATTAAAAAATCATTAAAAGGCTCAAGAAATCATGACTCGTGTGAAGTGCCTTATGGATGGCCCCTATGCGACAGCCTTATCGTATCATACCACTTTTGGATACTATAAAGGCCTTTTCATCTCATCATCTTCCTAGCGTTATGTCCCGTGCTTAGACGGGGTCCGCTTAGACCATGATCCAGGATTTAGCGAGTCTGGTAATTACATTGAAGCGACTGCCGATCTGACCTTCGTAACCCTAAGATAGGGGAACCAAACAATTTTTGGATCATGGTTACAAATTCAAAGTTGTTTGAATTTGCAGGTTTCATCACGATGTTTTCCCTCACCGTCGAGCTAGTGGTATAAATATGTACATAGATTTTTTAAAATCTAGAGGTACATGCCCGGGTTTGAACCCGCACTCCTCGGTTAAGAGGCGCGTGTCCTTACCATTGAGCTACCACCGCTCAAAGGCCTTTTCATCTAAGTAGATGATTTAAGTAGCATCTCGTTATAAGACATTACAGCTACGCTCGTGGCTGTATAGTCCAATGCGAGATTGGATTTTTCGTCCGCAAGAAGTGGATGTAGTTGGATACTAAAGACATTTAAAACGATGTTGCCTCACCGACGCCCAATTCACTATATCCGCGGCTCGGTTTAACACAATAAACAGTAAAAGTAATCACCTATTGTGCGCAAGCGCCCCAGGCGTATCAGACATATTGCTGCGCGGATCTTCGCGACGTGGAAGAGACTCAAAGTCTCCTGACGATGTCCGTTAAAACGGACTACTTGGAAGTTTGGTAGATGTCCATTAAAATTAACACGAAGTGTTGGTGTAGGGATTGGATAAACTTTCATGGTATTTATTGTACATTTTTGACATAGCTATCATCCCCTTTAGCCATGTTCTTTTGAACGGACTTTGTTATTTTTTGATAATTATCATCTATGTCTTTTGAAAAAAAAAAAAAATATGTCAAGCGAAATTAATACCTAGTTATCGTCAACGCCTGCCGTTATTTTGTTTCCTTAAAAAAGTAAGTATTCTAATGCAGTTTAGTCTGCGAGGTATAGACCATAACAAAAATTATATTTATTTTAAAACGTACCTGCGTTTTGCCAATTGATAATAATAATATATTTTGTCAACTGAGCACTCAATATTCTAATTAATTAGGCCTCAAGAAAGCACTTAAAAAATAAAAAATAAAATATTACTATTAAATAACTATATTTACAGGCAAAGCCTAAATATAACAAAGAAAAAAAAACGTCTTGTTAAACGGACTCCCCTATAAGAAAGATGCCATATCCAGCAACTAATTGTATCATCGTTCAGTGAACAAAGTGTATAGCTAGTATTATCAGAAACAATAGTCTAATGTACAAGTTGGTTACTTTCGCTGCCAACTGATATCTAGGCTTCTATATGGGCTTCAGAACAATGATGGAATTGTTTAAAAAAATCATATAATTACTAGCTTCTGCCCGCGGCGTTGCCCGCGTGGTACATCGATAAAACATAGCTTATGTGTTATTCTAATGTATAAGCTATACTATTGTAAAGTTTCATTAAAATACATGCAGTACTTTTTGCGTGAAGGAGTAACAAACATCCATACATCCATCCATCTATACAAACGTTTATAATATTAGTAAGATGCTCCGAGCCAGGTTTTGTTCTGAAAAAGATGGATGAGCCAAATTGTCTGGTTTTACTATAAGAGTTACGACGATCAGTTCAGCAGGCGCTTCAATGTAATGACCAGTTTTTTAAAGCTGGGAATGCATTAGGCACCGTCGCGACATCCGAGAGTGACTGGACCTCCCAGGGCCCTCTGAAGCAGAGGTCTCCGGCCTAGACGGAGTGGCTGGGGTAGGTATATCAGCTAAATCTGTGGAGCCTTTCATCGTTAGATTGAAGACGCCGAAAGATCTATGGTAACACTTGTTAATTCCTTCATGGTCTAAGAGCACCCCGACTAAGCACACGACGGGTTAATGTGCATTTGCCACAAATACTGAATTTGACTGACTTGTTGGTCTAGTGGTAGCATGCGTCGCTTAAGGACCAAGAGGTCCCGGGTTCAAATCCCGGGTCGGGCCAAAAATTTGTGGCTGGGTATTTCAATATTGAAATTACTTAGTAACAGCCCAGATTCAGGAAGTTGGCGGTTTAATCACCCAGTCTGTCCGTCAGTCAGTCCTGCACCTGACCTCTCTCCGGTAATGTCGAATCGCCGTCTCACCGGAATATGAGAGTGAAGGAATAGAGAGTGCACTTATGTTTGCGCATACACTTGTGCACTATAATATCTCCTGCGCAGTTGGCTAATCCTGTTGAGATTGGCCACCGTGACCGATATCGGTTAGGAGGACATTAATATTTGCTACAAAGTTAATTCGTCACAAAAAAATGCATGTGTCAATTCGTCATAATTCTATCTTTGTGAAGTAAATTTACCGCGCTCGTCTTTAGAATTGTGGCAAATTTACAATACCGTGTAGGTACTTGTGACGAATTAACTTTCAATGTATGAAATGTTTTACATTGTGGCGAATTAACTTTTTTTATGATAATATAATACATACATACATAACATCACGCTTGTAATCCCCAAAGGGGTACACAGAGTCAAAGGAACAGCAAACCCCTTTAGCCATATAAAAAAAATGGGCGGGGTTAGATGGATTATTGTGAAAATAATGACAAGTGGCTAGCTCGTCGCCTAAACAATCACAAACCCAAAAATCCGATATACCATTAGTCGCCTTTTACGACATGCTAGGCTAGGAACACAGTTGATGAATTATTTTCCAAACCCAGACCAACATGGTTGTTTTGATTGATGTTTAAACTCTGTATTTTATTTTTACAATGCAAGCGTACCCGCAAGCGAGCATTATAGTGCAGCCAGAACAATGAACTAGCTTCTGGGCAAACGATATTATTGTTCGTAAACAAAGGGCCATTATGTTTTTATCAATGAGCCGATGTATCCATTTTGGTAACGTATTTTCATAAAACGCAAATATACCAGGTTTGAACAGGGTGGATTATTTAACAGATGTTGGTTAATACTAGATGTGGCTAGAATTTTGTTTGTGTAGCTAGCTTTAAATTTAAAAAATATCTTAGCCATTCAACTATCGACAGGCCCGTTGGTCGAGTGGTCAGAGACCCTGGCCACGAAACTGAGGGTCGCGGGTGAATCCTGCTAGGGACAAATGTTCGTGTGATGAATATGGACATTTGTACTCAAGTCATGGATGTTTATAAACGTTTTTGAGTATGTCTCTCCGTTCACCTAGTATGCATACCACAAGGTTATAAGATTTGGAACTAGGGAATTGGTGTGTCAGTCTGAAGAATTTATTTAATTAATTCTCTCTCTGTGTTTTTTCTTCTGGTGAGGGTGAAAAACAAGCATCTGGTTTGCCTGATGCTTATGCTAACCAGTCTCTGAAGTCTAAATAACTAGATGGTTATGCATTACCTAAGTAATTTTACCTAAGTAATTTTACCTAAGTAATTTTACCTAAGTAATGCATAACGTTCTAAGTAAGTTTTTTTAGTATCTGTTTTAGTGTGTGACTTTAGGATTAGGTATAAGTAACAGTAATAAACGTTTTATTTCTTAAAAAAAAAATCATAATTTAACTTATTTTTTCAACTGTCACTTATCATTATGCATTTCTTATTCCATTATCGGGGGTGGATTTAGAAAAAGATAAAAAAAAAATTGATAAAAATATAAAACACATCTTTAAGTATACTTTTTTTTTTTTTTTTTTTTATTGATTCACCACCAGACTGACACACCAATTCCCTAGCTCCAAACTAAGCTTATGCTTGTACTATGGATACTAGGTGAACGGATAGACATACTTAAATACGTTTATAAACATCCATGACTCGAGTACAAATGTCCATGTTCATCAAACGAAATAAAAATAAAATAAAATTTAATAAAATTGTTCTTCACTTTTTTTACAGTAAATAGTTTGAGAACCAAAATATATATAAAAACATTTACTGTTAGTGTTTCATACTCATAGGCTATATTCTCATAACGAATAACAACAAATTCGTGTACCTAGTCTATTCTTAGAACATCAGATCCTAAATCGCATATGCCACGGACAGACACGCAGACCCATCAATATCTCCGCTTCAGTCTCAAATATCACACATCAAACATCATTCCAGTCTGCAATGAAACCCATCCCCCAGACATTTGAAACCAACAAATCTACGTTCAGTTATTGATCTGACCACCCTACACATTCCCTTCAAAAGTCTCAATCCGAGCGATTCTGAACCTTATTGTCTTTTGTTTAAAGATCATATGTTTGTTTGAGAGCTGTACGATGATTCGGCATGCGAAATGTAGACGGACCATATGAAATTGTGAAGCTTTTTTCGTTGTCGAATCGAGAATAGCTCGTTTTAATCGAATTCTTTGTCGCATCGGACCCCGATTGCACTTTGATGCATGTTTGCCGTGTGATTGGTTCCGTCGAGGTTGATGTACATACATACATAGCCGTAATCCCTGGAAGTAAGTTGTGTTTAAGGTAGCAAGATTCTGTATCCAATATTAGCCAAAGATGTACTTAATTCGGTAAATTTAATTTGTCCCATGTTGGTCAGGGACTTAAAAAGAATGTGCCAACTGTGTCTCATGCCTAGCATGTCCTAAATGGGGACTAATGGTATATGGGGTTTTGGGTGTGTATGTATATTTATTTATATTTATTTATATGCCCATAATCCCCGAAAGGGTAGGCACAGTCAAGGCAGAGCAGCTGGCCCCTTTAACCAAATTCAGCAAAAAATAAAACTGGCCTGGGTTTGATGGAAAATTGAGAAAAAGAAGTGGCAAGTGGCTAGCTTGTCGCCTACACAATCACATACCCAAAACCCGATGTACCATTAGTTATATTTTCGACATAATTTGGTTTAACGAACTATTTGATCTTTCGACTTTACCTCTTCAGGGATTGCAGACGTGATGTTATATATTCCAGGAAACTATTTCACCAATTTCCTAATCAAACTCTTTCGATTCTAAAACAAAACTTTTTAACATTGACATTAACTGTCAAAAAAATCCAAGCGTCAAACTTTAGACAATCTGTTCGCCATCAAAATTATTGTTTACTTGGTTTCGGTATGTCGCCTACAAAATTCCTGTGTTCGACTCTCCCTAACAATTTGAAACAGAGGACTGTGAAATGGAACCCTTAGAGGGTGGGTATGACGTCATAGATAGTGACGTCAATGAGGACCAGCCCCAAGATGGTATCTTCGAATCGGAGGAAGAGATGAAGGTGGCGTTGTCCAGGTTTGTACAGCATATTTTAAGTATAAATCTAACCTCTGACCAAATAAAGAGTGTGTGTGTATTAAGGTGACCATTAGTCGCCTTTCGCCTGTCACTATTTTTTTATTTTTTTTCTATCTCATCCAACTAAATTTTTTTTTCAAACATCTTATTGCTCTTCTACTTACTCCTTCGGGATATTGCTGTCGTAATCGTATGTACATAACACCTCACTACTAAATGCTTATAGATATAGTCTGCCAGTCTGTTTATTCTTTATTATCTCTGACTGTCCATTCAAAATCACACCAGCATATCATTCCACGCCAAAAAAGTCCCTTCACAACCATCTACTCATACCATTCATCATTCCATTCAAATCTGACTTTTTTTCCTCCTCATTTTTAGTTACTTTTAAAATTCCAGACTCTGTTATGGAGACCTTTACATCATCGGCAGCATCTGGATCCAAGCACTAAGAACTGTATTAGTTGGCTCCAAATTCTCCCTCTTCCCAGTGGTCGAGGCGGCTAAGCCTCCTGAGCCGCCCCAACGCCCCCCCAAGATGAGATACAAAGAACTTCCCATATACAAAAGCCCACACTACGAGTACAAAGACTATATAGCTGACAAGAACAGCTGTCCTGATGCCAATACCAAGTTGCTCCACAAGGCATTACTTCCTCGCGTGAAGAACTGGAGAAAGAAGTCTGCAGAAGCGTACTGTGGCTTGTGCTGTGGTCTTCGGAGTACGTACAAGGATATTAGTTCGTCTATCGACAGTACGAAGAAGGATTTTAAGAAGACCATGCGGTCACCGTGTAACCTTCAGTTGAGGCAGGGCGTGGTGGCCGGTGGTACATTGGCTGGGTATCTTTTAGGTATATTATACGAAGAATTAATATTCTAGGCTATAATATTATTGTCTAAGCTACATTACGTATACTATCTAATAATAATATCATAAAGAGTCCCATGTTGGTCTGGGACTTAAAAATAATGTGCCAACTATTTCCATAGTATATGGGGTTTTGGGTATGTAATTGTGTAGGCGACGAGCTAGCCACTTGTCACTACTTTTTACAGTTTCCAATCTAACTCAGCCCAGTTTAATTTTTTGGCTGAATGTGGTCAAGGGGGCTGCCCTTTTGACTCTGCCTACCCCTTTGGGATTATGGGCATGATGATACGTATTTGAGTTGGTCTAGACCTCAAGGAAAGTTGTAAAATTAATACTTTGACGCTGAAAAGAGTAACTACCTACCGAGTTTCTTGCCGGTTTCTTCTCGGTAGAATCAACATTCCGAACCGATGGGAGATTCAAGTTGCTTTAAGGATCACCTATGTAAATTTGACGATTTATAAGTGCTTTCTTGAGGCCTACATAAATAAAAGACATTTTGAATTTGAATTTCTTCCTAGCTAGTAAATTTACTTAGGTAAGATAGAAAAATGTTTGATAGAGCGGTGGTATCTCAATGGTAACACACGCGCCTCTTAACCGAGGAGTGCGGGTTCAAATCCGGGAATGTACCTCTGGATTTTTCAAATCTATGTACGTATTTATACCACTAGCTCGACGGTGAGGGAAAACATCGTGATGAAACCTGCAAATTCAAACCACTTTGGATTTGTAACCATGATCCAAAAAATTTCTGGTTCCCCTATCTTAGGGTTACGAAGGTCAGATCGGCAGTCGCTTCGATGTAATTACCAGACACGCTAAATCCTGGATCATGGTCTAAGCGGACCCCGTCTAAGCACGGGACATAACGCTAGGAAGATGATGAAGATAGAAAAATGTGAAAAAATTACAAGTTACAACTAAGTATGAGAATAGCGTCGAACATAGGTGTGTGTGATATTGTCTGAATTATTTGTTAGGTGGAGGAGGTGGTATACCGAGACGAGCTTTCTTCACAAGTCTCGGAGCGCTGGCGACTGGGTCACTGTGCTTCCCCAAGGAAACAGATGAGATATTTAGAAATGTTGCTTATCATACAGCAAAGACGATACTAACGGTTAGTATAATCACAGAGTAATAATATACTACGTACAACAGAGGGTCAGTGCCCATACTTGAAAAGTTACTGCTATAACTCGCGCAAGAACAGCGACTGTGGTGACTAATTGGAACTACAGCAAAGTTTAGTCTGTTTGTCAGGAATAATACAAGATGACGCTACAAGCACAGGTTAGTTGTTTCTTAGTAATAATACGCCATCTGTGAAAAATTCATGATTTTAAAACAAAGATTATTTTGGTTTGCTTCTGAAGAAAATATTTTATAAACATGTTTTTCACCTAAATTTAATAAATTATCCAAGAAATTACGTAAATAACTTATTTTATGAAACGTTTTTATTCGGTTTTATCTCTCAATCAGTCTAAATGCATGTAGCGACATCTGTCTGTGTCAAGTCTATACGAAATCTAAAATATATGTGACTGACCAGACATGGTATTATGTAGGTATATCAAATGGCAGTATTTTATAATAGAATATCGATGATAGCTCAGTGGTAAGTACATGCGTCTCATTTTCGAAAATTGCGGGTTCAAACCGGAGGACCTCTGGATTTCTCAAATCCATGTAAATATAAATATAAATATAAATAATAAAGTCATAATACACTAGCTGAGCAGTGAAGGATTATTTTTTTTTTAATTTGCACATTTAAACAACTATGGATGTGTAAACATGATCCAAATTATTTGTTTCCTTATCTAAAGGTCACCAAAGCTGCTTGAATATAACAACCAGATTCGTCAAATCCTACGAGCGGTGGTAGCTCAATGGTAAGGACACGCGCCTCTTAACCGAGGAATGCGGGTTCAAACCCGGGCACGTACCTCTGGATTTTTCAAATCTATGTACGTATTCATACCACTAGCTCGACAGTGAGGGTAAACACCGTGATGTAACCTGCAAATTCAAACAACTTTGGATTTGTAATCATTATCCAAAAATTGTCTGGTTCCCCAATCTTAGAGTTACGAAGGACAAATCGGCAGCCGCTTCAATGTAATTACCAGTCTCGCTAAATCCTGGATCATGGTCTATGCGGACCCCGTCTAAACACGGACATAACGCTAGGGAGATGATGACTCGTCAAATCGATCATGGTCTTACCAGCTCCGGACTTGGGACATAAAACTAAGAAATAGTGCTTTATATCATGTTTTGATTTAACAGTTATACAATGGATTATGTAAGAAGAATTACGCTCTAAGAGAGAGGGTACCATGCAAAGACGAATTGCCGATGGAACCTAAGCCAAGGAAGCCAGTATGCCCTCCCAAAAAGTGAAAAGACTAAAGGAATATTAAGAAGGTGAATCTCTTATTCAACTATCCGGCAGCTAATTTATTCGCGTAGAAAATTAGATACACAATTTCCATCTAACCCAGCTCATTGCACCTGGTCTGGGACTTAAAAAGAATGTGCCAACTGTGGTTCTTGACTAGCATGTCGTAAAAGACGACTAATTATATCAGGTTTTGGGTGTGTCATTGTGTAGTGACGGGCTAGCCACTACTTTTTCACAATTTTCCATCTAACCCAGACCAGTTTTGTTTTTGGCTGAATGTGGTTAAGGGGGCCTGCTTCCCCTTTGTCTCTGCCTATCCCTTCGGGGATTATGGCCGTAATGTAATGTATGTATGTAAAATTAGTTACTGTACTAAGTAACTAAACAGCATTTTTCTGGCAGGGCAGACAGAGAACCGAGCGCCATATGGACGCCTTAAATAGTAATAGCATTGCCCATATACTTATTTACAGTTCCCATGAGGATTTCCCCCGAAAGAAATAAAAAGAAAAAAAAAATTACCATTTTAAATATTTGGGCTCTTAATAGTCGGTTTGTAGATATTTTTTTAAGAGATAAGTGTACTTGCCAATTTATTTAATTCTGCGTTTATGTTTATTAGAAGTATCTGTATACTGATTATAAATGATATGTATGTATAAGCTTTTAAAATCGGTCTGAAATTGGGTTAGGTACTAATTTAAGAGCGATTGTAAAAGTTTATAGATATAATTGAAACTCATTTGTATATAAATATTTACATATTTGTAAACAAATCAACTAATGACCTGCAATATATTATCCCAAAGAAACTGCCTGTATAGCTTTTTTAGGGTTCCGTACCCAAAGGGTAAAACGGGACCCTATTACTAAGACTCCGCTGTCCGTCCGTCTGTCACCAGGCTGTATCTCATGTACCGTGATAGTTAGACAGTTGAAGTTTTCACAGATGATGTACATATTTCTGTTGAAACAGAATAAAATAAATATTTGAAGGGGGCTCCCAATCAACAGACATGATTTTTTTGCCGTTTTTATGTATAATGTTACGGAACCCTTCGTGCGCGAGTCCGATTAGTACTTGGCCGGTTTTTTTTTATGTACAACGAATGAATATGTACATAATTAATTATGGAAATATATTACTTTCAGGGTTTTAAGTTGAATAATACGACTCCAGACCACTGTTTACATGATATATGGAAAGGAAGAGAAAAGATTGAAAATACAGACGCAGAATTAAATCAGAACAAGACTAAAAATAAGTATTTTTTCACAAAACTTTTGTTTTATTATTGAGTAAACAATACATTATTTATTAAATTCAGTTGCCTTTTATTTGACTGGCGTAACACGCATTCGGTAGTGACTCTGCCCCATGCGCGCAGTTGTGGGTTCGATCCCCACCCAGAACGTACGTGTGATGAATACTTGTATTCGTTGTGTCTGGGTATTAATATCTAATATTTAAGTCTAAATTTGTAATCACTGTTGATTGTGATATCTGTAACACAAGTGCTACTTGCTTTAGAATCAGATAAATGTATGTGATGTAGTCGGATATTTATCATCATCTTCCTAGCGTTATGTCCCATGTTAAGACGGGGTCCGCTTAGATTTAGCGGATTTAGCAAGTCTGGTAATTTCATTGAAGCGACTGCCGATCTGACCTTCGTAACCCTAAGATAGGGGAACCAGACAATTTTTGGATCATGGTTACAAATCCAAAGTTGTTTGAATTTGCAGGTTTCATCACGATGTTTTCCTTCACCGTCGAGCTAGTGGTATAAATACGTACATAGATTTGAAAAATCCAGAGGTACGTGCCCGGGTTTGAACTCGCACTCCTCGGTTAAGAGGCGCGTGTCCTTACCATTGAGCTACCACCGCTGACGTACATTTATAATTATTGTATTATTATTTATTTACTTAGTCAAAATAAGCGTATCACTCACACGTCACGGACCCTTTGAAGGTTCTGTTGAGGTGTCACCGCACCACGCACCAGGCAGGGGGGACGAGAGCAAGACTAGCCTTTTAGAAGTCAAAGTCAAAGTCAAAGTCAAAATATTCTTTATTCATATAGGTTTCAAGGAAACACTTATAAATCGTCAAATACAGGTAAAGCCAAAGCTATATGATTCTACCACCGGTTCGGAATGTTGTATCTACCGAGAAGAATCCAACACAATTTGTACAAAGGTGTATGAATCATAATTAACTCTGTTTTAGTGTGAGCCTGTTGTAGAGTATCAAAATAAAAATATATAAATTACAAACCAAAAACTTGACCCGACCATAGCAGACAGGTCTCCTGTAGCTTCGTATCTTCAGTATTCAGCCCCTGGCTCTCAGTCACCGAACGGCAGGCAGCTGTTTAAAATACGCTTATTTATACAGCTTTTCACTTCCTATTGTAGTATCCACGGACTATTACAAAAAGATAGATTCCGCAATATCATACTGTAGCGTCAAACTATCTTATGCATGTGTGAGTGAGACTTAGGGATACCAGATATCGGAAATTTGGAGCGCTTATGTCAATATGTGATGTACGTTGCGTGTTAACTTGGAGCTCCGCAGATGCCTTAACGTCTTAATTAGTGGCGTGTAGTCCTTCTTTTTTTCTAATCCGTGGGTCATTGTATTCCTAGAATTATAGCAGACGGCCTGGAATTCGCATCATAAGATACCAGCTGACGATAAAAGTTACCCATCAAAATATAACTATGAAAATAAGTCAAGTTTAATACACTGTCTATAGCCCGACCTCTTCCGGGCTACCTCACGAAGTGTGATTCCTTGAGCCAAAAATACTTCCATGAGAGAAAAAAAAGAAAATCATAAAGCGCTTTATTCACACGGTTTACCAAGAACCTGGCGATAAAACTGTGAGTCACGCCAGAGTGGCCAGCTACGACACCTGACCTCCGACTTCGAATACGGAGGGCGCCTAGAATGCCATTCTACACAGACCATTGCGGTGATAAATTAAAAAATAAAAACGGGCAAGCGCGAGTGTGAATTGTGGCTTTGGATCTGGAGGTTTGGCCATTTTACAGGCAATACGATACTAACTCTGTATAAAAGATGTTTATTTAATAATACTCATGAAATCAACTTATAAGCAAATAAGCAAAAAGTATACAACTTATCATGCGAAACCCCAATTATTTTTCTTAACTAATCAACTAAGTTAAATCTTATACTATGTAAAATATAGTTCAATATCGATTAAGCTTTTTTAGAAATTAGCTGGATCTAAGAGACAGATAGACAACAACGTTAATAAGTGTTTTTTTTTTTGTTGAAAGTGCATTTAATAATAACCTGTTATTTTTATGACCACGGAATATTAAGTGGAAGTGCCAAGTGGCGTGTCAGTGAAGTTACAATACTGAATAGAATAGAATGTGCTTATGTCTAAATGTACACCTTATTTCTACCACTGTGAGGGTTATAATTGCTCAAATAAAAATATTACGCCATCTATTGGCGACAAGAAAAATCTTCTCAGCATTTGAACTTGGATTACTACAAGTCTTAGCACGTTCGCGTGAGCAACCACATGTCCAAAATGTTGCATAACGGCGCAACCTTTTTTCCATACAAAATAAAGCAACGTGTGAAGACGTCGCGCCGTAAGACATACACCATGTAACCAAGCTACACGGCGCAACAAACTACAAAATAGGATGTAATGCGGCGCAAAGGAGCAACGGTATATGAATTTACTCTTAAATTAGACGTCGGGCGACGTTCCGCCGAAATACATATCATAATCTTTAGGACGTCATAAGACGTTGCGCCGTTTCCTAAGCATATAGGTACTCACGACGTCGTGCGACGTAGCTTACGCGAACGTGTTAACAATTTTTTTTAAAGGTAGGTATAGTAAATTAAACCGATTTTAAAAGATTGAAAAGGTATGTTTCCTGATGTAGGAGTTGTAGGACTAATGAGACCCGCGCCCCGCACACCTCGGGTAAAAGGCGCGTCTACCACCTATTATGAAAAAGGGTCCAAACATTTTCCTACGGACCCCTAAAAAAACAAAGGTGTTAACACGTCTAAATTAGAGTCCCCATAGACCGTGTAAGCTCGTGGTCTGTTAAAAAAAAGTGTCTTTGCGAATTAAAAAAAAAAACAAGAAACAACAATATAAAAGTTCGCTATAAAACGGTAGACTTAATAAAAAAACTATTCGGTATTCGGTTTGATGGTCGAATTTGATACTTATTCGTATCGGAATAAAGTCGGTATTTTTTTGGGGATCGCCGGAACTGGTTTGAGTGGAAATGTGACGTCTTTGTCTAAGAAATTCTGTACAGAATGGTCTTAGATCGCGTTTGTTCTATGTATGTAATTTGCATGACCTATGTTGGTGTGGGCTTATAGAGAATGTGCCAACTGTGTTCCTTACCTAGCATGTCGTAAAAGGCGACTAATAGTATATTGTGTGTTGAGAGTGTTTTATATGTAGACCCGGAGTTAGCCAATAGGCAAAATTTATTTATTTATTTTTTATTTATTTATAAAAACGTACATACACAATCCTTACAGGTACCTAATACCTAATGCAATTGTGTAGACTAAAGAATTCTGTTTAGTCCGTCAGTTAGATTATAAAAAATCATTGAACACGATTTTTTTATTTATTTGTCAAACAAACATTGCCGAAGATACAATGCATTCAAGTTGCGCGTGACGTCACGCTTTCGTATTTGTGCGAAATAGTGACGTCACAAGCCCCCACTCCAAAACTTTGATGCTCTTTATCTTTGTGATTTTTTGATCATTTGATAGAGTGAAAAATATGTGTCTAGTATTTTTGTATAATCTAACTGACGGACTAAATAGAATTATAGTTTTTTAATGCAGTCATCATCCCAATGTCAATACTTTATCCATAATTAGCGACCCGCCCTGTCTTCGCACAAAACAATATAAAATTATACATACAAACTTTTTCCTTGAATCACTCTATCTATTGGTAAAAACCGCATCAACATCCCTTGCGTAGTTCAAGAGATCTAAGCAAACAGACAAAAACGGCGATTTAGTTTTATACTTTATAAAGATTTTTAGTCTAACATAATTCAATTTTATTTTGTTCAAAAGTGTTTAAGGGACCCTGTTACCTGGACTCTGCCAATCCTTTAGTAATTGCAAGAGTTGTAGTAGGTATGTAGGTATTCTTGTGAAACAGTCAGAATTTTTCGGCGTTTTTTCTATAAAGGTAATCTCAACTATCTAGAGTGCTGCTTCTTTCACTCAGCCTCGGAGATTGTGATCGTTATGGTTTATATATGTATATGTTGACAAGCTCGATGGCTTATTCCTTATTGACCCTGCCAATCGCCACCCAGGACAAACATTCGTATGATGAATACTAGTGTTTGTTCTGTGTCTGGGTGTTAATATTGAATAATTAAGTATATATTTGTAATACCACTGTTGATTCTGATATCCGTAACACAAGTGCTTAAGCTATTAACCTCGGAGTCGGATCAATGTATGTGATGTGGTCTGATATTTATATATATTATATTATATATGTATGTATCATTGTATGTATATGTAAGTATATGAAATCTTAGAAAACAACCATACGACCTTTAACTTTTATCTATGGTCTGACCCCTCTGTTAATCTATGGCCTCTCAGCGCGTATCATACGTCTTAATCTGGTGATAACGGTTTTTTTTATTACGTCCCAACAAAGTAAAATGGACGTTGGCTATCTATGGAGTTTGGTTGTTTTATGATCCAGGGTTATGACTATGGTGTGTTATGGGCTACGAATGGGTAGAAGTGGCTATAGGACTTAACTTAACATAACATCACGCCCATAATCCCCGAAAGGGTAGGCAGAGTCAAAGGGGCAGTAGGCCCCTTTAGCCACATTCAGTCAATAATAAAACTGGGCTGGTTTAGATAGAAAATAGTGAAAAGTAGTGACAAGTGGCTAGCTCGTCGCCTACACAATCACATACCCAAAGCCCGATATACCATTAGTCGCTTAGGATTGCATGTACAATATTGTACAATATAGGTACATGTTTTACGCGGAAAGTGAGTGTGAATGATGTTTTAGTCAATAGATTTTAATTGTAGGAAAGATTGTGAACTAGGTTTTTACCGCGGTGTTACTCGTACTAAAATTTTACATATAGCCATTTAAGACCGTAAATATATCAAATATATAAACATACAGTCGAACTTTGACATTTATAATATTAACAGGGTAAAATATAAATAGAAATCATTTAATTTTCAATGCATCCTTGACAAATAGCATCATTTCACATTTGTCAAATTGATTGATACGCTATACGCCTACAAATGTTCCTTGGTCATATTGTGCCATATGTTCTAGGCGAGTGCTTCTCAAACTGTAATACCGTGCCCCCGGGGCTAGAGACACAAAGGGGGTGGAAAACAGCCCTCATGGATTTGACATATATTTAAGATAAATAAACATGGGGTGGCTTGTAATGGCAATATCATTTATAATGTTTTTTCACTCGTGTTAGGTAATAGCTGAAGGCATAAAGAGTACCTGAGGCAACTTATTGAAAAAAAAAAAGCGAACTCATTGCCCCTTGTACTCTCCTCCCCCTTCGGGGATTGCGGGCATGTTAGTATGTATGTTTGTAGATTATGTTTTTTCTTGTCTTTTTTCAATGCCCAAAAAAAATTGAGACAAAATGAACTTGGACAACAGAATTTAAACATAGACGCAGTTATCGCAAAATATATTATTTTATTTACCCGCTGAAAACCAGGGTCGTGTTCTGCCATAAGGTAGCTCGCGACTCGAGCTGAGCCGGCGCCCTTTTGGCACACATACATATATACATACATAATGTATGTATGTGTGCATTATATGTACGTCCTTACGGCACACTCTATTTTTTTTTCTGTGTGTGTCTTTGCTACTATTCATGTGTATGTCAAATCAAGTAGGTCTATCTATAGTCAGTTTAATTTTACAAATAATTTTCATATAATCAATGATTTTGGGGGCACTACTACCATTGATTCTTAAAGTATTTGTTCACGAAATAAGTTTGAGATCCTATGTCCCACAGTAACCGGCCAGTAATAACTAGTTTATTTAAAGCGAAGTAATTTACGGCGTCATTTTGCCTCGCTCGGGATTATGGCGTTTTGCTATAGCGTTAACAAACGGTCTGAATGCATATCTACGTATGCGCAGACCTCCGTGCGCTGTACGAGTAATAGTGAGGGATAAGAGCGTTTCTGAATGATAATAATATCTAAATGATAATAATAAGATAGGAGGGCCCGGCTAAGAAATAGAAAACCTCTTAAGAAATAAATAAAAATAGTATTTAAACGTTGGTCCTGCGCCTGACCTCTCACCGGTCATGTCGAATTGCCGTCTCACCGGACTATAAAAGTTATGGAACAGAGAGTCCACCTGTGTTTGCGCACAAACTTGTGCACTATAATATCTCCTGCACAGTTGGCTAATCCTCGTTGGGATTGGCCGCTGTTATCGATATTGGTCAGGAGGACATTATTATTCTTTGCGTCGAACTAGACGGGCGCAGGTCCAATCTCTGTCGCGGGACGAAAAGTTAACAAAACAGATACTTCGTATTTGTAACGGATCTGGTTTATATGTATGTATATATTTTTTTTAATGAAAGAAAGAAATATATTTTTATGTAAATACATTTGAGACAGTATTAAGTGATGACAGTACAATATGCTTCTGAAATGGTCACCATTCAGCTATAAAATATAATTTATATATTATATATACATTTGAGTTCAAACCCGAGCTCGTACCTCTGGATTTTTCAAATTTATGTACGAATTTATACCACTATCCCGGCGGTGAGGGAAAACATCGTGATGAAACCTGTACATTCAAACAAATTGGATTTGTAACCATGATCCAATTTGTCTGGGTCCTTAACAAATTAACAAGGTCAAATGGTAATAAATCTTAAACCCTGGATCACGGTCTAAGACTGAAGTAAGCACAGGACATAACGCTAGAATGACGGCCTTAGTGATGCACCAAGTCAAATTAGTGATGTGCCTTATTTTGTTATATAGGTAATACCTACGATATCTATGCCCCTAGGTAGAGCCGGGTCATTCCCTCAAATATGGTCAAGTGAAACGATGGCTGACACATACGTCATACTTGTGAACAAGTGCCACCTTCAGAGGCTGGTCTGCTCTGGTTTACCTTTTACTTGTAATAATACTCGCCTGAATCTTCGACGAATATTAACTGTATGACTTAGTATAAATATTAATTTAATCTGTAAATTTTAATTTTTATGTTCAATCTGGAATTGAAAAGAGTAACTGCCGTCTTTCTTGCCAGTTTATTCTCGGTAGATGCGACAATCTGAGTCGGTGGTCAAATTGTTATATTTTGTACTTATTATTTGACGATTTACAAGTACTTTTTTTAGGCCTACGGAAATAAAGATATTTTGAGTTTGAGTTTGAGAGCATTAATATTTATAAAGGTCATTGCCCTAAAACACCCAATTCTCCCTTCTCTGCCATTACAAATCAAAATTCAACTTTTTCTGACTACCCCCCACTGGATCTGATCATGCATTCGCATTGAAAGTGTCATGCACTTGAGCTTTATTCATTGGCTCAGTAACCTTTCTGTGCTTTCGTTAGTGATGTTCCTTGAGGTCAGTGTCGATATCGAGAGATGGGACAGTGGATATCTTATTAATGTTATAATAAGAAAGTTTAATCAGTCTTCCGTTATGTGACTGCCAATATATTTAAGATAAAATACATAATAGAGAAGCTACTAAGTGTTTCATGAATTTGGTGTGATTTATAATCAAACATTTTTGTAAGTATCTAAATGTTGTTACAATGGTGTAATAAACAAATAAAATTAATTAATGGCAGATTAAAACCGTCTTACAAATAAATTGGTACTTCTAAAAAAGTACAACTTTGCCAATTAAACCCACAGTCGACACAAAATATCTTACGGAAAAAAAGACCATACATACATACGTACATACGTAATGTCACGCCTTTTCCCCATGGGGGTAGGCAGAGATCACGTACCTACTTCCATTTGCTACGATCCTGACATACACCTTTCGCTTCTTCTACATTCATAAGTCTTTTCATACACGCTCGTCGGTTAAGGGTGCTGTTTACCTGACCTTTTTTTAATACATTACTAATCTGGTCATGGAAAGTCCGTCTAGGTCTTCCTCTCCCAACGGCTCCATTTACACTTGCCTTATATATCCCTTTCGTAAATCTTCTTTCATCCATTCTCTCAACATGCCCAAACCATCCAAGCATGCCTTAAAAGACCAGGTTCATCGATATAGTGACATCACTAAACGCTACAATACCTACAAATGTTTATTAGGTTTCCGCAGAGTTATTGAAGTCAACATTATGATTATGACAAACAACTTTCCTTTGATTTATTATCAACAAAAAGCCATACAAAAAAGCTTAGTAAGATAATTTAAGTGGCTAATTAACTCGCGAATAACAGGTCGAAGTTGAACGGCCCCAAATAAGAATTAATCTTTGCACACAATAAGCTTATCTTTTTAAAAAGTTTAATCTTAAAAGTTCTTTTTTGCGGCGGCCATTTTGTACATCCTAAATGTCATTAGCGGTATAAATGGGTTTCGCGCCATAACGAACGTCAGTGGTGCCACAATGGCGAACCATAAATCAACTGTCAGTTTGACAGTTGCTGAAAAGAGGTCCGTCAATGCGTCGATGCAAAACTTTTTTAAGAGCGTCTTAGAGACGGTTTTTGATTAATTGCAGAGTGTAGAATGTGTGTGTGTGTTTTTGTCAGGTTCGAATGGAGATCTCTTGATTTTGTGAGGGGCCGAGTGAGGTCTTGCTTACGTCATTTGGTTAGTGTGTAATTGATGTTGGGAAATTTGTAATTGGCATAATGGATTGATGCAAAAACGTTTGAAAAAAATACCTAGTAGTGTTTTTGGCTATATTTTTAAAGATTAGAAACAACAGCTCTCAATTCATTAGCAAAATAAAATAATAGGTAATGGATATTCTAAAACGAAGTTATATCAAAAATAAAAAGTTGATTTTAAGTTGGTTATTTCATATTCTGATTATCATCAGATCCAAAAATTGTTTGGTTCCCCTATCTTAGGGTTACGAAGGTCAGACCGGCAGTCGCTTCAATGTAATTACCAGACTCTCTAAATCCAGGATCATGGTCTAAGCGGAGCCCGTCTAAACACGGGACATAACGCTAGGAAGATGAAGATGATGATGGTTACAGACCCAAAGTTGTTTGAATGTGCAGGTTTCATCACGATGTTTTCCCTCACCGCCGAGCTAATGGTATAAAAACTTACATGGATTTGAAGAATCCAGAGGTACGCGCTCGTATTTGAACGAGCACCCCTCGGTTATAAGGCGCGTGGCCTTACCATTGAGCTACCACCACTCCAAGTCAAAATAATCAAAACAAAACTAAGCTGGGTTAGATGGAAAATTGAGAAAAAGTAGTGACAAGTGGCTAGCTCGTCGCCTACACAATCACATACACAATACTCGATACGACATTAGTCGCTTACTTATACTAGGGAAGGAACGAAATCAGCGCATTTTTTATATTCCCAGACCAACATACGTTGATGGATATGGGTAAATTAAAAAAAACTTCTATAAATTATGTCATTCTTATCCCAGTGAAATTGGCAGACGCCACGGGATAAAAAACGTCTTTCTGACAGACCAAATTTTACATCAAAAAAACATTCAGTCGAATTGAGAACCTCCTCCTTTTTTTTGAAGTCGGTTAAAAAGCCATTAAATAAGGATTCATTGTTTATTACAGTCTTGACTAAGTAACTTTGGATTTCAAAAAGCGATTCACACTTTACTGATGATTTAAAATAAAAATATTATCTTAATTTATCGATTCGTAAAACTAAGCAAATGCATTATTCAACACCAGGAAATACGAACCTAAAAGAAAAACTTCACATCCCAATAACGCTTATTTAAATATTAAAACATACATACATATAAGGTTTCACACACGGACTAGTAAAAAAAGAAGGACTCCGCGCTGGCATACTACAGCGTGAAGCCACGTTTATGCATGTGTGAATGAGATTCT
Organism: Glyphodes perspectalis; assembly: GCA_951394215.1. Lineage (NCBI taxonomy): Eukaryota > Metazoa > Arthropoda > Insecta > Lepidoptera > Crambidae > Glyphodes > Glyphodes perspectalis. The sequence goes on from OX596227.1 coordinate 4,860,735, forward strand.
TATGGATAACAGATATTGGATCTGTTATTTGGAGTGCCTTCGCCAATGTGTGACGTAATTTGCGTGTCAAGTTGGAGCACAGTGCTGTGGCGCGGAGTCCTTCTTTTTTACTAGTCCGTGATTTCACACAATACATTCTTAACTCAATGTGCTATATCATTCTCAAGTGCACTCGTTCATCATGGCTTGACAAATAATGGATGTCTGTTATCAAAAACAATGTACTACTTCCCAAAAGCTTGAGATAAATGTAATTTGCATTCCACTTTTGAGAGAGATGAATCAGTACTTTATACATTGTTAAATCTCAACCTTTGTAAGCAAGTAAAATATACATATGATTACGCCCGCAATCCCCTTAGGGGTGTGTCAGTATCAAACAGGTAGCTAGTTCGCTTAACCGCATTCAGCTAATAATAAAACTGTTCTGGGTTAGATGAAAAATTATCAAAAATAGTGACAAGTGGCTAGCTCGTCGCCTACACAATCACACTTCCAAAATTCGATTTGGTTTTTACGACATGCTAGGCAGGGAACAGTTGGCACATTATTTTTAAGTCCCAGACCAACATGGGACAAAACATGCTATTATCAGACTTGGACTAAGTAAATCACATACATTGATCTGACTCCGAGTTACTTATCTCGGAGTCAGATCAATATATGTGATGTGGTCGAATATTTATTTATTATTATTTTTTATAAAGCGGTAATATCTCAGGAACTTACGCAGATTACTAAAATGTAAGTCTCTATTTTAAAATAACAGCGCATTGCTGAAGGTATATGGTACAAATAAGAAAAAATACACGTTTAAGGCTTTTATCTGATCTCTTTTCGTTTGATGAGATGGAAAATTTTGAAAAATACAGACAGACGGCTATCGATCAGGTTTACCTTTTACTTGTAATACCTAATACTTGCCTGAATCGTCGACGAACATTAACTGTATGACTTGGTATAAATATTTATATAATCTGTAAATTTAAATTTTTATATTCAATCTGGCATTGAAAGGAGTAACTACCGAGTTTCATGCCGGTTTCTTCTCGGTAGATGCGACATTCCGAACCAGTGGTAGATTCAAATTGTTCTAATTTGTACCTATTGACGATTGACAAGTGATTTTTGAGGCCTACGTAAATAAATATATTTTGACTTTGACTTTGACTTTGACTTTGACTTTGACATTGACTTTGACTTTGACTTTGAATTTGACTTTGACTAGCAAAATGCACTCTATATATAGTATAAAACTAAGTCGCCACTTCTGTCTGTTCGCTTAAAGCTTTTAAAATACGCAAGGGATGTTAATACGAATTTCCTTTTTCATTTTACTTATAGATAAAGTAATTCGAGACGAAGGTTAATATGTATAATTTCATATTATTTCATATTCGTGCGAATCCTTGGTGGGTCTGTAGTAGATTGTAAAACAAACCATTTGTCGTCCTCCATTACCGAGATTATAGTTACCTCTCACTCTAATAACATGTAATAAAAAAAGACGGGAACACAAAATTACGTAGGCACTACACGATATTGGATTATTAGCAATAAATCTTTATTACTTTGGAAAAATAGTCGAATAATATTTGGAGCGAGAGATATTTTATAACTGTAGACGGTGATAAACAATATTGCTATAATAAGTAAGTATAGTATAATGGTTTACGGGCTTTTGGGTATGTGACTGAGTGGGCGACGAGCTAGCCACTTGTCACTCCTTTTTCACAGCTTTCCATCCAACCCAACCCACTGTCCCATGTTGGACTGGGTTATAAAAAGAATATGCCAACTGTGGTTCTTGCCTAGCATGTCGTAAAAGGCGACTAATGGTATATCGGGTTTTGGGTGTGTGATTGTGTAGGTGTTAATGTGGTTGAAGGGGCATGCTGCCCCTTTGACTCTGCCTACCCCTTCGGGGATTGTGGGCGTGATGTTATGTATGTATGTAGGTAAATATACTCGTAGATGTCAGCTGTTATGACTGGCTATTTATTTAGTCAAGTGGTTAGAGAGGCTGACACAAAATTAAAAGTCCCGGATTTGAATCCCGCTACGAGTAAATGGTCGTTTGATGAACAGGGTAACTAGAAATCGAGTAATGAATATTTGTATAATGTCTGTATGTAAGTATAGGAATCATCATCATCATCCTAGCGTTATGTCCCGTGCTTAGACGGGGTCCACTTACACCATGGTCCAGGATTTAGCGAGTCTGGTTATTACATTAAAGCGAGCCGATCTGACCTTCGTAACCCTAAGATAGGGGAACCAGACTATTTGGATCTTGGTTACACATACATAGTTGTTAGAATGTGCAGGTTTAATCACGATGTTTACCTGATGTTTACCCTCACTGCTGAGCTAGTGGTATAAATACGTACATAGATTTGAAAAATCCAGAGGTAAATGACCGGTTTGAACCCGCACCCCTCGATTAAGTGGCGCGTGTCCTTACCATTGAGTTACCACCGTTTTAAACAGTAAGCATATGAAGTACCATTAGGGATTGCAACCCAGCGGAGTTCAGCTTCATGTGCGAGATCCATTAGATCAGGACTTCCCAACCAGGGGGGCATGCCCCCTGAGGGGGCGTAGGGAATTGTTAGGGGGGGCATAATAGATAAGTTTGCCTTTCTGAAAAAATAAATTTATTCAATGCGTAGGTAAATTAAAAAATAAAACAGTAAAATTATTATTTTTGAACATGAAAATATTTTTGGTCCAGGGAGCCTCCGTGGAAAAGGTTGGGAAACCCTGCATTAGAGCTAGAATTGTACATACTGGACCCAGCTGAATTTCTTGATCCTACATTGCAATTCCTAGGAACGCAATCCAGCAGCATGGAACTAGCACATGTCGTTAGATCCGGCACAGCTATAATGGTGCTGCACCGATCCCTGAGTACTATATAATATAGCTGTTAGAGAAGCTTAACTACCTCGTTGGTCTAGTGGTAATATGCGCCGTCTAAGGAGCATGAGGTCCCAGGTTCAAATCCCGGTCGGGCAAAATTTATGACTGGGTATTTCAAAATTGAAATTGCTCAGTGATAACCCAGAGTCAGAAAGTTGGCGGTTTATCACCCTCGTGCCTCGCACGTTAAGCCGTTGGTCCTCCGCCTGACCTGTCTCCGGTCATGTCGGTGCCGTCTCACCGGACTATGAGAGTGAAGGAACAGAGAGCGCACCTGTGTTTGCGCACACACTTGTGCACTATAATATCTCCTGCGCAGTTGGCTAATTCTCTTTGAGATTAGCCGCCGTGACCGAAATCAGTTGGGAGGATATTACTTATTATAGGAGCCTGTTTCTCTTTGAGAGTTCAACTCTGCCCACCCCTTCGGGGATTGTGGGCGTGATGATATGTATATATGATTTATTTTAGCTTGTTTTTCGTTACGGACTTCATAAACAATAGCCCTTATTTCTCCCTACAAGTGACTACTAAATTTTTATGACAGAAACACGTCATTGTACAGTATTTGCAAGCATTCAAGGAACAGACATTGTGTATGTTAAATCACACCATTTTGTAGATTTGTCATAACCATTCTCTTAGGACGACTGCATATTGGTCACTCCACGTCGACGTAAGGTAAATAAATAAATAAATATCCCACATCAACACATTCATTGATCTGACTCCGAACTAAGTAGCTTAAGCACTTGTGTTACAGATCGGATCGAACAGTGGTATTACAAATATATACTTAAATATTGGGTATTAACACCCAGACATAGAACAAACATAATTATAAAAGTAGTGATAAGTCACACACCCAAAACCCCATATACCATTATTCGCCTTTTACGACAAGCTAGGCAAGGAAAACAGTTAGCACATTCCTTTTCAACCGACTTCAAATAAGGAGGAGGTTTTCAATGCGACCGTATATATTTCTAAATCTCATGTTAAAGCGGGATTATTTCAATTTTGTCTTTTAAATATGATTCCGTTAAAACCCGATATGAACCCGCCTTTACATCATATTGCAACAAAAGGCTGTAAAATGAAATATTCTTATATGCGCAGGAGCAACCGTGAAGATGTTGCTATAAAAAAAGACCGCCCAAGAAACTAAAAGAATGTATAAAACATTGTAGCATTGTTAAATGGGCTTTGTGGTTACAGTGTCTCAAATGTGTGATGCGCTGGTTCGATTCTGTATCGGGAATTAAAAATGAATTCTTGATAAGTGTAGAATGGTGGCTGCTTAGCGGTTAGGATACGCGCCTCAAAAGCGAGGATTTTTAAAGCCCGAGTTTGAGAAAAAATATAAGTATGAATTTGTTTGTTCCGCAATCAAATTCAAATACAAAATTTTTTTATTCATGTAGGCTTAAGGCCTAAAAGCACTTATAAATCGTAAATTTTACAAAATCTTTAGAGCAGTGTGAATCTACCACCGGTTCGGAATGCTGATTATACCGAGAAGGAACCGGCAAGAAACTCGGTAGTTACTCTTTTCAGCGTCAAAATATACATGAGTAATATACACTTTTTTTAAATGTTCTAAACCAAATCATACAATCAATGACTGTGGGAGATGACATAATATGATTATTTACAATAAAAGTGTAAGATTAACCAGAGCAGACCAGCCCCCAAAGGTGGCACCTGTGCACAAGCATGACGTATGTGTCAGCCATCGTTTCACTCAACCATATCAGAGGGAATGTAACGACCCACCACATAGGATCATAGGATACATAGAATCATATGATCTCCAAGAGGATAGTAAATAAGTAAAGAGTTGGAAATTGCTATGTAGAGGTTAATACTTTTACAAATCCAATGTCTCGAGACAACAATCAAATTTATCTTTTCTCCCATTTTGGTCTAGAACTTTAAATGAATGTGCCATTTGTTTTCCTCGCCTAGCATGTGGTAAAAGGCGACTAATGATGTGTCTATACCGTGTTTTAGGTGACTGATTGTGTAGGGGACGAGCTAACCACTGATCACTACTTTTTCAGAAAAAAAAAAAGCTGGGCTGGGTTACAGCCCAGTTATTTTTTTTAATATGTTTAAGGGGTCTTATACACATGACTTTGACTTTGACTCTGCCCACCCCTTTGGGGATTAGGTACGGGCGTGATGATAAGTATGTATTCTATATTGAATATTATGGTAAATGTCATTGCATAATTTTACAAATTACTATGTACTGACGCCATATCTGACGCTGTTTTTGAAAATCAGTTCCCGTTTCCTGCAGGACAGACATTCCTTAGTATGGGGACCAGCAAAGCTACCTGGATTTTGTACTTTTTGTGGAAAGACATTATTTATTTTTGTGTATGTTGATATTTTTTATTCCAGTCATTTTAATGTTTGAGCAAATCAAAATTAAAAAAGGTTTACGTAAAAATATTTACAGCATATTTATTATTAATTTTTATTACGTTATAAGGAGCCGATAAAACCGTATGAAAAATCGACTGAACGACAAAAGAATGAACTTAAAGTCGAAAAACGTCGAAACGCATTCAAATATCAAAACTGTGTTTCGCGGCATTCCGCCATTTTGGATGGAACATAAAATATAACGCTTCGGCCATCGCGTTCGGAATCCGAAAGGGTCTTTATTGTATACGCGCGGGGGCGGGCCGCGTCAAGACGTAAGGTTTTTATAACCACCTGTGAGCTGGGGTTGTTTGTATAGCGGAGCGGACGAGAGGAGCGGAGCGGAGGACATAAGTGGAGTAGAGAAGAGCTGTAAGAGGAGAGGAACGGAGTAAGTAGGTAAGAGTAGCGCAGCCGATGAGGGGAGAAGAACGATCAGGTAGAACGAAATGGACGATCGTGGTTGCCTGGGTGAGCGTAGCGAAGCACGGCTTAGTGTTACTCCAAACCAAATATAAATAATTAAATTATAAAATAAATCCAACTACATCACATACATTGATCTGACTCCAAGGTAAGTAGCTTAAGCACTTGTGTTACGGATATCATAATTAACAGTGGTATTACAAATATATACTTAAATATCAGATATTAACACCCAGACACAGAACAAACACAAGTATTCATCATACGAATGTTTGTCCTGGGTGGGGATCGAACCCCGACTCTTGGCGCATAGGGCAGGGTCACTACCAAATGCGCCATCGAGTCAAACAAGTATGTAGATTTTAGCTGTGCCTCATCATTTGTGGCCTTTCTTAGAATTCACACTGTTTGCGAACTAAATATCATATCAGATGAAACGTATAACACTAAGACGTGTCTGTGATCATGTATGCGATGAGCTAGCAATTTGTTATTACTTTTTCGTTTAGTTTTAGCTAAACGTTGTTTAAAAAGTTTGCTGGTATTTGCACCCGTTCGGAGATTGCGGGCATGAGACGTTATACACATGACCATAGATTTATTGCTTAGTCAAAAAATTCTAAATCTATGCACATGACAGATCAAATTTAATAAAAAAAAATTTTTTCAATGTGATGGTAACCAGGCACAGTAAATCTAAAATGATAATCGAAGCATAGGTACACTTACTATGAACTAATACTACCTAAACACTAGTACAATATTGGACTCAAAACGGACCCTGTCGAAGAATAAAACATATCACAAGCAGAATACTGGACTCGACTCCATCCCGCTGCTACCCAGCCACGGCCTTACCACCGTCTGCTTGCCGACTGGCGTGAAAAAGATATCTTTTTCCTTTTTTTAAGTTGCTCTTTTCAAGTTAACACGGCTGGCGGGACTATAATTAAATATATTTATGTCAATGCCGGCAAATCAGCTGGGTTGTTCTGCGAGCGCCCGCGTTAATACGGCCCGCTTATTTTATTACGTTTCGGAATTAAAAAACGGGGAAGCGTGGATTGGGATTGAGGGTTGGAGGTTCCGTGTAAGGGTGTAAATAGGTAAACTGTGAGACAGGTGAGACTGTGTGATAAGAGGTCCATGGGTTTAAATCCCGGGTCGGGCTAAATGAATGAATGAAAAGTTTATTTCGGATATTACACGTTACATCCATAGTTTGTCGGTACCTAAAAATAAAATATAAACACAAATTAAAAACTTACTTCCTATGTTAGTAAAAATTTGTGGCTGGTTGTTTCAATATTTAAATTACTCAGTACAGTCTGGAGTCAGGAAGCACGATAAGCTGTTGGTCCTGCGCCTGACCTCTTAACGGTCATGTCGGTGCCGTCTCACCGGACTATGAGAGTGAAGGAATAGAGAGTGCACCTGTGTTTGCGCACACACTTGTGCACTATATCTCCTGCGCATATGGCTAACCTCGTTGAGATTGGCCGCCGTGACCGATATCGGTTAGGAGGACATTAATCGGCGCGGTTAGTGCGCGCGGGCAGTGGATCTATAAGAATCTTACTAATCTTTACAGGCCCGTTGGTCAACTGGTCAGAGACCCAGGCCACGAAACCGGGTTCGAATCCCGCCAGGGCCAAATGTTTCGTATGATGAACATGGACATTTTGTACTCGAGTTATGGATGTTTATAAACGTATTTAAGTATGTCTATCCCTTCACCTAGTATCCATAGCATAAGCTTATATGCTTGACTTGGAACTAGGGAATTGGTATGTCAATCTAGAGAATTTATTTCTTTCTTATAAATTAGAATAACACATAAGCTATGTTTCATTGATGTACCACGCGAGCAAAGGCGCGGGCAGAAGCTAGTCTACAATATATTTTCATACATACATACCATTACGTCAGCAATACGTACAATAAGAGGTAGGTTGAGTCCAATAAAAAAAAGATAATTTTACACTTTTAGATAAACCAAAGTTATTTGAATTTGCAGGTTTCAAAACGATGTTTTCCCTCACCGTCGAGCTAGTGGTATAAATACGTACATAGATTGAAAAATCCAGAGGTACGTTCCCGGGTTTGAACCCGCACTCCTCGGTTAAAAGGCGCATGTCCTTACCATTGAGCTACCACCGCTCAGATGTTTATGTATCTAGAAATATTAAACCGCTCACTGATTCCATCTAAACTTTAGCTCGTCCCAACTCGCTTTAATTTCTGTACCTAATTGCGTTGATAATTAACTCACTAAACAAATTAGCAGGAATTTGAAATTTTGAAAATTAGCGTTACTAAGTACAATTAAAACGGTTTTAAACTAAAGATGTTACGAAAATAATAGATTTAGGTGCAAACTAGATGTGTCCGCAATTCCATACACGTTCATGTTTAATTAACGACATTTTTTCTCTAACCTAACCTAACTTTTAAAAAATATTCTTTAGCCTATGTTAATCAGGGATAGCAAAGCATACTACTTAATGGTGAAATAGTTTTTGAAATCGGTCTTGTACTTTTGCAGTTTATTCGTTACATACACACAGATATACAAGTCTTTCCTCTATATAATAATAGGTAAATGTGTCTTAGTTTAATAAAGTTATATATAGGCTTAATCATCTTACTAGCGTTATATCCCGTGCTTAAACGGGGTCCGCTTACACCATGATCCAGGTTTTAGCGAGTCTGGTAATTACATTGAAGCGACTGCCGATCTGACCTTCGTAACCCTAAGATAGGGGAACCAGACAATTTTTGGATCATGGTTACAAATCCAAAGTTGTTTGAATTTGCAGGTTTGGTTTCATCACGATGTTTTCCTTCACCGTCGAGCTAGTGGTATAAATACGTACATAGACTTGAAAAATTGACGGATTTGAACCCGCACACCTCGGTTAAGAGGCGCGTGTCCTTACCATTGAGCTACCACCGCTCCCAGTGGTACAAGTGGATCGTTGCCTTTTTTTTATTGACCCAGGGAAATGCGTTACGCTCCGTCCCACTGAAACCGGGGGGAATCAGCAGGGTGTGTCGGACTCCCGCCCTCAAGATGATAGGAGGACCCTGCTCCGCCCAAGGTGGTAGTGGGCGGGGTATACCGACTAAGCCCCTTAGATGTACCGTTCACGCTTTTAAGACGTGCACGGGATCGCGCATCGCTAAACCACCGTGAACTAAGTGAAAGAAAGAAAGGTGTAAAAATGGTCACCGCTCAGTATTAGGTAATGACGACAGAGAACGTCGTCACTACCACTGGTATTCTGCGGAGGCCAAATAGTGGATCGTTGCATACACAAACACAGACCCGACCCAGCACACCATTAGTCGCCTTACATGCTAGGCAAGGAACACAGTTGGCACATTATTTTTAAGTGCCACACCAACACGGGCCAGTCGGGCAGTGCAACAATAGTGCATGGGCGTGCAGGCGATCAATCAATACCGCGGAAGGCGTTGTTTAATTATTACTCGCTTCATTATAACGGCCATAACTACAGAGATACTCAACCTATCATGAAAATATAAATATGACTGCAATGAAATGGAATGGGGTGAGATAGAATGAAATGGAATAAGGTCGGATGGTATGGAATGAGATGGAATGGGATGGAATGGAATGGAATGATGGTGGAATGGAATGAGGCGGAATATAATGGAATGGGATTGAATGCGATGGAATGGGATGGAATAAGATGAAATGCGATGGTATCGCTTGGAATGATATTGGTGGAAATGATGAGATTAAATTTTTTATTACGGGATTTCTTACGACGAGATAAAATTTAATGGAAAGGAATAAAAAAGTAAACATAGAACGCAGTGAAATTTCATTTATTTAAAAATTTAATTTTGGTATATCTAAAACAATTAAAAATAAGTTACAATTGACAAAAAACCTACTTTGCACAGTTTTGTAACTAATAAATAAAAACGCTAATGATTCAAATAGGTTTAATTTATGTATGTATTAAGACGGAACCCAATTAGATCTAAGTCCGATTCACACTTAATAGGGAAGGACAGTTTTCTAACAAATTTAGGTCTTATTTAGTCATCAAGATAAAGTCTAACTGAAAAGAAATTCTAGAGAGCAATAAATTAATGCAACACATTATTGCTGATTTCGTCATAACATGGGTATTTTAACTCTTAAGTCGCAATTAAGCAACTGATAGTAGAACAACTAACTACAAATATTTAATTTGTAACTTTCGTACGTCGGTTTCGGTTTTAAGAACATTTATTTCTCACTAGCTGTGCCAGCGGTGTCACCCGCGTTTATGGTTAATATTATAAAGACTATTTCCGTCATACATGATTTCTATGTAACTTTAACCATTAAGGCTGCACACGCGACGGAAGCTTAAGAAATGGAGTAACTTCTCCCATTTTCCCAACATTTCCCTTCACTACTCTCTATTGATTGTAGCGTGATGAAAAGTATACAATAACCTGCCCAGGAGTATGAAGAATAATTGTACCAAGTTTCGTTAAAATCCGTCGAAGTAGTTTTTGTTTCTATAAGGAACATACAAACAGACAATAATTTTACTGATTGCATTTTTGGCATCAGTATCGATCACTAATCACCCCCTGATAGTTATTTTGAAAATATTAATGTACAGAATTGACCTCTCTACAGATTTATTATAAGTATAGATAAAGGATTTACATTCACTTACAATGAGACTTATCTACTTATTACATGTTATTAATTTAGAAATAGGCTACTCGTATAATAGTTTAATAATCTAATACACATTTACTAACTTAAAATACTACTCTTAACACTACACTTATTCTATTACAAAAATATTAAAAAGTATTAGTTATTGTGGAATCTGTTGCCACCAGGGGTGTTTCCGGATCGATACGACTTATGGACCTTCAGGAAAAGCACCTGCACCTCAAACCGGCAACGCACCCGTTTTTCCTCTGGTGTTGCAGATGTCCGTGGGGGGCGGTGATCACTTACCATCAGGTGAACCGCTTACTCGTTTGCCCTTCTTACATAAAAAAAATATATATCGCAAACCAAATAGATAGATATATAGATAATAACATTATTTGGATAAGGGCACACAAAACACAAATTTAAAACACTTTTTAATAAGAAAAAGAAAGAAATGATAACAAAAATCAACAATACCTACACCATTACTTGCCATTTACGATATGGTAGGCGCGGAGGAGGGCGGTGGTTCGGACATGAGGAAAGAATGGATGGCGAAAGATTGACTAAACAGATATACAATGTGAAAGTGGAAGGATGTAGGAGCGGCGGAAGGCCCAGGCTCACCTACCACGACCAGATTGGTCGTGTATTAACAGATGGTAGTTAGGAGTCATAAAAACCGTAGAGCTTGTATGAAAAGGATTATGAATGTTAAAGAGGCGAGTGAGGTGTGTAAGGATCGTGCCATATGGCGTTCGGTTCTCTCTGCCTACTCCGCTAGGGAAGTGGCGTAAAGTTTAGTTAGTTAGTTAGTAGGCGAGGAGCACATTTTCTATATTATTTTCAAGAAATTCAGCTTTAAAAGATATTTATAATACATCCATTAATAACTCCAATAAACCTTGAAGATATTTATTTCTATTTCATTGTAATAATTTGCAATAACTAAGCTACAGGTCACTTGTAAAAAAAAAAAAACTTTTTTTAACTTCTAAGGTTGCGTACCCCTGCCCGTAATATCTGCCATTGTCTATGGTTTTTGTTTTAGGGAACCATAGCTACTAGACACTTGCTTTAATTCTTTAATGAACTCACGTCAATGCATGACATTGATGTATTGAGCAGTTAAAGCTCCGTATTGTATGAGAATTTGTATGTATGTCTTTCATACAAGAAATTAGATATACAGTTCAAAATGTATGAGCGATTCAGGTGTTGGAAGTAAATATATAAATTCTCCAGACTGAGACACCAATTCCCTAGTCCCAAACTAAGCATGTGATCGTGCTATGGATATTAGGTGAACGGATAGACATACTTATATACGTTTATAAACATCTATGACTCGAGCACAAATATATATGTTCATCACACGAAATATTTGCCTCTACAGGGATTCGAACCCGTGACCTTTAGTTTCGTGGCCAGGGTCTCAGACCACTCGATCAACGGGCCAGTTAAAAAACGGTTCTAATACCTATTATAAATAATGTCTAGTCCTCTTTGAGTTTGCCTACCCCTTCGGGGATTGTGGGAGTGATGGTGTGTATGTATATTAAGTTTTTACAACCAAATGCTTTACACATTGTGATGATAATTTTATATTTGCGCTAACAAATGAATATTGGCTATACTATTTTTATCCCGGAAAAAATTATATCAGCGTAACCAAGATTCTAATAATTAACTGAATTAAAAGTAGGCGTAGCGGGAAAAAGTTAGTAAGTAAATAAATTCATTAGACGTACTAATAAAATATTATGATGCTGTTTCTTAAATTGTACCGGGAATCAAACTTGACACATTCCGTACATCCCTCTACAGTAGTCAAACCACTACTCTTTAAACAATACAAAAATATCTGATCGATATCAAAATATTTCACATTTTTAATATCAGTATAAATTATTATTAATTTACGTTCCCAAATCTATAATTATTATCTCCAAAACAATACCTAATTACGAAAAAAACGCCAGACCGGGAATCGAACCCAAGCAGCTGCCGCCCCAGCCGTAAGGAGTCATAGACAATAAATTACTCTTCGCAGAAAACCAATTTGTTTGAAATGGTGTTTTTAATACTAATTCCCGAGTGACCATTAATTATTGAGAAACGTGAAATTGTTCTGTGTAACGAGGCTGCTTAATTACCATCGCTCCGAATATCAGAGGCGTCTTTACCTATGGTGCAGGGTGCACACGGGCGCATCGGTCCTAGGGGGCGCCGAGCGCCGGCCGCTACGAAGCCCCACTCAGCGAGGGCATCATGGTATCCAAATCCGACAAATTTCTTCATCAAATTTAATGTCCAAACAATAGAGTTTATTATCCATTGGGGAAATTTGACAGTTTGTGGTAACTTGATGTGCTGTTACTTGTACTTTGTGGTGTGTACCTATTCCATTCTGACCGCGCGCTTACTAGAGGGCGCTAGGGTAATGTTTGCACACAGCCGCTACATGGGCTACAGCCTCTGCCTACTATTCAAGACCAGACGGGATTCGTCGCTAATTGTAACTTTCACGTCATAATAGACTTTTAGATATCAGTAACTACATTGCATTCGGGATAAAACGGGATTTGTCGCTGTCTGTGTAGCTTTTCTTTAATAATAGACTTGTAACTGTCGGTAAATCTAAAGATTTTAATTTAAATGACAGGCACGGTGGTCGAGTGGTCAGAGACCCTGGCCACAAAACCGAGGGTCGCGGGTTCGAATCCCGCTAGGGGCAAATGTTTCGTGTGATGAACATGGACATTTGTACTCAAGTCATGGATGTTTATAAACGTATTTAAGTATGTCTATCCGTTCACCTAGTATCCATAGCACAAGCATATGCTTAGTTTGGAACTAGGGAATTGGTGTGTCAGTCTGGCGAATTTATTTATTTATTTATTATTCAAATATGATTGATATCAAAATGAAACATTATTTATTTATATCTTTACTTAATATTATATAGCTGAAGAATTTGTATGTTTGCTCGAACGCACTAATCTCGGGAACTACTGGTCCAATTTGAAAAATTATTTCAACGTTAGAGGTCCATTAATCGAGGAAGGCTATAGATTATACAATAATAATTTATATATATTATACAACCATAAACGCGTGTGAAACCGTGGTTACAGCTAGTTGCAAATAAAATGACTGAACGACTAAAGAAGGCCCTTACTAAAGTAATTCAGAAGTAAACATAAAATAATATCACTGTTGACAATAATGTATATCCGTAAGTGTTTAGATTTTGAAATTTCAGAGGATCATGCAAATTTAAATTAGCACATCTAGGAATCAAAATGCTTCCTATATTTATTCACTTAGATAACTAGTATTCATAGTTATTTAATTCTAAAAGTAAGTACTCTTAAATAGTTTAAGCACGCGTATTACGGAAATTCGAATCAATGGCGCTGCAACCCTCAAACCTTATATAAGTACCTGTTTCATTAATATTTATTGACCCACCACAGAGATTAGTCACAAATTCAAAAAACATATATATTCCTCAAATAATAGCGAATAGAAAATATTGCTGACCATATTTTAGTGCAAACTGAAACCATTGCTTAATTTTTGACACCGCACGTGCTCAAAATAAAGTAGTCGCTTTACAAATGCTATAAGAGCTATAAAAAAATAAAATTCCTCTCGTCGCTACGCGGTCGTTACAAAATGGTCTTAAGCCATCTTTATGGTCATGAAGCTCTACACTTTATGGTCCGAATCACATTTTCAGCGGACCTGTAAGAACCTACACTTTCATGAAAGACTTTAATTAAATACGCTTCAGAATTTGGTCTATGGTTGACCACTTTTGGTGAGCGTGGGTAGCGGTTTGATAAAGTTTGGTCAGTCTTTGTTTAGTTGGGGATTCATGCCGCAAAACCAAAGGAGTTTGATTCGAATCCTGCTAGAGATAATTATTCGTTAGATAAACCACTCCAAACCAAATATATGCTGGGCCTACAAAATCTAAGCACATTAACTTAGGTACTTAACTTAAATAATCTCGGCTGAACCGATTTTCATAAAATTTTGTATGTTTATCGTTAGGTCTGAGAATCGGCCAACATCTATTTTTCATACCCCTAAATGTTAAGGGTGGTCCACCCTAAAGCTATAACTTGAGAAAGGCTGTACCGATTTCGCTAATTCTTTTTTAGTTGTGTTTGTTATTGTCAAGTAAAGGTTCTTATGAAAGAAAAAAAAAGTTGCGCGGTAAATAAAAAAAAATGGGTATCCAAAATTCGAGAACGGGGCGTTACGAAGTGCGCCGGAGCAGCTAGTAAACGTATATAAACATCCACAATTTCAGTACAAATTGTAAGTAAACTCTATTGTACATAACATAACATCACGCCCACAATCCCCGAAGGGGTAGGCAGAGCGAAAGGGGCAGCGGGCCCCTTTAACCAAGAATAGTCAGGAGCTCCAACGAACCCGGCACTTAGATTCAAACGGTGTCGAAACTATACGTTGTGGCGAAGAATTTTAGATAAAATTCCTCAAACGCCACCAAAAACCAATTATTAACCCAAAACTCTTTCAATTTTGTGAGCTGTTGAGTAATGCTCTTCAACAAGTTTTTTTATACAATCATACATAGTCCCAGTTTCTTGTTAGTTATAAGTCACGGACTAGTCCCAGTTTCTTGTTAGTTATAAGTCACGGACTAGTAAAAAAAGAAGGACTCCGCGCCACTAACTGGATGTTGAAGCTACACTGGTGCTACAGCTTGACACGCAACTTACGTCACACAGACATATGTCAGATTTCCGATATCTGGTATCCATAAACATCTCACTCACACATGCTTAAACTTAGCTTTGCTTTGTTATATGACAGCGCGGAGTCCTTCGTTTTTTACTAGTCTGTGTTGGGAGTTCGACTTTCTATGTTTTATTTTCATCTCCTTAAGTTTCAAAATAGAATCATCATCTTCCTAGCGTTATGTCCCGTGCTTAGACAGGATCCGCTTAGACCATGATCCAGGTTTTAGCGAGTCTGGTAATTACATTGAAGCTACTGCCCATCTAACCTTCGTAACCCTAAGATAGGGGAACAAGACAATTTTTGGATCATGGTTACAAAGTTGTTTGAATTCGCAGGTTTCATCACGATGTTTTCCCTCACCGCCGAGCTAGTGGTATAAAAAACATAAGAATATAATAATATTATGTATCTATTATATATATCTATTAGTGGTAAGGACACGTGCCTCTTAACCGAGGAGTGCGGGTTCAAACCCGAGCACGTACCTCTGAATTTTTCATGTCTATGTACGTATTTATACCACTAGCTCGACGGTGAAGGAAAACATCGTGTTGAAACCTGCAAATTCAAACAACTTTGGATTTGTAACCATGATCCAAAAATTGTCTGGTTCCCCTATCTTAGGGTTACGAAGGTCAGATCGGCAGTCGCTTTAATGTTATTACCAGACTCGCTAAAGCTGGATAATGGTCTAAGCGGACCCCGTCCAAGCAAGGGACATAACGCTAGGAAGATGATGTTGATTATGATATCCGTAACACAAGTGCTTAAGCTACTTATCTCGGAGTCAGATCAATGTATGTCATGTAGTCTGATGTTTATTTATTTATTTAAACTAATTGCGTTCGAACCTAACATAGTCTTCAAATGGTTCCTTAAGCACTAACTCTAGAGTCTGAGTCAGTACACAGCACCGATAGGTCTCAGCGCCATTTTATTGGACCGACGCTCTGACTCACCGGTAAATATTTACTTGGAGCGATCACTGCTCGCCAAATGTTGTCCATAGACGTACAGTCTCGTAGAAATGTCCAACTGTATTTTAGCAGGATAACAGGAGCATGTTGTAAAAGGCGATTAATGTTAAGTATATGGGGTTTTGGGTATGTGATTGTGTAGGCGACGAGCTAGCCACTTGTCATAACTTTTTTACAATTCTACATCTAACACAGCCCAGTTTTATTTTTGGCTGAATGTAGTTAAAGGGGCTTGCTGCCCCTTTGACTGTGCCTACCCCTTCGGGGATCATGGGCGTGATGTTACGTATGTATAGGAGCCATAGGAACGCATCTTATGGTAATCTGTAATGGTTTGTAATCAGCGTTTCTAACCAGTGTTTCTGATGTGTTGGGTAACGCCGTACCGGGTCGCTTTTAATTTTTTATTTATGCAAACGCCACGTAAGTGTACAGTAGCTTTTTAGCCAGGACATACACATAAAATATCCATTTCTATTAATCTCACTTGTAAACCGCCCCTTAATTAAAAAAAAAACCGTAAATTCCAATTACAACCAATGTGTGACCATGATCCAACTTTTAAATGGGACCAGACTAGCTGAATCATGACTTCCTTGTCTGATTCTTTTGACAAGAGTTATAAAGCCCTAATACCATCCTCAATGGTTTTTACTAAGTCGTTTAATCTATGACCATGGTCCAAGTGGTAAGTGGTATTGGGGTCTCAATAAGGAACGAATTTAATATAAATACTTGACATTGAAAATGATACCTCATCTCTTAGCGAACTTTAACTTTAAAACTATTAAAAACTGCCATTTCTAGCCATTCTAAAGCCGTCTTCAAACTCACTCCGTCATAAAACGCATTACCGGTGTCCAAATTAGCGCCTCGGCAGTCTTAACGATGTGTACGGGAACCAAACAAACCGTTCACTCATTCATTAGTTCATTCGTTCCCCGATTATAATGGCGCGTCAAGCTTTAGCTCTATATCGTTTCGTTCACTGACTGAAAGTGATAACAACTCTCTTAACCGATTTCGGTCACGACTGTCAATCTCATTTGACTCTGCCTACCCCTTCGGGAAGTACTGGCGTGAGGATTTGTATGTATTGTAGTCTACAGTGACCGCTTTAACCAACGTACAGTCGAGCTGATCGAGGAGTGGTGGTAGCTCAATGGTTAGGACACGCGCCTCTTAACCGAGAAGTGCGGGTTCAAACCCGGGCACGTACCTCTAGATTTTTCAAATCTATGTACATATTTATACCACTAGCTCGACGGTGAAGGAAAACATCGTAATGAAACCTGCAAATTCAAACTACTTTGGATTTGTAACCATGATCCAAAAATTTTCTGGTTCCCCTATCTTAGGGTTACGATGGTCAGATCGGCAGTCGCTTCAATGTAATTACCAGACTCGCTAAACCCTGGATCATGGTCTAAGCGGACCCCGTCTAAGCACGGGACATAACGCTAGGAAGATGATGGTCGACCTGATCGACCGTACGTTATGTTAGCTCATTTGTGGCTTAAAAAAAAATGCTCGGATTGTAATCTTGTTCTTTTTTTAATTCGTAATTCCGTTTCTCTTATTCTACCTTCATTGAATTGCATCTATCCCAACTAAATTTAATTTTTTGGACAAATGTGGTTTCAGGAGCTTTTTGACTCTTACTACTCTTTCAGAGTATTCGGGTGTGATAATTATAGTTAGATAAGAAAGGAAACCTCAGATAAAAAAGGATAAAAAAGTTTCACCCTAAAACTAAAATATTGGGGTGAAATAACCTTACAACAACAATCATACAATGTAATGGGGTGCTTGTAGCGACCACGCCACAACCTACATATATTGCTCCAATAATATGTCAACAGAAGACGTTAAGCAAACATGCAGAAACGCCATACAATCCTGCATCGCGCTGATGATGTCATTCATTCATTCATTCTCACCACTAAGTACATAATATATCTAAGTATACTAATATTATTCAGGGAAATCACGCATGTACCTAAACAGACCAATAAGTCGCTTTTATAAATCAAACTGCAAATTAATGTCCAAGTATCCTTAAAATTGTAATCAAATTTAAAAAATTTAGTTAAGTTAAGAAATTATATGTAGCAAGTTTGTGTTTAATAAAGTATTTTTGTATTTTTGTATTTTGTATTATAAAGAGGAAAGATTTGTAATGAATAAACTCAAAAACTACTGAACCGATTTACAAAATTATTTCACCAATAGAAAGCTACTTTATCAAGGAGGTTATATTTTATCCTCATATACCCACGGGAACGGGAACTACGCGGGTAAACCACGGGGCGCTGCTTGTATACAATACACCAAGACGGTCAGTCGGACCTAGGTCGCCGAGCAAGCAGCACCTAGCTGGGCGAAAGTACTTCCATTTTAGTATATGCTTAATGTAGGATTGGATCTTAGGTTACCTGCAAACGTAATTATTATCGTTGACATCTGACAACCTTAACTGTCATGGTATCCGTTCGAATCAAATTATGCTAACTTATATAGGGGTAAATAAGGGGTAAATAACAACCCTTTGGATACAAATATAAACTTAATCTTGTTATGAAGGTTTATGGATTCTAGTAGGCCATTGGTATTCAAACTTATGTTATCTATCACTCACATTGAGAATCCTACTAATATTATAAACGCGAAAGTTTGTTTATATGGATAAATTTGTGAATGTTTGTTAATCTTTCACGCAAAAACGACCGAATGGATTTTAATAAAAATTTTGGATAATAAAGCTTATACACCCGAATAACATATAGGCTATGTTTAATCGATGTACCACGCGAGCAGAAGCTAGTCAATTACAATCTTTGACTAGCTCGATGGCTCATTCAGTAGTGACCCTGCCCCATGCGCCAAGAGTTGTGGGTTCGATCCCCACCCAGGACAAACATTCGTATGATCAATACTTGTGTTTGTTCTGTGTCTCGGTGTTAATATCTAATATTTAAGTATAAATTTGTAATACCACTGTTGATTCTGATATCCGTAACACAAGTGCTTAAGCTACTTACCTCGGAGTCAGATAAATGTATGTGATATAGTCTGATATTTATTTATCTAGCGAGCTTCTCGCTTGCTTGATCCAGTATTCCAATCTCTAATAGGGATTGAAATCCAGCGGCATTGAATGGAACTAACTAACTAAACATCTCGCCACTACTCTAGCGGTGTAGGCAGAGAGAACCGAACGTCCTAAGGCACGGTCCTTACACATCTCACTTGGTTTTTTCACTATTATGATCCTTTTCATACAAGCTTTCCAGTTATTATGACACCTAACATCACATCAACTCACGACCAATGATAAACTGCCTTAACAGAAGTATATATATATTGAATAGTGTAGCGCGACTTAAAACACTTACACTCGGAGCCGTGACCTACGCGCCTTATAAGGTAATGTTCGGGCTCAGCTCACTCGCCTCTGCGCCAACCAATGGGCGAGCGTCAAGCTCTCGCGCCGCGGGATTTAAGAGACCCGATCACCAGTCCGCCTATGGCCACGACGCGCGCGCTATCTAACGCACAACCCCGCTTGTTGTTATTTATTGTATTACCAGTGATTATCTAATATAACGTTCTTACGCTTAATACCGTGCCTTGAACCTTATTTACCCACACGCCCTGAGATCCCACTGAACTATTAGTTTAAAATAGTTTAATTTTGATTCTTAATTTTGGTTCAAAAGCTTCGCCGTAGAATGTTGGATGCTTCTTGTCAGAATCAAAACTGTCAATAAATTGAGTATTCTATGTACATTTGCAATACCACAGGTGGCACAAGAGCGTTGGTGACCTTGCAGGCACCTTATTGAAAACGGTTCTCTCTGCCTACCCCGCTAGGGAAGTGGCGTGAAGTTTAGTTAGTTAGTTAGTTAGTTATTGAAAATCTCTTTAGGCCCCATATCCGAATATGACTGAAGCGCCCCAAGGGGCGTTACTGTCCACAGTTTGGGAAACACTGATTGTAGACAAAACTAATATTGGAATATAATGGAATATTGAATTAGCAGTGCTTCCAAACATGTTGTGTACGTCTTATTAGATAGGTATACGGTAAAAGGTGATATTATTAGATTTTAATATAGTTTTTGGATTAAATAAAATGGGACATAATTAAAAAAAACTCAAAACAAAAATATTAAAAAAATATATTATTTTATCACCATATTATGTTTATATAAATAATATTCTCCAGACTGACACACCAATTCCCTAGTTCCAAGCTAAGCTTATAAGCTTGTGCTATGCCTTCTAGGTGAACGGATAGACATATTTAAATACGTTTATAAACATCCATGACTCAAGTAAAAATGTCCATGTTCATCACACAAAACATTTGTTCTAGCGGGATACGAACCCGCGACCCTCAGTTTCGTGGTCAGGGTCTCTCACCACTCGACCAACGGGCCTGTCAAAAAAATCCAATTCCATGTTTTGACAATCTAATCAGTGATATGACTAAAATAATTGATTCCAATCCACACATAGCCATCAAAAGGATTACCGAAGATAATCAAAGACTTATCGACAAAAACAAACATAAAAAAAAGGTTTCATATCGCTATAATTCATACATTTGCATTGATAATGCGTTTCAAAGTAGGCGTCTATATATTTTTTGTTAGAAGACGTCCTAAAATCCTAACTGGCTACGTAATGTATAAGCATATATTACAATAATCCGTATTTACGACGGTGCGCTGTCAAATAATTCGCCTCTTATCGCGTTCGTGTTAAAATGAAATAAAAAAACCCACGCGATTCAGCCTTAATAGTTTATGGTATTTAAACATGTGTAGATGGCGCCACAGTGCGTGATCCAAACAGTAGCTTATGTTAGTACTTGTCGAACTATAAATTATTTTATTATGTGATGCGCAGTGTAGGCACACGAGCTGCTGACCCGACTACTGCAACTACTGTTTACTATAAGAACCTATCAATATTATTGTACCCACCCGAAACAAGAGCTGCGTACGCTCATGGTGATGCTTGTTATATAGTTTGAATGAGTTGGCTGTTGGCTGATATATAATATCTTATGAGATTACAGACTCAAAAGCTTAATTATTAGCAATGGAAATGTTCCCATGTTGACGCTACAGCTTTCGATTTGCACGATGACAAATAACAAGTTGTTAACTCTTTTTTAATGGAATAGTTCCAAATATTTTTATTGAAAATAAGTATCAAAACTTGCACTATGCATATAATTAAAAAATTATTCTTAACATCACACGTTTTATTTACGGGGTTACAGGCGTGAAGTTATGTATGTATCAAATGTATTTTGCTTTTTATTTGGGTGACACCTCCCCTCTCTAAATCCATCCAAAGTACTCTTTCAATTGTGCATAAACCTCCAAATTGACACGCCAATTTACTAAGGCTGCCTTTGGATTCTGTGTAATATACAAAATTGGATTCTGTGTATATAAAAAAAAGAAGTCATTTGTCCCATGTTGGTCTGGGACTTGGCCCATGTTGGTCTGGGACTTAAAAATAATATGCCAACTGTGGTTCTTGCCTAGCATGTCGTAAAAGGCGACTAATGGTATATCGGGTTTTGGGTGGTGGGACAGGTTAGCCGCTTGTCACTGCTTTTTCACAATTTTCCATCTAACCCAGCCCGGATTTATTTTTGGCTGAATGTGGTTGAAGGGGCATGCTGAATCTTTGACTCTGCCTACCCCTTCGGGGATTATGGGCGTGATGTTATGCATGTATGTATGTATGTAAGTCATCTATGCTCATTGCTTCCACCCACTCCAGAATTATTTAACACCACACCAAGCTACTGTTTCCTTCCTCTAGTGTGTAGTCACACCCAGTGTTTTATGATATTGTAACAATAATGTCCCGTGCTTACCAAACCTACCAATCAGAATCTATCTTGTATGAACTCGAAAATATTATTTTCTCCAAACGTAATGAAAAACGATGTTTAATTTCTCTTTCAATCCATCAAGTTTATTCAAAACTTAATGAAATTATAAGTTTCCTATGTTGGTAAGAACTTAAAATTAAGTTGCCTACTGTGTTCCTTGCTATCGTAAAAGGCGATTAATGTTGTATCGAGTTTTGGGTTTGTGACTGTGTAGGCGACGAGCTAGCCATTTGTCACTAATTTTTCACAATTTTCTATCTAACGCAGCCCATTGTCCAGTGTTGGTCTGGGACTTAATTAACAAAACAAAACGACTTCAAAAACGAACCTAATAAAAGTAAAAAATAAATTTACTTAGGCCAAAGTAATACGAATTTTAATACTTATAAATTTGAAGTCGGTGCCAAGTTAAACAATGACTTAATACAATTGACGCTATATTAGTAGGTAATTATCACCGAAAATGTATCTGTTGAGGGATAATTGTACCGATACAAATTTAAGCATTCAAATCAAATCAAACATTTATTTGCTCACTAAGTGTACATAGTAGGTGTTAACATAAAAGGAACTTACAACTTAGTTACCATTTAGGTATTGCAAATTTGACGACAAATGTACCACAATAATTATAGTAATAGATGTATCTATTACTATAATTATTGTGGTACATCATGGAAAATTAAAAAAAAAGTTGTGACAAGCGGCTAGCTCGTCGCCTTCACAATTGCATACCTACCCAAAACCCGATATAGCATTAGACGCCTTTTATAACATGTTAGGTGATAAATACATTATTTTTATATAGGTAGGTACACTATTTTTAAGTCCCAGAACAACATGGGACAACCAACAAAAAGTAACTTATTTATTTATTAGGTTAGGTTGTGAACATAAATATATTTTTTTGGTAAATTCCACGATATGAGTTCGCAGACAGCAGCCAGTCAATAATAAATTAAATACTATTAAAATACATCGACTTGTTATTCGGTAAACTACCCTCCATAAAATATAACATTATTTTAACGACATCGTTAAATAAGCAAGATTAATATTGCCAAAATCTATAATATTAATACATAAAGCTGAAGAGTTTGTTTGTTTGCTTGAACGCGCTTATCTCAGGAACTACTGGTCCGAATGAAAAAAAAAATTGTTTATTGGCCATTTATCGAGTATAGCCTTCATAACACCAAGCTACGTCACATGTCATCACACTAATATTCTAAAGTGGAAAGTTTCATTGTATACATACATAACATCACGCCCATAATCCCCGAAAGGGTAGGCAGAGTCAAAGGGGCAGCATGCCCTTTCAACCAAATTCAGCCAAAAACAAAGCCAGGCTGGGTTAGATGGAAAATTGTGAAAAAGCAGTGACTGCGGCTAACCTGTTGCCTACACAATCACACACCCAAAACCCGATAGGTATACCATTAGACGCCTTTTACGACATGATAGCAAGAACCACAGTTGGCATATTCTTCTTTAGTCCCAGACCAACATGGGACAGCGGGCTGGGTTGGATGGAAAGCTGTGAAAAAGGAGTGACAAGTGGCTAGCTCGTCGCCTACTCAGACATACCCAAAAGCAAGTTTCATTGTATGTTTGTTTGTTTGTATTAAATAAGCTCCAAAACTGCTGGATTGATTTGAAAATTTCTTTCACCAATAGAAAGCTACTTTATCAGCGAGTAACATAGGCTATATTGTATCCTCAGATTCCCACAAGAGTAGGAACTACGCGGGTGAAACCGCGGGG
Organism: Glyphodes perspectalis; assembly: GCA_951394215.1. NCBI lineage: Eukaryota > Metazoa > Arthropoda > Insecta > Lepidoptera > Crambidae > Glyphodes > Glyphodes perspectalis. Next base: position 4,884,655 of record OX596227.1, read on the forward strand.
CGCTGCTAGTGCATTACCTTGCTACTTATCTTATGAGAGATCGGAGAAATAATGACCAACAAATTACTTGTCGATTAACAAACGCAAACTAATTAATAGTAATACAAATAAGAGTCACATCAGCCAAATCGGATTTGTGGAAAGATAAAATCCGAGATGGGTGACCACGGGCGGTCCCACCAAATTAACTTGTACGACAATTTCATTGGCGGTCGAATGGTAAAAGCGCATAAGTCAAAATTTCTAAAATTATCGAATGAACTGCCTTTAAACTGGAAAGTATTTAATTATTGTGTAATTGCATGATAAAGCTTACACTTTTGATGCGATACCATTATTTTAATGGTTTATGATTCGCAACGAATGCAAGGGGCGGGTTTGATTCCTCTGAGTATCAGGACAAATATTTTTAAAACAGGTATTTGTATGTCTATTTATTCTTCGTTGAATCTGATTTCCATAAAAGAACTCAGAGTAACGTATGTGATAGTTTATAAAACTTATTTTATCTTACTATCCTACTAATAATATAAATGCGAAAGTTTGTATGTATGGATGGATGTTTGTTACTCTTTCACAAAAAAACTACGAAATGGATTTTAATGAAACTTTAAAATAATATAGCTCATACACTCGAATAACATACAGGCTATATTTCATCGATGTACCACGCGAGCGAAGTCACGGGCACAAGCTAGCACAAAATATTGAATCGTGCCGTGGAAACACATCCATTTTCTAGTTATTGGAAATAACATAACATCACGCCCGTAATCCCAGAAGGGGTAAGCAGTGTCAAAGGAACTATTGGAAACGTATAGCTATTTTAGGAAGCTTTCTTGTTTTGTGTTGTTTAATGTACACCTGAATTCTAACCTACACTCCAAGCAAATAAAACATGGTCTCTTATCCAATCAGCCCGCAATTCATCACTAAAAATTTTAATGAAAAAAACTGAGATAAACAGTTTTAAAACGCAACCTCCAATAAAAATCCTAAGAAATAATGACGGGTACAAAAATCAAATGACGAGAATAACTTTAAATCATCACATAATTAACATAAACATAGCATACAACGACATATATTATTAATATTCTCAATGAACAATATGTGGAATGTATAAACGTCAAAGATATATGGGAGAATTATTCATTGATGTACCTAATAATATGACTGGTTCCGTCTTAAACACAGTTGGGATGTTTTTTTTAGATTTTTAAGTTATTTAGTGTCTTAAGTGTGCCTTTAAATAGTAGTTGACATTATTAATTAATTAAAAACATACTTTGTATTAGTTTTACCAGACTAAAGATCGATTTAAATGTTGGTTTGGGACTTAAAAAGAATGCGCCAACTGTGTTCCTTGTCTAGCATGTCGTAAGGCGACTAATGGTATACTGGGTTTTGGGTGTGTGATTGTGTCGGCGACGAGCTAGCCACTTGCCACTACTTTTTCAAAATTTTCCATCTAACCCAGCCCAGTTTTTTTTTGGCTGAATGTGGTTAAAGGCTCTTGCTGCCTCTTTGACTCTGCCTACCCCTTCGGGGATTACGGACGTGATGTTATGTATGTATGTGTGTAACTTTTTATCTAGATTTTCTTGTAGGTCTGCCTGAGTAAAATACTAACTGTTACAGAGAACGTCTCTCTGTGATATTTTTCAATTAAAATGTGGATTATGTCTAGCCTATTGTTTAAACTATTGGCCTACCCATAGATTTAGGATGTACAAGATACACAAAGACGGCTCGGAGACATGACCAAAATAAATTTAAGCATGTGTTGGTTGACGTCTATGTGTGAGTTAAAAATAGTGTTGTCAAAGACGCACTTTCACATTATCGACTGATTCAGTTGTATACTAATAATATAGGTATTTAAAACGCTTTTTTATACTTTTGATTAATTATTTATGGCATTGACTGAAATCAGTAGTTGTATATATTAGGTAAATTGGAATAAGTCGGTAAGAAATCTCATTCTAAGCAGTTCTATAAACAATGAGATGGTAAAATTCTTCGTATATTCAGCGTGTAAAAAATTTAAAAAATAGAAATATGTTCTATGATTTATACTAAGACAAAAAGATATGACTTTTGCTTTGATTGATGGAATGAAATGAAACAAATAATATATTAACAACTTTTAATTTGGTGTCATTTAGGTATTTAAAAATAATATGTAGTGCAACAATTTTTTTGCTGCCGTCATTTGCCGTCAAAATGTTTGCTACAGATAGTGGAGTTCTTACTGGGAGTCCAATCTGGTCTGTCTATAGTCCGCATCCACTTTTTACACAATGCTGGGTTGCTTGGAAACCTAGAAAAAATATCAGTTACTTAACTAACAAATTTACGGAGATAAGAGTTCCCAATGTGAATATAATTATATTTCAACATAACTTGGCTAAATAACTTTGTATTCATGTCATGATGTCGCTAAAAGACGATTAAGTTTTTATCGATACTCGTGACGTCACCGCTTTGTCAAGCACTAGCGTAACCAAACTATTTACTATTTTACACAATATTTTCCCCAATTCTGATTATAATCACGATGTTTACTTAGAAAGATAAATTATAATCAATATACTATTGTAAACATATTTTTCTAAACTGATTACTAGCAACAATTTGACAAAATATGGTTTGAAAAAATCTAATGATAAAATCGTATTTACCTGTGAAAAGTGTATTTATTCGGATTATTCCGTCGTGTAACCTCACAATCACGTACAGAACAAGTCACCTCAATTGCACATTTAATATTCTCGATTATAATCCAAGGTTTAATACATAAATGCACAAATTTCACTGCGACGTAGAATAGACCGGGACGCTATGGCCTCTTACTCGCAAAAACATTGACATATAGGTACTTCATTCGCTGTCTCTTTTTCTCTCGGGCGGTTTGTATTTCAGCAGGATTTCTCGCTCCCACGCTTTATGTATCTTTTGCGTAGTCAAAAAATTCTAAATCTATGGGCCTACCTAACTTCATCACAATTTGTTGAGTCGTTTATTATGAGTGTTTTTTTCTTGTATGGTCATTAATACATAAACGACATTTTCAATCTGACCTTTGAAATCCTTAGTCAAAGTCAAAGTCAAAATACTCTCTATATAAATAAGTTTGAATCCATCGATATATAAGTACTACGTAGTATATATATCTCGATGTTTGAATCATACAATTATTATTCGTCAATCAGAATATCAACCAATAATATAAATCTATCTCCGGTTCGGAATATTCCTTCTACCAAGAAGCAACTGGCAAGAAACTTAGTAGTTACTCATTTTAACAACACCTTACCTAAGTCAGGGCCGTCGTGACTAATTTATAACAGTTACATCCATAATTCTTGGCATGTGCAGTTTTCATCACGATGTTTTCCCTCACCGATGAGCTAGTGGTATAAATACGGCTTTGAACCCGCACCACTCGGATATGACACGAATGTCGTCACAATTAAGCGACTATTTGACTGGCCCGTTGGACGAGTGGTCCGAGACTCTAGCCACGAAACCAAGGGTCGCGGTTTCGAATCCCGCTAGGGGCAAATGTTTCGTTTGCTGAACATGGACATTTGTACTCGAGTCGTGGATGTTTATAACGTATTTAAGTATGTCTATCCGTTTACCTAGTACAAGCATAAGTTTAGTTTGGAACTAGGGAATTGGTGTGTCAGTCTGAAAAAAATATTTATTTACTATCTTCCGTATCTTCCTTCTGTATCTTCCTGTAAAAATCTAGCCTTATTGTTTCTAACCACTCCAGGATAAATATAAACCTTATCAGGCTTCTTACCTACATTCCTCCCTACATATGTCAAAGTTAAATGATGGATTGTGACGTAAAGGGTAACTTCCACAGTTTTACTTACCCCCTACCCCCATTTAGGGGAACTACGAAAGTTTTTCCACCCGATCCATCTTTGGCAGGCGGACGTATTTTGTCTATGCAATAAGGTTATTCTAGGTGGTTATGGAATAATTCCATTGTATTATTTATGAGCTGTAGTGGTTTCATGGTGTTTGTGGTCGTTATACGAAAAGGCTAGATCGATTTTAATGTTCTTTTTATATATTTGATAGACAAAAAGTGACATCTTATTTACTAAAAATAAGATAAGTAGCTTAGGTGCTACAATGGCAAGCCATACGCAAATATAATCAAATATATACTCATACATACATATCATCACCCCCTAATCCCCAAAGGGGGCAGCTAGCCCCGTAACATTCAGCCAAAAAATAAAACTGGGCTGGGTTAGATGGAAAATTGTGAAAAAGGTAGGTGACGAGCTAGCCACTTGTCACTACACAATCACATACCCAAAAACCGATATACCATTGTCTCTTACGACATGCTAAGCAACGAACAGAGTCAGTATTCTTTTAAAGTCCCAGACCGACACAGGACTGACCAAGTCGCCTTCCAGAAAACTTTCACTATCAAAAGAGAAAACCAAAGTAATAAAAAGTAATTTGCTCCTTAAAAAATACATCGCATATTACAGTTGAAATAAGTTAGCGACGGCCGATGTAAATTGAGCCGTGAATGAAATGTTACAATACGGAATTAGAGTTCTAAGTCACTGGTCGGTTATAATTTTCAGTTTTTGAAACTTACAGGTATGAAATTACCAAGTTAATTGAATAAAAAAATTGCTAATAATAGTAAATTTGCCCATATTTAGTGTTTGTGTCGCACGGGGGAGGTAGCTTGGGCAAGAAGTGGTGACACTGAGGTTAATTCTTGTACAATTCAAAGTTTGTCCTTAATTCTCTCTGATTGTATTCTATAATTCGACTGGCTCGATGGCGCATTCGGTGGTGATCCTGCCCCATGCGCCAAGAATTGTGGGTTCGCTCCCCACCCAGGACAAACATTGATTGACAACTGTAATACCACTGTTGATTCTGATATTTGTAACCCAAGTGCTTTAGCTACTTAGCTCGGAGTCAGATCAATGTATTTAATGTCGTCAGATATTTATTAATATTATATTTATAATGTTACCATGGCATTCATGGCAATAGCCAATTGAAGGATTAATTGAGACGTATTTAAAATTTTATCAATATTGGCTCAGCTGTTTAGCTCTTCGGGGACATACACGCATACAAAAGGATTATACAAACAGATGGTGAAGAAATTTTATTGTTTTAACTATAATCATGTATAAGCATTGTGTTTTTAAAGTTCTTATAAATATGAACTATAAGTATATTATGTCTTTAAATAAGGGGTTTTTAAGTCAAATGTAAGTTCTCTCTGACTACCATGCTAGGAAAGTGGCGTGAAGTTTAGTTAGTTATGTAAGTCATAAATATTAATAACTATAGTGTGAAATTTACATTTATTATCTAAAAAAAATTATACGTCATTTTAAAAAATACATTTGTTATCATATCACAAGACATACATTAGATACATTAAAAGTCATAACGATTGTCATTTTGACATTACTCATAACCTAAGTATTATGCATCCAGTCTTGTTATATCCACACTGCCATAACTCACTTTCCAAGCTATCCGTTTAAAAATTTACTGAAACATCCATTATATCTAGACCCCACTTTTAGTCCCATCATCTCACCTTTCCCTTCCAATCTTGTGACGCCAAAGACCTTCTTAAACTGGTCTTGAATCGCGTGTCCAAGAGTTTTATACTTATTTGGGTCAGTTCGACAATAGGCCGTGTTAATATCATAAAACCACGCATTTTGGGGTGGACGCACTTGAAATTGTTTTTCTACCCTTAAAATTAACTTATAAGTGAAATGGAAACTATTAAGGGGTAATAGTTAGTTATAAATGGGGAATAACGGGTAGTTGTGATGATTTGGATCGAGGGATGTAAATTTCAAGGTTATGTACATACATAACATTAATCCCCGAAGGGGTAGGTTCAGTTAAAGGGACAGCAATAACCACATTCAGCCTAAAAAAACTGGGCTGGGTTAGATGGAAAATTGTGAAAAATAGTGACAAGTGGCTAGCTCGTCGCCTACACAATCACGCACCCAGAACCCGTTAAGTCTTAGATCAACATGGGACATTTAGTTTATCTATTAGGGATAGAACATTATGTTGCATAATATTCCTTGCCTAGCAGATCATAATAAAGTGACTAATGGTATGTTAGGTATTGCAGTTGTAATTGTGTAGTAAATAAAATTAAGTAAATACACGGACTAGTAAAAAAAGAAGGACTCCACGCTGTCATACTATAGGGTGAAGCCACGTTTATGAATATGTGAGTGAGATACTTATGGATACCAGATATCGGATATCTGTCATTTGGAGCACTTATTATGTCAATGTGTAACGTAAGTTGCGTGTCAAGGTGGAGCACCTGAGGAGCTTCAATGTCTAGTTAGCGGCGCGGAGTCCTTCTTTTTTTACTAGTCCGTGATCAGACTACATCACATACAGTGATCTGACTCCGAGTTAAGTAGCAAGCTTGTGTTACGGATATCACAAACAACAGTGGTATTACAAATATATACTTGAATATTGGATATTAACACCCAGACACAGAACAAACACAAGTATTCATCACACGAATGTTTGTTCTGATAATCCCCGAAAGGGTAGGCAGAGTCAAAGAGGAAGCAGGCCCCTTTAACCACATTCAGCTAGAAACAAAACTGGGCTGGGTAAGATGGAAATTTGTGAACAAGTGGTGACAAGTGGCTAGCCTCTCGCCCACACAATCACACACCCAAAACCCGATACACCATTAGTCGTCTCTACGACATGCTAGGCAAGAACCACAGTTGGCACATTATTTTTAAGTCCCAGGCCAACATGGGACGAAACTGATAATACATTTTAACGAAAAATTTTTTGGTACCCAAAAAAAACTTAACAAAATGTTAAGGGTTGGAATTGTTTAATTATTCCACAAACCCTACTCAAGGGGTTGCTATAATCACAGTACCCTAAAGGGTTGTTTTGACATTGATGGATAGAGTACACCCATTGCTATGTATACGCGAATATTTTTAATTTGTCCGTCCGTATGTATCCTGCGGTTTGGTGATAGTACAATTAACGTTATGAATTATTTTGTTGTGGTTGGAACAGCGATGTCTGTGGAGAAGGATGCACGGTAATTTTTTTTATTTAATTTTTAGTCAAAACTTAACCAATGTGAAACTTATATGAAATTAGCCCTAAGGGTTTTTTTTTTATATTAATCAACCCTCGTTTGGTGCTGCAGTTGTCCATGGGCGATGCTAAATGTCTGGTCATCACATGTTGGTCTGGGACTTCAAGAAGGGAAGGGAAGAATCAAGAACTGTTATCCTTCCTTAGCATGTCGTAAAAGGCGACTGATGGTGTGTACCGAGTTTTGGATATGTGATTGTGTACGGATACGTACGGAGCAACGGATATCCATGTATCCTAACCCAGTATTTATTTTAGCTAATATCCCCTTTAACCAAGGAGTTTTCTGCTTCTTTGAGTCTGCCTACCCCTTTGGGGATTACGGCATGATGATATGATATGAGGTGATATTTCACTCCGATGTGCTGTGAGGGGGTGGTACTTTAGTAAATAAATAATAAATAAATGTCAAATTACATCACATACATTGATCTGACTCCAAGGTAAGTAGCTTAAGCACTTATGTTACGGATATCATAATCAGAACAGTAGTATTATAAATAAATATTTACTTAAATATTAGATATTAATACCCACAAACAGAACAAACACAAGTATTCATCTCATGAATGTTTGTCGTGGGTGGGAATCGAACTCACAACTCTTGGCGCCAGGGGTAGGGTCACTACCGAATGTGCCATCGCGCCAGTCAAATCCTTTATACAAGCTCAGCCGATAGGACAGTGAATCGGACGTTGAGTATATCATTATGTAAGCAACGAGCTAGTCATTTGTTACTACTTTTTCACAATTTTCCATTTAACTCAACCCAGTTTTTATGTTCGCCGATCTTTACTTACCTCTTCGAAGATTGCGAGTGAGATGATAATAGACATCTGTGCAAAAGTCTGAATTCAAAAATAATTGTATCAAAACTACTCCACGGAATTCTGTCCGCGTCGCATTTCCATTCAATTAAGTGCTGTGACCGCTAGCCGGCCGTTCCTCAGTCGAATTGATTTTATTTCACTCATCATTCACCGTTCACCGTTCACCGTTCATTGGCAAAATAGCATCAATACGTTGCTTTTTACGGCGACTGTACGTGAATAACCCAGCACAAATCTGTCAACTCATCATCATCTTCCTAGCGTTATGTCCCGTGCTTACACGGGGTCCGCTTAGACCATAATCCAGGTTTTAGCGAGTCTGATGATTACATTGAAGCGACTGCCGAGCTGACCTTCGTACCTGGGACGGTGCTTTACGCTTTCCCCTGGGTCAACTTAATATATATATATTTCTTCTATATCTATACTAATATTATAAAGAGGCAAGATTTGTATTTTTGTATTTTTGTGTGTGTGTATGTTTGTAATGAATGAACTCAAAAAAATACTGTGCCGAATTCAAAAATTCTTTCACCATTGGAAAGCTACATTATGCGGAAGTAACAAAAGCTATATTTTATCTCCATATTCCTACAGGAACGGGAGCTATGCGGGTGAAACCGCGGGGCGCTGCTAGTCTTCTATACGTCTCGGTCAGCCGGCATCAAGATATCCACTCCCATTTTACTCATGTCATCTTTGACACAAGATCAAAATATTTTGATTCTGGATATGTAAATAAATATATAAATTCTCAATACTGACACACCAATTCCCTAGTTCCAAACTAAGCATAGGCTTATGCTATAGATACTAGGTGAACGGATAGACATACTTAAATACGTTTATAAACATCCATGACACGAGTAAAAATGTGCGTCACACGAAACATTCAACGGGATTCGAACCCGCGACCCTTGGTTTTGTGGCCAGGGTCTCTGACCACTCGGCCAACGGGCCTGTCAAATATGACCTAGTAGGGACCACCTATTTGACCTTGGATAGGAGAACCTGTATACTGTGTAGATTCCATCACAGTACATACTTCAAAGCAAATCAAATTATCAGAGTTGTTAAAATATATAAATAAAATAACAGAAAGAACGTGAATGAAATTACATACACACGTAGCATCACGCCCATAATCCCCGAAGGGGTAGACAGAGTCAAAGGGACAGCAGGCCCCCTTAACAACATTGAGCCAAAAATAAATTAAGCAGGGTTAGATGGAAAATTGTGAAAAAGTAGTGACAAGTGGCTAGTTTGTCGCCTACACAATCACATACCCAAACCGAATACACCATTAGTCGCCTTTTACGACATGCTAGGCAAGAAACACAGTTGGCAAATTCTAAGTCCCAGACCAACACGGGACTGAAATGAGAAATTCCTATCTATTTCTGGCTGGAATTGCTTATTTTGTTCGTTGCGTCTCTTTCACGCACTTGCCAATAAATAAGATAATCAGTTTCTAACAGTATTGAAAAAAAATCCTGGATCCGCCCTTGGATATGAGTTATATAATATATTAAGGTAAGGTCGAGTAACAGTTTTCTGAAAACATCATGAAAATTGTCAATCACGGGTAGGCATGAAACAACACTTCCTTTTTATCACGTCCCCCATTTAGGGGGGTGTTTTGAAGCTGAGTAAGGGTGACCACACTTCACTTGACTTTTTACGGGACAGACAAATTTTGATGGAAAATTTATGATTTTGGTGTAATTGGTTAAAGAATATTTCAAAAAATGTGAGTTGGAATCAAAAAATATTTACATTTTAATAGGATCTTCCATAAAGAGAAGTATTAGAATGCTTTCAGTTTGACACCATGAATCAGCATGTTTGTAAATACTATCCTTCACTACATTATCCACTTGACTGTCTTGTTGTTCTAATGACAGCAAGCCTTGCATTGCTTCAAATCCCCGATCCAGCCAAACATATGTTGATGAAAGTTTGTATTAAAAATACTCAGTCTGGTACTGAGTAATTTTAATACAAATCGGGGTGAGGAAGTTTGTGATTTAAGCCCCCGTGCTTCGAAAAGTACTTTAAGTAATTAGTTTTTTGCCTGATCTCTCTGAATTGTTCCACTCTGCCCCAGCGAGACGCCCCACTGGAGAGGCACAGAGGAACGCCTTAAAATTTGCAGTGGAATCTGCCCCACTAAATCGATTTAGTGGGGCAGTTTCCTCTACTTTAAAATTGTGAGTATTCTGCCCCACTAGGGTCTGCACTTTCGAGTTTGCGTAGGTGGGTTTAGGTGGGTTAAGGAACAAAGAGTGCACCAGTGTTCGCGCTGAAATTAGTGCACCGTAATGTCTCATGTGTGTTTTTAATGACGTCCCAAATTAATCCGAAGTGTGGCCACCCCAAAACGGTGACTCGTCGAACCGCGCGTAATAATTAAATATTTCCATAGCGCGGCAACACTGAACCGAGACATAAATCACGGGAGGGAGTGTTTCCATTGTTCGTTGACTAGCGATATACCTCTGCTTCGCTTACATGCTCGCATACTAGAGCACGTCTAATATAGAGTACGTAGTGCAATATATAATTATCGGATATCAAATATCCATCTGATAGTTTTAAATTTTCATGTTTGATATGAAAAAAAAATCCACCCTGCTCCTTATGGTGGGAGCAAGGGGAGCGGTCCCCCCGGGCGGCAATAGGGGGGGGGGGGGGGTTAATTTTAGATGACTGTTCAACTTTTAAAGGTTTATTTAGTAAATCGATCCTGGGTTACTATGTATTTAGGGCGGCGGAAAACCGAGTATGGGGGGTCATACTCCCCCCCATCCCCCACCCCCCTTGGGGCGCAAACTTTAGACCCGCCCTGGGACAGGAACCCACGCTACACCACTGGATACAACGGGAAAGATCGTATGGTTTCGATTAGGTATTTAGAATAATATCAATAACGTTGAGGGGAGCTCAATGGTAAGGACACGCGCCTCGTTCAAACCGCGTTCAAACCCGAGCACGTACCTCTAGATTTTTAAAATCTTTGTACATATTTATACCACTAGCTCGACGGTGAGGGAATAACATCGTGATGAAACCTGCAAATTCAAACAACTTTGAATTTGTAACCACCATCCAAAAATTGTCTGGTTCCCCTATCTTAGGGTTACGAAGGTCAGATCGGCAGTCGCTTCAATGTTACCAGACCCGCTTAATCCTGGATCATGGTCTAAGCGGACCCCGTGTAAGCACGGGACGTAACGCTAGGAAGATGATGATCAATAACGTTGAGAACAATTTGTTGAATATCGTCACTCATCGTGCTGTGAAAACAAACTCATTCATAAGGGGTGATTTCATATCACGGATGACAAGTTTTCTTGTTACCTTGTTGTATGAAACAATAGGTACCCTTAACGCGTGATATTAACTTGACACGCTGCTTTGCTCAAAATTTATACATGAATACATATATTATTATATGCAACATCCGACACCAGTTTTGTTAACAAATATTTGTCCTGGTGCAGAATCGAACCAGTATCTCTTACGTTTGATACGATGCCTGAACCATTGGGCCAAGGAAGTTATATCAATGACTGTCCCTGATAATGGTTCATGAGTATCACCGATTGTCGACAGCTGTTAGCGATTGATGACGACTGCTGGTAACTGGTAAAATGTCAGCGATTATCATTGACTATCAGATACTATCAACGACTCGCGGTGACTGCCAGCGGCTGTCTGTTTCTGTAAGCGGATCTCAGTGACTGTCAACGAATGGCTGTGACTGTCAATGACTGTCAGTGTATGTCAACACCTGTCAGTGACTATCAACGACTTTCAGTGACTATTTATCTATAACTATCAATGATTGTCGGTAACTGTCGTTGACTGCTGGCGATGGATTGCGATTTTATTTGCAACCATCGGTATCTCCCAGCACCTGTAAGCAACTGCCAGGAAGTGGCACCAACTGCCAGCAATTGTCAGCAGCTGCCAGGTGCTATCAGCAACTATCAGCATCTATCGGATTTAGTTAGCTACTGTTAGTCTGACCACGTTTATTTTATTGATATTCGATCAAAGTGAATTTAATTACAATGAAATTGTGAAGCATTTTCATATCCATTCATAAATTATATCAGTTTATGACACTATTTCTGCATTAATATGATTTGATACCATCAAAGTGGAGACAGGGGATGGACAGTGAAACTCTTTATCGTGTTCCAGCAAACCCGTCAAGTTTGGGCTCCCATCTTATACTATTATATTGATAGTCTAACACGTTCGCCACTCGGTGTGGACAATGGCGCGACGCTTGCAGTCCGGTGTGAGCGCGCTGTGCGATATGCATGCTGACTGGTAGGGTTCACACCTTAGTTTGTGTAAAAAATTAATATAATCTATACTTATAATAAATCTGTAGAAAGGTCAATTCTGTACATGAAATATATGTTCAAAATAACTATCAGGGGGTGATTAGTGATCGATACTGATGCCAAAAATGCAATCAGTAAAATTTTTGTCTGTCTGTCTGTCTGTCTGCATGTCTCTCTGTCTGTATGTTCCTTATGGAAACAAAAACTACTCGACGGATTTTAACGAAACTTGGTACAATTATTCTTCATACTCCTGGGCAGGTTATAGTATACTTTTCATCACGCTACAATCAATAGGAGCAGAGTAGTGAAGGGAAATGTTGGGAAAACGGGAGAAGTTACTCCATTTTTTAAGCTTCCGTCGCGTGTGCAGCCTTAATGGTTAAAGTTACATAGAAATCATGTATGACGGAAATAGTCTTTATAATATTAACCATAAACGCGGGTGACACCGCTGGTCTATAATAAATGAACATTTTATGTTTGCAGTTTTAATTATTGCATGCAATAAACTGAAATTTAGTGTTTATTTGCAAATTTTCCTACGTTGGTCTGGGACTGGAAAATAATGATTGTACAAACTGTGTTCTTTTTGGCCAAATTTAAACTGATTTTATTTTTGGCCAGGTGTGGTTTAGGCTAATCGCTCTTTGAATTCTGCTTATTAATTGTATGTAGGTAAGTCCAACTCAGAGAACGTCTCATCGGCCAAGTTGGATTGTCCGAGGTATACACACTAAACCTCGTCACACCCTTGTGATGTGGTCTTGATGTTCCCATGCATTGTCATACAGAAGTTAGCATAGCGTTACCAGAATTCAAGTTGTCTGGCGTAACATGTCTCCACCCTGGCAGCTTGGCAACCCTATTTAAAAAAAGCAAGTTACGCATTAAGCGGCGTCACATCGTGTGGGAGAGGACGACGTGGTGGACTTCCAGGGTCCGATGAATCGGAGGACCGGAATCCAACCAAAATGGAGTGCCCAAGGTATACCCACCAAATTCTCTAGCACCCTTCATCCGAATGATGACATTATCATTCATGACAAAAGCTACCGCATCATCGCCAGTATTCACGTCATATAGCACAATGTCCCTCCCCTGGCAGCCCTGGCACTCGTATTACTTGCACTCATGCTCTTATTTGGCGAATATATAATATTTCCGACGCTCCCGCATTCTTATCTGTTTCGGACGCGGTTTTATTGTGCAACTCGGCCTTTTTAGGGGTCCGCATAGAAATGAATGAGAGAAACCTCGGAATTGGCTACTAAAAACCGGTTGTATCTAGTTCTATAGTTCCTTGCTAGTCTAGAACTTAGAACGTTATATTGGCTTTAAAAATGTGTTATAGGTTTATACTTCCACTATCTGTTTTACCCGTGCCTCCGCCCGCATGGAGTTAAAAAAATTATTTCCCATGGGAACTTACAATTTTTCGGAATAAAATGTAGCCTATGTCCTAATGTCAGATATAAGCCATCACCATTTCAACTTTCAGTCAAATCGGTTTAGCCGTTTTGATCTGAAAGAGCAACAAACATCCAAAAATCTAAACTTACAAACTTTCGCCTTTATAATATTAGTAAGATGTTGGTCTAGAACGTATAATGTACCAATTTTGTTCCTTGTCGTAAAAGCGACTAATGGTGTATTGGACTTGTGATTGTGTAGGCGATAAGCTAGGTACCTGTAGTGGCAATACAATTTTATTTTAACGTAACTACATCTTATTTTCGGTCTATAAATGGTTCATCATCATCTTTCTAGCGTTGTGTCCCGTACTTAGACGTGGTCCGCTTACACCATGATCCAGGATTTAGCGAGTCTGGTAATTACATTGAAGTGACTGCCGATCTGACCTTCGTAACCCTAAGATAGGGGAACCAGACAATTTTTGGATGATGGCTACGAATCCAAAGTTGTTTGAATTTGCAGGTTTCATCACGATGTTTTCCTTCACCGTCAAGCTAGTGGTATAAATACGTACATAGACTTGAAAAATCCAGAGGTACGTGCCCGGGTTTGAACCCGCACTCCTCGGTTAAGAGGCGCGTGTCCTTACCATTGAGCTACCACCGCTATAAATGGTCTAGAAATGGTTAAAGAAGTATAAAACTCTTTGGACCTATCCTTTCTGGAATGATGATAGTATCTCTTCAAAGGCCTGATGACTGGCCCTTTGGTCGAGTGGTCAGATACCCTGGCCACGAAACCAAGAGTCGCGGGTTCGAATCTCGCTAGGGGCAAATGTTTCGTTTGATGAACATGGACATTTGTACTCGAGTCATGGATGTTTATAAACGTATTTAAGTATGTCTATTCGTTCACCTAGTATCTATAGCACAAGCATAAGCTTAGTTTGGGACTAGGGAATTGGTGTGTCAGTCTGAAGAATTTATTTATTTAAAGCCATATTGTTTTTTTTTGCTGTTTGTAAATACAATGTATTCTAATTTATTATATTATATTTTATTAGGACATCCAATAGCAAATCCATAACAAATGCACAAAGATTGTTAATTACCTAATGTCTTAGAATGCGGTATATATATTTACTATGTAAACAATCAAATTAAAGAACCGTTACCTATCGAGAGTCCCAGGTACTATAAGTCTAGATTATCAAATTAATTTCATTACAGTAACTTAAGTGCGCAAACACGACTCGAACTTGACGCTTTTTCGCGGCTCTTTCTCGCTTCCTTTGTCAGAGTGACGCAGATTTCAAAATGGCTATGCAAAGCGGGATTTCGTTATTATGAATATTGTATGAATGTTTATTGGGCTTTTATTGTTTTTAAAACGTGATAATACAAATGATGTTATTATATGAAAACTAGCGGCCCGGTACGTGTTTCGCTACGTATAAAGTGAAATATTAAAAAGTTTCAATTTGACAGCAAAATTCCGATTAACACAAAATGATCCGCCATTTTTTGTTACAAAAATTGTGATAAATGAAGAACCGCTCTACCGATTTTGTGCAAACTTCACATAAACCATTTACTAAATAGTCCGAACAAAGCCTAAACATTTGGTTTGGATAGGTGAGCCCGTTCTTGAGTTATACAATTACAACGAAAAGTGGCATTGATTTTTATATATATTGATATAAATTGATGATGAGGTCCCATGTTGGTCTGGACTCAAGAATAGGACAACGTTGTTCCTTGTCTAGCTCGTCGTCAAAGGTCTATTGGGTGTTGCGTTTGCGATAAGGTACATAAGGGGTTTTAATAAATAATAATAAATAAATTCTCCAGACTGACACACCAATTTCATAGTTCCAAACCAAGCTTATGCTTCTGCTATGGACACCAGTCCAGCCTAGTTTTGTTTTTGGCTGAATGTGGTTAAAGGGGCCTGCTACCCCTCTGACTCTGCCTACCCTTTCGGGGATTATGGGCCTGATGTAATGTATGTATGTGTGTATGGATACCAGGTGATCGGATAGACATACTTAAATACGTCTATATATATCCATGACTCAAGTACAAATGTCCATGTTCAGCGGGATTCGAACCCGTGACCCTCGGTTTCGTGGTCAGGGTCTGGACCACTCGGCCAACGGGCCGGTCGTTCAAAGAGCTTATTGCTCTTTGGACTCTCCACCATTTCGGGGATTGTATGCAGAACCTTATGTGTGTTACCCGACTATCAAAAATGTGGGGTACGTCACGTTTTAATCGCGTATGTGAATTCAAAAACAAAAAAAAGAAATAGTTATTAGTGACGTGAATGTTCCCAGGATAAAAAAAATATCCGACAACATCACATACATTGATCTGACTCCAAGGTAAGTAGCTTAAGCACTTGTGTTACGGATATCAGAAACAACAGTGGTATTACAAATATATACTAAAATATTGGATAATAACACAGACACAGAACAAACACAAGTATTCATCACATGAATGTTTGTCCTGGGTGGGGATCGAAACCACAACTCTTTGGCGCATAGGGCAGGGTCACTACCGAATGCGCCATCGAACCAGTTAATAATAAGTGGATAAGGTCATAATAAATCATCTAAATATTTACCAAACGTCGTATACGAAATATGGATAAGTCATAGCTTATTACCTGATTAACACTTCGAAAATATCTATATTAATTTAGAGAGCGGTAGCAGCCCAATGGTAAGGACACGTGCCTTTTAACCGAGGAGTGCGGGTTCAAACCTGGACACGACGGTGAAGGAAAACATCGTGATGAAACCTGCAAATTCAAACAAATTTGTATTTGTAACCATAATCCAAAAATTGTCTGGTTCCCCTATCTTAGGGTTACGAAGGTCAGATCGGCAGTCGCTTCAATGAAATTACCAGACTCGCTAAATCCTGGATCATGGTCTAAGCGGACCCTGTCTAAACACGGGACGTAACGCTAGGAAGATGATGAAATTCCTATATTCATTTAGTTTGATAACCAAGATGATTTTTATTCCATCATCATGTTTCTGTGCTTAAGAATCATTCCTATTTACTTCTCTAAAGTAAACACTAACAAATGTATCAGAAAACTAGTAAAGTAACGAAAATAAACATAACAAAACTTGGCTCTGCAGTATAATTGGCTGAAGTAACGGCACTATTAAATTTTGCATAAGACGCCGTATTTAATAAAGTCCTTTGAATTCACGATGGGGACACATTTGCATAGGTCAAGCCTGGATAGACACTGTAAATCTGAGATGGTGGGGCAAATAATAGTTAATAGGGTCCAGAAGGGGTACTAGATACCTACATATTTTGGAAACTATAAAGACAAGCAATAGAAGCGATATAAAGTAGCATTGTTATTGTGTACATGGCGATTTAAAAGAGTAACTACCGAGTTTCTTGCCGGTTCTTCTCGGTAGAATCAACGTTCCGAACCTGGCCGTAGAATATTTATTTTGTATTATTATGACTATTCATAAGTGCTTTTGTGGAGCCTACATGAATAAAGATATTTCCATTTTATTTCTATAATAGGGTATTATCCTCAAAAATTTTTTTTAGTCCGTAAGTTTGATTACCAAAAAATCTTTTTTGCTTAATCTGATACTAGAAAAATTACAAATATACAGTGCTTCAACGATCTGAAATTTAGCGCTTTACGTCACTTGGACGGTAAAATTTTACACACCTAGTGACGTCACGCGGTACTTTAACGAGCTGTATCTTCATCATTTAGAGTTTGTTGAACAAAAGAAAAAATACGTAAGCAATTTTTTTTTTTAAGGAAAATAGCTTATTAGGTACATCTTATTAGCCCTACTCATGATAAACGCGAATGAATGTGTGCATGGAAAAATGGATATTTGGATGTTTGTTACTCTTTCACGCGAAAACTACTGGATGGATTTCAATGAAACTTTACAAAAATATAGCTTATTCATTCGAATAACAAGTAGGCTATGTTTTATCGATGTACCACGCGAGCGAAGCTGCCGGCATAAACTAGTTTTTAACAATAACACCCTGACTCATTTGAGCGTAGCGTTATGTCCCGTGCTTAGTCGAAGTCCACTTAGACCATGATCCAGAAATTGGCGAGTCTGGTAATTACATTGAAGCGACTGCCGATCTGACCTTCGCAACCTTTAAATAGAGGAACCAGACAAATTGGATCATGGTTGCACATCGACAGTTGCTTGAATGTACAGATTTCGTCACGATGGATTAACTGAGCACCGAACTAGTGGTATATTAATACGTACATAGATTTAAAATATTTACAGGTACATGCCAAGATTTTTTTGTATTTCTTGTCTAGCATGTCGTAAAAGGTGACTAATGGTATATGGGGCTTTGGGTATGTGATTGTGTAGATGACGAGCTAGCCACTAGTCACTATTTTCTTACAATTTTCCATCTAACCCAGCCTAGTTTTAGTTTTGGCTGAATGTGGTTAAAGAGGCCTGCTGTCCCTATGACTCTGCCTACCCCTTCGGAAATTATGGGCGTGATGTTATGTATGTATGACATAAAAAAACCTCGCGAAAAAAAAATTACTCCCTCTGTATTTTCTTAATCTATGGCACGTCTTTGAAATAGTATTGAGCTCATAAAGTGACAAATTAATGCAAGGTCCCCTGATATATTTGAGCCTCGACTGAAACGGGAAACTATCATTTTGCTTCCCTTAATCTTCCGTCTCTGTCTAGCGTTGACTGTGGGAAATTACTTCGTGTTAAAATTTAACACACTTTGCATGGGCCCCCACTAAGACATTTAAGGCTCATGTGTAATGGTATCGTGTATAGGTGACAATATTTGTCACCAATATTATCTTAAAATCTGAATATCCATCCATCCATGTTCCAGGTTGGTTTAGAACTTAGTTAAAAGAGTGTTCCACCTGTGTTCCTGACGTATAATTTATTGGCGATTACCGGCAACTGCTGGCGACTATTAGATAGATAGATAGATAGATAGATAAATCGTTTATTAGCAATCAGAAGCAACAAATAGCGACCATCATACACCTCAGACCACCAACAGCAAACTTCGTTGACAATCGCTGACTCACATTAGTCAATTTTGGCTTCAGCAGTGTACAATTGTCCCATGTTAGTCTGGGACTCAAAAAGGATGTACCAACTATGTTTTTAACCTAACATTTCTTAAAATGCGACTAATGGTGAATTGGGTGTAAGGCTAGTGTTTGTGTAAATGACGAGCTAGCTACTTCTCCAAATTTTTTTCATTTAAACCAACTTCATTTTATTTCTGGCTTAATGTGATTTAAGTTATTTACTATTCCTTGAAATTTGGTGGTAGCTCAATGGTAAGGACACGCGCCTCTTAACCGAGGAGAGCGGGTTCAAACCCGGGCACATACCTCTGGATTTTTCAAGTCTATGTGCGTATGTATTTATACCACTAGCTCGACGGTGAAGGAAAACATCGTGATGAAACCTGCAAATTCAAACAACTTTGGATTTGTAACCATGATCCAAAAATTGTCTGGTTCCCCTATCTTTAGGGTTATCCAAAAATTGTCTGGTTCCTTTATCTGAGGGTTGACGGTCAGATCGGCAGTCACTTCAATGTAATTACCAGACTCGCTAAATCCTGGATCTTGGCCTAAGCAGACCCCGTCTAAACACGGGACATAACGCTAGGAAGAAGACTATTTCTTGAAATTTGCCTCCCTTCGTGGATAGCAGTCATGAAGTATGATGTTAAAATTACTAAACTCTAAATTACACCTGTACGAATCTAGGTTACCTAGTTGTAGATAAAGCGTATTGAAATATATCAACAATGATTACGGTAGCTTCTATTCACTGAATCCAAGTTTATATCTAAATAAAATATATATCAAACGCGCCATTGACAATTTTGTCAAAGCTCTATTTGATAGTTCGCTACTGGTAAATTCTGCTACTGAATTGTTCTGATACATTTAAAACATTCAAATAGATTCCCTGTGAATACCAACATCTCTTTGTATTTAAAATATGTTTGCATGGATATAGCTTTATAGAACCAGTGTTGACAGAACCAAATTCCAAAGTTATTACAACAAATAAAAAAACAAATAACATGATACAATTTCTAAAAGGAGGCCCTATTCTTACTTTATTCGACCCATAGACTCAACATTTGAATCTCGAACAAAAGTAACTGGCCACTATAAAGCCGCCCGCTTTAAAAACACGGAGCATTCTTAATTCAAACTATTCAACCCTTCTCATTTCGAAATTGTGTGGAATGCGCGGGAGATTTTTTTTAAAGTTTTTTTTTCAGTCTGTGTTTTTAAGTAACTAAGGATTGAGTGTGAAGGGGATTTGTTTAAAAAGGTTAAGTTTTTATTCGTTCCTGCGAGCTTCCGTCATTCGCTTGGAATGCCCTAAGTTAAACAATGTAGATCTTTTTACGCTCATCCAGTAAGAAATGTATTGCTCTAGGTAGCCCCCCTACTTCACCCGTAAATAATTTATTCAGTATTTTTCTTAATTAGTTAATGGCAACCGATTTTGCCACATCATAGACTATAGATAACATCGGCAAAAACAAACTATGCCAACGTAAAAATTTTCAGTTTTGCAACAAAAAGAGAGTTTTGTATAAAAGTATTGCATAGTTTTCAATATTGTTTAGTTTTTAATGGAAACGTTGTTGTTTCATGACAACCAAATTTTTTGCGAAGTTCATTTCTGTCACAGTATGCGTTGATTATTGTGTACTAGCTGTGCCAGCGGTGTCACCCGCGTTTATAGTTAATATTATAAAGACTATTTCCGTCATACATGATTTCTATGTAACTTTAACCATTAAGACTGCACACGCGACGGAAGCTTAAAAAATGGAGTAACTTCTCCCGTTTTCCCAACATTTCCCTGCACTACTCTGCTCCTATTGATTGTAGCGTGATGAAAAGCATACTTTAACCTGCCCAGAAGTACGAAGAATAATTGTACCAAGTTTCGTTAAAATCCGTCGAGTAGTTTTTGTTTCTATAAGGAACATACAGACAGACAGACAGACAAAAATTTTACTGATTGCATTTTTGGCATCAGTATCGATCACTAATCACCCCCTGATAGTTATTTTGAAAATATATTTCATGTACAGAATTGACCTCTCTACAGATTTATTATAGGTATAGATTATATATTTATTATTAAAGAAGTACATAGAAGCGGTGGTAGCTTAATGGTAAGGACATGCGCTTTTTAACCGAGGAATGCGGATTCAAACCCGGGCACGTACCTCTGGAATTTTCAAGTCTATGTACGTATTTATACCACTAGCTCGACGGTGAAGGAAAACATCGTGATGAAACCTGCAAATTCAAACAACTTTGGATTTGTAGCCATGATCCAAAAATTGTCTGGTTCCCCTATCTTAGGGTTACGAAGGTCAGATCGGCAGTCGCTTCAATGTAATTACCAGACTCGTTAAATCCTGGATCATGGTCTAAGCGGACCCCGTGTAAGCACGGGTCATAACGCTAGGAAGATGATGATTAAAGAAGTACATAATTACTATGTAAATCTTTGTAAATTAAGTAAAAAACCATGTCTTTTTAACAGGAAAAGAGTTTCTCAAGCAATTCTTTCTCAAAACTTCTTTAAGTGTTTCCCTGGCTCAATAAGCACTTGACCATTGTAAAGGATTGTGCGAGAGAGACGGCACGTGTGCGAGCGAGACGGCAGTAGCGAGGTGCATCTCGGAGGTGTAAAGATGGAACACGAAAGTGACGCGGGGTGTAGTGATGGAGTAGAGACGTGGGAATATCGATGTTCTGACACATTCCTTATTGAACTGATGATGGAAGCAAAAATATTGTTACTAGATGATTTTATTCTGTCTCATGTTTGTCGGGGACTAAAAAATAATGTGCCAACTGTGGCTCTTGCCTAGCATGTCGTAAAAGAAGACTAATGGTATATCGGGTTTTGGGTGTGTGATTGAGTAGGCGACAAGCTAGCCACATGTCACTACTTTTTTTCAATTTTTTATCTAACCCAGCCCAGTTTTGTTTTTGGCCAAATATGGTTAAAGGAGCTCGCTGCCCCTTTGACTCTGCCTACCCCTTCGGGGATTATGGGCGTGATGTTATGTACGTATGTATAGATGATTTTAACAGCTTGTGTTAGTTTAACATCATCATCTTCCAAGCGTTTTGTTCCGTTCTTAGTCGAGATTCACTTAGATTATGCAGGATTTACCGAAATTAAAGGCTTGAAGAATCAGCGATCTGACCCTCTTTTATAAACTAAATATTTAACCGACTACAAATCCATCCAACTAATGCAACGTGCAAAAATATCTAATGGTCTTTAGTACTAATATAGATTACAATTTATTTTCACACAATAATTGATTGATGACTGGCCTGTTGGTCAAGTGGTCAGAAACCCTGGCCACGAAACAAGGGTCCCGGGTTCGAATCCCGCAAATATTTCGTGTGATGAACATGGATCTTTGTACTCGAGTCATGGATGTTTATAAACGTTTTTAAGTATGTCTATCCGTTGACCTAGTATCCACAGCATAAGCTTATAAGCTTAGTTTGGGACTAAGGAATTGGTGTGTCAGTCTAAAGAATTTATTTATTTATTTAATTAAGGGTTCAAATGTTATTCTAAACTATTTTAACTTTCAGCTCCGCGTGAAATTTTATTTTGTCTAACACAGGAATCTATAATGTAGGATCTATTTTACAGTGGTTAAAAGTAGACTAGGTCGTATGTCCAGGTAAAACTCTAGCCAGGATTTTACCACAGACAGACAGTTAATTTACCATCTATAATTGTAATAAGGATTATTTTATCGACATAACTTATCTAAAAACCATTTTATCGATAAAGTATTAATGCTTTTTTTACCATTGATAAGGCCGCGCATGGAAAATTCTTCTCATAAAGGTTATTATACAGATTTACTTTCGCAATAGGGACGTTGACTGGCTAGTCATTGAGATAATTTTTAAGAGCTGTCAAAACGAAATCACTTCATAGATTTTGTAATTGCTTGTCAACGTGTAACGTCACTAGTTTGTATAGTCAACTGACTTAATATTAAGCAGTTTTTGTAAAATTAAAAATCTTAGACTCAATATGATACAAAATCAATAAGGCTTACCAGCATACTACATTACTTTCTTTTTCAGAATTGACATTTCAAAATTAAATATAATGGGTGTCAACATCCCAATTATAATTGTAATAAAATCCTTATTTTATCGACCTAACTTCTCAACAAAACACTTCATCGATAACATATACCATCGACATGCCCGCGCCACATCACTAAAGGTCACGGCCTAAACGCCGGCTCGAAACCCGTTCCGCGGACACGTCCGCGTCCCAATAATAATATCCGACACCGCGAAACACTAGCGCCATCGAACACTACTTTAGGGGTCCGTACCTGAAGGGGGCCTGTGGAACTTTTATTATGTTTTTTGTCTATCTGCACATCACACACCATATCTACATAGCATACACTACCATTATCGAACACTATCATTAGGGGGTCCATAGTCCAAGGGTGCCTACGGAACTGTGCTACATAATTCGATTATCGTTATGTGTAGTTAAGACCCGTCTTAACTACACATAACACTCAGCAAATAATTGTTGCTGTTTGTTGGTTGATGCCCGCTTTAACATAGCGCGAAACACGAGTGCCATCGAACAGTACCGTAGGGGTCCGTATTATAGAGGAGCTTAAAGAAACCCTGCTAGGGTTATAGGTTCGTCAGTCTCAGGCATATTCGATATTTAATATGCCTGTGAAATACAGAAGCGCAGTTCGTGAAGCTTGCTCTTGCGCACCTATGGAACACTACTGTGGTTACAAACTTGGTTAGACCATCTGTAACAGGATATTCGTTATAATTTCGATATGAATTAACCCATCGAGTACTACCATTAGGGGTCCATATTCGTGCGGTTCCTATATATATATAGAATCCTCTCGTTATGGATTTTTCTCAATTTATCAAGATATATTCGATATCAAGTGAAATAAACTAGCGACATTGAAAACTAACATTGTTGCTTATTTTTTATTATTTTTATTAACTAACTCACATACATTGATCTGACTCCGAGGTAAGTAGCTTAAGCACTTGTGTTACGGATATCAGAATCAACAGTGGTATTATAAATATACACTTATTTATAATATTGGATATTAACACCCAGACACAGAACAAACACAAGTATTAATCACACGTAAGAGTGTCCTGGGTGGGGATCGAACCCACAACTCTTGGCGCATGGGGCAGGGTCACCACCGAAAGCGGCATCGGGCCAGTCATGAAAGCGACTTAGTTACCACGCCTATAATATGAAACCCGCTATAGGACCTAAAGTCAAAAATCGTTTATTTCAATACAGGTTTAACATAATATTATGCATAATTTGTCCCTTTAAGCTAGTAAGAAGACTGTAGTGTTCACATTGGTCACTTTTTACATACTTGATATCACACCCGCTATCCCCGAAGGAGGAGAGTCCAAATAGCAATACGCTTGAATTGGGTTTGATGGAAAATTGTGAAAAAGTGGTGACAAGTGGCTAGCTCGTCGCCTACGTAATCACAAACCCAAAACCCGATATACCATTAGTCGCCTTACGACATGTTAGACAAGAAACACAGTTGGTACATTATTATTAAGTCCCAGACCAACATGGGACAAATAAAAATTACATATACATACATAACATCACGCCCATAATCCCCAAAGGGGTAGGCAGAGTCAAAGGGGCAGCAAGCCCCTTCAACCTCATTCAGGCAAAAATAAAGCCGAGCCTGGTTTAGATGGAAAATTGTGAAAAAGCAGTGACAAGCGGCTAACCTGTCGCCTACACAATCATACACCCAAAATCCGATATACCATTAGACGCCTTTTACGACATGCTAGGCAAGAACCACAGTTGGCATATTCTTTTTAAGTCCCAGACCAACATGGGACAGTGGGCTAGGTTGGATGGAAAGCTGTGAAAAGGGAGTGACAAGTGGCTAGCTCGTCGCCTAGTCACATACCCAAAAGCCCGTAAATAAAAAAAAAAAAATTGTAAAATGTGTTCCCCTTTTTAACCGACTTCAAAAAAAGGAGGAGGTTCTCAATTCGACTGTTTTTTTTTTTTTTTTTTAATTTTTTTTTTGTATGTATGTTACTCGATATCTCTGAGAATTGTTAACCGATTTCCAAAATTTTTTTTTTAATCGAAAGGGTTTACTCCCGAGTTGGTCCCATTGCCACCAAGTCAGGACCTGATGAGTTTGGCTGGCACCGACTCCAAAACGAACTGATTATTGTAAATATTTAAATACGTGTTAAAGATTAATACTTTCATCGAAGCAGTCGAAAGAATTTATTTTATACTTTTTAGTGTTTAGACATTTAAATAGCTATTAAGGCAGTTTTTACTTGTGTTTTTTATAAACATTTTTTGCGGGGTTTTTTGAAGTCGGTTTTTATTTTTTTATACTTGAAGTGGTAACGAGAGCAAATTCGCATTTGCAAAATCTTACCCCATCAGTGTCATGTCTCATGACCACAAATACCACACGAATACGCATTGAGAACTGTTTTAAAATATGACCTTTAGGAACCAGTAATTTTTGCGTATAGACAACTAAAGTCTAGACGCCTTAGTGTTATGTCCAGTTCTTTGTTGCATGTTGGATCATGATCCTAGATTTAGGGAGCCTAGTTATTGCGCTGAAGCACTATTTGAGATAACACTATGGCAAGACACATCTATAGTCATTTGAATGTGTAGTTTATCTCTTATGGGTATAATAAATGTATATATTAACAAATAAATATATATAACATAATATATATATTAATAAATATATATATTATGTTTAAATGACCACATGACTGGACCTGCTCTACTTCGCAACTAGCCACCTTAATCACATTCACCAAAAAAATAAAACTAGCTGGGTTAGATGGAAAACTGTGAAAAAATAGTGACAAGTGGCTATCGCGTCGCTTACACAATCCCGTACCCAAAACCCGATATACCATTAGTCGCCTTTTACGACATGCTAGGCAATGAATACAGTTGGCACATTCCTTTTAAGTCCCAGACCGCATACTTACTCGCATTTATATTTCCGCAAACATTTTCAAAAATCAAAGTCAAAGTCAAAATATCTTTATTTGCGTAGCCTTAAAAAAAGCACTTGTAAAATTACCCTTGTATCCTGCATCTAGAGCTGTACAGTCTACCAAGTACAGTCATCTCACCAAGTACACTCAGCCTCTTAATCCGACGTGCCCAAGCGCACCCCGGAATTACTGATATCGGAACGGAACGGACGTCACTCAACTTGTCTGTCTGTCTGTGCTTAAATTAGCCTGTTGACACTATATGTGTTTAAAACGGGGTTTTATTTTGATGGAATTTTGCCGGTTCAGTTTTTTTTGTCTGGAGTGGAATTTTAATGCGGTTTCGGAAGCGTGAAAGGTGAGGTGGGTCTTGGGTACACTTGTTGGTGTTCGAATCCCGCTAGGGGTAAATGTTCGTGTAATGAACCGGGTTTTTGTGCTGGAGTCATGAATGTTTATATAAATGTATGTCTATATTATCTCCTAGCGTTATGCTCCGTGCTTAGACGGGGTCTACTTAGACCATGATCCAGGATTAAGCGAGTCTGGTAATTACATTGAAGCGACTGCTGATCTGACCTTCTTAACCCTAAGATAGGGGAAACAGACAATTTTTGGATTATGGTTACAAACCAAAAGTTGTTTGACTTTGCAGGTTTCATCACGATGTTTTCCCTCACCGTCAAGCTAGTGTTATAAATACGTACATAGATATGAAAAATCCAGAGGTACGTGTCTGGGTTTGAACCCGCACTATTCGGTTAAGAGGCACTTGTCCTTACCGTTGAGCTACCATCGCTCTGTCTATATATATAATATATATATTGTATAATATAAATACCACAAGCATATATACTTAGTTTCAAGTTATAGAATTGTTGAGCTTGAGCGATAAACAAGTATGTTAAAGTTAAGCGTAACACGACTCACTTGACTACAAAAAAGCAATTTGCTAATTTGGACGAGATTTTGAGTAGGAACTTTTCTTAGCTTAGAGATGAGGGTCTGATGATGAAACCAGGGGGTGGCTAGGTAACCTACACAATCATACCCAATACCTGATACACCATTAGTCCCCTTAACGACATGCTATTAGGCAAGGAACTCAGTCGGTACCTTAATTTTTTCATATTTTTAAGTCTGACTTATATTGGACTTATGCAATACATATATTTTCATATAATACAAGAATTATTAAACTCTATTTGCTTGTCTCTTATTTCAAATAATAACTGCCAATCTTACTCAAGCAAAGCCAGATGAACAAGTTAGCTCATACTAAATCCGTCAGCATCTATTAAAATCGAATAACTATACCACTTGGCGTAACTTAAAGCTTCACTAAGAATTATCAGAACTTAGATCATTCATTTGGCTGGAGATACCATTAGTATGCCGATTGTCTACTTGTAATTATTAATGCAACAAGTTAGTCACATGTTTATATAATGATTATTAATCGCCCAGTGGTAAAAAATTTACCACAATTCGTTAATTTTTTTTATCCAATAGATTTCTTATGCATAATTTTGAAAAAAAATATAGGCATTCTGCACTCCTTCTCTATCTAAGCAATTTTCGTAAAAAGGGGTACAAAAATTTTGCTTCACGGATTAATATATTTTCTTCACGGTTTCACCCGCATAGTTCCCTTTCCTGTAGGAATATGGGGATAAAATATAGACTATGTAACTTCCGGATAATTTAACTTTCCAATGGTGATAGAATTTTTTTAATTGGCACAGTTGTTTTTGAGTTTATTCATTGAAAACATACACTTACAAAAATATAATAATACAAATCTTTCCTCTTTAAAATATTATTATAGATATGTCGTCACCATACACGAACAATCGTAAGACATCGTTTATTTAAATTGTCATTTTATATGTAGGTATAGTCAATAGCGTGTGAGATTTAAAAATAATGTACTGTGTTCCTTGCCTAGCGTCGTAAAAGGCAAATATTGGAAATGTGTCACTTTTGCAGAATTCTACCATCTTCATCATCATCTTCCTAGCGTCATGTCCCGTGCTTAGGCGGGGTCCGCTTAGACCATGATCCAGGATTTAGCGAGTCTGGTAATTACATTGAAGCGACTGCTGATCTGACCTTCGTAACCCTAAGATAGAGACAACTTTTGGATCATGGTTACAAATCCAAAGTTGTTTGAATTTGCAGGTTTCATCACGATGTTTTCCCTCTCTGTCAAGTTAGTATTGTAAATACATACATAGATTTGAAAAATCCAGAGGTACGTGCTCAGGTTTGAACCCGCACCCCTCGGTTATGAGGCGCATGTTATATCCAATACAATTTTACCAGCTTATTTGACTTACATTTATTTTTGTCTTAAAGCGACTTTAACTCACTGCTCCTTAGCCATTGCTTAACCTTTCGGAGATAATAATCGTGATAATACGTATGTATATTTGTAATAGCTACGATGCGGTATAGAGTTAAGCGGCTGAAAAGTTTAAGATCAAGTTTAACAGACAGTCCGCTCTTAACGACCACTCCGGTTGCTATAATACTCGATGTCACAAACTAACGCTCAGTAGGCGGTATATTAATATTCATGAGTTTGTTTCATTGTTATATTATTCTGTTATTCGCTACCAAAATACGTTGGACGAATAGCACAGGTTTTGGAATTTCAAAATAAACTACTTATGTATTGTACCGCTTTTTACCCGACTGCTAAAGGCAATATACGATTTTAAACTTTCGCGTTGCATTATCACTAGAAATAATACTGACGGGACTAAACGCGATATGCATTATGTAGTACATGAGTACTTACAGCTTGACGTTTCGGCCGTGTTGCAACGACCGTGGTCACAAGCTCATGAGCTTGCCGTGTTGCAACGACCGTGGTCACAAGCTCATGAGCTTGTGACCACGGTCGTTGCAACACGGCCGAAACGTCAAGCTGTAAGTACTCATGTACTACATAATGCATATCGCGTTTAGTCCTGTCAGTATTATTTCTAGTGCTAAAGGCAATGTTTTTCTAACTAAGATGACACCAAAAATCATATGACGTTGTTTTATTAATTGTCAACACACTATAACAATAAAATAAAGTTTTGACTGGCTCGATGGCTCATTCGGTAGTAGGTCAGATCTGCAGTAGCTACAACGCAACTATCAGACTCGCTAAATCCTGGATCATGGTCTTCGAATTCGAATAAGCACGGGACATGACTTTAGGAAGACGATGAGGGTTCCATTCCCGCTGATTTCGGTCCCTAAATATTAAAAAACATCAAAAATAGCACTTCATTATTGTTTTAGCCGCTTTTTTCAAAGTCGGCCACAACTGTAACGCAAGCGGGTGTCACAAATACAAAGTGCGGAATTTTTTTTTTTTTAGTTAGACCAACAAGCAACTCGAGGACGGCGCCGCACAGACAAACAGACAAAAAACGCATTTACATGTGTTAATGTGACGGATGTCCCGTTTTTTTTGAGTAGAGGGTGGTGTGACAGGTTTCACCCTTCGATGCGGCAGGGTATAGTTATGACTGGTGATTTCTTTATTTGGTTGGTCTGGGACTTAAAATGTGCCAGCTATGTTTATTGCCTAGCATGTCGTAAAAGGCGACTAATGGTGTATGGGGTTTTGGGTGTGTGATTGTGTAGGCGACGAGCTAGTTGCTTGTCACTACTTTTTTACAATTTTCATTTAACCCAGCCCAGTTTTATTTTTGGGCTAAAAAGGGCTTGCTCGTATTTACGTGCAAACCTTTTAACCGATTTTGAACCTTTAAAAAAGGACAATGACTAAGTAGTTACATTCTATATAAAAAAAAATAAGATTCTACAGGACACACGATGGTCTCGACCACAAACCGAATTTCACACGGCCGGAGCCGCAGGCAGCTATTAGTATACATGTGAAAGTACCTTTTTTTTTTTTTACTTGAGGAATGCATTTACGCACCATCCAAATAGAATCCTGGGTGGACCCATAAGGGTGAGTCGGGCTCGAAACCGGTAGCAAACTCCGGAGACCCTACCGACTAAACCTCAAGGCTGTCGTTCTTCGGGCGCTAACGCAAAACCAACGGGATCCCCACTGTCGGGATTCATCTCGTAAAGTCTACGCAGCGCGCGCTGCCGCCTGGCGGCCCATCTCGAGGGAGTGGTATTCTCCACCAGAACACCTAGGGTGGTGTTTCACGACCACATAGACAGCTGTGTACCCTATCCTGACGGACCGGGTGTAACACCTGCAGTTGGCTTCTCCGGGGACGATAGAGGGCCAGAGGACCCATCCCCTAACCCCCACGACCCCAAAGGCCCTTTTAGTCGCCTCCTACGACAGGCAGGGATACCTCAGGAGTATTCGGAGCCCCCCCTGCAGGGCGCATGTGAAAGTACCTTTTTTTTTTTTTTTTTTTTTTTTTAGTTGGGGAAACTCCCACGAGCCGTCACCCTCCACTCGGGGAAGCAGAGGGCGGTGTGTCGGACTCGAACCGACTAAAACCCCAACGTGCCCTCCAGCTGCGCAGTCCCGGAGGAGCCTGTATCCCCACTGTCGGGACTATACGACAGCTCCTCCGGTGATGCGCGTGCCGCGCTACGCGGCCCACCTCGCGCGGCGGTGGTCGATGCTGTGCAGCCCACGACAACAGTCGTCGGATGCACAGCACCGAGCACGCGCGCGCGTCGAGACATGCCAGGCCACCCAGCATGTCTCAACCACTCCGCCCAGGATTCAGACGCCGATCATCCCCGTGACCGGCGTCGTGGGCCCACTCTCACGCTGTGCCCTCTGCTGAGCCAGAGGGGCAAGCGGAGAGCGTCTCGCCAAAGGGGCCGCCTTCCGCCCGGCGACCCAAATTGAGGGCAGAGCCCTGTCGTCGCAAAGGGAGAGCGTCGAGACGCTCAATCCCTCTGCGACCCACCACGACGCGACCCAGCGCGCCCCTGTCGGGTTGCCGAGGATAGGGAGGCGAGCAACGACAACACTCAGCTCCTCCTCTTCCTCGGCAACCCTGGTCCGGCCGCAGTGGGCTACAGCCGGACCGCCGCAACTGCCCGGTAGCAAGTCGTGCAGTTGCGGCTCACCTCGGGGTCCTTCTTCGCTTCAGCCCTGTCATGTCAGGGCCTACTAAGCCCCCCCGGTACGACAAACCGAGGACCCCGGCGGGGGGGATGTGAAAGTACCTACTACTACTTAAGTAACAAACTTCAACTAATAAAATAATTAAGACGAAAAAAAAAAAGTTGAATTGAGAACCTCCTCCTTTTTTTTTAAGTCGGTTAAAAATACGCCAACATTTTTAACATACAATAAGCTATTTTTTGCCCTATCAGATTTTATTTTTGATAGATTGTAAATTTACATGAAAACACTAGATACATATTTATTTTGGGGTGAAAAAGGTCTATATTACACAAAAAAAAAAATTTGGGATTGAAAAGTTTCAACCCGAAAAAAAAATACATATCTAATAGGGCACATAGAGATTCTATAAAAGACGACTATCACGCAATCGAAACCAAGAGCAAAACCTAGTACCTACGTTTCTAAACATGCCTTACCCAAGCACAACCAATATTCATCACGCACATTCCCCCCAACCAGGACTCGAACTGCACAGAACTATTCCAAACAAAACACTATGCATAACATAGGTGTAAACTCGGTCAGGGAGTAAAGAGCGCGATGGACGCGTCATTACGGGTAATAACCCCGCTTATCGGCTCATCGCCATTGATTTGTGCGGCCAGTGAGTCCGGATAACTTGTTGGCATTTTTTATCTCGATCACATCTTTTTGTGTGGTCCAAGTCAAAAGTTGAAGCGGGTACGAATTGAGGATAGACTTTAAAAAAGACGGTGTCTCTTTTGTCTCTGGTCGCTCATACAGTGACGTCAAATATACATACATAACATCACGCCCATAATATAATAATAGAAATATGTTGAAATAGCTTGTCGCGTTCATAAAATACATATTGCTTGCAATTGCCGAATTGAGTAGGCTTAGAGCTATAAGCTTATTAAAACACATCATCTTCCCAGCGTTATGTCCAGTGCTTAGACGGGGTCCGCTTATACCATGATCCAGGATTTAGCGAGTCTGGTAATTACATTGAAGCGACTGCCGATCTGACCTTCGTAACCGTAAGATAGGGGAACCAGACAATTTTTGGATCATGGTTACAAATCCAAAGTTATTTGAATTTGCAGGTTTCATCACGATGTTTTGAACAAAAATCTTGCGACCGAAGTTGCGACAAAACTTGTTATAAGCTATTGAAACAGCACTTGTGACAAATCTCACAATAGGACTTGCGACTAGCGAAAGGTTTTATAACGAAGGCTAATGTGACTATGCCCCCGGGAGTCCCACATGCGACTAATATTGCGACAAATCTTAAGGCAGAAGTTGCGACCAACCTTATTACAAGCCTTGCGACAAAGCTTGCGACAAAACCTTGCGATAAAACTTGCGACTAAACTTGCAACAGCGCTCGCGACAAGTATTGCAACAAGCGATAGTTTTTTGACCAAGGGTACTGAGACTAGCCGCAAGATACGGCAATTAATACTATGCAGTTCGCTTTATACAGTTATTGTGTCTTCTGTTTGTCACTATAATGTCCTCCTAACCGGTATCGGTCACGGCGGCCAATCTCAACGAGGATTAGCCATCTGCGCAGGAAATACTATAGTGCACAAGTGTGTGCGCTAACACAGGTGCACTCTCTGTTCCTTCACTCTCATAGTCCGGTGAGACGGCAATTCGACCTGACCGGAGAGAGGTTAGGCGCAGGACCAACGGTTTAACGTGCTATCCGAGGCACGGGGGTGATAAAACCGCCAACTTCCTGACTCCGGACTGTTAATGAGTAATTTGGATATTGAAATACCCAGCAACAAATTTTTTTTTGGCCCGACCCGGGATTTTCCACCCGGGACCTCTTGGTCCTTAGGCGGCGCATGCTACCACTAGACCAACGAGGCAGTCAAACTGTCACAATAACTGCTGTACAAAGCCTATATCTTGCACCACACGCCCCGCAAGTGGTCTTGTTTCAAAAGATATTTCACGTTGTATCTTATTAACAAGCGCGTCGCGGTAACTCTGCGCGCGGGAGGCGCGCCGCTGTAATTGCTTTTGTTGACTTGACGAAGGACTGCAGTGAGCTCCGTCAATGCAGTCGTGTGTTGCGACAAAAGTTGCGACCGGCGAATAGCCGTAATACTATTTGCGACAAAATTTACCAAGAACTTGTGACAAATCTGCGAAACTAACGACTAAATTTGCGACTAATAAAATGATACAAGTCATATAATGAGTCGCAACAAGACTTACGACAACAGTTGTGACAAAACTTACGACGAATTTTACGATAAAGCGTAAGACAAAATTGCGACAATAGTTGGACAACGTTTTATAACAAAGAGTGTTGCAAAAATCCACAAGAGGATCGGTAAAACTGACACTAGGAGTTTGACATGCGACGACAGTTGCGACGGATGTTGCAATTGGTGATATGATGTGCGACAAAACTTGATACGGAGGTTGGAGTAAGAGTCTCATTTAGATTTTAAATTAAATTAAATTAAAATTGTTTATTTGACAAAAACACAGAAGCCAGTTTAGGTGTAATTCTATGACCCCCACACTAGGCTGGGCCTGTATCGTGGGAATCAGTACATTAAAGATGACAATTACAATAGTGTGGCTATTAGTCGTCTACATATAAAAGAGACAGAAAAAACATAAAAAAAAATATATCAATAATAAAAACACAAAGAAATACAGTTAACACGGGAAAGGTAAATTGTTATCCAATAACAAATAGGTTTTAAAGTAATGCGCAAATAAGATGTGCGTGTGTGTGTGTGTGTGAATGTGTGAGTACGTGTGTATAAGCTGAAATCTTTAAAATATCCTCTGATTTGTTGTAATCCCATGCAAGTAATATATTCCTGATTTTAATTTTTGCCGAGTGGAATTTTGCCCGTTTTATGTCACAAATGTTGACTAATCTATTGTAGATGCGAGAAAATAGAAAAATTTGCGACACGAGTTGCGACTAATGTTTTGTGACTAAGTGTTATCTAATGGGGACAATTATCTAATTGTCCCCATTATCGATCTCGATATCTATATGTTTGTGACATACATAGCTACTTATTTTATGGGGATAAGACACTAATAACTTGCTGAAAATGTAGCTTTCCATTAGTGAAAGAATTTTTTAAATCAGTCTAGTAGTTTCGGAGCCTATTCGATGCAAACGAACAAACTAACAATCAAATCTATCCTCTTTATAATATAAGTATAAGTATGAATTGCTTATTATTTAAAAGCAACATCCTACTAATCCCACTAATATTATAAACGCGAAAGTTTGTGAGGATGGATGGATGTTTAATACTTATTCACGTAAAAACTACTGAATGAATTTTAATGAAACTTTACAATAATATAGCTTACATATATATACACCCGAGTAGCGGTGGTAGCTCAATGGTAAGGACACGCGCCTCTTAACCAAGGAGTGCGGGTTCAAATCCGGGCACGTACCTCTGGATTTTTCAAGTCTATGTACGTATTTATACCACTAGCTCGACGGTGAAGGAAAACATCGTGATGAAACCTGCAAATTCAAACAACTTTGGATTTTGTAACCATGATCCAACAATTGTCTGGTTCCCCTATCTTAGGGTTACGAAGGTCAGATCGGCAGTCGCTTCAATGTAATTACCAGACTCGCTAAATCCTGGATCATGGTCTAAGCGGACCCCGTCTAAGCACGGGACATAACGCTAGGAAGATGATGACATATATATACACCCGAATAACATATAGGCTATGTTTAATCGGTGCACCACGCGAATTAAGCCACGGGCTGAAGCTAGTACAAACATTTTTTATTTTAAACTCATACATATTTCGCGTCGGTTATTTAACAATGAAGTGTACCTATGTGTATTCTATGAAACTAGTTTGGTATCAAGGATCTTGTAGGAAATTCTAGTTTAGATAAACATCTTATAATCGTCTCTAACATTGTCATTCTATAACCATCGATCGATATCAGTTTTATCCATCACTAGTTATTGCCCCTGTTTTCGGCTGAGGCATTACATCTGTTAGACGTAAGTCCTGCAGGATTTATTCGTCTTTAGAGGACAAAGGTTAGCTTATGACCTTTTCTTAGAGCGGTGGTAGCTCAATGGTAAGGACACGCGCCTCTTAACTGAGGTGTGCGGGTTCAAACCCAGGCACGTACCTCTGGATTTTTCAAATCTATGTACGTATTTATACCACTAGCTCGACAGTGAAGGAAAACATCGTGATGAAACCTGCAAATTCAAACAACTTTGGATTTGTAACCATGATCCAAAAAAAATCTGGTTCCCCTATCCTTAGGGTTACGAAGGTCAGACCGGCAGTCGTTTCAATGTAATTACCAGACTCGCTAAATCCTGGATCTTGGTCTAAGCGGACCCCGTCTAAACACGGGACATAACGCTAGGAAGATGATGATGAATGTCAAAGATCGAAGTGAGGTGTGTAAGCACCACGCCGTATGGCCTTCGGTTCTGCCTACCCCGCTAGGGAAGTGGCGTGAAGTTATTGTTCAGAACTGTATCAGCATACCTTGCGCTGTTTAAAATATATAAGCGCACAGACAGAAGTGGCAACTTTATTACATACAATGTAAAAGTAAGTAAGTAAGTAACCATTCCGGTCACGTAGTTAAGCACTTTGTGAGTGATTTCTCGGTAACTTTGGCTGATCTATCTATAATAATCTGTTACGCGCATCCAGAATATTAAGCATTGGAGAGATTGATGTTGGTGTATTGGTTCGAAAGACTCTTTTGGGCTTAAAACTAAGTGTTTCATTGGGTTTTCCCGGCGGTTTACCTTACCCATTAATCCGGGATAAGCACTATCGGCTATGCTATTTTTTTTTATTTTTTTTTTAACCGACTTCAAAAAAAAGGAGGAGGTTCTCAATTCGACTGAATTTTTTTTTTTTTTTTTTTTTTCTTGTGTGTATGTTACTCGATATCTCTGAGAATTGTTAACCGATTTCCAAATATTTTTTTTTAATCGAAAGGGTTTACTCCCGAGTTAGTCCCATTGCCACCAAATCAGGATTTGATGAAGGGATCCCAGGAAAATCGAGGGCAACCCTCAAACTTTATAGGCACGTACAATGTGTTTTAGACATTTTCTAAGATTGTTCAAGTATTTACGCATGGTACTTATCATCTTATGTTGGTGAGCTGATGATGGAAGGTACAAATCCTTAACGATTAGGAATTAGTTTATGATTCTTTAAATATTGATATCTTCGAGAATTGTAGGACGATTTTTAGAGTTCTTTTTTTTATTCAAAAGGGTATATCCTGGAGTTGGTCCTATTGGTACCACATCTGGATCTGATGAAGGAATCTTAGGCAAATCGAGGGAAACCCTCAAGTATTATAGGCGCGTACAATCTATTTTAGTTATTTTATAAAACAGTTCAAGTATTTACGTCTGGTATTTATAATCTCATGTTGCTGAGCTGATGATGGAAGGTGTAACTCCTTAACGATTAGGAGTTCGTGGATAATTCTTCCAATATTGTAGGGCCATATTGAGTGTTATTCTCGAGATAGTCTCAATTTCACCATGTCTTGGTTTAGTGATGGGATTCCATGAAAACGAGGGCCACTCTTAAATTTTAACGACATGTTAGGTGTTTTATTTATTTTTTCTAAAACGAGTCCAGTATTTGTGTCTCGTACTCATCATGTTATGTTGCTTAGCTGATGATGAAAGGTATAACTCTTTGAAGATTAGTAGTTTTAAGTAATTCTTTAAACATTAAAGGCTCGTTATACCTTTTCGTCTTTAGTCTCATAAGACCGGCACTGTCTCATTAAAGCAGCTCGTTTTGATTTGGTCTACCTACCTATTAATAAATTTCACTAAAAAGTAACAAATAAGTTAAATTTTAACAAAAATAAAAACCGACTTTAAAAAAACCCCGCAAAAAATGTTTATAAAAAAACACAAGTAAAAACTGCCTTAATAGCTATTTAAATGTCTAAACACTAAAAAGTATAAAATAAATTCTTTCGACTGCTTCGATGAAAGTATTAATCTTTAACACGTATTTAAATATTTACAATAATCAGTTAGTTTTGGAGTCGGTGCCAGCCAAACTAAAAAAAAAGTAGACACTTAATAACAAATTACCTTACTAATAAAAATATGAAACAAATTAGTTAAAATATGAGTATATTAACTTACTATTGATTTTGTATATTCAAAACCTATTTTACCACCCTTCACCAAGAAACAAATAATTGCAAATTCCGAAATGATGATATAATTACGCGGGCTGGCACCGACTCCAAAACTAACTGATTATTGTAAATATTTAAATACGTGTTAAAGATTAATACTTTCATCGAAGCAGTCGAAAGAATTTATTTTATACTTTTTAGTGTTTAGACATTTAAATAGCTATTAAGGCAGTTTTTACTTGTGTTTTTTTATAAACATTTCTTGCGGGGTTTTTTGAAGTCGGTTTTTATTTTTGTTATTATTCGCCAGACTTACACACCAATTCCCTAGTTCCAAACTAAGCTTAAGCTTGTGCTATGGATACTAGGTGAACGGATAGACATACTTAAATACGTTTATAAACATCCATGACTCGAGTACAAATGTCCATGTTCATCACACGATACATTTGCCTTCGATACTTTTGGTTTCGTGGCCAGGGTCTCTAACCATGTATACATAATTTTGAAATTGACTGGCTCAATAACGCATTTGGTAATGATCCACACTCAAGACAAACATTTGGGTAATGAATACATGTGTTTGTTCTGTGTCTGGGTGTTAATATCCAATATTTAAGTATATATTTGCAATACCACTGTTGATTCTGATATCCGTGATACAAGTGCTTAAGCTACTTACCTCGGAGTCAGATCAATGTATGTGATGTAGTCTGGTATTTATTTACATAATTATCATCATGCCCGGAATCCCCAAAGGGATAGGCAGAGCTCAAGAAGTAATAAGCCCCTTCGCCTGCAATAAGCCTAAAATATAATTTGTTTGTTTAGATAGAAAATAGGCGAAGGCGACTAATGATATATGAGGTTTTAAGTATGTGATTGTGTAGGCGACGAGCTAGCCACTTGTCACTACTTTTTCACAATTTTCCATCTAACCCAGCCCAGTTTTATTTTTGGCTGGATGTGGTTAAAGGGGCCTGCTGCCCCTTTGACTCTGCCTAGCGCTTGGGGGATTATAGGCGTTATGTTATGTGTGTATGTGTGTAGATGCAAAATTGCCGCCTTTTATGACATGCTAGGCAAGGAATACGGTTGGCACATTACTTTAAGTCCTAGACCAACATAGACTTACCAACTAACTAAACTTCACGCCACTTCCCTCGCGTAGGCAGAGGGAACCGAACGGCATATGGCACGATCCTTAGACACCTCACTCGCCTCTTCAACATTCATGATCCTTTTCATACAAGCTCTACGGTTTTTACCAACATAGGACTTACACATAACAATATGGGATTCGTAAATACTAAATTGCATTTCTCAAAATACCGTACTAACCGCAATCAAATCTTAGAATAGATAAAGACATCATTTCACAGTGGAATACAAATCAGTCATTATGTTTTGTCACAAGTCAAACGGAAACAACGCCGGATCATCGAATTAGTATGCACAGTATACCTCATGGCATAATCTTAGCGCCCGTGGCTACCTATGTACGGGCTGTTCTTTTATACAATCTTTATATTACCATGTTGATCTGGGACAAAAAAAAAAGAATGTGCCAACTGTAGTTCTTGCCTAGCATGTCGTAAAAGGCGACTAATAGTTTACGGGCTTTTGGGTATGTGACTGAGTAGGCGACGAGCTAGCCACTTGTGACTCCTTTTTCACAGCTTTCCATCCAACCCAGCCCACTGTCTTGTGTTGGTCTGGGACTTAAAATGAGTATGCCAACTGTGGTTCTTGGCTAGCATGTCGTAAAAGGCGACTAATGGTATATCGGGTTTTGGGTGTGTGATTGTGTTAGCCGCTTGTCACTGCTTTTTCACAATTTTTCATCTAACCTAGTCCTGCTTTGCTTATGGTAGAATGTGGTTGAAGGGGCATGCTGCCTCTTTGACTCTTCCTACCCCTTCGGGGATTATGGGCGTGATGTTATGTATGTATGTATGTATATTTATTCATACGTAGTAGAGAAATGGTAGGGACAAGCGTCCCATTCGACTTGCTCGACGGCGCATTCGGTAGTGATCCTTCCCCATGCGCCAAGAGTTGGTTCGATCCCCATTCAGGACAAATATTCGTGTGATGAATACTGGTGTTAGTTTCGTGTCTGGGTGTTAATATACAATATTTAAGTAAGTATACATTTGTAATATCACTGTTAATTCGGATATCTGTAATACACGTGCTTAAGCTACTTACCTCGAAGTCAGATCAATGTATGTGATGTAGGATACTTATTTATTATTATTATATCAGAGGAGTGCTGGTTCAAACCCGGGCATGTACCTCTGGATTTTCAAATCTATGTACGCATTTATACCATATGTCACTCACCTATGTAACTATGATCCAAATTGTTTGGTTACAAAAGTCAGATGGGCAGTGGCCTCAAATTAATACGTAATCCTGGATCATGGTCTATGCGGACCCCGACTTATCCTGGGATACATTCCGTATATACATTTATTCGTACAGATTACATATGAATATAATTGATGTGTCTACATATAATGTCAGAATAAGAGTTTTAAGACCCAGGCCAACATAAAATAATAGCCTATAGCCTTCCTCGATTAATAGGCTATCTAACACCGAAAGAATTTTGCAAATCGGACCAGTAATTCCTGAGATTAGCGCGAAACGAACGAACAAACTCTTCAGCTTTATAATATTACTAGCAGCGCCCCGCGGTTTCACCCGCATAGTTCCCGTTCCTGTAGGAATATGGGGATAAAATATAACCTATGTTACTTCCGGATAATGTAGCTTTCCAATAATTAAAAAAAATTTGAAATCGGCTCAGTAGTTTTTGAGTTTATTCATTACAAACATACACACACACAAAAATACAAAGCTTTCCTCTATTATAATATTAGTATAGATTATTACAGTATAAAGAAAAGTTGATACGGCCAGCAACGCAATTGATATTACCTCTATATATAATCAAAATCATCCTGTATGTTAATCCGGATTCCATGTGGTGATTAGCACATAATAAAATTTGGCGTCCCCGCGGCGCCGACGGACAGACGGACGTCCTAAAATATTTATATACGGACATTTTGAGTGTGAGAAGTTTATTGTTTTTGGTTGAGTATGGGGCAATAAAACGTTTGGCGGTTACAATGGTGGCTTAGTGGTTGAAGTTAGCGTCGCAAATGCGTGAAATTTTGCTTAAAATTTGTGTAGTACTGAAAAAAAATTAAAGTATCTTTCAGTGGTGTCCCCAAGAAAAAAATCCACATTAGGGATGTTAATAATATTATGTGCCAAAGAAATGCTCGATGATGGATCCTATTCATTTCATCACGATCGCCCAAAGTACAATTAGTTCCTTAAGCCACATTTAACCAGAAATCAAGTTGGGTAAGATGGAAAATTGTGAAAACGACAAGTGGCTAGCTCGTCGCCTACACAATTAGAAAATCAATACCCAAGACACCATAAGCCGCCATTGCCATAGTTGGCACATTATTTTTGAGTCCCATGGTGGATGGGAGGCGAGCGGTGGTAGCTCAATGGTAAGGACACGCGCCTCTTAACCGAGGAGTGCGGGTTCAAACCCGGGCACGTACCTCTGGATTTTTCAAGTTTATGTACGTATTTATACCACTAGCTCGACGGTGAAGGAAAACATCGTGATGAAACCTGAAAATTCAAACAACTTTGGATTTGTAACCATGATCCAAAAATTGTCTGGTTCCCCTATCTTAGGGTTACGAAGGTCAGATCGGCAGTCGCTTCAATGCAATTACCAGACTCGCTAAATCCTGGATCATGGTCTAAGCAGACTCCGTCTAAACACGGGACATAACGCTGTAGGTACCATGCAAGGGAAGCCGTGGGTAGAAACAAGTCTTAAAACAAATCCGACAATGAGGCGGCAGGTACCAAAATCGCAACTTCAGCTAGTACATACATACAACATCACGCCCACAATCCCCGAAGGGGTAGGCATAGTCAAAAAGGCAGCATGCCCCTTCAACCACATTCAGCCAAAAATATAGCCGGGCCGGGTTAGATGGAAAATTATGAAAAAGTAGTAACAAGCGGCTAACCTGTCGCCTACACAATCACATACCCAAAACCCGACATACCATTAGTCGCCTCTTACGACATGCTAGGCAAGAACCACAGTTGGCATATTACTTTTAAGTCCCAGACCAACATGGGACAGTGGGCTGGGTTGGATGGAAACTTCAGCTAGTCATAAGATAAATATTTCTCATAGTTTATGCTCGGTGCTTGCAATAACAACGTGGCACAGTTCGCATTTAGATCAATGCATTTCAGGTGCGTCACTGAGAAAAATGACGCGCCATTCCGATATTTCCGATCAGGCGCTGTTTTAGGGTTCTGCATAGATTTATTGCAATTAAAAAAGGGTTCATGCTGAAATATTTTGCCCGTCGTTCGTAAATGCAAATTAAAATTATTCATTTTATCTTTGTAGCCATTTGCTACTGCTTCTTTTTCACAATTTTCCATAAAATTTCATATCATTTCCTGCTAAGCTCGTTTTTATTTATTTAGCTTCATTTTTTTTTTATAAAATGAATATCAGACTACATCACATACATTGATCTGACTCCGAGGTAAGTAGCTAAGCACTTGTGTTACAGATATCAGAAACAACAGTGTTATTACAAATATATACTTAAATATTTAATATTGACACCCAGACATAGAACAAAAACAAGTATTCATCATACGAATGTTTGTCCTGGGTAGGGATCGAACCCACAACACTTAGCGCATGGGGCAGGGTTACTACCGAATGCGCGATCGAGCCAGTCAATCCACAGAAAGTCTCTGTATCCACAGGAATAACGTTCCAAATTGAATATTGAATTGAATAAAACTTAAGCCGTTTTCACTTTTTTCTGTGATAAAGCTTTGTTATTTCTCATTCCTGGTTACTACAAATTATTATATACGGACCCACACCGCCACAAACGACTCACGCTTGCCCGTTCCGTCTGTTTGTCCCAAACGATTGATGTTTACCGACGCAACAATGACGCTGATTGGCGACGCGCAAACAGACGGACGCATTTTGTTTATTATTACATTAAAAAATTATACGGTAACCATTTTCTGGTTTTAATAGAGTAGCCAGGTTCATGTTGATGGTTTGAGTAACCGTGTTGGTGTGGTACTTGAAAATAATGTACCGAATGTGTTCCTTGCTAAGATTATCATGGTTTGTGGCTGCGCAGGCGACGAACTGGCTTTGTCACCACTTTTTCATACTTAGTTTCCATCTAAACCAACTTAATGGCTGAAATCTCACGAAAACTAACATGTAATTTTGTCTCGGAAAAAATATC
Organism: Glyphodes perspectalis; assembly: GCA_951394215.1. Classification (NCBI taxonomy): domain Eukaryota; kingdom Metazoa; phylum Arthropoda; class Insecta; order Lepidoptera; family Crambidae; genus Glyphodes; species Glyphodes perspectalis. Next base: position 4,927,233 of record OX596227.1, read on the forward strand.
TTAAGTAAATAACTAACTAACTAAACTACACGCCAGTTCCGTAGCGGGAAAGGCAGAGAGAACAGATTAATTATGTTAAGTTAATTAAGTTACTATTTGTGATATGTGCTTTAAAATAGTAAAAGTCCCTTCAAAAACGGTTAAGCCATTTCAGAGATTGTCTGCAACCAATAGACACACAAACGAATTTTTTTTTTATTCTGATAACAAGTTATAAAACTTGCATACATAAATTTGCATATATTCAGTAGTAAATTGTTATTTTGACTTTACATACAGGCACTATTATCTGTATTGAGTGACTGGCTTGATGACTCATTCGGTAGTGACCTCGAGTGACCCTGCCCCATGCGCCAAGAGTTTTGGATTCGATCCCCACCCAGGACAACCATTCGTATGATGAATACTTGTATTTGTTCTGTGTCTGGGTGCTTATATCCGATGTTGAAGTATATATTTGTAATACCACTGTTGATTCTGATATCCGTAACACAAGTGCTTAAGCTACTTACCTCGGAGTCAGATCAATGTATGTGATGTCGTCGAATATTTATTTATTATAGATGTATCTCGGCATTAGCATGGGACATGTTGAAATAAGTTCAGAAACAAACAGACTATCTCATTTAACACTTAAATACATTCACTCATCCCCAATTCGGTTAAATATTAACTGAATTAAGACAATAGCTTTGTGGTCGCACGAATAATCATCTCCCGGCTATTTCACCATAACTATTAATTAGCACGAATTAAAATCTAGTGGTAAAATGGCGGCTTTTATGACATTCGATTGTTATCTAACATATGAGGAGTGTAGAAAAAGGAGGACAACCTCTGTTTGACATTAGAAAATAAATCTTTTAATGTCTTAAGACTGGATCACTATATTTTGTGATATTTTTGAGGCAATTCTGGCAAAGTTAAGATTTTATACGATTTTTTTTCTTAATTTAAGTTTTATTAGGTACTAGCTTTAACTAATGGTAGATATATCGGGCTTTGGGTTCGTGATTGTGTAGGCGACGAGCTAGCTACTTGTTTCTACGTTTTCACAATTTTCCATCTAACTCAGCCCAGTTTTATTTTTGTCTGAATGTGTTTTAAAGGGGATAGCTGCCCCCTGTGACTCTGTCTCCCTCTTCGGGGATTACGGGCGTGATGATAGATATGAGATATCTTTAGTATATACACTAACACTATTGTAGTAAATTCTGGAAATATTTCTTTTTTTTAACAGGACTTTCAGACTCCTGTTAAGGCTGTAATCTTTATCTTCTACACTCCATATTAATATGTTTGGTTTTTAATTATATTTTGACTGGTTTTGCGTGTGACATTTAAATAGTTGTCATAATATTAAATGCCGTATAATTTAATTCGTTTATAGTAATACTAGCTACTGCCGTGGCTTCTGTTGCAATAACATATATTTTTTATCTACTTGGAATAATAAATAATAAATAAATAAATATCAGACTACATCACATACATTGATCTGACTCCGAGGTAAGTAGCTTAAGCACTTGTGTTACGGTTACGTGCTATTTATCCTTTCAGCATCATCCTAGCGTTATGTCCCGGGTATAATCAGGGTCCGCTTAGACAATGATCCAGGATTTAGCGAGTCTGGTAATTTTTTTTTTTTTTTTTTTTGTTTTTAATAAATAAATATTTAACGACATCACATACATTGATCTGACTCCGAAGTAAGTAGCTTAAGCACTTGTGTTACGGATATCGGAAACAACAGTGGTATTACAAATATATACTTAAATATTGGATATTAACACCCAGACACAGAACAAACACAAGTATTCATCACACGAATGTTTGTCCTGGGTGGGGATCGAACCCACAACTCTTGGCGCATGGGGCAGGGTCACTACCGAATGCGCCATCGAGCTTGTCATAATTACATTGAAATGAGCCGGTCTAGCCTTCTTAACCGATTGGGTAACCCGACAATTTTTTTATCATGGTCACACATCCATAGCAATTGGTATGGCAGGTTTCATCACGATGTTTTCCATCACCGCCGAACTAGTGGTATAAATACGTACATAGATTTGAAAAACTAGAGGTACGTGTCCGGGTTTGAACACGCATCCCTCGGTTAAGAGGCGCGTGGATTGAAATATCTCTATTAACGAACAAAGCCGCGGGCACAAGCTAGTGTTTCACAAACTTGCAGCCGAAGCTTTACGTCTCAACTTATCTTTGTCCAAATCGCTCATTTTCGGTATAGCCGTGAGCGAAACGGAATTGAAGGCGCAAACCGAAGACAGGAAGAGTTATCTTGATAACTGAGCATCGGGGGCTGTGGTTCCGTAGCTTTTTTTTGGGGTTTATATTTTTAGTGGTCAACCATTTTCAGATTACAGATTATCTTAAACCTAGAGGGCATATATGAGAAGTCTATGTCACTACATAGTATAAGAAAAATATTAGTCCCATGTTGGCCTGGGACTTAAAATGAATGTGCCAACTGTGTTCCTTGGCTAGCCTGTCGTATATATGGCGAATGATGGTATATTAACTATCTAAACTTCACGCCACTTCCCTAGCGGGTAGGCAGAGAGAACCGAACGCCGTATGGCACGATCCTTACACACCTCACTCGCCTCTTCAACATTCATGATCCTTTTCATACAAGCTCTACAGTTGGGTTTGTGATCTTGTAGGTCTAGCTGCTTTTTAAAATTTTTCGTCCAACCCAGCCCAGTTTTATATTTTGGCTGATTGCGGTTATAAAAACTGCTTCGCGAGGCGATAATGTGTCTGTATGTATGTTGTTTAAAATTGCACACTTCAAACTGACACCAATTCCCTAGTTCCAAACCAAGCTTATGCTTGTGCTATGGATGAACAGACATACTTAAATACGTTTATAAACATCCATGACTCGAGTACAAAATAAATGTCCATGTTCATCACACGAAACATTTGCCCCTAGCGGGATTCGAACCCGAATCGAATTAGTTTGGACTCTCCTCACAGTCATTATTCGGACTGTGTCCAAACGTCCCTGTTCATAAACATATCGAGCGAAAACCAATTAAGGGCTCGCCACCGCTCGGCGCATCACCCGCGCGCGCTAACATCGCGGACGGCTTAGGCCAAGGGATGGGCTCTATGGGACTACCCCTTAAGTTCTGTATTAAATATTTAGGGCTGCCGATAGGGTAAAACGCATCACCAGTCACCAAGCCACCAGTCTAATAATATTATAAAGCTAAAGAGTTTGTTTTGAAAAATTATTTCAGTGTTAGATAGCCCATTTATCGAGGGAGGCTATAAGCTATATAACATTAACCATAAACGCGGCTGAAACCGCGGGCACAGCTAGTTTGACTTATTTTTTATGAGCTGTCTAAAGCAATGCTTCCATAGATTTTGTATGGAAATACTAAGCTGTGACGTAACGGCTTAGCATACTCAACTGATTGGCTATTGATTGTTTTTAAATTAGTTTAAAAAAAATGTGCAAATTAATAAATGATGTATTGTCTTAAATAAGTTGTTCTTTACATTGAATTATATCTGGGAGGTTCGTTTAGTTTTATGTTTGGTGTCGTCCAATCCTTGTTTTTTAGGTCTAAATATGTGTATTTGGTCTACGGACACTAGAAAATAAATCTATACTTATAATAAATCTATAGAGAGGTCAATTCTGTACATGAAATATATTTTCAAAATAACTATCAGGCGGTGATTAGTGATCGATACTGATGCCAAAAATGCAATCAGTAAAATTTTTGTCTGTCTGTCTGTCTCTCTGTCTGTCTGTCTGTATGTCCCTTATAGAAACAAAAACTAGTCGACGGATTTTAACGAAACTTGGTACAATTATTCTTCATACTCCTGGGCAGGTTATAGTATACTTTTCATCACGCTACAATCAATAGGAGCAGAGTAGTGAAGGGAAATGTTGAGAAAACGGGAGAAGTTACTCCATTTTTTAAGCTTCCGTCGCGTGTGCAGCCTTAATGGTTAAAGTTACATAGAAATCATGTATGACGGAAATAGACTTTATAATATTAATCATAAACGCGGGTGACACCGCTGGCACAGCTAGTAAAAAATAAATAAATAACCGACTACATCACATACATTGATCTGAATCCGAGGTAGCTTAAGCACTTGTGTTACGAATATCAGAAACAACAGTGGTATTACAAATATTTACTTAAATATTAACACCCAGACACAGAACGAACACAAGTATTAATCACACGGATGTTTGTCCTGGGTGGGGATCGAACCCAGAACTCTTGGCACTTGGGGCAGGTTCACTACTGAATGCGCCATCGAGCCAGCCAAATAGTCATACTTAAATACGTTCATGAATATTCATCCATCCATGTTCCAAGTTGGTTTAAGACTTTGTTCTACCCTATTTTTATTCCTTACGTAATGATTATTGGCGATTGTCGGCAACCGCTAGCGACTATTAGCAATCAGAAGCAACACATAGCTACCATCATACACCTCAGATCACCAACAGCAAACTTCATCGACAATCGCTGACCATTACCATTTCATTAGACATTTGTCCCATGTTGATCTGGGACTCAAAAATAATGTGCCAACTGTGTTCTATGTCTAGAATGACGTGAAAGGCAACTAATGGCATATTGGGTTTTGGGTATGTGATAGTGTAATAACAAGCTACCCACTTGTCACAACTTTTTCACAATTTTCCATCTAACCCAGCCCAGTTCTATTTTTGGCTGAGTACGGTTTAAGGGGTGCCCCTTTGACTCTGCTTACCTCTTCGGGGATAGCGGGCATGTTACAAAAAATAGTGTACACATACATGTTTTTTTTTTTTTTTTTTAATTTGGCAACCGTCAGCACCTATTGCCAGCCGTCCACAGTCGTTGTTGCACTGTTTTGTAAGCTCCCTATCTCTTAGCCTACATTCGTGATCACTGCTTATATTTCAACGGTCTTCCACGCCCAAATTTTAGATTGGCACGTTTCACTGAGACTGGCCCATAACTCTTAATTTAACGTCTCAAGACCCAATTTCGTTTGGCAACTTAAAATTTTTGCCGCGAATTAAAACCAAACCTTTAAAACGTATGGTCTCTTATCTTTTATCTCTTCGTAAGCCAAAATGATTCTTGTTTATTTTAATGACTGGACTGATTAAGAAATGTAAATTTGTTTTTGGTATTGTAGTGTTATTAATATGGGAGTTGGAACAACTGAAGGGTTGGAACAGATTTGAAATAATGATAACGAATATTGATTGAATCACTATTTATATTACACATAACAATATGAATATGAAACTATCTATATATTACATATAGACAAGCTCGATGGCGCATGCGGTAGGGACCCTGCCCCATGCGCCAAGAGTTGTGAGTTCGATCCCCACCCAGGACAAACATTCGTGTGATGAATACTTGTGTTTGTTCTGTGTCTGGGTGTTAATATCCAATGTTTAAGTATATATTTGTAATACCACTGTTGATTCTGATATCCGTAACACAAGTGCTCAAGCTACTTACCTCGGAGTCAGATCAATGTATGTGATGTCGTCGGAGATTTATTTATTAATTATTTAATTAGATTTATATATTAATACGTGAAGCAAAAACTTTGTACCCCTTTTCATAAGAATTATATGTTAACGTGGATGGTTTCCGCACTTAGTCCCTAGAGTGGACCATTGTACGTGAGCTGTGGCGGCCGGTTATTCCAGTTAGCCCACCTCCCTCCAAAAGCAGATTAATCTTCCCAGACTTCTGAGGGCATCCGCGAGTGATCCTGGTGAGCCCAGAGTCTCATTGCGGATCTGGGCGACGCCGGTGCATTCGAGGATCACATGCGCCATCGTTTCCTCCGCTTCCATGCACGCTCTGCACAGAGGACTGTCAGTGATACCTAGTGTGTGGAAGTGTTTATTCAGTGAGCAGTGTCCGGTGATGGTCCCCGCCATCAGTCTTAGGCTGTCCCTGTCCATGCGCAGAAGGCGCTTGGAATAAGAATTACGCGGATGAAAGAGTATGAAATTTGGCACAGTTAAAGTTTATATGGAGAAGGAGTGCAGAAAGCTAATATTTCAATAAATAATAACAAAATACCTAATAATGGTCGAATTTCGACCAGTGGACGATCACTAGTACGTATAAACCTTTCTCTTGAATCTATCTATTGGTGAAAACCGCATCAATATCCCTTGCGTAGTTCAATAGATCTAAGGAAACAGACAGAAGCGGCGACTTTGCTTTATACTATGAAAATATATATATCATGATTCCCGTAATCCCCGAAGGGATAGGCCTAAGAAGCAATAAGGAGCTTAAACCAAATGTAGCCCAAAATAAAACCGAGTTGGGTTATATGAAAAATTGTGAAAAAGTAGTGACAAGTGGCTAGCTTGTCGCCTACACAATCACATACCGATACCCAGTACACCATTAGTCTCCTTTTATGACATGCTAGACGAGAAACACAGCGGCACATTCTTTTTGATAATTTTATTTTATTGTTTTTGTTCATAAAAAATAAAAATAAATAACCCACAACATCACATACATTGATCTGACTCCGAGCTAAGTAGCTTAAGCACTTGTGTTACAGATATCAGAAACAACAGTGGCATTACAAATATATACTTAAATATTAGATATTAACACCCAAACACAGAACAAACACAGGTATTCATCATACGAATGTTTTTCCTGGGTGGGGATCGAACCCACAACTCTTGGCGAATAGGCCGGGTTACTACCGAATGAGCCATCGAGCCATATATGAAATATAAATTCCGAAATAGTATTTTTAAAAGATACTAATTCTGATAATTAGACCGTCCATATTTAGCTTCAATGTCTGTCTGTACCTCCATACTTCACGTACTAACGAAGCATCTGCATTATATTAAAATGCACTCCTACAACAGCAAACCGGGCGGAGCCGGGACGGAAGCTAGTGTATTGTGATGGACAGACGTCGGTAATCATATTCTTGTTATTAGATTACTATGGACAGGCTCATAGGTTAGTTTATGAACTTATGTATTGCACATGAAGGGTGTTACGGAGTGAAAGGGTGGAAGGGAATAAGGGAATAAAGAGCTCAGAAAAGAATTGAAATAATATCTATAATTTAAGGAATAAAAAGGAGTAAAGAAATACGTGGCACAAGCCAATAACCGCGATATGACAGCACAAGAAATTTGATAATATAAAAAAGAAGTAAGTATAAAATAAAAAGATATGAAAAGAGGTTGCAAACTGGCCTTGCGGCCAATTGGTCAATTGGCAACCTAGCGGGAACCAGCACAGCTAAAACTGTGTCTTTTTTTCCTCCCTGGGGAAATCTTCATGGATACACGCGTCGCCGGGGAGCGGGTGTGTTTATCGGACTCTTATCGCCTAAAACCCCCGGGTCTTCCATGACTACCTCCCTGCGCCGCACCTGTAAGCCACACCCGCTCGCTGGCAGACTCACTGGTCTCACCCGGTGGGTTCGACCGTGCCAAGGGTGCGCCAGAAAGCGCGGGGGGGAGGACTCTCCCGCCGAGATACCCTGATATCCTGTGCTCGAGGAGTACGGGAGAAGAATCCCGGGCAAAGAGTGCCAAATCGAGGCCCGTTGCCGCCCTCACGGGGCGAAGACCCACGGTTGATGGGTCTTTTATCTCTGCCGCATAAAGTGTCAGAGGCGACAGAGGCACGCTTGCGCAATCTTGTGCCTAAAATTGTGCCTGACCCAACTGAATTGCTGGATCCAGCATTCCATTCCTTAAGCAGTTCCTTTATTTTTTTTTATAAATCTAATGGTTTTTAGCGCTAAGTCATTGATAAAAAATCTTGACATTGTATTGACCTGCACATTCCGATAACTTTGGACAGCAAACCGTAATTCTGTCTATTTCTAATGATTTATTTCCTTAATCTAAATGGAGCGGTGGTAGCTCAATGGTAAGAACACGCGCCTCTTAACCGAGGAGTGCGGGTTCAAACCCGAGCACGTACCTCTGGATTTTTCAAATCTATGTACGTATTTATACCACTAGCTCGACGGTGAGGGAAAACATCGTGATGAAACCTGCAAATTGAAACAACTTTGGATTTGTAACCATGATCCAAAAATTTTCTGGTTCCCCTATCGGGAATCGGAATACCCTACGAAGATCAGATCGGCAGTCGCTTCAATGTAATTACCAGACTCGCTAAATCCTGGATCATGGTCTAAGTGGACTCCGTCTATGCACGGGATATAACGCTAGAAAGATGATAATCCCATTTGGGCTACAATCACTACTTAAGTTTTTAATTTTAGAAAATCTTAGTTTGAACCTAAACCTCTCATAAATGAGACGAGCTACCACTGCGATATTGCTTCAACACAATCCAATATTTGATCAAACCAATCGTCTCCAATACCCAATTATAAGATATCAAGCAATCTTTATCGAAGTCATCCCATCCACACTAAGCTGGCACCGTTGTTTACATATCATAAGGAGCACAATAGACCAGTATTATAATATGTGCGCCCACGCATCGCGCCTCGAAGTTCAGTGTTTTGACGGTTGCAAGTCATAGGATATAGCGTGAAAGATTATTTTAGTCGTTTTAAAGAAACACTTTTAAATCGTAAGCTCTTTTACTTTTAACCAAATATTAAATTAGGTTGAATTAGATAAAAATTGTACAAAAGTAGTAACAAGTGGCTAGCTCGTCGCCTATGCAATGTCTTTTTAACCGGAGAAGTGCCTATTGAGCATTCTGCCTGCGTGACGATATAATCCTATGTGGTCACTGTAGCCATATGTGGTGTTTCTGAATACCTCCACAACGTATGAAACACCACAGGTGCCTTTGTAAACCTTCTTAAAGAACCCCATTCTATAAGGAATACGTCAGTAGAAAGCTTGAACATGAACAGCTTGAACATACGTGGGAGAATACGCGTCTCAAAATGTTAACTACCCGTCCCGTTGGCCCGTCCCATGTTGTTTAGGAAATTAAAAATGATGTATTAACTGTTCCTTACCCAGTTCGTTGTCAACGTGTAAGCGACTGACTAACTACTGGTCACTACTTTTTCACAATCATATAGGTTACTAACCCAAATTGTTGCTATTTCCAGCTAAATTGGAGCAGCTCACTGCTTCTTGTGGTCTGCATCTATAGGGAATTGCGCACGGAATATTTTATATTATTTACTAACTAACTAACTACTTATCTAAACTTCACGCCACTTCCTTAGCGGGGTAGGCAGAGAGAACCGAACGCCATATGGCACGATCCTTCACACCTCAACATTAATTATATTATGTATTTGTATATTCAGTATAAATTCAATTTATTTTTGGATAAAATTGGAAATGCTTACCTCTCCTTGGATCTGCCTACCTCTTCATAAAATGGGTATTTTTGTGGTTTAAAAATATATTACAAACTGCTAAGAAATATCGCTTCCACCTTTCAATTGGACCACACCCCAAACGCCTAATAACACTAACTTACTACCTTTTAACTTCATAAACGCGCCAAGCTCGGAGCCGGCCCTTTGTCCCGTGGTATTTTGAGCATTTCGGTGTTCCACTGGCGGCCATTTTTGGAACGAATCACCTGCACGTGACGTCATCGGGCACGCCCACATTAATGTCACTTTGATTTTGATTAGGGTTGGAAATGGCGTGAGATATATTTTTGCGTTATTGAGAGATTTCTTAGTAAAATGAATGTGTTGAGTAAAATACACCTTTCATTAGAATTCACCGAACTAAGCCTTTTACGTTAAGAGTTAAGGTTAAATACATGTCAGACTACATCACATACACTGATCTGACTTCGAGGTAAGTAGCTTACGCACTTGTGTTACTGATATCAGAATCAACAGTGTAATAACAAATACATTCTCTCAGACGAGGGATATTGGCCAAAACCTTTATTCTAGAGTAGAGTAGATTGCATAAATATTTTTTGATTAAATAATAATTAATTTTTGCTGATCGAGTCATCGTTTGCGTGAGCTAAAGAACGATAATTCCGAAATTAAACATGCAAAAAAGTAGCCAATATTACTTCTAGTTAATGTGGGTTTGTAACAATGAAATATTCTTATAAATCTGTTTATTAGTGAAGAAGCTTTAAATTATTCTTATCAAACTGCACGTTTTTAATACTAAAACACATAACAGTCTTTTCTTTCCACAACATTAGCTTATAAAATATGTATAGAAACCGGCAAATAAAATTTATATATATGTAAGTATATACAAATTTCGTGTCTCGGTGTTTGTTGCCATACTCCTCCGAAACGGCTTAACCGATTATGATTAAATTTTATATGTACACTTGGTAGGTCTGAGAATAGGTTGTTATCTAACTATCATACACATAAGTGATAAGGATGGTCCACCCCAAAGCTATAACTTGAGAACGGTTTTACCTATTACGCTAATTCTTTTTTAAGTTGTATTTGTAATTGTCAAGTGAAGGTTCTTATGAAAGAAAAAAATAAAAAAGTTGCGCAGTAAATAAAAAAAATGAGTATTGAAATTCCGAGAACGGGGCGTTACGAAGTGCGCCGGGTCAGGTATATGTATATATAACTAACTAAACTTCACGCCACTTCCCTAGCGGGGTAGGCAGAGAGAACCGAACGCCATATGGCACGATCCTTACACACCTCACTCGCCTCTTCAACATTCATAATCCTTTTCATACAAGCTCTACGGTCTTTATGACTTCTAACATATAAAATGTATACTTATATAAAATGTCATAAAACTTTTTTCAACCCTAATCGATAACTTTATTAATATTGGAGCAAATTATTTTTCAATGTATTAGGGAATCTTACTTAATTGGTTAAACATTATTTTTATAACGACAGTGTAATATTTTTTATTACTAGCTTTTATTTAACAATACACTATTATTGACTGGCTCGATGGCGCAATTGGTAGTGACCCTGCCCTATGCGCCAAGAGTTGTAGGTTCGATCTTCACCAAGGACAAACATTCGTGTGATGAATACTTGTGTTTGTTCTGTGTCTGGGTATTAATATTCAATATTTAAGTATACATTTGTAATACCACTGTTGATTCTGATATACTCGTACGTAACACAAGTGCTTAAGCTACTTACCTCGGAGTCAGATCAATGTATGTGATGTAGTCGGATATTTATTTATTTTATTCAGTAAACCATATGTATAGTTTTAAAATGGCACAAAGGTATCCCATTTCTCAAAATCCATCCGCTAACACAACGACTTCGACCTAAAAATTAAATTTATTATCTTACAGACACACCTCTCAGAATCGGTAAAGAGCGAACCGGAATTTGAGACTGGGTTCAGTAGAATTTTTTAATAACTAATTAACTAAACTTCACGCCACTTCCCTTGCGGGGTAGGCAGAGAGAACCTAACATTTTTTAAGTGACAAATATTTGTAATTGCTATTATACATACATATTTACTTTATTTAGATTTGTATAGCATAGTAGCTTAAGAATATGATAATTGTTATAGATACTTATTGTAAATTTGGCGATGAAAAGAGTAACTATCGAGTTTCTTGCCGGTTCTTCTCGGTAGAAGCTACTTTCCTAATCCGGTGGTAAATTTTCATTTTCATTTGTATGTACTGACGATTTATAAGTGCTTATTTGAGCCTACGTAAATAAAGATAATTTCATTTCATTTCATTTCATAACGCCTGGCACTAAATTTTTTTAGTTATATCCCCGTTATTACACACTTAATAAACTGTATCTTTCTTTTTAAAATCGATATTATAGTGGTTTAAGCGTGAAAGCTTAACAAACACACTCACATGCATTTATGGTTTTAGTTAGGATAAAATAGGCGGTAGTTGAGTGGCGAGGATAGCGTCTCATATGTGAGGATTTCTGGTTTATTTCCCGTCCATTTTGGGATAAATTGAAGTACGGACTACGGACTTATACTTATACTTACATCAGTAATATAGGAAAATGTTACAACGTTAAACACGTTAAATAATTATGAATTTTTAACTATAACCTTATGTGTCAGGTGTCCTGGCTGAAATACTAGGCGGCATTCAAATATAACTATACTCATTGTTTTGCTGTAATTCTTCTCAAGAAAACGTTGTAAATCCATTGGCTAAATATTGTTTTATTCAATGAATATAAAATGCTAATTTTAATATAGCAATATAATAGTACAAATATAGTTCTTTAAACCACGTTACCAATCTATATTGATGTAAATTTTGTCCGGAATAAAGAATATTTAATTTAATTGAAATTTTGATTCGAAATTTCCAATAGACTTGCGTAGTCAGTTTTGTCTGAACAGAACTCTACACGATCGAATCTACAGGCTCCAACTAGTAGATACATTGCATTTGATTCACAAATGGTCAATTCCGATTTTTGAAATCCTCAACGGATCCCTAAAAGGGACAGTCGGATCCGAAATACAATAATCATAAGTCAAAGGCGTACAGTCGACGCTCACAATTACATCTTTAAGCCATTTTATATCTTTAAACGTAAATTACATGGCCGAGGTTACTTTTGTTACTCGAATTTAAAATCGAATCGAGAATTGAATGAACGAAATGTGAATGAAATGTGTTGTGTTCAGGTTTTTACATACATACATAACATCACACCTGTAATCCCTGACGAGGTAGGCAGAGTTAAAGGGACAGCAAGCCTCTTTAACCACATTCAGCTAAAAATAAAACTGGGCTGGAAAGATGGAAAATTGTGAAAAAGTAGTGACAAGTGGTTAGGTCACCTAAACAGGTTTTGTGCCTTAAAATAAAAGTAATTCGTATTAGATCACTTTGTTGTCCATCTGTCTGTTGTAGCCAACCCTTTTTCGTGAGGTTAAACATTAATATGCTGCCCCTTTGACTCTGCCTACCCCTTCGGGGATTATGGGCGTGATGTTATGTATGCATTTATTAAATTGAAATGAATATCAAATAAGGTGACAAGCTAGAAGCTTGTCACAACTTCTTCAAAATTATCCATCTAACTCAATCACTTCTATATGTGACTGGCTCGATGGCGCATTCGGTAGTGATTCAAGCGCCAAGTGTTGTGGGTTCGATCCCCGCCCAGGACAAACATTCGTATGATGAATACTTGTGTTTGTTCTGTGTTTGGGTGTTAATATTCAATATTAAAGTATATATTTGTAATACCACTGTTGATTGTGATATCCATAACACTAGTGCTTAAGCTACTTACCTCAGAATTAGATCAATGTATGTGATAATTCTATATTTATTTATTGGTCCTTGGGTTCTGTCTACCTTTTCATGGAGTACAGGCCTGGTGATGTAATGGTTGCCATTCACCAAAAGGCTGACTCACAAAATTCTCACTCAAGAAACTCACGCAGTTGTTGATTGTCGCAACTTGTGAATCACTCTATGACTTCTCAACACATAGTCACACTGTCTGTATATTATCACATTCTTGTATATGTCCTACTCGTCTTGTCGATAATTCCTGGAAATAATTGAGACTTTACCGGGAATAGGAACACTCATTACTTTACAAACGTACGAGTTAACATAACATAACATCACGCCCATAATCCCCGAAGGGGTAGGCAGAGTCAAATGGGCAACAGGCCCCTTTAACCACATTCAGCCAAAAATTAAGCCGGGCTGGGTTAGATGGAAAATTGTGAAAAAGCAGTGACAAGCACACAATCACCTACCCAAAACCCGATATACCATTAGTCGTCTTTTACGACATGCTAGGCAAGAACCACAGTTAGCACATTATTTTTAAGTTCTAGACCAACACGGGACAGTGGATTGGGTTGGATGAAAAGCTGTGAAAAAGGAGTGACAAATGGCTAGCTCGTCACCTACTTAGTCACATACCTACCCAAAAGCCCGTAAACCATTAGTTGCCTTTTATGACATGCTAGGCAAGATATTGTTACCCATGTCGACAAAGAATTATCTTCATAGCATTATAACATAGATTTAGTTGAACTCCGCTTAGACCATGGTCCAGGAATTAGCGGGTTGGCTGCTTACTTGAAACAACTACCCATCTGACCTTAGTAAACCTAGATATGGACACAAGACAAAATATAAGGTCATGTTTACACATCCATAGTTATTTGAATGTTGTAAGGTAAGGAACACATCCCGGAAATTTATTTGATATATCAGACTACATATTCACTTGCATTGACCTGACTCAGAGGTAAGTAGCTTAAGCACTTGTGTTACGAATATCAGAAACAACAGTTATATTACAAATATATAGGTACTTAAATTCAAATTCAAAATATCTTTATTTATATGGGCTTCAAGAATGCACTTATAAATAGTCAATATACATAAAAAAAAGGATAAGAAATAATACTACCACTATTAAATATTGGATATTAACACCCAGACACAGAACAAACACAAGTATTCATCACACGAATGTTTGTCCTGGGTGGGAATCGAACCCACATCTCTTGGCGCATAGGGTAAGGTCACTACCGAATGCGCCATCGAGCCAGTCAAACATACAGTTGATAATTATTTTTAAGTCGCCAACCAATATGAGCTCTCACGCTTGACCGTTTTTTTGTTCCCGATAAACGTCAAAATCACGATTTGAGATCACGACCGAATCATGGAAATCAATTTAGCCATTGGTTACAGATTAATGGAGTTCTGTCATCCGAAGGCGCACGGTAGTGGAACGATCTTAATACTTTTGTAAGATCATAAATGTTAGTATCAAAGTGGTGGTGAGCTCAATGGTGAGGATATGTGCTTCAATTATAATGGGTGTTGGTTCGAATGAATAAATGAATGAATGAAATTATTTTTATTTACGTAGGCTTAAATAAGCACTTATAAATCGTCAGTACATACAAATGAAAATTTACCACCGGATTCGGAAAGTAGCGAGAAGAACCGGCAAGAGATTTGATAGTTACTCTTTTCATCGCCAAATTCACAGGTGCACTCTTCATTCCTTCGCTCTCATAGTCCGGCATAGTCCTCATCATAGTCCTGAGCGCACTGAAGCGTGTGCGCAAACATAGGTGCACTCTCTGTTTCTTCACTCTCATAGTCTGGTGAGACGGCAATTCGACATGCCTGGTGAGAGGTCAAGCACAGGACCAACGGCTTAACGTGCTTTCCGAGGCACGGGGGTGATTAAACCGCCAACTTCCTGACTCCGGGCTGTTACTGAGTAACTTCAATACTGAAAAAACCAGCCACAAAATTTTGGCCCGACCCGGGATTTGAAACCGAGACCTCTTGGTCCTTAGGCGGCGCATGCTACCACTAGACAAACGAGGCAGGGTCAAACTATAGGAAAACAAATATTTGCTGCATTAAAAAATCTACGAAACATAACTAAGTTTTCGGCCTAAGCAAACACAGAATTAGTCCCGAATTAACTCAAACGAATCCTCATATTAATGCCCTTATTCCCGACTAATTACGGGTCAGCTCTCAAAAACCAATTACGCGTATGTTAAGAGACCGGGTGCCGTAATGGCGCTGCCGTTTTACCACAATCGGAGACTTAATTAGCAATTGTTTTGTCATAATTGCAATATGTCTTCAGGGGTGAGGATAAGGTGGGAGGTTTAAGCCAATTGTGATGAAAATTACTAGTATATGTGTGTGTGTGTGTGTGTGCGTGCGTGCGTGCGTGCGTGCGTGCGTGCGTGCGTGCGTGCGTGCGTGCATGCCTGCGTGCGTGCGTGTGTGTGTGTGCGTGCGTGCGTGCGTGCGTGCGTGCGTGCGTGCATGCCTGCGTGCGTGCGTGTGTGCGTGCGTGTGTGCGTGCGTGTGTGTGTGTGCGTGTGTGTGTGTGTGTGTGTGTGCGAGCATCTCTATTTTCATGTAGGGCGACAGATGCTTAATCATGATCCTGTTGGAGCTGATTGGAGGGACCTTGAATTATTAAGGACTAGTTTCTCTGCTCGTGCTTTCTGTTGATATAGACTTTAGGATAAACCATATAGAAACAATTTGTTGAATGCTATCCTACAGCTACAATATAATAATAATACAACAGCTATGTACAGTTCCTGCTCGGGTGTGAACCAAAACTCCTTGCACTTAAAACGACCTTTTACACAGACGGACAGTTTTTATTTTCTATTGACCCTGACAACAGGTAATACAACTTTATTACAATCGCGTTAAAATCGCTCTCGCCCGGCACCAAACCCGCTACCCTGTCGTATTTACATACCGGTCGCATTAAGCCGCGGCGACGCATAATCGCGCGCCACCGGGTTCGACTCCCGGCCGGCCCACCGCCGTCTTTTGTTTGGTCTAACTTGCATACGGAATGGTAATTAGTAAGTAAGTATTGTCTTTAACTTGTTGTCGGTACTTAATTATATAAATACTGCGGTCCATATGAAATGAAATGAAATGATCTTTATTTACGTAGGCTCAAAAAAGCACTTATAAATCGTCAGTACATACAAATGAAAATAAAAATTTACCACCGGATTCGGAAAGTAGCTTCTACCGAGAAGAACCGGCAAGAAACTCGATAGTTACTCTTTTCATCGCCAAATTTACAATAAGTATCGATAACAATTATCATATGCTATACAAATCTAAAAAAGTAAATATGTATAATAGCACTTACAAATATTTGTCACTTAAAAAATCTTCTATATTATAATAAGCCTTTCTCATAAGATGATTTTTAATGTGTAATTTAAATCTATGCATAGGCAGTTCAATTATATTGCCTGGTAGTTTGTTAAATAATTTTATACTTAACCCCCTAAATGAACTACTAGTCTTGTGAAGTCTTAGATACGGAACGGCAAGCTTGTGTTTATTTCGGGTGTTAAAATATTAGTCTGGGACTCAAAAATATTGTGTCAATTGTATGTTTCATACATACATAACATCACACCCGCAATCCCCAAAGGGGTAGGCTGAGTTAAAGGGGTAGCGAGCCTCTTTAATCACATTCAGCCAAAAATAAAACGGGGTTGGTTTAGATGAAAAAATGTAAAAAAGTAGTGACAAGTGGCTAGCTCGTCGCCTACACAATCACATACCCAAAACCCGATATACCATTAGTCACTTTTTACGACATGCTAGGCAAGGAACACAGTTGGCACATTCTTTTTAGGTCCCAGACCAATATTGGACTCTTAAATAGGAAACCAGATATATTGGAGTACGAACACACATCTCATCATCTTCCTAGCGTTATGTCCTTTGCTTAGACGGGGTCCGCTTAGACCATGATCCAGTATGTAGCGAGTCTGGTAATTACATTGAAGCAACTGCCGATCTGACCTTCGTAACCCTAAGATAGGGGAACCAGACAATTTTTGGATCATGGTTACAAATCCAAAGTGGTTTGAATTTGCAGGTTTCATCACGATGTTTTCCTTCACCATCGTGAAGTGGTATAAATACGTACATAGATTTGAAAAATCCAGTGGTACGTGCCCAGGTTTGAACCCGCACTCCTCGGTTAAGAGGCGCGTGTCCTAACCAATGAGCTACCACCCTCTTCCCTAGAAGATTATAAATATTTTAAAACCAGAATTAGCCAAATCGGGCCAGCTGTTCTGGAGTTTTAGCGAGACTAAAGCACCGCAATATTTTTATATAAATGTAAGATTATACATAGCATATACATTATATTTAATAATCAGTGTTATATTCAAACGCAGCGGTTTGTTAAATGAATGAGAGACATTAAAAGCGGCAGTAATATTAATGTTGCTCTGAGCTCAAACAGACAGACAAGTTAATTTATTACTAATAAAGACGCGTTGTTAAAACGCAGTTATCATCGTCGCATCGCGTTTTTATTAGAAATTAGGGATCACTCGTCATTTGTGAAAACCTTTGGTTTTTGCCACGGACTAATAAAAAGGAAGCATGCTGCGCCACTAACTAGACGTTGAGGCATCTCCGGAGCTGCAACTTAACACGCAACTTACGTCACACATTGACGTAAGCGCTCCAAATTTCCGATATCTGGTACCCCTAAGTCTCACACACTCATGCATAAACGTGGCTTCACGTATGACAGCGCGGAGCCCTTCTTTTTTTTTAGTCTGTGGTTTTTTATATATTCTAATTAATTTACATATCATCACGCCCATAATCCCCGAAGGGGTAGACAGAGTCCAAGGGGCAGCTAGCCCCCTTGACCACATTCAGTCAAAAAATAAAACTGGGCTGGGTTAGATGGAAAATCGCAAAAAGTAGTGACAAGCGACCAACTCCACATTCATTTTCATAGTAATGTTTATTTTAAAGCAAATTAATTTATACGGAACCTATCACACAAAACGTCACAAAGTAAATTTATTTTTGTTTTGATAACTTTTTTTAATAAGCGTTATAAAAAATTCGTCACCATCAAAAGATATTAAAAAAATATATTAAGAAGTTGTTTCCAACGCCTTTATTTCTTTTGACATTAAGAACATAATTGCACAAATAATTATATCAGTTTCAAGATATGGTCAGCCACTTTTTAGGGCGAAGATGAGATTTTAGAGATAAAAGTATACAAAATCTATGAACGCTTTGCAAAAAAAGATGGCTTCTCTTTCTTTTAGGGATCCGTATACAACAAAATTATATGTAACTTAACTAGTAAAATGACCGCGGCTTCGTCCACTGAGATTATAAGAATGCTAATTTTGGCGTATATCCATTACTTTCCAAAACTAAATTCTATCTGACAGTGAAAATTTCATCAAAACCGGTCCAGCAGTTTCGCTGATTACACGGATTAAACAAAAACAAAAAACGTAACATCACGCCCATAACCCCCGAAGGGGTAGGCAGAGTCAAAGGGGCTGCATGCCCTTTAACTACATTCAGCTAAAATAAAACTGGGCTGGGTTAGATGGAAAATTGTGGTACACGGACAAACAGACCAAAACTTGAAATAAATAATTTTTATTCATTATTCGGGAATAAAATGACACCTTATACTTTCTGAAATGAAATGAAATGATCTTTATTTATATAGGCTTAAAAAAAAGCACTTATAAATCGTCAGAACAAAATAAATATAAACCGGTTCAAACAGCAGATTCCGAGAAGAAACCGGCAAGAAACTCGATAGTTACTCTTTTAAATGCCAAGTCTTAATAGCTATTATGTAGTTCAAATTTTTTTGTCAATTTAAATCTATCAGTGCAGACGAACAGCCTATTCTGCGACTGGCCATATATTCTTATCATTTAAATAATCTTCTACCTTATAGTAGCCCTTTTTAATTAAACAAGTTTTAATATATAATTTAAACTTATGCTTAGGTAGATCAGTGAGACTTTGTGGAACCTTATTCTCTTCTCAGCGTTCAAACTTCAGACTTGGCAAATTTCATTGCAATCATTCAAAAAGTACAGGCGTGAAGATTTAACAGACAGACTTTCGCATTCATAATATCAGTAAGAAATTATTTCCTTAATTTCCCGAAAACACCAAAAAACATTAACACTTCAGGCCAAAGTCATACCGCAGTTGTTAAAATTTTATCGTTATCATAACTAAGTTATTAAACATTTCGACTTAATTCAACCAGATTGTATCTTCGTTGTAAACTGCGAATCATTTGAGATTTTACTACTTGTTTTATGAAGCAAGTGTTCTCGTTTTATTTTTCTCATGCTATTTCAGATTGTTCACGATAAGGTATGATTTTGAATTAAAATTAAAATTCAAGATATCTTTCTTTTTTGTCGGCTTTAAGAATTTTTTGAAGATTTTGAAAAAAAAAACGATTAAATATAATAGATTGACAGGCCAGTTGGTCGAGTCTGGCCACGAAACCGAGGGTCGCGGGTCCCCTAGCGGGATTCGCCTGCTAGAGGTAAATGTTTCGTGTGATGAACATGGACATTTGTACTCGAGTCATGGGCGTTTATAAACGTATTTAAGTATGTCTATCTGTTCACCTAGTATCCATAGGACAAGCTTTAAGCTTAGTTTGGAACTAGGGAATTGCTGTGCCGGTCTGGTGAATTTATTTATTATTTATTATTTACTAGCTTCTGCCCGCGGCGTTCCTCCCATGGTACATCGATGAAACACAGCTTATGTGTTATTCTAATGTATAAGCAGCTATACTATTATAAAGTTACATTAAAATCCATGCTGTACTTTTTGCTTGAAAGAGTAACAAACATCCATGCAAACTATCGCGCTCATAATATTAGTAAGATTTATAAAAAAAAGTTCGATTATACCAATGGTACACATTCAGTTTAAGTCTCAGACCAAAATGGGTCAAATTTATATGTCTATATGTATGTAATATGTAGTCACAAGATAAAGTCCCGAATTCTGATTTGTTTGTCATTGGATTAAGATAATTTATTTAATGGTAATATCGGGTTTTGAGCATGTGATTGTGTAGGCGACGAGCTAGCAACTTGTCACTACTTTTTCACAATTATCCATCTAACACAGCCCAGTTTTATTTTTGTCTGAATGTGGTTATAGGGGAATGCTGTCCCTTTGACTCTGCCTTAGGGGATTATGGGCGTGATGTATGTATGTATGTATGTTTATTATGCATCCATGACTCGAACACAATCATCTATGTTCATCACACGAAATTTCCCCTAGTGGGATTCAAATCCGAGACTTTCAGTCCCTAGCATCTTTGACCACTCGACCAACCTACTTAACAAGAACATATAAATACCGAATATACATACATACACACCGACATACAAAAACACACACACACAGTAGAGTATTCTCATCTTTTGTTACTGTTTTTTCAAATTATATTAATATAAATAGCAATAAGATAATGTTCCTACTAAGGTTTAATTTAAGGTCATTCTCAACAAGCATTAGCCAACTGCGCAGGAGATATTATAGTGCCCAAGTGTGTGCGCAAACACAAGTGCACTCTCTGTTCCTTCACTCTCATAGTGTGGAGAGACGGCAATTCGACATGACCGGAGAGAGGTCAGGCGCAGGACCAACGGCTTAACGTGCTCTCCGAGGCACGGGGGTGATTAAACCGCCAACTTCCTGAATCCGGGCTGTTACTAAGTAATTTCAATAATGAAGTACCCAGC
Source organism: Glyphodes perspectalis (assembly GCA_951394215.1). Lineage (NCBI taxonomy): Eukaryota > Metazoa > Arthropoda > Insecta > Lepidoptera > Crambidae > Glyphodes > Glyphodes perspectalis. The sequence goes on from OX596227.1 coordinate 4,948,300, forward strand.
CACAAATTTTTGGCCCGACCCGAGTATTGAACCCGCGACCTCTTGGTGCTTAGGCAGCGCATTCTACCACTAAACCAAAGAGGCAGTCGATAATTTAAATAGCAATAAGATAATGTTCCTACTTATGTATAATATAAGATATATATAAATATGATTATATAGTTAAGGAAGAGTGGCTCCCTGTGACACAAATGCTATTCCGTACCCAAAAGATGGAAACAACAACCGTTTTTAAATGCTCACGTACCAGAAATGAATAAACATTTATTTTATTTTATTTATTTATTTTATTTTTAAACTAGCAAACAAAACCGCGGTCCACAACTAGACATAAACCGACGTCTATTAAACATTCGCACCCAACGTAACCAGGCGCTAGTCAAAACAATTCATTTCGGAGTCCACCGTCCTTGGACGGACATAAAATTTATTTGGCCGATAAAATTTTTATATTTTTCGCCCCGGTTCATTCCGAAAACCAAACAAATTGATATTCACATCAAAAAAGCAATTTTGTCCGACAATACATGTAATATCCTACGACTCATTCATTCGCCGACGGAGGGACGGGGCTTCACTGAAAGCGAGTATTGCATCTGACAATGACGTTTCGTCAAATGCAGGCTCGAAATGCGGGCTTTGTTAAAAAAAATATTTCTTTACTTGATAACCCGCCCGTAGCCAATGATATCTACATTCAGTGGCGTAGCTACCCAGGGGCAAGGCGGGGTAGTGCCCACAACCTCGGGTGCCTTAAAAACAGCCCCTCTCCCCTAGAAAGAAAAAAATATTGTCCCCTGGATCTAAAGCTACAAAAGCCCGGTGGCCCCAGTTTCTGTTTTGCCCCAGGGACTTTTGTTAAAAGATTTGTAAGATGAATGTGGTTGAACGGGCATGCTGCCCCTTTGACTCTGCCTACCCCTTCGGGGATTATGGGCGTGATGTTATGTATGTATGTATTTGTAAGATTAGGAAGAATTTGTTTGATTGTTTGTCTGTATTCAATAATCTCCTAAACTGCTGAAGCGATTTGAAAAATTCTTTCACGTCCTAAAGTTACTTTACTAGCAAGCAACATAGGCTATATTTTATCCTCGTATGCCTACGGAGAAGGGAATTCACAACGGTTCGTCACTCGGTAAATGGGGGCAAAACTAATCTGGTCTCATCTAGTTGACAAAGTTTTTTTAAATGTGCATCTCTTCATCATCAGGTACTATGCTTGTCTCCACTGTAGGAGCACGACCCTTCTAACCAACCAAAGGTAGATAGAGGATTTGGCCTACTTTCCATGCTGCCAGTCGGGTTAGGGAGGCCTGAATGATGTTAGTATCCAAATGTATCTATATAGTTGAATTTACATACATAACATCACGCCCATAATCCCCGAAGGGGTAGGCAGAGTCAAATGGGCAGCATGCCCCTTCAACCTCATTCAGCCAAAAATAAACACGGGACAAATAAATAAATAAATAAAATTACGCGGGTGAAAGCTTAGGGCATTGCTATTCACAAACAAATACTCGTATTAAAGGCAATATAGGTGCGTTGCTTACATAATTACGAACCTAGTACTCTGTATAGAATCAGTACAGGTATCTATCTACTTTCTTTAATTGACAACCCGCCTCTAACCCAATAATTGATTTCCAAGCACGTTTCCAAACACCTTGTTGGAATTCTACTTCATATTGACTGTCTTGATTGCGCTTTCTGTAGTAGCAGTAGCCCTATGCACCAAGAGTTGAGGGTTCAATACCCATTGACGAACATTCGTATCATAAATACTGGTGTAAATTTAAACAATAGTGATATATGAGCGTTCCGCCCCGCTCTCAGTCAGGCTACAACCGCAAAAATCGTAAAAACGTAAACACTGACATGGCAATCGGTGAAATTCATGGGGGCTTTATGGGAGCTCTTTATGTTCTTTATTTTACTGCCGTGCGCGAATTTAAAATCCATTTTACACTTTATACGGCAGTTTGTGATTGGAAATCTGCTCTCTTGATGAACAAAATGGCTGACCATCGATTTTATTGTCTAAAATGCCGGTTTGCGTTGTAATTGGCTGTTGAAAGGAATTATCGGATTGGTGACAGGAGGTTACTTGTTTTGTGAGAAAACTGTTGGTTCAATTGATAGCGCTTTTTAACCGACTTCAAAAAAAGGAGGAGGTTCTCAATTCGACTGAATGTTTTTTTTATATTTGTATGTAACTCTAAGTTTTTTTCAATAATGGGTCCCTAACTTAGCAATCTTTGAAATATATAAAGATTAATTCATTTTTGCTATTTTGTTCTATATTAATAATTTCTTCTTTATCCATTAACGGTACTCACTGATGCGTAAAACACCAAAAAAGAAATATTTATGAATACCTGTATCAATTTCAAAATCTGGGTCAGAGGGACCCACCAGGCATGCTAAGTGTTAACCCTATAACTCAACTCACTAGACTACCCTTAGAGTTAACTACCTATGTACTAACTTAATGATGAGGGAAACACCTTGCACATTTCAGATGACTATGGATGTGTAACAACGACTCAATTTGTCAGGTTCGTTGTAGTCTGGAGCACAGACTCTTCCTTAAACGTCTGTATCGATAATCTTAAAAATTCTCAAAAAATTTAAAAATATACAACCACAAGGGACCATAAAAAAGTGTCGTTGAATGTTCTTAATTCAAAATTTCCGTTGCTAAAATAACGCAGAACAACAACTAAAATATGTCCTGCTTTAAAAAAAAAGCAGCAAATATTTTAAAAACAACAAATATTTCAAAAAAGGAACATGCCCGGTCCGCCATTTTACGCCACAAATAAACTCGTACACTTGAAAAAGTTTAAATATGCTATAAAAATATACAATTAAGGATAAAATCGGGTCATTTGATTAGTTTGGCAGTAAAATTAATTTTATCGACTGCCGTAAAATTATATTTAGAGGTGTTAAAACTGGGTGACTGTCGTATTCGTTGACTATTTTTGATATCAAGGCTCTTTAATGGTAATTATATGACATTTACACAGCATTTAGGCGTATTTTTGCATTTCAGATCGGTAAATGTAGGTAAAAATGGCTGGCTTTTGCCAATGGATTCCTTTTCAGGTTTTTTTTTATCCCAGTAAAAACTTTAGGCTAAGTCACGGACAAGTAAAAAAAGAAGGACTCCGCGCTGTCATACTAGAGCGTGAAGCCACTTTTAAGTATGTGTGAGTGAGATTCTTAAGGTTATTTCAATATGTGTCGTAAATTTTGTGTCAAATTGGAACACCGAAGCTTCAACGTCTAGTTAGTGGCGCGGAGTCCTTATTTTTTTACTAGTCCATGGGTTAAGTACATGTGTTGAATAATAAAGCCTTAGTAGTATCACATCCATGGGTTTTTAATATATCAATGATCACATCATACTTATATCATGAAGGCGAAAGTGTGTGAGTGTGTGTGTGTGTGTATGATTGTTACTTCTTAACGCAATAACTGCTGAACGGATATGGATGAAATTTGGCTCAGAGATAGATTATAGTCTGGAATAACATATAGGCTACTTTTTATCCCGAAAAAATATGCACAGTTTCTATAGAATACAGAAATATTAAACAAAAAATAACCCTTGCATAAAATTTCATAAAAACAATATCATTTCTATTACAATTGACAAGCTCGATGGCTCATTCGGTAGTGACCCTGCCCCATGCGCCAAGAGTTGTGAGTTCGATCCCCAGCCAGGACAAATATTCGTTTGGTGAATACTTGTGTTTGTTGTGTCTAGGTGTTAATATCCAATTTTCAAGTATATATTTGTAATACCACTGTTGCTTCTGATATCCGTAACACAACTTACCTCGGAGTCAGATCAATGTATGTGATGTAGTCTGATATTTATACTTATTTATTTATTATTTTACACAATTTTCCATCTAACCCAGCCCATTGTCCCGTGTTGGTCTGGGCCTTAAAAATAATGTGCCAACTGTGTTTCTTGCCTAGCATGTCGTAAAAAGCGACTAATAGAATATCGAGTTTTAGATATGTGATTGTGTAGGCGACAAGCTAGCAACTTTTTTACAATTTCCCATCTAACCCAGCCCAGTTTTTATTTTTGGCTGAATGTGATTAAAGAGGACTGCTGTCCCTTTGACTCTGCCTACCCCTTCAGGGATTTCGGGGGTGATGTTATGTTTTTTTTATTATTCTTTCTTTACTATATAATAACTGCTTTAATACTGTTTGCTATAACCTAAGCATCCGGCTCCACTTATTCAACCCATGGCTCACGGTTGGCACTTGTTAATATTCATAGGTACTAGCAATGGCGTCACAGACTATACAGGAAGCTATAAGACCGCCATATTGGCTTGCCCAAATTTTAGTAGCCCACTGCTATGAATGTGTAATGCTGTAGTCAGGGTGGGGTGAATTGTCAGTAGAATTTATATGCCAGTCTGGTTTACTTTTCACAAATATATTTTATACTAGCTGTGCCAGCGGTGTCACCCGCGTTTATGGTTAATATTATAAAGACTATTTCCGTCATACATGATTTCTATGTAAATTTAACCATTAAAGCTGCACACGCGACGGAAGTTTAAAAAATTGAGTAACTTCTCCCGTTTTCCCAACATTTCCCTTCACTACTCTGCTCCTAGTGATTGTAGCTTGATAAAAAGTATTCTATAACCTGCCCAGGAGTACGAAGAATAATTGTACCAAGTTTCGTTAAAATCCGTCAAGTAGTTTTTGTTTCTATAAGGAACATACAGACAGACAGACAGACAGACAGACAAAAATTTTACTGATTGCATTTTTGGCATCAGTATCGATTACTTTACCCCCTGATAGTTATTTTGAAAATATATTTCATGTACAGAATTGACCTCTCTACAGATTTATTTTAAGTAAAGATAATACTAGCTGTGCCCGCGGTTTAACCCGTGGTTATTATATTATGGTTAATTTGGCATAGCCTTCCTCGACAAATGGGCCTAGCTAAAGTTCAAAGAATTTTTCAAATTGGACCATTGGATCCTGAGTTTAGCGCGTTAAAGCAAACAAACAAACTAATTCTTCAGCTTTATAATATTAGTCCCATGTTGGTTGGGGACTGAAAAAGAATGTGCCAACTGTGTCTCTTACCTAGCATGTCGTAAAAGGTATATGGGGTTTTGGGTATGTGATTGTGTAGGCGACCTGCTAGCCACTTGTCACCACTTTTTCACAATTTCCCATTTAACCCAGCCCATTTTCCCGTGTTGGTCTAGGACTTAAAAATAATGTGCCAACTGTGGTTCTTGCCTAGCATGTCGCAAAAGACGACTAATGGTATATCGGGTTTTGGGTAGGTGATTGTGTAAGCGACAAGCTAGCCACTTGTCGCTACTTTTTCACAATTTTCCATCTAACCCAGCCCAGTTTTGTTTTTGGCTGAATGTGGTTGAAGGGGCTTGCTGCCCCTTCGACTCTGCCTACACCTTCGGGGATTATGGGCGTGATGTTATGTATGTATGTATGTACTTATAATGTATGTAAAATGTATGTAAACCAAAAATATCTATACTAATATTATAAAGCTAAAGAATTTGTTTGTTTGCTTGAACTTGAACTTTGAACTTTAAATCGCTAAAGGTCCATTTAAAAAACGAAACGCTTTTTAACACCAAGAAATTGCTATTTTTAGAGTTCCGTACTCAAAGGATTACTATTACTAAGACTCCGCTGTCCGTCCGTCGGTCTGTCACCAGGTTGTATCTCATAAACCGTGATAGTTAGACAGTTGAAATTTGTACAGATGATGTATTTCTGTTGCCGCTATAACAGCAAATACTTCAAAACCGAACAAAATAAATGTTTAAGGGGGCTCCCATACAACAGACATGATTTTTTTTTCCATTTTTAAGGTACGGAACCTTGCAAATCCGACTCGCACTTAGCAGGTTTTTAACCCACTTCTCTACAATACATGATAAAGGCAACACTGGCCCATTCTGAAATCGAATAAACATTTTCTAAGTCCGGGACCCTCCTTGCGGCAAGCGCATCTTCATTTATCAAACATTTTGTCAAAAAAATACATTACCACACGGACTAGTAAAAAAAGAAGGACTCCGCGCCACTAACTAGACATTGCAGCTCCTCAGGTGCTTCAACTTGACACGCAACTTACGTCACACATTGACATAATAAGTGCTCCAAATAACAGATATCCGATATCTGGTAGCCATAAGTATCCCACTCACACATGCATAAACGTGGCTTCACGCTATAGTATGACAGCGTGAAGTCCTTCTTTTTTTACTAGTCCATGATTACACAACATACATTTTAAAAGCAACAAAAACTTTACATATAAAACCTATTCTTTTTCGCAGTCGGTTAAGAAACCAAATTCCTTACAACAGCCAATACGGCCAGTCACCATTACACTTTTGAGAGGCCTCACATACAACGTTTGTTTCCTGTGTTCGGTCATTGCTGGCGCGAGATCTGCTATACCTATAAACTAGAGATGGATTCGTTGTCTACTATCTACAAAATTATCGATAATATATTAATTTGACTGGCCCGTTGGTCGAGTGGTCCGAGACCCTGGCCACGAAACCAAGGGTCGCGGGTTCGAATCCCGCTAGGAGCAAATGTTTCGTGTGATGAACATGGACATTTGTACTCGAGTCATGGATGTTTATAAACGTATTTAAGTATGTCTATCCGTTCGCCTAGTATCCATAGTACAAGCATAAGCTTAGTTTGGAACTAGGGAATTGGTGTGTCAGTCTGGAGAATTTATTTATTTATATTTTCAACAACATCAGGGTCAATGTGCTTTAATTATTACTACAACTTTCGATTGTATCGATGTGGATAGGCATTAGATATCATCATCATAGCGTTATGTCCCGTGCTTAGACGGTGTCCGCTTAGACCATAATCCAGGATTTAGCAAACCTGATAAACGTCGAAGCCACTGCCGATCTAACCTTTATAACGTAACCCTTATTATATAGGGGAATAAACATCGGTCACGGCGCCCAATCTCAACGAGGATTAGCCAACTGCGCAGGAGGTATTATAGTGCTCAAGTGTGTGCGCAAACACAGGTGCACTCTCTACTCCTTCACTCTCATAGTCTGGTGAGACGGCACCGACATGACCGGAGAGAGGTCAGATGCAGAACCAACGGCTTAACGTGCTTTCCGAGGCACGGGGGTGATTAAACCGCCAAGTTGCCGACTCCGGAAAGTTACTGAGTAATTTTAATACTGAAATACCCAGCCACAAATTTTTGGTCCGTCCCGGGATTTGAACCTGAGACCTCTTTATCCTTAGGTGGTGCAACCATCACTAGTTCAACGAGTCAGTCAACGATAGAAGTCTAGTCTAGTCTTCTATTATCAGAAGACTATCATAGACATATGAATAATATCGATAGTGTTAATGGTCATAATATAGATAGAGCAGCATATCAATAATATTATTTATGACTAGCTGTGCCAGCGGTGTCACCCGCGTTTATGGTTATAAAGACTATTTCCGTCATACATGATTTCTATGTAACTTTAACCATTAAGGCTGCACACGCGACGGAAGCTTAAAAAATGGAGTAACTTCTCCCGTTTTCCCAACATTTCCCTTCACTACTCTGCTCCTATTGATTGTAGCGTGATGAAAAGTATACTATAACCTGCCCAGGAGTATGAAGAATATTTGTACTAAGTAAGTTTCGTTAAAATCCGTCGAGTAGTTTTTGTTTCTATAAGGAACATACAGACAGATTTTGGCATCAGTATCGATTACTAATCACCCCCTGATAGTTATTTTGAAAATATATTTCATGTACAGAATTGACCTCTCTACAGATTTATTATAAGAATAGATAACATTAACGGTATGCCTATGGTGGTTATAGATCTTTTTTTTTTTAATATTTAAAAAAAAATCTTTTTAGGATGTGCGTAATGTAAAAAAAAATATACAATTGTTTTTTATTTATTTGAAAAGTTCTAATAGTAGGTATTAATACATACTATTGTAACGTATAATAACTAGCTTATGCTTATTTTATTTATAGCACTTAAATTACCGAAATTAGAATTAGAATGATACCACAACAAACCATAAGCACGTTTTCATCAACTATTTGACCCAGTCGAGGGATCGAACGCACTCCCGTTCAACGCAGACCATTTCACCTACCAAAAATACTTAATTAACGATACAAGTATGTACACGCGTACAATCCATACATCATACAAATCTTTTTGTATGGTCGGATTCCTCGTGGGCCGCACAGAACAATAAGAAGAATGTATGGACGGTGACTGAGTCAGTCAAAAGTGATTTGCATGTACAGTGGTGTACAGAAGTGTTTATTGATTTTAAGCGACTTTAACTTTTTTTATTATTATTTATATTTTTGAGTAGATTTTTCGGAAGTTCGGTTTATTTTTAACCGACTTCAAAAAAGGAGGAGTTTCTCAATTCGACCGGATATATATATATATATATATATATATGTGTGTTTGCGCATAGCTTCGTCATTTATGAACCGATTTCAATGATTCTTTTTTTGAATTGATTTTTAAGTAATTTCTACCTCCGTTCGCGTTGGATCCAATATTTTACATATATGTTATTGTACATATAACCACCTCGCTGGTACTACTGGAAAATTGCATAACTGAAGCGTCATATATTCATAAGTCCATTTGTTCGTAATATAAACGATCGGAGTTAATCGGTAGTCTAACTTGTACTGCACATGTCTGGTGGTAGTATCAATCCAAATTATTTTTTGATTGTGCGGGTTCAAACCTCGATTTTTTTCAAATCTATGAACGTATTTATACCACTAGCTCGACGGTGAGTGAAACCAGCGACATGGAACCTGCACATTTGAACAACTATGGATGTGTTACCATGATCTAAACTTGTCTGGTTCTCCTGTACATAAGGATTACGAGAGTCAGATCGCTTCAATGTAAAATCAAAATTAAATTAAATTTGACTGGCTCGATAGCGCATTCGGTAATGACCCTGCCCCACGCGCCAAAAGTTGTGGGTTCGATCCCCACCCAGGACAAACATTCGTCTGATGAATACTTGTGTTTGTTCTGTGTTTGGTTGTAAAGTCCAATATGTAAGTATACATTTGTAATACCACTGTTGATTCTGATATCCGTAACACAAGTGCTTAAGCTATTTACCTCGGAGTCAGATCAAGTATGTGATGTCGTCGGAAAAAAAAGCCTGGCTCGCTAAATCATGAATCATGGTCTAAGGCGACCCCGACTAAGCGCGGGATATAACGCTAGGATAACCTTTGTAATTATCAGTCTTTCCCGCTAATTAGTTCCCAAATCACTTCTCTGAGCGACTGTACAGGGTGTTCCGAATGTCTCCCACACTTTTCCCGCGCCGGCCCATCCATCACGCTATTATCACGTTACACTTACGTAGTGCATACATTATAATTATATTAGACTGTAGATTAGCAGCCTGTATCTACATATTGTGTAGTGCGACGGAACGTTTTGATACTTATGGAAACAAAAAAAATACGATTGGGTTAATAGAATTGATGGTATCAAATTTTTACGAACTTTTTGTGAAGTATCAATGCGATGCTACTTTAGATTTTTTATAGATATTCTAGTTTATTTTCGCGACTATATAGCTGATAAATGCATTCAATAGAATTAAATGACAAATGTGTGAATTACTGAAATTCATTAATTAACCCAGCCCATTGATGTTATGTATGTATGTATCATTCATTATTTAGGGCTAATCAGCCAAAAATTGTCTGGTTCCCCTATGTAAGGGGTTACGATGGTCAGATCGGCAGTCGCTTCAATGTCATTACTAAACTCGCTAAATCCTAGATCATGGTCTAAGCGGACCCCGACTAAGCACTGGACGCAACGCTAGGATGATGACGATTTAGGATTAATTAACCAATAAACATTGAAGTATATATATATTTAAGTAAATAAAAGTTCTCACTATTGATTTTAAGTAAATTAAAGTCAATTATGTCTTAGAATTAATTTCAAATTGTATTATTGTCGCTTTTGTTAAACATTGGTTATTTATTAGACGACGACGCGTTTTTGGAGACATCACTACAATAACTAACTAAATGGTGATGTTATGTATATATGTATGTATGACTACTTACTTACTACTCCAAAATTTAAGCCAATTATACCTGTCAACCTCATTAAAATCAACGCAAGTATCAAAACCATTCAGTCGCGCTACACCATAAGAGCGAATCAATAACCGCGAGCCTGCGGCGACCAACTAACACTCGTACGGTCTACTTATTGACACACCGATGTGTCCGAGTGCGTGGGCGTGGGGACGGGACACTAACATCATCATCATCGTGTCCCGTTCCTAGATCACCGCTTGGACTATGATCCTAATGTCAAATTGTATTTGTAGCACTTGCGGGCGTGTGGGAACGGGACAGTAACATCATCATCTTGTCATCTAGCGTGTCCCGTTCCTTATGGCACTTGCGGTCGTGGGGACGAGACACTAACATCATCATCTTGTCATCTAGCGTATCCCGTTTCTTATGGCATTTGTGAGCGTGGGGACAGGTCATTAATATCATCATCTTGTCATCTAGCGTGCCCCGTTCCTTATGGCACTTGCGGTCGTAGGGACGGGACACTAACATCATCATCTTGTCATCTAGCGTGTTCAGTTTCTTGTGGCATTTGTGAGCGTGGGGACGGGACATTAACATCATCATCATCTACGTGGCATGTCCCGTTTTTAGACCTCCGCTTGGACTGTTAGGCTGGGGCTCAATATGTGTCTAACTGTATTTGTAGGCGTATAAGGGGCTAGGTCCTCCTAAAACCATCATCTAGCTATCTAGCGTGTCTCTTCCTAATCAGGATCAGCTTGGATCATGATCGTGAATTTCAGTATATGTCACACTGTACTTAGGCATATATGGGGGACATAGGGGATGTTGCGGTAGCAGAAGCCATCCTCCCCCCTTATAGGGGGGGGGTCGCTGGAGGGCGTCGTGGATATAAAGGCTCAGTCATACCAGTAGTCATAGTCAGGGGTACCGCGGGGTTTTTGTGGGTATACCCCGGCCATTTTCCATCCTTGGCCGGAGCAGGGGCCTCCAATTCCAGAGGCCCCTGGGAGTCCCACACACCACCCTGCGTTCGTAACGCATTTCCCCGCGACAAAAAAGAAAAAAAGCAGAAGCCATCCCAGACCATCATCATCATCTCAGCATTGCGTCCCATTCTTAATCGTTGTCCACTTTGAGCATCATCTTGGAATAGGTAATTACATTGAAGCGATTGCGTTACCTTAGTGGTCATGTGAGCCATGAACTAAGATCATGGTTACGCATCTATAGTTGTTTGAATGTGCAGCGGTTCGAATCCCGCTAGGAGGAAACGTTTCGTGTGATGAACATGGACATTTGTACTCGAGTCATGAATGTTTATAAACGTATTTAAGTATATCTATCCGTTCACCTAGTATCCACAGCACAAGTTTAAGCTTAATTTAACCTGATACGAGACATACCTGATCTCTGCATTCAACTCGCGCGCTATCTGTAGGTACATGTGACGAATTTACTTTGAATGTATGGAGAGTACAAAAATGTGACGAATTTACTTTGTGACGAATTTACCATAACCCCCCTAGCTGAACCGGCGCACTTCGTAACGCCCGCTCTCGGATTTTCAATATCCATTTTTTATTTACCGCGCAATTTCTTTACTTTTGTCTTTCATAAGAACCTTCACTTGACTATAACACAACTAAAAAAAAAATTTGCGAAATCGGTAAACCCGTTCTCAAGTAATAGCTTTGGGGTGGACCACCCTTATCACTTAGGGGTATGAAAAATAGACAACAACCTATTCCCAGACCATGGTAGGTCTGGGAATAGGTTGTTATCTATTTTTTATACCGTATGGTCTAAATATAAAATTTCATCAAAATCGGTTAAGCCGTTTCGGAGGAGTATGGCAACTAAAACTGTGACACAAAATTTGTATATATATAAAGATAAAGATAAATCTTAAATACCTAGAGCTTGAACCCGGACTACTACCAAATAAGGCACGTCTTTTAACCATTAAGCTACCACCGCTTCATTTTCGTGTATGTTGAGATAATTATTGTCGTACGATAAGCAAGCAGTATCGTTTGCTTGAGGTAAGATGGATAGCTTCTTTGTAGATAAGAGTTATCAGGTCGGCTTCCTTATGTGTCAACGGGTAGGAAGACTCGGGGTTAAGATAAAGATGTTTATAAGGAACGTTCGTCAGAGGTTTCTAAGAAAAAAAAAAAGAAAATGGATTGATACACAGAAGAGGTACAGTCAGGATTTTTATTTTTACTTTGCATATTAATAATTATAATAAATATCTTATCCGCTGTCGGTCATGGACTTAAAAAAATAATGTGCCAACTGTGTTTTTCCCTAGCATGTCGTAAAAGGCGACTAATGGTATATGGGGTTTTGGATGTGGGATTGTGTAAGCGACGAGCTAGCCATTTGTCACTACTTTTTCACAATTTTCTATCTAACCCAGCCCATTGTCCCATGTTGGTCTGGGACTTGAAAATAATGTACTCACCTGTGTTCCTTGCCTGAGATGTCGTAAAACGATTAATGGTATATTGGGTTTTGGGTATGTGATTGTGTAGGCGACAAGGTAGGCGGCACTTGTCACTACTTTTTCACCATTTTTTTCATTTAACCCTAGGCAAGAAACACAGTTGGCACATTATTTTGATGTCCCAGACCAACATGGGACAATGTGTGATGGAAGATCTAAATGCACAAATTACAGATACAACTATCTAACTTGTTCTATAACTAACTGCCTAAAAAAAATATTCTATTTAAGACACGATCTACATACGATATACTTTGTAAGGCCCCATCAAGCACCCAGCCCATCAGTTACGCCATAAAGTACGTAAACTGTGACGTCACTAAGCGCGTATCATAATACACAGAACATAATTGTGCATAGAAAGTGAGTTCTCATTGCGCGTAACGACTTGCTGCCTTGAGATGACAAGGATGTTAGAAAGTGCGTCGGCTGGAAGCGACGAGATGTTGGGGTGTAGTTGAATGTAGCAGGAGCAGTGGTAGCCCAATGGGTATAAAACAGGAACCTTATAACCGAGTGCAAAATCAAACCCGAGCACGTAGTCTGGATTTTTTAAATCTACATACATACATACATAACATCACGCCCTTAATCCCTGAAGGGGTAGGCAGAGTCAAAGAGGCAGAAGCCCCTTTAACCACATTAAGCCTGAAACAAAACTGAGCTGGGTTAGATGGAAAATTATGAAAAAGTGGTGACAAGTGGGTAGCCTGTCGCCCACACAATCACATACCCAAAACCCTATACACCATTAGTCGTCTTCTACGACATGCTAGGCAAGAACCACAGATGGCACATTCTTTTTAAGTCCCCGACCAACATGGGACAAAACCTGTGTGCGTAATTATATCACTAGCTCGGCGGTGAGGGAAAACATCGTGATGAAACCTGCACATTCAAACTATTATGGATGTGTAACCATGATCCAAAATTTGTCTGGCTCCTCTATATAAGCTTACGAAGTCAGATCGGCAGCCGCTCAATGTAATGACCAGACTCGCTAAATCCTGGATCATGGTCTAAGCGGACCCCGTCTAAACACGGGACATAACGATAAGAAGATAAAGATGAGTTGAATTAGTTGAGTTGAGGGTTTTCTGGGACCATCATTTATCTAGTCTGGTAATTACATTGAAGCGACTGCCGATCTGATGTTTGTAACCCTTAAAAATGGGGAACCAGACAATTCTTATTCTTTCTTTTCTTTCTATTATATTTTACCAGATTTTTAAATAATGCATGACTGAAAATTTTTTCGCGCATATTCCCATTACTCGTGGCACATCTAGGAGTTGGTATCGGGGGTGGCAAACGAAATTACTGCTTTTACCGTATCACGACGGGTGTTATGCGCGCTACCACTTAGCGCTCCTCAATATGAGCGGTTTTTTAAAGTTTCATACCCAACTTTATGCGAGTTATGGAGCTTATACTAGTACTTCTATGTAGGTCTGAAACTTTAAACGTGTCTGTGGTACTCTATGCGTGAAAAGTTGTTTTCCTGGTCTAGGATGTCGTTAAAGACCACTAATGGTGTACTGGCGACGAGTTAGCCACTTGTCCCTACTTATTTACAATAGGGATGTTGACTGGCTAGTTAATTGAGATACTTTTTAAGAGCTGTCAAAACGAAATCACTTTATAGATTCTGTATGGGCTTGTCAACGTGTGACGTCACTAGTTTGTATAAAGAACTGAAATTTTTGTAAAATTTAAAATCTTAGACTCAATATGATTGAAAATCAATTAGGCTTAACAGCATAGTACGATACTTGCTTTTTCAGAATTGATATTTCAAAATTAAATATAAATGGTGTCAACATCACAATTTTCCATTTAAACTAACAAAATTGTTGGGCTAAATTAGCTTGTTATAAATAGCTATATTGGTGAAAGAATCATTCAAATCAGTCCAGTAGTTTCGGAACCTAATTAATGCAAAAAAATAAACGAATAAACAATCAAATCTTACCTCTTTATAATATTATTAGTATGATAGTATGATTAGTTACATGAAGAGCGGTGGTAGCTCAATGGTAAGGACACGCGCCTCTTAACCGAGGAGTGCGGGTTCAAACCCGGGCATGTACCTCTGGATTTTTCAAATCTATGTACGTATTTATACCACTAGCTCGACGGTGAGGGAAAACATCGTGATGAAACCTGCAAATTCAAACAACTTTGGATTTGTAACCATGATCCAAAAATTGTCTGGTTCCCCTATTACGGGTTACGAAGGTCAGATCGGCAGTCGCTTCAATGTAATTACCAGACTCGCTAAATCCTGGATCATGGTCTAAGCGGACCCCGTCTAAACACGGGACATAACGCTAGGAAGATGATGAGTATGATTAGATACATCCGAGACGTAAACGAAGCCAGGCGCGCTAACTAGTGCTGCAAGGATAAGGAAATAAGCGAGTTTTCTATACTAGACTTATATTACAAAGAGGAAAGATTTTATTTTTTGTTTGTATTAAATAGGCTCCGAAACTACGGAATCGATTTGAATAATTCTTTCATTAATAAAAAGCTATTTTATCAGTAAAAAACATAGGCTATATTTAATCCCCATATTCTCACGGGAACGGGAACTACGCAGGTGAAACCACGGGGCACTGCTAGTAATAATATGTAATTTCTTAAACTCTATAAATAAATAGCCGTTCTAACGTGACGGTTATAGCAGTTAATTTTTATTTATCTAATTTAATATACGGTTTTTTAATGTCACCTCCTTCCTTGGGGACGCAGACGAAGCCAGGCGTACCAACTAGTGCGGCACGCACCCGTCACGTCACGTTAGCCTCAGATATGCTCCCAGTTGAGAAGCCATAACTGCGAACACGCGATGCGCGCGCCATGGTAATATGGAGAGGGCTTTTTAAATATTTTTATTAAAAATATCACCACATACTGTGAATAAAAACGTAACTCTGCCTGCCTGTAAAAAAACAACTAACTGCATGCCAATTCCCTAGCAGGGTAGGTAAAGGTAACCGAGTGTTATATGACATCACACCATTCTGCAATGGTCTGGGACTTAAAAAGATACCAACTGTGTTTCTTGTCTAGCATGTCGTTAAAAGGGACTAAAGGTATATCGGGTTTTGGGTATGTAATTTTGTAGGCGACGAGCTAGCCTCTGTCACTACTTTTTCCCAATTTTTCATCTAACCCAGCCCAGTTTTATTTTTGGCTGAATAAAAGGGGCCTGCTGCCCTTTGACTCCGCCTACCTCTTCGGGGATTATGGGCGTGATGTTATGTACAAAGGAGGAGGTTCTCAATGCGACTGTTTTTTTTTATATACTATATTATTGGTTCTTTTTAAGGTGATGATGATAATTTTTAACTACATGTGAATAAAGAAATTTTGAATAATATTCGACTTTCACTTTGACTTTTGAGCGAAGCCTCCTCCATACCGGTTAGCTGATATCGTCTCGGCAGCACAGGATATGTTGTAGACCCTCTTCGTGTACAGGGTGGGTGTCTTACTTGTTCTATTTTTGCACGCTTCGAAATTCAGGCCGTTACAAGCTTTTATGTATGTATGTTGTATGAAAAGACTTATGAATGTAGAAGAAGCGAAAGGTGTATGTCAGGATCGTAGTAAATAGAAGTACGTGATCTCTGCCTACCCCCATGGGAAAAAGGCGTGACATTATGTATGTATGTATGTATGTACAAGCTTTTATTACCATCTGGGTTATTTTTAAGTTTAAAATATTGTACTAAGCTTTTTTTTGTTTCATGATTAGATGAATAATTGTGGGGAATTGAAATGGTTTTCTATTAGCTTTTTATGGATTAATGGTGACATATGCGTATACAGAATGAATTATCGTAATCCTATGGGCACCATATATATTATTTTAACCGATTTCGGTCAATCTCAACAAGGATTAGCTAACTAAATAGGAGATATTACAGTGCACAAGTGTGTGTGCAAACACAGGTGCACTCTCTATTCCTTCACTCTCATAGTCCGGTGAGACGGCACCGACATGACCGGAGAGAGGTCAGGCGCAGGACCAACGGCTTAACGTGCTTTCCGAGGCACGGGGGTGATAACCTCCAACTTCCTCACTCGGGGCTGTAGCTGTAAAACATCCAGCCTCTTGGCCTTGAAGCGGTGCATGCTACTATTACTATTACCAACGAAGCTGTCGATTATTTTTACCTCAATTAATATCAACAGGATATTGTTGTTGTTATATCAAAGAACAAGTTTTACTGGAACAATACAGCACCTACTTCCATTTGAACCCGCACCTAACAATATGAGGCGCGTGTTACCATTAAGCTATCGCTCATGGTGTTCACAATATAGGTACTAACTACTTCTCGTCGTAAGCAGAAATACAACCTGCCACAAAAGTTTTATGACAAGCTCGATGGCGCATTCGGTAGTGACCCTGCCCCATGCGCCAAGAGTTATGGGTTCGATCCCCACCCAGGACAAATATTCGTATGATGAATACTTGTGTTTGTTCTGTGTCTGGGTGTTAATATCTAATATTTAAGCATATATTTGTAATACCACTGTTTCTTTCACGGGATCCCCACTGTCGGGATTCATCTCGTAAAGTCTACGCAGCGCGCGCTGCCACCTGGCGGCCCATCTCGAGGGAGTGGTATTCTCCCCCAGAACACCTAGGGTGGTGTTTCACGACCACATAGACAGCTGTGTACCCTATCCTGACGGACCGGGTGTAACACCTGCAGTCGGCTTCTCCGGGGACGATTGAGGGCCAGAGGACCCGTCCCCTAACCCCCACGACCCCAAAGGCCCTTTTAGTCGCCTCCTACGACAGGCAGGGATACCTCAGGAGTATTCGGAGCCCCCCCTGCAGGGCGCAATATACTGTTTCTGATATCCGTAACACAAGTGCTTTTAAGCTACTTACCTCGGAGTCAGATGCATGTAGAATGTATGTGATATAGTCTGATATTTATATTTATTTATATTATTTATTAAAAAAGTTAGGTTGCTATCAACCAAAAAAACATAACACCCTGTATCTCCCCGATCATGTTACGTGTATGCGTGTATTTTGACAAGCGTTTACCGGCCGCGAAGCCATACTTTCAGTTGCAAGACGATAGAAAAATCACTAACGCCGTGTCCCGTGTTTTATATGTGGGGACGTTTTTTTAAATTTTGTACAGGATTTTATGGGACCTCATATGAGATACTGTTTTGGTCGTGATATTGAATGCGGTAACAAGAAGAAACAATGTAACAAAATTTGTTACATTGTTTCTTCTTGGTGTGGTGTCCCGTTTTTGGTCTTGAATGAATAATTGAATTGAAGATTGAATAGGCCAATAAGAAAGAAAAATGTGCCAACAGTGTTTCTTGGCTAACATTATTGTAAAAAGTGACTCGTTGCATTTGTGATACTGGAAACATTTTTTTTTACTTTCCATCTTACTCATTTTTATTACTAGCTATCATCATCATCATCATCATCATCTGGCCGTTCTCCCAGGTCACCTGGGGTCGGCGCAGCATGTCTTCCTCTAATATACGTCCTGGTCAGCCGTCATCAAGCTATCCACTCCCATTTGACTCAAATTATCAACACATCTTTTATAACTAGCTAATAGTGGTCAAATAAGTTTGAGCGGTGGTAGCATAATGGTAAGGACACGCGCCTCTTAACCGAGGAGTGCGGGTTCAAACCCGGGCACGTACCTGTAGATTTTTCAAATCTATGTACGTATTTGTACCACTAGCTCGACGGTGAAGGAAAACATCGTGATGAAACCTGCAAATTCAAACAACTTTGGATTTGTAACCATTATCCAAAAATTGTCTGGTTCCTCTATCTTAGGGTTACGAAGGTCAGACCGGCAGTCGCTTCAATGTAATTACCAGACTCGCTAAATCCTGGATCATGGTCTAAGCGGACCCCGTCTAAACACGGGGCATGACATAACGCTAGGAAGATAATGATGAAGTGGTCAAATAAGTTTGTTGGTCTTTAAACTGCGTAGATTCCAGGAGTGATGCTATTATGCCTATATTTGAGTGTGTAATCATGGGTGTTCTAAGTCCCATGTTGGTCTGGGACTTCAGAATAATGTGCCAACTGTGTTCCTTGCCTAGCATGTCGTAAGGCGACTAATGATTTGGTATATCGATATTTGGGTGTGTAATTGTGTAGCTAGCCACTTGTCACTGCTTTTCCACAATTTTTGCATCTAACCCAACTCGATTTTATTTTTGACTCAATGTGGTTTAGGAAGCTTTTCTCCCATTAAACTCTGCCTACCCCTTGGGATTGCAGGCATGCTGTTTTGTATGTTGGAGTTGATTCGTTTGGTTAATTAAACGCGCAAATCTCAGATACAACTTTTGAATTTAAAAAATATTTTGAAATGAATAGTCCATTTAATGAGGAAGGCCTACATAATAACACCCTTCGACACATTAACCAAAATTCAGGCGAAACCACGAGCACAGCTACTAAATAAAAAAATGTCAAAAGAATTCAAACTAACTAACTAAACTTCACGCCACTTCCCTAGCGGGGTAGGCAGAGAGAACTGAACGCCATCGCACTATCCTTACACACCTCACTCGCCTCTTCAGAATTCAACAAACAAATAAAAAGATTCAACAAAACAACCTGATTCTAAAGTCGGTTTAAAAAGACGTTACCACTTAGATGTGACGAAAAATTTGTGCGTCAGCGGTGGGAAGGTGGAAATGCATACAAAAATGAGGCGGTCTCGCCGCGACCACCGGAATGGCTCAATAAATACATTTACCTGTTTGTACTGGGCGGCCGTGCGTGTACGGATAGACAGATGAATATGTAGACGGGGCGTGGGGTAATTAAATTAAAGTTGTTATTAAAGTTGAAACGTGTAGTGTCCGTATTTAGATCAAATCTATTTTGGGAACAGGCGTGATGATTTGTTGACAAATGTACTGACATCGAAATTAATTCTTCCTAACGACCTAAAAATTACTAAACCTATCCCTTCGGGGATTGCGTTATAACGTGTTTGTATGTATCTAATATTATAAATCAGTGTTTTTCCATCTTTTTAAATACCCGACCCCTTTACGGGTTAAAAGAAACCCCTTGGGCCACAGACAAAAAAAGTTTCATTCAATGAAAGTGCGTAGAACTTGGCCTCCTTTTTCCGGCGACCCCCCGAGTAAGGCTCCGCGACCTCCCTAGGGGTTGCGACCCACAAATTGAAAAACACTGTTATAAATGAATGAATTAATGATAGAATGAATGATTGAACGTTTATTAGGCACTGTAAAATGCGACTGTAACGTTGTCTGTTTGTCTATCTGTACAGCAGATTGTGACGCAAGATGGAAAGTACAATATTTTACATTTATATACTTTTTGACTCGGGAAAATAAATTAATCTTGCAGCATGCAGTTACCTGTACATTACTGTAACAGAACGGTTTTTTTTTAGTTATTATAGGTAATAGACATTGATAAAATATAAACTCTACTACAGTTAATAAAATTGCGAATAACATAGACTAATAACAATAATAACAGCTCTCATATTTAAATCTACCCAAGATTTAATATATACAGATTTTTCTCAAAGCCCAAACTTAGATCTAAACATTTAAAATACTTTTCTTAACTCTACAACAGTTAGCCGAATTGCCAAAATTTTAATCAAAATAATTATTCTCTTAATTTACTTACTGTAATTTGAAACTTTTATAATAGGCCGATATCATATCTAAATCTTCTAAACTCTACACCACTCCACAGGTACAATACTCAAGGCGCGTGTTGACACTATTAGGAGTGCTCTATCGGACGTGTGCTCTACCGCCTCTACCGAATCGCTCACAACCGACTCTATTAGCACAATTGGTTGCACCATCGTTTCCAGTCGCTACCAGTGTGATGTAGAGTGTGACTAATTGGAATGTGACAGTATGAGGTTGGTAGAGTTAGACGGAGCTTGGCTTAATATGGATTTATGGTTATTTTAAGGGACAGGTTTGATCGATATATGAGGTTTAAATGAAAACAGTCAAGTAGGAGTTGAATTTATTACAAGCGCGAAAGTTTGTATGGATGGATGTATGTATGGATGTTTGGTACCCTTTCACGCAAAAAGTGCTGCATGGATTTTAATGAAACTTTACAATAGTATAGCTTATTTATCAGTATAACACATAAGCTATGTTTCATCGATGTACCACGCGAGGAACGCCGCTGACACAAGCTAGCTTAAAATATATGCCAGTTAATTCGATTCAGTATTAGTAAGCTTATTAAGAAGCCTGTATTATTATCGCTGATGCAATCTGACCAAACCTCTACCATATGTCTGGATATAGTTGTTTATCGTTGCCTTTTTCGAATTTTCTCAAATCGTTATCGCGATAGTTTCCTATCGAGGTTACTAATTGCTAATTATTGTTGTTAAGTCGCGGCGGCGGCGCGAGCGTCGCTTTATCGCTTTTAGGTCGGAATTTATCGGGCTTTGAGGGTCTGGGCCACTGGGATACTGTGGTATATTGAGGCACAATGTGCTTCAGGAAACTAGTTAACCTTCTTATAATAATTATCTAATTATAGTGTAATGATAAGCTAACAACACAAAAAATAATATGCAAAGTAATTCATTGCAGCTTTAAGAGTCTGAAACACCTTGTGTCAATAATGATATATCTAGACCGTTATTAAAAATCTTGATCTAACAACTGTCATAACGGTCGAACGATACGGTTCAACGACAATCTACCCGTAGTCTAACGGCAGTCTAACGAGGATCAAGAACTGTCGATCGCAGGTATCTCTGTCGAGCACTGTCGCTCTTTGTCGAACTTGGTCGATCTCAATCGATCTTGGTCGACCTCGTTAAATCTCACACAGGCGAAAAACAATAAGCTTATTTAATCACGTTAAGGCAATTCCGCTCGATCTCGGTCACGGTAGATCTCAGAGGATGACAGTCGATCTCAATCGATCAAGGCGATTTCGGCCGATCTGGATCGATGTGAGTCGATTTCGGTCGAACTCGTTCGATCTCGTTCGATTTGCACATTAAAAAAATTGGCTAATGTTTTTGTCATTGTTATATGATCTGTAGCCACAGTGAGACAAGCTCCCTCGGGCGCGAACTTATCGGCGCAACAAAGCCCATTCGGCCTGCGCTTGTCTCGGTGGCGCATCTCAAAGGAGCAGCGCGAGCAGATTTATCAGAACATTGTTTGCTTAAATTGGGCAGGCTATTTTTAAAACGGTTTTGGTGTGGCTGATTTAGAAATATTTAGATAATATCACGACCATGTGGCTTAGTTAGAAGTATATAAAAATAAATAAATAAATTCTCCACACTTTCCCTAAATGCAAACTAAGCTTATACTTGTGCTATGGACTGACATACTTAAATACGTTTTATAAACATCCATGACTCGAGTACAAATGTCCATGTTCATACATTCATCAGACGAAATATTTGTCCCTAGCGGGATACGAACCCGCGACCCTCGGTTTCGTAGCCAGAGTAGATAATTTCCACTCGACAAACGGGCCAGTCAAAGTCAATTTATTGTACATACATATTATTTCGCTTGCATTTTGCGAAGATAGCGTCCAAAGAGCAGTGTTTCTTTAACTACTTTTAAATAAAAGTATAAATTAAAGAATTATTTAAAAAAGTAGTGATTACTAGTACAGTACTTTGACCGATGTTGGTCTGGGACTAAAAAAAAAGAATGTGCCAGCTGTGTTTCTTGCCTAGCATGTCGTAAAGGGCAACAAACGGTATATAGGGTTTAGGGTATGTGATTGTGTAGGCGACTAGCTAGCCACTTGTCACTACTTTTTCAAAATTTTCCATCTAACCCAGCCAAGTTTTGTTTTTGGCTGAATGTGGTTAAAAGGGCCTGCTGCCCCTTTGACTCTGTCTACCTCTTCGGGGATTATGGGCGTGATGTTATGTATGTCTGTAAATTTATATTTAGGTAGTAGGTACGCCGCGAACCTTCCCCTAAACTGTCATAACACACTCCATTTGGCTTATGGCTTTCGCCCCCTCGAAAATCTCCAGCCCCCACTAGAGGGCGGTAACGCCCCCGTTGGAAACCTATGCTTACATGCTATTAAATTAACACTTTATAATCAAGTATAAAACCTTACACCCTCACCCGCCATTGCTTCTTATCTGAAAAATCTAAAGAATCCACCGATTTATCACCGGCTCACCTAATTATCGCTTAAATATTACACGTACGCGACATTTTGTGTCGAAAATAATGCGTTCGAGTTAAATAATCAATTGGATTTCAGCAACAATTTATCAAACAGCGATTACGATCGATGCGGTGACAGCGCGAAATGGCGGCCATGTTTGAAATGGCCTCACAAGTATTTTGCGTAGAGTAGTTTGATTGACAGATTCTACTCATTTAGTAAATAAACTAGTTGGTGGCTGTGACTATGTGCGCATGGGATTTCAGATGAAAAATACCCTAAGACTTATTTTTTTTTTCAATTAAAATATTACAAGTTTTTCGTTATAGGATCACCTATTTGGCCGTAAAAGTTCTATCAATTTATTTTTTATTTTTTTGAATATTAAATCATAATTATTTGGAATAATTTTAATAAAAACTAACGCAAACACAAAAGAGCTTAACGTAATTATGAAAAACCGATGATTTATATTACTTTCAGTTAAACATTACAGAAAATTATCAAACATACAAAACAGCAAGTAAATTCTCAACAAGATTTTAAACCATCGTCATGAAATATAATATTTATTTATTGTTCCAAATAATATTATAATTCTGCTATGTCGAGTTCCTCTTTAGAGCAGAGGATTTCGGGGCTAAGACCTCTTAACCTCTCTTAAGCAGACGTCATTTAGAGACGACAAGGGTTGAAAATACGTCACGGGGTATTAATTAAATAAAATATCTAGAGCAATCGAGTTTGAAGTTAATATTCAAAACAGGATAAGGGAAAGGAAAATAAATGCAGTGAAGATGAGAGGAAGTATTAAGAGGTAGTATTTAGGTTATACTAATATCATCAAGAGGAATGTTTTGATTGTATGTTTATTTGTTTGCATTGAATAGGCTCCGAAACTACTGGACCGATTCGAAAAATTATTTTACTAATTGAAAGCTACCGCGAGTAACATAGGCTATATTATACATATTTCTGTACTCGAGAATGGGAACTACGCGGGTGAAACCGCGGGGCGCTGCTATAGTGAAATAAAGCGATAAAATAAACGAAATTATTAAAAAGAGTTGACGAATCGACTAGAATAATTTAGACTGCTATGTTAAAGTAATAAATAAAACCTTTTTTTTTGGGAAAGTGGTAACTTTATTTTTTATCATTTGTCAATATACTTGTAGTGACATTTTATTCAAATTTGTTTTTATTTATTACGTAAATTAATTAAGGGGTATATTTTTCCGGTTTATTCTTTTTTCAACACCATGTCATCAAAAAAGATTGACTTGCATATTGTCTATAAATAACATCTCTGACATCGACCTACTCTGTAATTTTTCAAAAAATTAATTGGCGCCAAATTCGAGCGGTGCAGAAACAATGTCAAAATCTTTTTGCGTTAAAACGTTCTGTACATTTGAAAAAGAGCAAAACCTCAGAAA
The DNA here is from genome assembly GCA_951394215.1 of Glyphodes perspectalis. Lineage (NCBI taxonomy): Eukaryota > Metazoa > Arthropoda > Insecta > Lepidoptera > Crambidae > Glyphodes > Glyphodes perspectalis. The sequence goes on from OX596227.1 coordinate 4,972,620, forward strand.
AAGGACAGGCAAAAACGCGCTGTGGACAAATTTCTTTGGCTTTTCAGCAGATCGCGCAGTATCCCGCGTCAGCTGTTAAAAAGACGCCATTTTGATTGCACACAGCCCATAATGTCATTGGAATAAAGACGATATTTTTATTTTAAATTTTTTAAGAGCTAAGGAATATGTTTGTTAAGTCTTAAGTTTTTATTCTCAAGTTTAATTGTATGGAATTGTTGCTTGCGTGTTTTGCTTTCAAGAAAAAGTTGCAAACTTACTTACGCACTCATATAATGCAATTTGAACCTTATTCTTATCTTTCTAAGATGGGAATTTGTTAATATGTCGGTAGCGTAAGTTGTAAGACACCATTTTGTTCTTATTTTTCGGCGATAATTGGTTTTAGCACGACGTGTGAATATTTTATTTTATTATGTCTAATTATTAACTTGCCAACTTTTACTTGTATTTATCGTTTGCTTCGAATATTGGTCCATTCTGTTTCATTCACCATTAGTTTCTACTCGTTACATTGTCTGTTTAGACTGACGTATTATGCCAAGAAGATGAAAAATAAACATAACGTAATAATTTTATACCTACTCTTATTGAACTATTATTACTAGCGTATGGAACCGACGCAACGAACAAGTTTTTTGCGCCGTGCGTTGTTGCCGATCGGCAACAACTCGTTTAGTCACTCGCCTACGTTCACGGCATTCACACGCGTAAGCGCCATGAAATTCACGGCGTTTACGACGTTTTGGTCGCGAGAAAAATGTACTCTATGAGCGATCTAGCGCTGCGTGTTTCAATAGCTTAATTAGACGACAATTGTTAGTATTAGCGCTGCAAATGCTGAAACACGCTCAGTCCATGCTTCGTGATAATATTTTTGTTTGACATAACTTCTCTATACGTAGTAATAATAGCTCAATGCCTACTCTAGAGATTAATTTGAGTGATTTTTATGAATATCATACTCATAATCTAGTATGATAGTCATACAAATTACTCATATTGAGTGTTAATTGATACTTGCCTACTTAACCGTCTACTAGGTATTAAGTTGAAGATATGTGTAAGATCGAACACCGCCAAAAGTGTTCAACTGAACATCTGATTGCAAACGCCTTTAATGTTAAATCTAAGTCCCAATGAGTAATTGCAGACGGACAGACAGACAGACATCCGCCGCGATGCACCGCATTGCCCATTCATAATTATTTCCAATAGTAAAGGCGGGGTCAGATTGGTAGTTTGTATTATACTTTAAGTGGCGTTAAGTGTGGATTTTTTACGTTAAACGCATGTTTTAAGGATTAAAAGTTGTTTTTAAGGTTTTGTAAAAGCGTATACGCATTTACACATACTATAAATGGAACAAGATTATACGTAAAAAAATGTTTAAAATTATTAAAATAAAAAAATGCCCCATGTTAGTCTGGAACTAAAATTATGTGCCAACTGTGTTCCTTTCCTAGCATGTTGTAAAAGACGACTAATGGTATATGGGGTTTTGAGTAATTATGTAGGCGACAAGCTGGCCATTTGTCACTACTTTTTCACAATTTTCCATCTAACCCAGCCCATTGTCCCATGTTGGTCTGGGACTTAATAAGAATGTGCCAACTGTGTTTCTTGCCTAGCATGTCGTAAAAGGCGACTAATGGTATATGGGATTTTGGGTATGTTATTGTGTAGCATAAGTGCTTTAGCTACTTACCTCAGAGTTAAATCAGTATGTGATGTAGTCTGATATTTTTTTTATCCTGACAAATTCCACGCACAAACAAACCAATCAAAATTCATTTACGATCCAACATTTCTCGCACTTAGTAAGTATAACAATAGCCACATTTTGTCCGTGTGCACACCACCTAACTTCTGCGAATAGACCGGCGGAAGTCCCGTCAGACAGCGGGGCACATCTGTGTGTAGACGGATTTATACGTTTCGTGGAACCCGCTAAAGAGAGCGGCAAGTATTAATTTCGCAATTAGCGAAAATTGGCGTTGGTCTGGAGAGAGCTTGAAAAATCGATCCGGCTGAAAATGTGATGTGAAAGTTTATGTCAATAGATGAATTTAAAGTTGAAAGTAGAAAATATCTGTGTGATAATAATATAAGTGATTGGTCCGTTGGTCGAGTGGTCAGAGACCCTGGCCACGACACCAAGGGTCGTGGGTTCGAATCCCGCTAGGGGCAAATGTTTCGTGTGATGAACATGGACATTTGTACTCAAGTCATAGATGTTTATAAACGTATTAATTTAAGGATGGCTATCCGTTCCTAGTATTCATAGCACAAGCACAATTATAAAGTAATATTCGCATTCATAATATTAGTAAGAATTCGTCTTACGGCTTCGTAGCAAAATCAGGTAAGTACGAAACCTCTCAATTCGAGATTGCAGCGCCGTTGTCTTAATGCAGCTCAAATAATTAATTGGCTCTTTGTGATTCCGTTGTGGAACGAGATGAGTTTATGAAGCGCCTGAATTCGTTATTATGAAGTTGAGTGAATGTATTTCTGTTCAGTTAAATGCTAGCGAATGAAGTCTTTAAGGAGATGATAAATATCCGACTACATAACATACATTGATTTGACTCGCACGGATGGACTAAATGTGGCTATTATACTTACTAAGTGCGAGAAATGTTGGATCGTAAATGAATTTTAATTAGTTTGTTTGTGCGTTGTCAGGATAAAAAAAAATATCATACAACATCACATACATTGATTTGACTCCGAGATAAGTAGCTTAAGCACTTGTGTTATGGATATCAGAATCAACAGCGTTATTAAAAATATATACTTAAATATTAGATATTAACACCCACAGAACAAACACAAGTATTCATCACACGAATGTTTGTCCTGGGTGGGGATCGAACTTACAACTCTTGGCGCATGGGGCAGGGTCACTACCGAATGCGCCATCGAGCCAGTCATAAATAAATGATGTAGCTCAAAAACAAAGAGAATGGGTTTTGTTGTGTGTATTTGTCAACATTATAATCTTTACTACTTTGCTATAGTAACTCCTGTGTTATCTTTTCATACTTAAACTACTGTACCAATAGTGATAAAATTTGTTACGACAAACGTTTGACAAACGTAGAAGCACGATATAGTGTATCTAGACTAGAGGTCAGCGGTTTGGCGACACCAATGACGGTTTTCAAAAATACAAAAACCGCCAGATGTCGCGAGGGAGTCTTGTGGTCTTATCACTGTCGCTATTGGCTCCTTGTTGACAGCATGTCAGTTTGGTCTGACAACTAATCAATGAGGAGGGTGACAAGACCGCAAGTCACAGTTACGCCATGTTTTGGATGTGTAAATTAAAAAAACCCTCATACGCATCGCTTGACCCTAATGTAACATACATATTATACTAAGATCTTTTTTAGTTCTTGATTTTTACATTCCATGTTTCGTGTATGAACATAACATTTGTACTCGAGTCATGGATGTTTATTACCGTATTTAAGCATGTCTATCCGTTCACCCAGTATTCATAGCACAAGTATAAGCTTAGTTTGGGACTAGGGAATTGTTTTGTCAGTCTGGAGAATTTATTATTATTATGTCTCCATTTGGATATCACGGGAAGTTTTACCTTACCGGTCCTTAGGAAGGCTTGCATGGGGGCACAGGCCCAACATGTAGAGGCCCCTTGAGACGTTTTAATATGAGTGTGTGATGGAGTACACCGGCCGGATCTTACTTCTGAGTATACTAACATAATACACTCAGTAGTAACACCCGGCAAGTGCAACACTATTGCAATAAGGTGGTATCAAAAAATATGGGCTATTGCAATGGATTCTTGTGGAAAAAAAAACTGGGCTGTGGGGAGCGGTCGCCTGCCATTTCAACATCTCACAAATTAAATTATTATTATTAATTGATTGGGGTTTTATACATAGCAAACGTAACGTTTGTGATCGATTCAACTTGAACCACTTGAGCCTTACGTATTTTCAATAGATGACTTATATGGACAAAGAGTCTCAAAAAAACAAAACACGGAACCCAATTATATAAAAGCTAAAAAAAGATCTCGAATATTACTAATATTATAAACGAGAAAGTTTGTATGGATGGATGGATGTGTGGATGTTTATTTTTTATACAAGATGCATAGCATAAGTAAGATTTGGTTACATTTATAATATAATAATATTACACTACATCACATACATTGATCTGACACCGAGGTAGGAGCTTAAGCACTTGTGTTACGTATATCAGAGACAATGTTTGTCCTGGGTGGAGATCGAACCCACAACTCTTGGCGCTGCATGAGGCAGGGTCACTACCGAATGCGCCATCGAGCTTGTTATTTATTAATGTGACGAAAATAAGAAAGTTAAAAATTAAGAACTAGTGATCGCCCACTGATCGTAATAGGGATGATGACTGCATTAAAAAAGTACAATTCTATTTAGTCCGTCAGATAGATTATACAAAAATACTAGACACATATTTTCGCTATATCAAATTAACAAAAAATCACAAGGATAAAGACCATCAGAGTTTTGAAGTGGGGGCTTGCGACGTCACTATTTAGTAAAAATTTTACGAATGTGTGACGTCACGCGCAACTTGGATGCATTGTATCTCCGTCAAAATTAGTTTGACAAATAAATAAAAAAATACGTGTTCAATATTTTTTATAATCTAACTGACGGACTAAACAGATTTTTTAGTCATCTAGCTTATTCGATCATAATTAGTTTATTATTTATTTTTTTAAAGTATTTCTCTTGCATTATTAATTGAAATATTAACTTTCTGAACTCCTTCTATATATCAACTTAAACTGTGCTAAATCTCATATTCCTTCGTCCGCGTAATTCTCAAAAAAAGGCGTACAAAGTTTTTGCTTCACGTATAAATATATAGATAGACTTAGGTTCAAAGTTCAAACCTGTCTGTAGACTTTGAAAAAATCTAAATATCACTACTATTTGGCGCTGAGGGAAGACATCGCTTGGATATATTAATACCCAGACTCGCCCAATCTAGAATCTTTTTCTAATCAAGGTCTGCATGAGTCCATGAGGACCAGAACAGAATAACATTAGAATTATGACGATATTTCACGCGGCAGCAATCGAAATAAATAAGGTATCTTTTTCTTTATTATTACACAAAAATAGAGGCAATCTAATTTCCATAATTCAATTTTCACAAAACCATCTCGGCCGTAAATCAGTGTCCATTCCAAATTTCGAGCAGGTAGCCTTATTCCTTTGCCGAATGAGAAAAAAAAAACAAAATGTCAAAACACGAAGTTCCCTGTCGGAGGCGTCCGGCCAAAAACGCCTAACTCGTGTTTCTCGGTTTTTGTTTTTCTCACTTTTTCGGATCGCGCGTTCTCGCGCCGGCCGCGTTTAGACAAAAAATGGTAAAAATAAAATATGCGTGTTAGCAACTGAGGAGAGACTGTTTTATTTGATGTTCCCGAGAAATTGGGCATGAAAAAAATTGAGAACCTGTCTTTACTGCCAATAAGAATGTTGGTCTGGGACTTAAGAATGTGCCAACTGTGTTCCTTGCCTAGCATGGCGTAAAAGGCGACTAATGATGTATTGAGCTTGTGACAATGTGGACGACGAGCTAGCCACTTGTCATTACATTTCACAATTCTCCATCTAACCCAACTCGGTATTATTTTTTGCTAAAAGTGGTCCGAGAAGTTTACTGGTCCTAGGACACAGCCTACCTTTTCGGGGATTGTGGGCGTTGGTATGTATGTATCTAAACAAAACAATTTTATTTTTAGCTAAAGAAGGACAGGACCTCTTTGGACTCCCCTTCAAAGTTTCGCGAATGTGTTTGTATGTTTGTTTCAGCATAACTATATAACATCATAAGTATTCCTTGGTATCTATGCATTTTAGAAATTCTTACTTTACTACAAAATATTAATACTAACATCTGGATCTACAACTCTCAACACGTTGACGCTTGACTGAGGTCCGCGTCATAGTGTAATATACCCGCCTTTGTTAAGAATGAAGAAATCTTCTGATTTATACAATAAAATAATAATAAATAATAAATTCTCCAGACTGACACACCGATTCCCTAGTTCCAAATTAAGCTTATGCTTGTGTTATGGATACAAGGTGAACGGAAAGACATACTTAAATACGTTTGTAAACATCCATGACTCGAGTACAAATGTCCATGTTTATCACACGAAACATTTGCCCCTAGCGGGATTCGAACCCACAACCGTTTTCGTGGCCAGGGTCTCTGACCACTCGACCAAAGGGCCTGTCAAATGCATGTGTTATCTAAATACCCAGACATCACGATCATACCTGTCTAGAAACGGGATTCATAGCTAGACTGCAAGCGCTAACATTCCGGCTCATCTTTTTTTATTCACAGGAATATCCCGTCGTGACTGTATCTCGCCCCGCGGCGCTGTCTATTGTCTCTGAGACCTTGAATATCTTTCACACTCGGGGTCAATCCTCAAACGAAGAGCAAAAAGACTTGGGCTTTTGATATTTCGCACATTTAAACGTTTTTTAACCGACTTCAAAAAAGCAGGAGGTTCTCAATTCGACTGAATTTTTTTTTAGAAAGCCTTGGTAATCGCTCACTGGTCGAATTTCGGCCATAATTGGTTTTTTATTTTTATAATTTAATGTATTTCTAATGTACATATTACTTACTAATATATTGGCTGCACTCCTTCTTGATAAAAACTTAAACTGTGCGAAATCGCACAGTTTAAAGGTACATAGGTTTTTGCTTCACGTATAGATTATATTATGTATATATATATATATATATATATACATATAGATTTGACTGCCTCGTTGGTCTAGTAGTAGTAGCACCGCCTAAAGACTAAGTGGTCACCGGTTCAAATCCCGGGTCGGGCCAAAAAATTGTGGCTGGGTATTTCAATATTGAAATTACTCAGTAACAGCCCGGAGTCAGTAAGTTGGCGGTTTAATCACCCCCGTGCCTCGGAAAGCACGTTAAGCTATTGGTCCTGCGCCTGACCTCCCGGTCATGTCGAATTGCCGTCTCACCGAACTATGAGAGTGA